>JAPDOI010000435.1:0-591384 GCA_029168955.1 Aplectana chamaeleonis
GTGGCGCGAACGAGGAACGAGGGACGAGGGACGAGGGACGAGAGGACGAGGGACGAGGGACGAGGACGAGGGACGAGGAACAGGAACAGATGACGAGGACGCGTTACAGAAAAAAACGCGAATTTTAGCAGCTAAGCTTCCCGCCGATCTAACTTTGTTAATTTTCAATCGATTTGGCTTAAATTTTGACAGCGGGGTGTCTTCTTATACTCTCTCACTTATATCCAGAAGGAAATTCTCTGGAGAATTTGTTTTACAGGTTTTATTAACTACGTTACCAAAATCTAAGTGATCACAAGTGCCAGGCAAAGCCAAACCTCTCCAGCCGCTTGGCGGCACAGGTGATAAGGCGCATCTGATGAGCTTCATCAGGGTGTCATGTAAAAGTACATATAGCATCTGATGACGTCAATCGGGATGTCATATGTAAAGTACATAGGGCATCCTGATGACTTCATCAGGTGCTCCTATGTACTTTAAGATCATTACCGGGCATCTGGATGACGTCATCAGATGCCCTATGTACTTTACATGACACCCTTGATGACGTCATCAGATGCCCTATGTACTTCACACATGACACCCTGATGACGTCATCAGATGCCCTATGTACTTTAGCATGACACCCTGATGACGTCATCAGATGCCTCTATGTACTTTAACATGATTGACCCTTGATGACGTCATCAGATGCTCCTATGTACTTTACATGACACCTTGATGACGATCAATCAGATGCCCTATGTACTTTGAGCGATGACATCCTGATGACGTCATCAGATGCCCTATGTACTTTACACTGACACCCTGATGACGTCATCAGATGCCCTATGTACTTTTACATGACACCCTTTGATGACGTCATCAGATTGCCCCATGTACTCTTTACATGACAACCTGATGACGTCATCAGATGCCCTATGTACTTTACATGACACCCTGATGACGTCATCAGATGCCCTATGTACTTTACATGACACCCCTGATGACGTCATCAGATGCCCTATGTACTTTTACATGACACCCTGATGACGTCATCAGATGCCCTTATACTTTACATATATCTGACATTTATCAGATGCCCTATGTACTTTACATGACACCGCTTTGATGACGTCATCAGATGCCCTATGTAACTTTACATGACACCTTGATGACGTCATCAGATGCCCTATGTACTTTACATGACATCCTGGATGACGTCATCAGATGCCCTATGTACTTTACATGACACTCCTTTTGACGTCATCAGATGCCCTATGTAACTTTACATGACACCATGATGACGTCATCAGATGCCCTATGTACTTTTTACATGACACTCTTTTTGACGTCATCAGGATGCCCTATGTACTTTACATGACACCTTGATGACGTCATGCAGATGCCCTATGTACTTTACATGACATCCTGATGACGTCATCCAGATGCTCCTATGTACTTTACATGACACCTTGATGACGTCATCAGGATGCCCTATGTACTTTACATGACATCCTAATGACGTCATCAGATGCCCTATGTACTTTACGCATGATCGCACCTGATGACGTCATCAGAATGCCCTATGTACTTTACATGACACCGCTTTTGACGACGTCATCAGATGCCCTATGTACTTTACATGACACCTTGATGACGTCATCAGATGCCCTATGTACTTTACATGACATCCTGATGACGTCATCAGATGCCCTATGTACTTTACATGACACCCTGATGACGTCATCAGATGCCCTATGTACTTTACATGACACCCTTTTGACGTCATCAGATGCTCCTATGTACTTTACATGACACCCTTTTTGACGTCATCAGATGCCCTATGTACTTTACATGACACCTTGATGACGTCATCAGATGCCCTATGTACTTTACATGACATCCTGATCACGTCATCAGATGCCCTATGTACTTTACATGACACCCTTTTGACGTCATCAGATGCCCTATGTACTTTACATGACACCCTTTTGACGTCATCAGATGCCCTATGTACTTTACATGACACCCTGATGACGTCATCAGATGCCCTATGTACTTTACATGACACCTTGATGACGTCATCAGATGCCCTATGTACTTTACATGACATCCTGATGACGTCATCAGATGCCCTATGTACTTTACATGACACCTTGATGACGTCATCAGATGCCCTATGTACTTTACATGACATCCTGATGACGTCATCAGATGCCCTATGTACTTTACATGACACCCTGATGACGTCATCAGATGCCCTATGTACTTTACATGACACCCTTTTGACGTCATCAGATGCCCTATGTACTTTACATGACACCCTTTTGACGTCATCAGATGCCCTATGTACTTTACATGACACCTTGATGACGTCATCAGATGCCCTATGTACTTTACATGACATCCTGATGACGTCATCAGATGCCCTATGTACTTTACATGACACCCTGATGACGTCATCAGATGCCCTATGTACTTTACATGACACCCTGATGACGTCATCAGATGCCCTATGTACTTTACATGACACCCTGATGACGTCATCAGATGCCCTATGTACTTTACATGACACCCTGATGACGTCATCAGATGCCCTATGTACTTTACATGACACCCTGATGACGTCATCAGATGCCCTATGTACTTTACATGACACCTGATGACGTCATCAGATGCCCTATGTACTTTACATGACATCCTGATGACGTCATCAGATGCCCTATGTACTTTACATGACATCCTGATGACGTCATCAGATGCCCTATGTACTTTACATGACATCCTGATGACGTCATCAGATGCCCTATGTACTTTACATGACACCCTGATGAAGTCATCAGATGCCCTATGTACTTTACATGACATCCCTGATGACGTCATCAGATGCCCTATGTACGTTACATGACATCCTGATGACGTCATCAGATGCACTATGTACTTTACATGACACCCTGATGACGTCATCAGATGCCCTATGTACTTTACATGACACCCTTTGACGTCATCAGATGCCCTATGTACTTTACATGACACCTTGATGACGTCATCAGATGCCCTATGTACTTTACATGACACCCTGATGGCGTCATCAGATGCCCTATGTACTTTACATGACACCCTGATGACGTCATCAGATGCCCAATGTACTTTACATGACATCCTGATGACGCCATCAGATGCCCTATGTACTTTACATGACACCCTGATGACGTCATCAGATGCCCTATGTACTTTACATGACACCCTGATGACGTCATCAGATGCCCTATGTACTTTACATGACACCCTGATGACGTCATCAGATGCCCTATGTACTTTACATGACACCCTGATGACGTCATCAGATGCCCTATGTACTTTACATGACACCCTGATGACGTCATCAGATGCCCTATGTACTTTACATGACACCCCTGATGACGTCATCAGATGCCCTATGTACTTTACATGACACCCTGATGACGTCATCAGATGCCCTATGTACTTTACATGACACCCTGATGACGTCATCAGATGCCCTATGTACTTTACATGACACCCTGATGACGTCATCAGATGCCCTATGTACTGATAGCCTGCGACCACTGGCAGTGGCTAGTGGCGCGAACGAGGAACGAGGGACGAGGGACGAGGGACGAGGGACGAGGGACGAGGGACGAGGAACAGGACACGAGGGACGCGTTACAAGAAAAAACGCGAATTTTAGCTAAGCTTCCGCCGATCTAACTTTGTTAATTTTCAATCGATTTGGCTCAAATTTTGTCAGCGGGTGTCTTCTATACTCTCTCACTTATATCCAGAAGGAAATCTCTAGAAAATTTGTTTTACAGGCTTTATTAACTACGTTACCAAAATCTAAGTGATCACAAGTGCCAGGCAAAAATAATCTTCTCCAGCCGCTTCGCGGTTGGAGCGATAGGGCATCTGGATGACTTCATCAGGTGTCATGTAAAGCACATAGTGCATCTGATGACGTCATCAGATAAATATGTAAAGTACATAGGGCATCTGATGACGTCATCAGGGTGTCATGTAAAGTACATAGGGCATCTGATGACGTCATCAGATGCCCTATGTACTTTACATGACACCCTGATGACGTCATCAGATGCCCTATGTACTTTACATGACACCCTGATGACGTCATCAGATGCCCTATGTACTTTACATGACACCCTGATGACGTCATCAGATGCCCTATGTACTTTACATGACACCCTTTTGACGTCATCAGATGCCCTATGTACTTTACATGACACCTTGATGACGTCATCAGATGCCCTATGTACTTTACATGACATCCTGATGACGTCATCAGATGCCCTATGTACTTTACATGACACCCTGATGACGTCATCAGATGCCCTATGTACTTTACATGACACCCTTTTGACGTCATCAGATTGCCCTATGTACTTTACATGACACCCTGATGACGTCATCAGATGCCCTATGTACTTTACATGACACCCTGATGACGTCATCAGATGCCCTATGTACTTTACATGACACCCTGATGACGTCATCAGATGCCCTATGTACTTTACATGACACCCTGATGACGTCATCAGATGCCCTATGTACTTTACATGACACCCTTTTTGACGTCATCAGATGCCCTATGTACTTTACATGACACCTTGATGACGTCATCAGATGCCCTATGTACTTTACATGACATCCTGATGACGTCATCAGGATGCCCTATGTACTTTACATGACACCCTTTGACGTCATCAGATGCCCTATGTACTTTACATGACACCATGATGACGTCATCAGATGCCCTATGTACTTTACATGACACCCTTGACGTCATCAGATGCCCTATGTACTTTACATGACACCTTGATGACGTCATCAGATGCCCTATGTACTTTACATGACATCCTGATGACGTCATCAGATGCCCTATGTACTTTACATGACACCTGATGACGTCATCAGATGCCCTATGTACTTTACATGACATCCTAATGACGTCATCAGATGCCCTATGTACTTTACATGACACCTGATGACGTCATCAGATGCCCTATGTACTTTACATGACACCTGATGACGTCATCAGATGCTCCTATGTACTTTACATGACACCCTGATGACGTCATCAGATGCCCTATGTACTTTACATGACACCCTGATGACGTCATCAGATGCCCTATGTACTTTACATGACACCCTGATGACGTCATCAGATGCCCTATGTACTTTACATGACACCTGATGACGTCATCAGATGCCCTATGTACTGATAGCCTGCGACCACTGGCAGTGGCTAGTGGCGCGAACGAGGAACGAGGGACGAGGGACGAGCTACGAGGGACGAGGGACGAGGGACGAGCCTCTAGAGAATTTGTTTACAGGTTTTATTAACTACGTTACCAAAATCTAAGTGATCACAAGTGCCAGGCAAAAACCAGGCCGCTTCGCGGTGCTGGTTTATGGGGCATCTGATGACTCAGGTGTCATGTAAAGTACTTGCATCTGATGTCATCAGATGTCATGTGTACATAGGGCATCTGATGAAGCATCAGGTACATACGTTACCCTGATGACGTCATCAGATGCCCTGTACTTTACATGACACCTGATGACGTCATCAGATGCCCTATGTACTTTACATGACACCTGATGACGTCATCAGATGCCCTATGTACTTTACATGACACCCCTGATGACGTCATCAGATGCCCTATGTACTTTACATAGGACACCCTTTTGACGTCATCAGATGCCCTATGTACTTTACATGACATTGCTGATGACGTCATCAGATGCCCTATGTACTTTACATGACATCCTGATGACGTCATCAGATGCCCTATGTACTTTACATGACACCCTGATGACGTCATCAGATGCCCTATGTACTTTACATGACACCCTGATGACGTCATCAGATGCCCTATGTACTTTACATGACACCTTGATGACGTCATCAGATGCCCTATGTACTTTACATGACACCCTGATGACGTCATCAGATGCCCTATGTACTTTACATGACACCCTGATGACGTCATCAGATGCCCTATGTACTTTACATGACACCCTGATGACGTCATCAGATGCCCTATGTACTTTACATGACACCCTTTGACGTCATCAGATGCCCTATGTACTTTACATGACACCTTGATGACGTCATCAGATGCCCTATGTACTTTACATGACATCCTGATGACGTCATCAGATGCCCTATGTACTTTACATGACACCCTGATGACGTCATCAGATGCCCTATGTACTTTACATGACACCCTGATGACGTCATCAGATGCCCTATGTACTTTACATGACACCCTTTTGACGTCATCAGATGCCCTATGTACTTCTTACATGACACCTTGATGACGTCGTCAGATGCCCTATGTACTTTACATGACACCCTAATGACGTCATCAGATGCCCTATGTACTTTACATGACACCCTGATGACGTCATGAGATGCCCTATGTACTTCACATGACACCCTGATGACGTCATCAGATGCCCTTATGTACTTTACATGACACCCTGATGACGTCATCAGATGCCCTATGTACTTTTACATGACATCCTGATGACGTCATCAGATGCCCTATGTACTTTACATGACACCTCTGATGACGTCATCAGATGCCCTATGTACTTTTACATGACACCCTGATGACGTCATCAGATGCCCTATGTACTTTACATGACACCCTTTGACGTCATCAGATGCCCTATGTACTTTACATGACACCTGATGACGTCATCAGATGCCCTATGTACTTTACATGACATCCTGATGACGTCATCAGATGCCCGTATTACATGACACCCTTTGACGTCATCAGATGCCCTATGTACTTTACATGACACCCTTTTTGACGTCATCAGATGCCCTAGGTACTTTACATGACACCCTGATGACGTCATCAGATGCCCTATGTACTTTACATGACACCTTGATGACGTCATCAGATGCCCTATGTACTTTACATGACACCCTGATGGCGTCATCAGATGCCCTATGTACTTTACATGACACCCTGATGACGTCATCAGATGCCCAATGTACTTTACATGACATCCTGATGACGTCATCAGATGCCCTATGTACTTTACATGACACCCTGATGACGTCATCAGATGCCCTATGTACTTTACATGACACCCTGATGACGTCATCAGATGCCCTATGTACTTTACATGACACCCTGATGACGTCATCAGATGCCCTATGTACTTTACATGACACCCTGATGACGTCATCAGATGCCCTATGTACTTTACATGACACCCTGATGACGTTTACAGATGCCCTATGTACTTAGATGACACCCTGATGACGTCATCAGATGCCATATGTACTTTAGATGACACCCTGATGACGTCATCAGATGCCCTATGTACTTTACATGACATCCTAATGATGTCATCAGATGCCCTATGTACTTTTACATGACACCCTGATGACGTCATCAGATGCCCTATGTACTTTACATGACACCCTGATGACGTCATCAGATGCCCTATGTACTTTACATGACACCCTGATGACGTCATCAGATGCCCTATGTACTTTACATGACACCCTGATGACGTCATCAGATGCCCTATGTACTTTACATGACACCCTGATGACGTCATCAGATGCCCTATGTACTTTACATGACATTCCCGATGACGTCATCAGATGCCCTATGTACTTTACTATTGCGACACCCTGATGACGTCATCAGATGCCCTATGTACTTTACATGACACCCTGATGACGTCATCAGATGCCCTATGTACTGATAGCCTGCGACCACTGGCAGTGGCTAGTGGCGCGAACGAGGAACGAGGGACGAGGGACGAGGGACGAGGGACGAGGGACGAGGGACGAGGGACGAGGGACGAGGAACAGGACACGAGGGACGCGTTACAAGAAAAAACGCGAATTTTAGCTAAGCTTCCGCCGATCTAACTTTGTTAATTTTCAATCGATTTGGCTCAAATTTTGACAGCGGGTGTCTTCTATACTCTCTCACTTATATCCAGAAGGAAATCTCTAGAGAATTTGTTTTACAGGTTTTATTAACTACGTTACCAAAATCTAAGTGATCACAAGTGCCAGGCAAAACCAAACCTCTCCAGCCGCTTCGCGGCTGGAGCGATTACAGTTGAGTAGCGTACATCGCTCACGCGTGTGTGCCGCGTATGGTGAGCATCGGCGGCAAAATAGACGGCGGCGTTACATACGATGAGCACAAGTATGTACATGATGAGAAGCATTATTAACTTTCCTGCGTTCTCTGCCAATAAGGACAACCTTTCCTTATACTAAAAGCTGTACACCACGGCACACGGAGCTAACCGCGTTCGCCGCGTGCGCAACGCTTACCGAGCCGTGACGCGAGTGAGCAATGTCATGGAGTCGGTAATGTTGGTTGTCGGAGAGTTCTGATGTAAATAACGATTAAATACATAGTATTAGTGACTATGAAACCTTCTTTTATGACTAAATGTCTAAGTGATACGAGTATGTCTGCAAGAGTTGGCACATAATCGAGAATAATACACAGTATGCATAGTATGAAGGTAGAACTTTGTTTTATGTAGAACACCTATTCGGAGAAGAATGAATGTTTTGTGAAATCAGAATTTATGAGCGTTTCAAAACAAGGTACAATTATAGCGTTTAGTGTTTTAACGCTTTAGTGTTGAAAAATCACGTTTTCGTGGTATAGAAAAGTTTTGGAAACCTGAGGGAAGCTGATAGCAGGTTAAAACTCTTATCTTCCGGTAACCGGACGGATATGTTCCCGTAACATATCCTATTGGTATCGAACTTACAACAGAGAGTGTCCGCTGTTACCATACGCCAACCAATACTACATATATGTTCCCGCAGGTGTCCGGCGGAACACATGCTATCGGTATCGAACTCTTAACAGCGAATGTCTGAGGTTGTGTTTTGATTCCGTTGCAATAAGTGTTTCCCATGAAGGGCGCAAAGGTTTGACGCGATTCACTAGCCTCTAGCATAGTATAGAAATGAAACTACCCGGCCAAGTTTTTCCATTCAGTCTTTCAAGGGGTTTCGGCAAGCTGAAAACGATGGTGTGGGTTTCAGAGCGAAAAACTTTCAAGCAATCCGAATAACCCAAAATCGGGTGGGCGTAATGTTATGACGTGCACTGTATAGTCTAAAAAACAAAATGCTTGCACATCATTTTTTTCAATGAGCGAGAGGGAAACCCTGATTTCAAAAGCGCCTGAATCAAGAAGAAAAAGGTGTCGAGACCAGTTCCATCGCTGAGTAAACAAAATGGTGTTCATGACACTAAATAAAATAACTAGACGCGCACTCTTTTTCATATTCTTTCTGGGACCTTTTCAAACGTATAAAAACATTCGAGCCTGTCGGAAAGTAGAAGAATGAAGGCGGAATAACATGTGAAAAATCATAGAAATCTGTGAAGAATGCAAAAGAAACATACCGAATCATTCTTCTCTGAATTCATCGCTTCTCCCAGCGCGTTGGGCTCGCCACACTCTGTCTCTGCTACCTCGAAGTTCACGTTTTGACGTCGGCCGCGGTTCAAACTATGAAGAAAAAATAATTAGTGAAATATAAAAAACTGCGATTGATATTAGGCTATCGGAAACCCAAGCGCCAAATCATAAGGTTGTCGGGGAAATTTTTTCCTCCAACTAACTTTGACAATCTTCTGAACTTCCAGCAGTGATAGTTTAGCCATTTTTCACACCGTTCGGAAGCACAATTTGTCGTCTATCTAATGCTCCTTTGCACTTCAAGAAAAACCTTGCAGTCGTCGAATATATGCTAGAATTCAGTGAAAATCTTCAACTCTTAGCGTCGTTGAGTGCTTCTATTTACTCTGAGTAACCAACCGGAGCTGTCAAATTGGAAGGACATTTGAACCTTCTGAGGTTCAGGTAATACCGTTCGCGAAAATTCACGCGTAGAAGCGTGATTTTTGATTTTTTGCCAATTTGGTGAAATCGCACCTTCTGTTCTTCCTACCTTATCGAACCAGTCTTATTTGCGAAACTCTAAAGTCAGGTGTTATGGACTGATTCCTACTGAATAGTATTTGTTTTGTCAATTATCAATCATTTTTTTCAAAAAATTGATAAGAATGACAAAATAAGAAAAATCGGATAATCAGAAAACTATCGATAATTGACAAAATAAACGCTGTTGAGTATGGACTTGCCCATGATATCAACTCCGAAATTTCGCTGCCGAACCTACTTGAATGACGCAGAGAAAGCCAGCGCTGCACTTTCACAAAAGATACAAAAAATCTACCGAAAATCCCTATTAATATTTGCGGCTTTGGTGATCTGCTTCAATGTAAATAAAAGCGCTCTAAAAAAATCAGATTAAAAGAATATATATAAAAAATAAAAAGAAAAGACAAATAAAAATGAAAGCTTAATTGAATCTGTAGAGAAAATTTCCTCGGAAAACCGGTATATGCAGTTGGCTTGGAATGCTCTGGCCTTTTTGGTACCCTCTTGCCGGCGTAGTTCGCGTTGGAGCTAACTCGGTGCACGTATGTTATAACATAAGCGCGCCGAGTTTGCGCCAACGCAAACAACGCCTGCAATGGGGAAACAAAGTGCTGGTGCGATCCGTGCCAACTGTACAAGATCGGTGATAAGTTCTGCGTTTCGGCAAAAAAAAACTAAAAAAGAGTTTTTTTTTCGCCCTCGTGGCATACATATGTACCTAGACTCTGGCTACAGACCTGTGGATTTCGATTGTCACCAGCAGCGGAGAGGTGAGTCTCGGTGAAATATAAGGTGTGTCCGAATGAGAATGGCGGCCCATGCGGCCGGCGTGCTTGTCAGGCGGCCGATCAATCAGCTCTGTAGACGGGGGGGGAGGGGATGGCTGCCGGTGGGATCCAACACTCGTCCGGGAGCGGCACATGCGACGGCCGCCTTCAAGCACGCCGGCCGGGTGGGCCCCCAATCCCATTCGCGCGCACTTTAACTAATGATGAGGAGGTGCCGACAAAAAAGCCACCGCTCCGCGCTGTGATAATCGAAAGCAGGAGTTCACTTAAAATAAACCAGACTGTGCGAAAAGGTACATCTGGGAATGTAAAGAGATATTTGAAATGAGTATCGACAGCTAAGTCTTCCGAAATTACCCTCTTTTGTACAAATCGTAGGCTTTTCGGCTTGGACCCATTCACTCTTCCCTGTGTCAGCTGTGTTTCACGCGTATCTCATGTGGTTTTATGCCTCTTTTTGCCTATATACCATGTTCAAGAGCAAGCCATGTGTCATTGAAAAGATAGAAAACTCGATGCTAATCTCAAATGTCTCTGTAGATTCCTAGCCGGTCCATTCAACCAAGGTTAAGACAAGAGGACACAAAAATATTTTCTTGCGTTTTTTTTGTCTTAAACGCAGAAACATGACCGCGAAAGGGATAGCTGCGGACCACTCAGCAGGCCGCGCGCCTGTCGCGTGCACCGATCGATTATCAAATTTCTCGTGGACGCACACGACGCAGCGCAGTCTGCTGGGGCCGCATGCAAGAACGCGCTGGTTGGGGCAGGGGCAGTGCAGTCGGCGCCTTCGAAGATTGACGTCGCTCACAAGAAAGGACACGTCTGTCGTGGTTGGTCACAAGTCAAGACACGTATGTTGTGCCCCAGCAGTCTTTCTCGTTGCTCCCAGTCGCTTCAATCTCCTAGCTGGGGCGGCTAGGGCACAGCGATGGGGCACGACAAACACGTCTTGACTTGTGACCAACCACGATAGAAGTGTGCTGTCTTGTGAGCAACAACGATCTTCAGAGGCGCCGACTGCACTGCCCCTGCCCCAAGCGCGGCAAGCTTGCATACGGCCCCAGAACTATATTATGATTCGAGATCCACCAGGCTTTTTCTTGAAGCCGAAAGAAGCGTTGGATAGCAACAACTTTGCGCAGTTCTCATGGTCACTCATTACCAAAACACCGAAGCTGAACACTTTAGAAATTTGCAAAGTCGGATTGCAGGAAACTTTAATTGCAACCTTATAAAAGTTGAGAGAGAACGCTTGCCATTTTCCATTGAAATTGTGCTAGAGATTCAATTCCTTCATTCTTAGAACGGGGAACGTAACTCTGTTCTGATATCCGAAAAAGCCACTTTCGATACAGTTTTTCCAAGTTTTTCGCTTTGCATGGCACATAATGCCCCTATAGTCTATCAAAAACCCGAGAATGAATAGGTAGGAATAAATGCTTCTTCCGGAGCAGAGTTTTCGGGAATATTCACTCTGTGCACGTACATACATATGTACATATAAGTATGAATATTCACGATTTCGGAACATTTTCTCTGACTTTTAAGAATCCGATTGCGCTCAGCTAAAATAGGGAACTTGAATACTTTTCCGGCAACCCAATCAATAGCAAATCCCTAGATCTCAACGTATTCAGCTGTGCGGAGGCGAAATTCAACGAAAGTGGGCACCCACTCGAAATCGGAGGAGTTGATCCAGGTGTGGACAAACTCGGGGTTAGGCGACTTCGCTCGGCGAGCTTTCGATGAGAGCCCCCTGGATTTTCCAGGAAGATCGAGTGAATCCAAAGAATCCTTGGAAGGAACTCCACCTGAAATAGTTCCAGGACAGTGCTTAGTGTCTTGAATATTCAAACAGCTAGGCTTTATTAGAGGAAGATCGTGTTGGATTACTGAAATGCAAAGAAACTCGAAAAGAGTTCGTAAGTGGAGAGCAAGCAGATGTCATTCACTGTGACAAGAACTATCGGATCAAAAGGCCAACAACCAATTCGCGAGTTCCACGCGAGTTGGTCAACAAAAAGCACTGGTATTCTCAGGGATTTTTAGAGAAACACACGCAATGATAGGCTGGTGCTGTCTAGTTGGACAGATCTCTTCCGCGACTCGGGGCCAGAACTACCACAATCCAGCACAGAATAAACAAGCCACCACCACACCGGATTCAGCCCTGCAATCGCATGCACAGAGTATACATACTTCCCTACAGAGAAATTGGATTTACTTAGGTTGAGACAAGTCTGCTGTAGCTGTCTTCAAGTTTTTTTATAGTAAAACTGGTTTAAATATTAGATAACACCTAGCCAATCGGAAAAATTTGGTCGGGAAGCAATATTAAAGCAAAGTCCCTTCTAGACTTTCATCGCCTATCGTATCGTTACCATTCTTCCAATATGAATGGATGGGCGACGCGACCATGATCGATACTCATGATTATAATGGTATCGCATCGCACGGTGACCGCACTATGAAAGGGGGCGATACAACCTGCAAGAAACGGCAGCACTTTCTATGCGATTAAAACTGGTCACATATGGCATCACCACTGCCCCAAGAGTTCACGCTCCGATTGAAGAAGATAAAAGCAGTGTTTGGGTGCTGGCTTGTAACTGCGTTACCATGATTCTAACAGCTGTTCGCTCGAGTCTTGTCCGAGATCACTGGATCATATCACTAGGATGAAGATTGGCTTTCCTAAGCGCTCAATGAGCACATTCAATATTCAACAAATGTTCACTCCGTTGTGTAAGTTTGCTCTTCTGAAACCATTTGTTAAAAATAAACTACTGATTCAAATAGGGCTAAAGTCTGGATCGATCCCGGTGTGCTTCTAGTTTCGAGTGGTAAAACCTGACTGATAAGGGAAGCATTCCCACTGATCATGCTTGTTTCGAAAAAAAAATGTATGGTTGCTTCGGGAAATTAGTCTAGCGACTGGACGGGGCTGCAGATGTAGATCGTCGTTTGTGATCAAAACCACGCTGGCCGGTGTTGCCGCGTATGAACGGATAGCCGCAAATGATCGCATCTCGTTTATTCACTAGACTAGAATTGGCCAAAGAGCCATACAATCATTTCATACATAAAATTCAGAAGTGGCCTCAACAGGTGCCTGGATTCACTCTGTACATAGTTTGAGGCGTTTTCAAATGACTTTTCAAGGCTTCGCCGCCCATAAGGCAACTTTTTGCCGATTTGCGGGTGTTTTGCGAAAAGCTGTTCTGGACTCGGCGCAAAACTGCCATGTGACAGTTGTTCTTGGTGCTGAATACGAATCTGAGGCGTTCGCTAAAATTTCAAGATTCGCTGTGATCCCGCGTAGGTATCATGTTGTTTAGATGACGTAAACTACCTTTATATGCCAAAAATCGGCAAACGGGCTTAAAATTAGTGTACAGCACTCAAATCCGCGACGATGGAGAAGTTTTGCACCAAATCTGAGACTCTGCCAGCACCGCAGTGTGCCAACAGCAATCTGCCGTAATCTATCGAAAAGCGTCAGACTTGTGTTACGTTTTCAAAATAACGCCAGCGGGGAAATTTTGAGTCATACAGTACCGAGCGAATTCTCTGCGAAAACGATACTACGCGGCGTTTTTGTGCGCACAATGCACCGCATGGCCATAACTTGCAAAATATTCGATTGAGCTCCAGGATTTCATTGAGAAATGTGCAATTTCACTCCTAAATCCCTCAATATGAACTGATCCGACGGCCGCGATAGCACGAAGCTTTCATGTTTCGATCTGTAATCGGTGTTTTAGGCGTAGTTCACACCGGAGGAGGAGTCGTCCGTTTTCGTTTTCAAATTCCTCTCATGACTTCCTCACATAACCTCTTCGTTTGAATGAAATAGTCTGACACCATACCGGAGTCTAGAAGATATTTTTCTCCGACACTTGCAATCGTCTGACCGAAAGGAACACGGAAGTTTCCTTGAGATTGCAGTCCGTTATTTTTAAAGTAAGTTATAGTGACGCGGCGCTTTGTGCGGGCTAAAAACCCCGCAAAACACCGGTTTCGCAAGGAATCTGCTCGATACTGTAAGCTCTGGTACATCCGTATTGACCTGTGTATTTCGCTTATCACCAGCAGCGGAGCGGTGAGTCTCAGCGAAATATAACTAGTGATAAGGAGGTTCCGACGAAAAAGCCACCGATCCGCGCTTTGATAATGGAAAACAGGAGTTCACTTGAATTGAACCAGAGTCTATGCATCTTGGCATTATGAGAACCATCCGTAATCGCCCTATTCTCGAGTTCAGCACGCCAAAAACCTTCTTCTAAAGGCAGTTTTCAGTTTCCAGTGGGAAACACTATGCTGGCATACGCTGGAGAGGTTAGGGTCGAAGAAAGCAGCGAAATGGGCCAGAAATTGATAAAAACAGTCGCGAAGTGAAGATTTCGTTAGCCCAGTTCGCCTGCTTAGTCCGCCCCGCCCCCCTCCCGTTCTGACGGGCTTGTGGACCCGTGGACGTTTCGATGGCAAATCGCCAAACAACTCCGCCACGTCCAGCCTGATCGATTGGCACACATTTCCTCATTAACGCGTGCTTGCGGAAACTAGCAGGCCGCGTAAGCTCGTCCGTACCCTGAACCTGTGCATACGTTGGAAACCGCTATTTTAGCTTATTCTGAGCGCTTCTCTTAGCTGTTTCTTCACTACTCGATAGCTCACCACCGAACAACCCCATTTTTGAGTCGAATTCGAATATGATTCTAATCGTGAGCACTGCTTTAAGCCCGAAATCTACAAACGTCAGCTTGTCAAAAAAAATTCATATAGAAAAAAACACGCCTGCAACTTCCTTCAGAAAAAAACATAGACAGCTCTGGAGTGCATATTCGGATTCAACGCGCAAAAGTGGTTCCTGAAATGTTTGAGAGGGAAGGTAAGAGGTACAGTGAGTGCAGACTTTTCCGTACGTAATGAAATGAAATTTATCCGGCTTTTGCAAACGGGCTTTGTAATGAAAGGCTTTCAAATAATCCGCCAAAAAAACCAAAGAGTTTGGTTTATTCTTTTATATTCGGCTTAATCTGGTGAGAATGTAAGTACGGATAATCGAGCACAGAAAATCGCTCAATCGTTTTTGAGATAGCCTAAAATTTAAGTGATCTTTCAAACAACAGAAAATTATCCGAACCCTTATTCAGGTTCTTGAATAATGAAATGAATACAATATGACTTATTCTTGTTTTTTGCGTTCCTTCTTTCATAAAATGGAAAATCGTGAAAGTTCAAAAATTTAAAAAAAAACTCGAAATTCTATGTTTGATCCATCAATTCATCCTAGATTGATCGTCAGTTTCCCACGTCCGCCATGAACAACATGAAATATACTCAAAACTCCTAAACTTGCTACTACTTCAATGAATGAACACCACTTGGCTCTTTGTCATTACATATGTAACCCGCCTTTTCTGCGTTGGATCTAGGCGAGAGGAGGATCAAGTGTGGCCTCAGAGGAGAAAAGACATAGGGAGAATTCTTTGCGGAAAAGAGGGCGCAGGTTCAAGTCTCGAGGTGAAAAGGGCGTCGCGCGCTTTCTGAGGTTAAAATGGTGTTGAGAATGGTGTGATGATAGAGTGGACAAGAAAGCGGCGATCTGTTGAGCAAATGTGTGAGGGCGACTCTGTTCAGCCTCCTCCCTCACTCGGTGGACAGCACATGCGCAAGGTCGACTGTGGACAGAGCACCACTAATCACGATCCACAGGTGGATAGATAGCCCGAGCAGCCGCCACCTGAATTGCACTCGAGATCAGAGTTGACGTCAGGAACTGGCACATGCTCTTACTCACCCCAAGAGAACAACCGTGCTTCGCGGAAACCAGCTGAAGGTATAAAATACGAGGTTGAATAATGAAGCAAAGGGAATGTTCCTACATGGGTGACAAGGCTGAGCATACTGAAAGAACGTTTTGGTATGAGGGGCATTCGTCTTGAAAAGTTGTGGTATGGCACAGGAAATGGCTCAAATTCTCCTTCAATGACCCCTTTGTTTTCAAAGCAACAGCCTGTTAATTGAAATGATTCAGATGTCAAATGTCGATCAGGCTTCTCCGGTTGCTCCCCAACAATTGTCCCCCAATCAATTTCCGCTTTGGAGCAAGCATCTGAATGCCTAGCAATTGCATGATGAGAGGAACTTACCGTTTGCAGCAGGATTGTTGAAGGTTGCATGTCTGGCCAGTCGGGCGCGTGCGATTTGTGATGTCACTCGGCGAGGAAGCGCGGAAAAAGCTCTTGAAAGCTCCTGAAGTATATCGTTGGCTTACGCAATACGCATCACATCAGCTTTTAAAGATCAAGCAGTTCTCAATTAATATTTGGTCGCCTCGTTAGGTGCAAGAATCAAAGCCGCCTCCAGACACAATGGTTGGCTTTTGATTACCATTATTCCAAATGCGTATTGAAAACAGGCACCTTTAATTGAGCAAATCCTTCGATTTTCGCATGAGCTGGGCTAGTATTGGTGGCTCCGTCCATCTGAAGAGGAATCGAATCATTTTTTAGTCCTACAACTATTTTTGAAAATTACAATGGTAAAAACTGATCGGGAAAGTTATGTGTTGCTGTTCATACATTCGCACCAACTATGTTTCAAGCAGATCACTCTACTGATTTTTTCTACTTTGCAGCAGTCAATACCGCGGATCGCAAACAGCCTTTAAGATCGGCGCGAATGTGAATCAATCTTATGTTTAGAATCATGGGTTTAGAACTCTCGGGCAAGTGACCTGTGACAGTCGTGCTCTACCCGAATGCAGACCTTCGCAGCTGCAGAGACTCATCGTAGCACCTTGTTGAAGCAGATCGTATAGCGATTCATTTGTTACATAGATTAGATTAACGCGTTTACCCTTCCGTATAACTCCCCTCAAAATGAAACACCTGAATAAACAGCAATCGAGCACACAAGTGACCTACCGCTTAAAGGCAGCATTCACTCTTGTAAACGTATCTGAGATTACTACGGAAATAGAATCATATGGTTCAGAACACAACGCCTATGCATTTTGAAGCGTCAAAAACGACCCACATTGCCGTTACGGGAGTAGCCCGCCCGTATTTTCACACCCCTTGTATTTGCCCTTTTCCTCCAAAGCAGGGTTGCTGTGTCATCTTCGCCGTCAAAGGCGTGTGTGGCTCACTTGTTAGGCAATCCACCAACAATACCGACGGTGATGATGGCCCAGAGACCTTGTGTTGGAGTAAAAGGGCAAATACAGGGGGCGTCAAATTAAGGGCGGGGCCAAACTTGCAATTCCTGTAACGGCATTGTGGGAAACTTTTTCTATTTTTTGCTCATCTTTGAGAGAATCTGGACTGATCACGAGGGTGTATCCAGAATCGCTCGGCTACGAACGGAGTTATGGCCCCTCACAGATTGTGAAAATGGACGGTGAGAAGTTCGTAGACGAGTTGCCATCGCATCGGAGCAGACCACACTATAAAGCTAGACCGATAACAGAAGGAAGGACGTACCCTCTATAAAACGTCGAAATTCACATCACTCGAGGCGCGAGCGGAGCGCGAAACGCCTCGGCCTCGTCTCACTGTCTCTAACCTCTGCTCCACACCAGCACGCGTAGGAACAAAGTGAATTCCGCCGTTTTATAGGCCTGTAGGTTTCCATCATAATCCATGGCGCTTCTCTTCCCTATTGAGACCAAAATATCTGAATTATGCGGAAGGAATGGATCCTAAATTTTTCTTGCTTATTCTGAAGAGCTGAGATTCCGCGTTTGGCAGCGTTACTACACACAACGGCCTGACCTGACTATCAAATTTTACACTTTGAAGTTGGACTGTATTTAAAAAAGGGAGTTAATCTGATCAACAATGGCCATACGCTTATATTCAGCCCGCAAGCAGGGTTTCAAGAGTTTTCCCATATAGAGAGTGATATTTTTGGGAAGTTGATAAAACCCATAGCGCGGGAGCAGTTCGGCTGGCATACGTGACGCACGCGGCGGAAAACCGAAGCCGCTGCGCGCACGTCATCGTTGGAGCGTGTTAACCAAGCGCCAACTATTTTTCTTGTTAGAAGCCCGACGGTTAACCTGCTCCAACGCAGCGGCTTTCTGCCGCGCGCGTTACATGTGCCAGCGGATCTGCTCCCACGCTATGGATTCGATCAACGTCCCTTATTTTCTCTAAGGAACACAGAGAAGATTACCCTGCACTTCCAAAAAAGGAATTGTGTGAACTAGTGTTAAATAGAGGAAAATTCAGTCGAAAGAGTTCATTCTTGAGCTTGTCTCTCTCAGCACCGAAGGAATAGTTTAACCCGCCTTTGCGGCTCTAATTCTACTCGGGAACACATTGCTTGAATGGAGTTGACGTGATGCTGACAACTGCAAAAGACGGGATAGCCCTTTCTTCAATGTGTAATTGCGCCTACAACCCAAGAGTTGTGCTGACACCGGAAACTTGGTCTTCTCATGTAGAAATTTCCACAGATATTCACGTTCAACACTTCCTTCACTATTCGATGGCACTGGGAGTAGTCTGTTGTGAGAGCAAGGTTGAGTTCGCCATCTGCTCCAGTCGGCTGTACTCAGGGTAATACCGAGGAATGCTGCAGCATATCCTCTGGTTCCGAGCCAAATTTACTCTGTTCCCTGTGGCGCTTGTGCGGAGAGAGGGTTGAGACAGCGAAAAAGTGCGGGAAGAAGGAGACGCAGCGTACGCGCGCAGACGCACGCGATAAAAGGAAATAAATTTCACTCGGAAACAGAGGACAACTCCTTCCCGTTTTTGAGTGGCCAGTCGAAAAACCGTTATATTCCAAAACAATAATGCCAACGCGATGGGCTCATCTCCTCCTGGCTCACTCCAGCGCCACAGAATTGAAGTTCGGATTGGCTAGTGTGTTACTCCAAATTGGACTCTATGGAAAACCTCTGGAGTAGATGGATTCTTTGTTTAGTGAACATGGTACAATGCATTCTATTCAATTAATGCCCATCGTTAGCAACGTCTTTCACCTATCTTTTGAGTAACATAGAAATTCCGCGTAAAGGAATCCTCGTTTTCTGAGGAGATCCATGAATTCGATCAGTTTCCGGCTTCTCTATGAAAGGTGCTGCTCGGCAAATCGCTTGACACAAGTGCCAGTTTAAACGAGCGACGACTACTTAGTGTCGGACAACCCACCATGGCGCCTCCAAAGTTTCTTGGGCAATTTTGGAACATGTCGTTGTGCTTCTTGGTGATGAAAGGGCACCTTACCATGCCTCTTCGCATCTGAGGCGTTTAGGCCTGAATTTTGGGCTCAATTTCATCAATTGTTGTAGGCAATATTTTTAAGTGATGGCTTCTGCAGGCTGAAGTCTTGTTTTTTATTTAGAAGTTTTTAAGATTTTTGTTTGAATTTCTATTACATTTTTTTTATTTCAAAAAAATTCTTCGGCACGTTTTTATTGATAGAGCATGTTTTCATATTTTTCACACAACAATTTTATTTATTTTTTATTTATTCATTTATTTATCTATTTATATACGATGTTTAAGACAATCGTAGAATAAAATAACATATACTATACCACAGACCGTTGATTGTAGATTCAAAGAATTGATTAAAGGGAAATTTAGAAAAAAAGTAGCACCGAGACTGGCTGGTCTTGTCTTGCTAGCTGCTGAGGGAAGAAGCAGCATTTCACGCGAAATTTGCTTTTTTGACACCAGGGTTGACATTTTTAGAGCACAAATAAAGTTTGTTGCTCACAGTTTGGCGGAATGACGAAATAATTTTTACAGAAAAATAAAAGAGCTTCAACACAATGCACTAATTGACACGCTACGCAGGTCAGCACACAAGTTGCGTCGAGGTTTGTAAAATCCTCGAAACTTTTTTGTACCTGAATCAAAACTAGATTGAATCCCTCAACTGGAAATTTTTTTCAAATAATATATTTTTTCGAGCCTGTAAATGTAAAAGCGAATTTTTCTGTAGGTGTGTTTGTCCAAGTGCTTTACTGGCGAACATCCGCCGAAATGCGAATTTGCGCTCGATTGGCAATAACTCGGCCGATTCCAGCTTCCGTAACGAAGATGTTTGGCAAGTGAGTCACCTGTCATCAGTCGGGTAGTCAAACTCCTTAGACACCTCACAAATACCTATTGTTCTCAGATTTAGGTGCAATCAACCGGAACAGTTAGTATTTATTTGTGATGATTCGGAAAGAGGTTCTCGGTCACAACAGATGGCATATTTGGTCAGAAAACTCAGGTAGTCTGCAAACAACGGAAAACCTATCATAGGAGCGCTTAGATCCTCTTCCTCCCAAACCACCTTCGTCTCATAGAATCCCTTCGTAAGGCTCTTTCTTTGGAGTTGTTCTCAGCTGGTCGCAAGTCCGTTATCGACCACAAAAGTAGGATAATTTCGGGTATAATGAGTGTGTTAGTGCCTTTTTTAGTGAAAAACCATTAGTACACGTGCATCTCACCTCAGATTATTCTTCAAACTTGAAAATTGTCACAAAGACGCTGAAAAGAGCTGTGAGTGAGCAAATGAGAATAGAGGTAGTGAATCAAAGTGTCAACTGAAACGATGACTGATCACTGCGCGACGCACTCTCTCAGAGTCAAATAGAATTTTCATGGGATTAGTTCACAGAACAATTCCTCGAGTGCTCACCGATTTCAGCCCAATCAAACACTGGATCTTATCACAATGTGTGGAGATACAATGGAGGCTGCAAAAGTTTATTGGCAGTTTGAAAAGTCTCAAAAGGGACCGAAACTTCCGAAATTTCTTGAAACTCCGCTTCATAGGTGAGCTTTCGGGGCCTAGAGTCTTTTTCAAACCTAAAATACATGTATTAACATGTAATGGCGTTGACGTACCCATAACAAGAAACTGGCCTGAACGGATGGCCGAGATGGCTTGGCCACCAAAAAAGGTTGTTACAATTTCAAGGACCTAGACTGTTTTTAAATAGGTCTGGGCGCACAGTTATCCCTTATCAGATCAAAAGCTAACTGACTAAAGGGTTATTGTAATCACGCGTTGAGTTGCAGAACATCCCGCAACTCCTCCCTGTTATACTTTACAGAAACCTTACAGAGAGAAATATTTTGGAAGCACTTGAGAATATCACCTGAAACAAATAACAGGGAGGAGTTGCGGGATGTTCTCCAACTCATCCCGTGATTACAGAAACCCTTTAGTCATTCAGCATTTGGTCTGATAACGGATAACTGTTCGCCTGGACCTATTTAAGAGCAGTCTAGGTCCTTGAAATTGTAACGACCTTACTTTGGGGCCAAGCCATTTCGGCCATTAGTTCAGGCCAGTTTCCTGATCATGGGTACGTCAACGCCATCACATGCTAATACATGTATTTTAGGTTTGAAAAAGGCGCTACGCGCCGAAAGCTCACCTACGAAGCGGAGTTTCAAGAAATTTCGGAAGTTTCGGTCCTTCTTGAGACTTTTGAGACTTTTGAAACTGCCAATAAACTTCTGCAGCCTCCATTGTATCTGCACACATTGTGAAAATCTATGAGGCTCAAGGATAGCACAGTCCTTCTCTGTGGATATTATGTTTTGTATCATGCAAAATTACCAAAAGGAATGAGAATGTACTTGAAGGCAGAGCCAGAGTGCTGTTCTGATCATTTCCTTCTAATGTATGCTATGGCGCTTTGTTGCTCCAGTAATCACCCGAAATCCGCGATGGAAAAGCTTCTTTCTCAGCTGCCTCTCACCTACCAAAAGGAGAAGAGGCCAGAAACACCAGTACTACATCTTTATCTTTATCTTGTCTACGATTTTACACTATTCATAGATGATCTTGCACTTCCTTTGTCTCCCAGTCATAGCTTCGTTGGGTAGAGCCATGTACTCCACCAACCTTCACCTCTGGGCGGAACCTTCACTATTGGAAGAACCTATGAAACCCGGTGGAACGCCCCGAAAAAGAATGAAGGTGACCCAACACTCATGCAAGTCATTTCCAAGATTGGGTGGGTGTCGCTGCCGGTTTCTCGTCCATAAATTTTATTACCCTTGAAGATAGTCCTTTGTAGATTGTGTTTCCAGTTTGGAAGAATATTTTCTCGATCCTTCGGCCTAATTCATTTGACGAAACACCGGTTTTTCGCCTATAACTCTTTAAACGCTGAAGATAGAGTTTTGGTGAAGATTCCTAACTTCGCCTGCTCCATAAGCCAGCCAGGTCGGTGGGGCCGAGCCCCACTGATTTTGGAAACAGCTCCGCTCGAAGATCCATCTTAAAGGGCAAAAATGTTATGAGCGAGGAACAGGTAGTTTTTAAAAAATCGCTTGGAGAAATTTTCCGAAAATTTTTTACTCAAAGACAAAGGAAAAAAGGAAAATTTTCATGACCTAGGCAGATTTTTTCATTAAGAATAGTGAATTTCTAAAGGAGGTCATCTAACGAAAAAATGTTTCAAAATTAATGATTGAAAATAAAAATATTTCGAATGCAAGAAAAAGAGGATTAAGAAAACGTCAAACTTTTGAGCTTGCAAGTCTATATGGAACCTTCACCATTCCCCGCTCAAGTATCCTAAACAACTTTCACCTTTCGGACCGCTGTCTCCACCCCAATCAGGGATGAGCGGAAATTTTTTTCTGAACTTCGGAAATCGGAAATCGGAAGGACCTTCTCAATTTCGGAAATCGGAATTCGGGAATCGGAACGCCAAAAACCATCGGAAATCGGATTGCGGAAATCGGAAATACATTCAGTGAAATTCTTAACGCTCCCTCTGGTGACTGCGTGTACCAAAGAACTTGAACTTATCCTTCTTTACTGAAAGTTTTCATGCAAACACAATTAACTATGGCTTTGTGAAAAGTGAAAACGGACCTCGAATCCGAATTCAGCGCCCAAAATAACCCTCTGGGAATTTGGCCAGGGAGAGCGTAAAAAATTTTTATCTCGTGAATATTTCCGATTTCTTCCGCATTTTCAGGCTTTTTTTTCGGGAATCGGAAATCGGAAGGCCAAAAACCATCGGGAATCGGAATTCGGAAATCGGAATTCCGCTCATCCCTGCTCCCAATACGGACCACTTAATGGTTTGGGTATACATAATACGTCGAATCGATTTCATGCAGCGCGATATCGTCCTCGCTTATACTTTTGTTCTCGCGTGGTTCTCCACGTACAAACGAATAAACAAATAAATTCAATAAATTTATTTGGCGAAACCTATGTACATTGATTTTTTGAAAATCGACAAATTCACGTCAGATTCAGGTTCACCACCCCGAATCATCCCCTTTCTCAGCCAAATCTGAGACCTTTACCAAACTACAGTATACCCACCGTGACCTACCGTAATCTATCGAGCATCAATAATCGGACTTGAGATTCGTGTTTACCACCACAAATGGGTTCATTAGAGAAGCTTTGAGCCAAATATGTACATTCTAGAATTTCGAAAATCGTCGACAGTCGCGTGTGGCCCTCAAGCTTTTCCGTGTTGTACTCCGTCCCAAACGATATCACAAGCGAACAGTCCAAAGAAGCATCGCTCCCTCTGCGTCTCTAACGTTTTTGGATTACGGTAAGACGTCGCGTACGCAAAAGGGAAAGACGAAGGGACTGTCGATGGGAAGCTTCAGAAAGAATATGTGCGGTACTTTCGAACATCGGCATATAAACTTCATATTCGTGATCAGCTACCCAAAAAACCCTAGAAGTCAGATCTGAAAAGACGGAGGATCATTGGGAAAAGCCTGTAAACCTGTTTAGAGAACCGCTCCGTAACTATGGAAGAAAAATCCAAATTTTACATCGGAAACTGAAAGTGGTCTTTTACTTTAAATGGTCTTTTTCTTCAAACACAATAGCGCTCGTAAAATCTGGTCCGAATGCACGCGGCGGCTCTTTCTCTCGTTTTGGCGCCCTTTCCTTGTAGTCTTCCTAACACCCTTCAAGTTCACTGTTTTTCGGATCTGAAAAATAGTTTACGATCCCGATGACACGGGCTAGTTAACTCTCTATTCAATGTTAGGTTAAGGCTCTAACAAAAAAATTGCCAGCAAATGTTTAGTGTGCCATGTATGCCTCACAGAATTGAATTGGATCATAGAATTGATCCCGGACAATGGAATGTGGTTTCCAGCGCTCAATCGCATTGGACAACACTTTGCATTCTAGAATCTCAATTTCATGAATGAGCTATTAGGGTGAGTCATAAGTTCTTGGAATTTTTTATTTTGATTTTTTTCTTAGACACAAGGTAACAAATTTATTCAAAGTAAGAGCCATTACAACGAACAACTTTCTGCCAACGACGAGCGAGACTTCAAATACCGTAGTCGTAGAATGAGCGCTGCTTCGATGCAAAAAAGCGTCCAACTCGGTCCTCAAGTGCTCTTCGGTCTTAAGCGGCTTTCCCCTCAACCAGTGTTCGAGGCTTCTGAATAAATGGTAGTCCGATGGAGCAATATCTGGACTGTAGGCTGGATGAGGGAGAGTTTCCAACTGCAGCTCCTTCAATTTTTCTTGAGTTTTTTTTTCGCTATGTGTGGGCGGCAGTTGTCCCAGAGCGGTAGGATCTAGTCACGTTTTCGTCCATTTTTCTCCGCGTTGGTGACCAATTCCTCTAGTTCTTGGCAGACGTAGTCAGCATCTATAGTCTTTCCTGGCGGAAGTAATTTCCAGAACACAACTTCATCAGTGGACCAAAAAACGGTCAGTAGACTCTTTTTTCCGTAGATATCCCGACGTTGCACAGGATCTGGCGACTCAAAGGGCTTAACCCATTGCACAGACAGGTCAGGATTGTTATAGTAGCACCACTTCTCATCACATGTAATTATGCGACCAAAAGAACTTCCTTTGTGGTGCCGTTTCAGTAGTTCTTGACAAAAGGCCATCCTGCGATTCCTGTCGGTGTCGGATAAAGTGTGAGGAATCACGGACGGCTTTTTCGGTCTCAGTCCCATATTGTGTAGCTGGCGAACTGCGGTCGACTGCGAACTCCCTGTAAGCTGGGCGAGACCTCTGCTGTGAAGGTGCGGGTTTTTCTCCAGCTCAATCGCCGCCAACGTGGGGTCGTGAATTCGTGGCCTTCCACATCTCGGCTTGTCCTTCAGAGAGCAGCTGCCGGAGCGAAACTTTTGATACCAGTTGTACACAGTACTGGCAGCAATTCGATTCCTTCCTTCGTTGGCCCTTATTTCCTTAACAGTTTGAGCAGCTGTGAAACCTCTTTCGAAGTAGTGAAGAATCAGTGCGCGAGCGTGCTCTTTTTCCGACATTTTACTGAGCCACGAATGGCGTTTCGAGGGCTGGCAGGTATTGATTAACGAGGTTTGATCTACCTAGCAAAAAACTGCGCACGAGTGGCATTTGATCTATTCGCGCGCGAATTAATATGAATTTTTGAAAAATTCCAAGAACTTATGACTCACCCTATAGTAGACCACACCGGTAAACTTTGGCGCGTCAAAAACCTAGGGTTGTAAGGTTGGAAGGAGTTAAAGATAAGGGAGGATCCGCCACCAGTTCTCACCATTCATCTGCCACTTTCTCATAGAATGTTGATGCGACCGTCTAACAACAAGAAAAACAGTTATGGAACGACATGCAGAAAAACTTCGAAAATAACAGGGAGGAGGTCTCCAAATGCTGAGTAACTTCAAACACGATTTTGGCGCGAAATTTCAATTCAATTTTACAATGTGCTCAAGCTGACTTTTCTTTACAAATGGAGGTTTTTCATGGGCCCATTCGGCGGTTTCGTTCGCTATATAGAGAGGCGAAGCTACACAAAAACGGAAAAATAGTATGCGGTTTTCTGCGCGTACGATGCCACAGCTTGTCAGCACAGCTACCTTCTTCTTCAGACCCGCTCAGCCGCCCCGAAGAATTCTGGCAAATTTCGTTTGGTAATGGATCATAATCAAATCACGTGCATACTATTCAATACCCACGGAGCGTAAATTGTTGTTAGTGTTCCTCTAGATACCCGAGGAATTTTCTTAACGCATCACTTTCCAACTGGTATGTTGATGCAGATGTTGCTAAACCACTGGCTTTAGCGAATCCACTCAAGCCCTTCCTCCCTCGAAAGGTATGAGAAAGAGGAACCATCGTGCACCAACCTGTAGCTGCCAACTGTTTAAAAACTTACTTTATTTGTGGAAATCCCTTTCAGACTAGATGTATAGCCTAACTCACCAGAACTGACGAACCGACACACCATAATTCGAAGCAGTTGTTGTAGATCGATATGTATGAAACTTACTGCAGCACGTCCGCTGTGGCTCAGCATCTGAGGGGGGGGGGGTGGAGTGAGTTGCATGTAAGCATGATTATCGTCCTCTTCTAAGAGCAGACCTTTTTGTCCTTTGCCTGTCAAAATATGAATTTAACTGAACCATCGGTTCACGGTTTGTGAAGAGCAATTCCAGCATGGGTGTAGATTCAGCGAAATTGGGACACTTTTTTTCTTCAGCGAACATTTCTGGCCATAACAACGTAAGATTTCGTCAAATTATATGTATGGCTGAAACCCCACAACTTACTATGTCGATGGGAAGCTCACACGAAAACCGGAGGCGCCCATTGTTTCCGAGCAATACAGCCTAATTTTAAAAGCCTAAGAATTTCTTCAAACTACCAAATTTTCAGCCCAAGTTGGTCAAATTTTCGCTACGTGACCCGTATACCTTATGGGATTTCCTGCCTTGAACGTGGGAAAAAAAGAGGAAGATTCCCGCTCTAATCGATCCTCCTTCACCTGATCCGTACTACTCAGAAATTTGGTGGGAAGTTCCCGAGGACAATGGACCTGATTTGGTCGTTATCACTCGGTCGAGGGGAGAGGAGCGAGACGTCCCCCCGGAGCGGGACGTCTCGCCCCTCTCCCCTAGAATTATACACAACGATAAGGCGTTCGAAACAGTCAACTCGGGGGAGAACAAGGGAAGTTCGCTTCACGGTTGTTCCCATGGCCTCCCCCCGAACATGATGAACGCGAAAACAAAACCGCAGCGTGTACGGTGATGCAGACGGCCTAGTCGCGAGGTGGTCTCGCACTTCGCCAGTTGAGGGGGTAGATCTGCCACTCAAGGACTACGTAAGGCATCTCTGTCTGGATTTCAGAGGAGCTAATAAGCTTCTCAATAAGCTTTAGTCAGAGGTGAATATTTTTGGACCGATCGCAGTTTTTCAGGAACAGGAGACTGTCGAAAACGGCGAGTTCCAGCAACCTGATTTTTGATCAATCATTGAACAATGGGAAGATCTGCAGTCGGAAGGTCGCGGGAAGACCTGCAGTCGGGAGAACAAGAGAACTCCAGCTGTGGGAACTTCCTCTATTACTCTGCTGTCGAGACGTCCCCTTCGCCTCCCCCCAATGCGGGGGAAGTTCCCCAGTTGTTTCGAGGGAAGTTCTGCTGTCGTTCTCGGGAACTTCCCCACGAATATCTGAGTAGAAAAGCGATCACAGCTTCGACTGACAGCGAAATTACTATTGCGAATTCAGCCTTTCTTTTGCCCCCGATGAAAATCGAGAACTTGCCCCCTCCCGTTCACACCTTCAAGGCAAGAAATTGCTGGTTTTTGCTTACCCCGGAAATCCCCGCCTGACAGAATAAGAGGGGGTAACGAGCCAACCCTTCGGAGGAATTTTGCCAACCATCAGCAGAGTACCTATTCTCAAACACTGCCTATCCGCATTTCATACATTAGAAGCATATGCAGTTTCCATAACTCTTGATGATTGTTTGTTTACACGCCGACAGTTTTTCTCCACTTCACTCTTTTCAAAGTCTGTCAGGGAAAGAATGCAATTTCGAATTGAAGAAGGACGGGGCTACGGTTCTTCTGAGAAGATTTTTGGGCATCTCCATCACAGACCCTACCACTAAACGCATTCACCTTTAGGGGCAATCTTCTATTGCGTATGAAATCAATGCTCGCAGCGTCTCCGAGAGATCCTGAACTGGCGGTTCATTTGCGTTGAAGATGTGATTACCAATCCTTCAGTATCGCATCAGTCGCGACAGATTTTTAGTGGTCAACATATTCAAGTGTTTGCCCTAATAGTACAATGCTTTCGTAGACTTTGTTTAGTTAATCACAGAAAATCACTTACACACACAGAGCTATTGAGCGAAACTTCATACTAGATCAATTCATCTTTTGTGACCGATCAGTGTGTAGGATCGGTTAATCATACATAGGCTCCTTTTTTGTAACAGTTGTTGGTAGGACACCTACAGGCGGAAGTTCGAAAATGAGATGTGCGCACTGTATGTAAACTAGTTTAGCTCATCATCACAACATTGACTAATTTCTATATATTTGCAAAAAATGAGCAAGCGGAAAATGATTTATTATTTTGTTTTTATTTTCTGCCTTCTAGGCTCATAGATGAACAGGTTTTTTGCGTTCGGTCTGAGACCCCGTAATAGTCGCCCAGCAGAAAACCTTTATGCAGCAGCGACCGTTTATCCACACGTGCTCGAATGTGTTCTACCAGTTCCAACATATTTCCACGTCTCAACTTTGTGTGTACTCAGCACGCGTTGGGCTAACTGTAGTTCATTTGCCCGACAGTCTTCACTCAACGGCAGTGCAGAGTTGCGACGACTGGCAGCACGCCACCGAGCAAGAGGCTATGGCGTGCTCTAAACCTGACGCGGCGTTTGAAGACAAGGGCGACTGACACAGCGTGAAGGGCGACGAGGGGACACCGCAGTATTTTGACGTCGTGACAGCCCTGCGCCACTGCTAGCGAGCGACAACCGTTGCCGCGTCGATAATGTTCGAAAACATTTATGCCGCCGCGTCAAGGCTGACGCTCGACAACCTCTGCAGACCCCTAAAAACACTGCGAGGTATCCACGTCGCTGTCGCACGACGCGATGCCGACCTCGCTAGCTGCTTGGCGTCCCTCATTCTCCATCATTTCCCTTTCGCAGCGACACTCGCCGCGGTGCTACTCTTCAGAACGCTTAAAGGCACAGTCCAACCTCGGAATCGTTATCTAGTTTTTTTTCTCACTCTGGAGAGAATTACACGCTGATCACAGTGGTGTCTTCGGAATCGCTTGGAACCCACCACGAAGGGAGATACTCAGAAAAATGAAAACAAGTTACTTGTAACATAAAAGGCCGAAAACAAGTTACTTGTAACATATCTGAGCCAGTGTAAGTTACTTGCGACTTATCTCAGCTCATTTAAGTTACATGTAACATATCGGCCGGATACTGCGTGCGGTGCGCCTCCGATATGTTACATGTATCTTAAATGACCTGAGATAAGTCGCAAGTAACTCAAATCGGCCGAGAAGGTATTTCCAAGGGGGATGTACGACGCACTCGCGGGGTCAGGCTTAAGACTGGCGTTGCTGTTGGTTCAATCACCCAAGTTTGGAGACAGGGGCTCTACACACCGAGGGAGGAGTTGTCCCGCCTTTTGCGGCTCTAATTCCATTCGGGACCACTTTGCATGCGTTGAGTGGCGTGACGTTTCAAACTGCAAAAACGGGACAACTCCTCCTTTGGTGTGTAGACAGCCCCTGTCCCCAAGTTTGAGGTACTTGACTCTTCACCAGCAAGAAGGCCGTACACAGCATTTTGTTGCGTAGTGTGTGGTCTGGGACGCGCCCTCTGTGTCGCGTGTCGTCTGCGTCACGTGATGGCCACCCATAGTGAAAATTCGAATGTAAGTTACATGTAACATAAGTGTAACTTGCATGTAATATAAATTTAAGTTAAATGTAATATAAATGTACGTTACATGTGATATAAATGTATGTTACTTGAGACATTCAAGTAAGTTACATTTATATTACAAGTAACTTGTTTTGATTTTTCTGAGCATGGCCCCTAAAAGATTGTAAACTTGGACAGTGAGAATTTCGTGGACGAGCTGTCTCGGGCTTGTTTTTTTTTCTCGTCATTGGCAGCTGTCGCTTCAAAGTAGACTTCAATACTAAGCTTGGCCGATAGCAAATGGAAGAACGTAGATTTTGACAAAACCCATGGCGCGTCTCGTCATTATTGAGACCGAAACCCTTGAGGTGGGTGGAGCGAATGGGGGCTGATTTGGGGGGCTGAGGGAATGGGTACTCGATTTTTCTCGCTTATTCGGAAGAGTTGAGATGCCGCGTTTGGCAGGGTTGCGACACACACCTGCCGGACCAAAATATCAAATTTTACCCACGAGCTTGGACTGTGCCTTCAATGGTTTGGGCAAAGAAAAAAAGCTGTACTCACTGCCGAACACGTCATGACCTGTACACTGGCAACAAACGCGATGAAACACATACGGATAAACGGTCGCTGCTGCCTGTTTAGGAGGCCCCGTCGGCCACGAGCCGTCCTGAGCCAGCCATAATCTGCAGTGTCTCAACAGACAATGAAACATTCCAGTTCCCACTCTTCTCACTCCAATTCTTCACTATATTTCGATGAACAAGGGCAATCATTTTGAATACGTAGCTGTTTATGTTTTGTTCGACCCATCAACTGATCGCATTATACATCTCATTATACACTTCCTTGAATTCCTTCAGTAGAACTTCAGCCCGTCAAGTCCATCGAGATTCGAATTCTTCTCGTTGGAGAACACCATCTATACACAAATAGTGGAACTTGTTGTCCACTTTAGCAGTCGGAACTGCTGTGGTAGATCTACTATGATCTGTGAGCGCATTTGCTCGAGAAGACCGTCCAGAGGTTGCGTTCGCCAGCTGTCGGATGATTTCCAGCGAGTACCCGAGGATGTTAGAGAGGCACCCGACAATTTCTGGGGTGTCCTACATATCTTTATGACCCGCAATGTATATCCCTAGTAAAAACAGAAAAACTCATTCTAATCCAGACACTTCCTTACAATTTGCTATTCTATGTCTCTCGGTTTCATTAAATACGGTCCCTAAGCTTTCCGTGGAACAGAACGCGATTTCATTCAATACATTTAATGATAGACAATGAATATTAGCATACACGAATTATAGACATAACAACTCAGACAGCAACACCGGTCTCATGGCTGCCGAACAACACCCACCCCACAATCCGACCGGCATTGTCCCGGGATCAGCCCGGCATCGAGATATTGTCGGGCTGATCCGGGGTTGATGGCTGGCGGATCTCAGGGTGATGTTTGCTGTCTTTATAAAGTAATACGAGTGTATGGATAATTATACACTTATTCCAAAGTGAAGCACTAACGTTCATTTGTCCCTGTTTGTTTGCATCAGAGAGGACCCCGGCTCTAGCACTTCATGAGAAAGGACAGCGGTCTCTCAAAATTGGGCAGCTTAACAGTCGGCTTGCCTGAAAGGCAATAAAAAATGCGTCGTATATGTCGCTAGCTAGCAGACGTATCAAAAATAAACGGCTCTATTCCCGCTGTCGTCGGTCAGGCTGCAACTCAACATACTATGTACCGCGACCAGCCCGATCGACCTTTTACTTACTGCCATTTCTCCGCCGCTCTACCACGTTCAGCCCGGAGAGACTCTCCAGCGGCGTAGGGCTGACCGGTGTTACTATCTGAGAAGTGTTACGGGGAGGAATTCAGGGCGAGCGCAGGGAGCCTCCGGCGAGCCGAATGCTCGCCGCAGGCGTTGGCTACTCTCTCCTCTCTCCAGAGCGGAGCCATCGGTAGAGCCGTTATCTCGCCGTGGAGCTATCTAGCACTACATGACTTAATTGACTTAATCGGTTGGCTTTCACCTGTCGCGGTCAGCACTACATAATCATAGTAATCTTCTCGGCTGGCTCATGCTGGCCACAACGGATGGGTTTCTCACCATCGGTGAGCAATTTATACATGCGCTTGTACCAGGATTGCCACAGACGTCTCAGGCGGGCTTACTCTGAGAGAACTGGCCGCAATCGCCCCGCAATCGTACCGCAATCGTGCCTCAAAGGCCCCAGCCGGAGCCGCAGAGGCACGATTGCGGTACGGCTGCGGGGCGATTGCGGGCAGCCATGACCTTGCCGCAATAGCCCCGCAATCGTACCGCAATAGCGCTTTCGTCTCAGCTTTGGTGCTCCTGCTGAGCCTATAATTTTGTTTCCAAGCCATTTCTGCTATCACCAAGTCCTTATTGGCCACGTCTTCTAAATTCTTACACAATCTACACTGAATAAAGTATCTTCCCGTGGCCCATAGATTTATTTCACTTTCAGTAGCATTATTCACACACTGGCCGCCAAAAAATCGGCTGCCTGAACCACGAATACGTGCTATGTAGTTATGTTGGCACTATAGTTCACGAGAAAACACAGCTACATGGTATTACATGCAGCTATTTGTCCCTACATATCTCTTCTCCGATGAACTTACTGCTATTTTGAAAGCTTATTTACTTTTGGTATGGAAAGATTACACTCAATTTTTTGTCACAGTAGAATCAATAAAATTTCTATTACTTCCACAGAGTAATTCAGGTCTATCCGAATGAGGCTGCTCGCCCACGCGGCCGGTGGGCATGTTGACCGGCCGCCGCGAAGGTTTTTTTTTGGATTCGTGAACAGATTACCACGAATATCAGACAAATTAGAAACAATATTCCAGTTACCTGTATCTCAGTCGTCGGTCAGCTCGTCTGAAAATGCCTTCGTGAGGCCTACTGCATACTTATCGCAACGAGCGACGCGACATAATGCTTGTCATCTATATCGACCGAAAATCGATATTGCTGATATGCACTGTGCTTGCTTGATATGCTTGCAACACCAAATTAATATACCGGATTTTCTCTTTTAGAGGTACATGCACTTCTAATCCTCAGGCCTCTATTTTAGATGTACTTCAATTAGAGGTGTACTTTAAATAGAGGGTGTACTTCTAATTCCCAGAGACCCGTCTTTTTGGTGTACCTCTATGGCAGGTGTACTTTTAATAGGAGGTGTACTTCTAGCATTTCGACGAACAAACCCCAGATTCGTTTTCAGCACCCTAGAATACCCCTACATACAAGTTTTGAGCAAATTCGTTTGCGCGTAATCAATGCAGAATTTTTGTAGCCGCAGACAAACATAATTGATGCCTTCTTTCTACTATCTAATTAGTATTTTTTTCTTATTTCTACATGTGCACAACGTTCAATGAATTTTATACTGAGTTGAGAGCTCATAAGATTTTAAATAAAGGTGTCTGAATGGAAATTAAAATGGGGAAACTGCGGGCGAATTATGCTGATCATCGAGGACGAAAATTGTCATATTAGAGGGATCCTACGCTTAGAAAACCATTTTTTCATATTCTGTATGGTTTGGCCTCCTTAGTGGGAGAAAACGTCGGACGAGTCCCTGAAAAATCTCCATTTTTAAAGAATAACCAGTTTGAATACACTGTAAAAATGACTTGAAGTTCGCGCCAAAATCGTTTTTGAAGTTCTCCTGCATGTGGAGTTCGGGTCATAGTTGTTTTAGTGTTGTTTGACAGTCCCATCAACATTCTATGAGAAAGTGGTAGATGATGGACCAGAAGTGCTAGATGATCGACCCCATAGCAACTTTCAGCCGGCCGTAGCTTTTAAAGCCAGTGTTCACGATAAATCCTATATTCGAGTTTGACTCAAAAATGGGGTTGTTCGGTCGTGAGCTATCCAATAGTGAATAAACAGCGGACCAAAGCGCTCAGAATAAGCTAAAATAGCTGTTTGTAAAGTTCCGGGCGTGGACGAGCTTACGGCCCCTGCTAGTTTCCGCAAGTGCGCGCTAATGGCAAAATGTGCGCGAATCGATCGGACTGGACGTGGCGGAGTTCCTTCGCAATTTGCCATCGAAAACGTCCTCGGCCCCACAAGGTCGTCAGGACGGGGCGGGCGGAAGAGCAGGCGTACTTGGTTAGCAAAATCTTTTCGCCATCGTTTTTATCGATTTCTGGCCCGTTTTCGCTGCTCTTTTTAAAACCCTATCCCCTCTAGCATCTGCCAACGTAGAATTTGACACTAAAAACTTAAAAGCGAGATTCATGGTGAACACTGCTTTTAAAAGCTGAAATAGGCCTCAGCTGATATCTGAGTTAGGTATGGGGTGTCAGCTTGTGCGTTAGATTGAGAAAGTCGCGCCGCATCCGCGCTCGCACGAGGAATGAGAGCCATCCTTCTCAAAGCTCTGTTCATACAGTCAGCGCAGATCGCACTGATACTTTGCGTTCCCTGTTGTGCGGTAGCGCAAGCTCGGTGCCCGCATGTTATAACACGTGGCACCTAGTTTACACTAACCGTCGATAGGAACCGCCAAGTATTAGCACGATCCGAGCAGACTGTACTCTCGTTGCCCCATACCTCGGTAAATTTAGGAGCTCAGGCATTCGCCGCATTCAATGCGTGTCGAATACGCATTCAACTCGAAGACAAGGTGGCTTCGAGAACAGTCAGGGAACGTGCTGCTAGGGGAGCACGTGCTCCTATTGAGTTTGAAATTACAGCACGTGCCCCAACAAATAAGCCGTCCAATGCGTGCATCATACACATTCAACTCGATGACAAAACGATTATCTAAAAAAGGAAAGTATACGATGCACTCCTGAGACGGAACTGAGAGGTCGGCAGCTCCGCCGGTTCAATTCCCCAAGTTTGCGGTACTTTACCCGCCCGGCCGCTAGAGGCCTCGTCCAATCACTGACGGCCCCAGATGGTGCTCGGCGGGCTCGCCGCGTCGCACGTTGATGTGCCAGCCGCGTCGCGTCTGTGTGCTGCTACGATAGCGCTGGACTACCTTGCAGCAAGTACCCCTGCGATTGAATTTGGCGGCACTTGCTCCTGCTATGCTATTTTGCAGCACGTGCTGCTGTTTGGAGCACGTGCCCCTGTGATGGAGCCTTTCGATGGGTGTGGTCACTCGAGTTCAATGCATATTCGACGCGCATTGAATGCGGCGGTTTTCTGAGAGACTCGCTTTAGTTCCCAAGTGTTACTTTCCCGCCGTTGTCCCCCCGGACAACAGCCGTTAGACCCTGGAGCCAGCTTCCAAAATTATCGATTCTTTAACTTTTATTTAAAGACTTCCCTAAGTCGCAAATGATTCCTAGTGAATCCTCTCGATTTTTTTGTGCTTAAGCTATTCTTTTTTCGCATTCCGATTTCATAAATATGCGCAAAAATATGTAATGGAGCTGTTGCGGGAACGAAAAAGTCAATTAGGCTATCACGTCTTCATGTACCATCCGAATGGCTGAATGGAAGGGTAGATATTTTTTAGGTCGATTGAAAAGGTCGACTTTTTATTCGAAAAAGTGGGATTTCCGACTTATCCGAAAAAGTCGATCATTCGAAAAGTGAAAATTCAGGCTAAATCGAAAAGTCGATCATTCGAAAATTTGAAATTTCGGCTAAATCGAAAAGTCGATCATTCGTAAAAGTCTAATTTTTGACCTCTTTGAAAAGTCGATCATTCGAAAAAATTTCCAATTTGTCCAATGTATAGTTTCTAGTACCAAAGGAACTGTTGCCTAATTTTCGAATACTCTTTATTCCGGGAAATTATAAGATCCAAACATTAGCATTCAACTTTCCTAATTTTTCAAGAGTTTCTGGCACACGAACAGAAAGCAAAGTCACTTACCTAACAATTTCAAAGCTGAAAACAATTTGCGACGTTTGGTCCGACGTTTTCTCTGCAGTGCGCAAAACACACCAACAGGGGTAAATAAATAATAAATGGCTTTTATTAAAAACTTCTTTAATCGGCTTTCAAAAGTTCTATAGAGACGTTTCCCAATTATCCTCTACATCGAGAACTTGCCCGCTGAAGAACATAGAAAACTAGAATACGGCTTTCTATCGTGGACACAGCCTCTAAAAAGTTTGGAAAAAGAATCCGCTTTTCCCTGGAAACACACGCGAGACAACTATGGGACCTCGGCCAGGCACAGAATGTACATAATATAGAATTCAGGTTCATGAATTCTCGTAAGTGTGGTCGAGTGTGCTCAAAAAACTCAAAAGGCTTCTTAAAGGCAGTGGTCACGATGAAAAACTTTATCAAAAAAGTTACAAAAATCAGCTTAGATCAAAAACAGCTGAAAAACTATGAAGGTAGAGCGGTGAAAAACGGGCTAGAAATAGAGATTTTAAGGCCCAAAATCGCCACTTCGTGCACACGTGCACAGCGATGACGAAAAAGATCGCCGTCTCATGCCGAGCAGTCAAAAATCATGGACATTCAGAGGAAGAAATAAATGTAAATTTACCTAATAAAACCAGTTGAGCAATGAAAGAAAGCGTTCCAGTCAATGTTTTTGACTAGTTGTGTAAATGAATCCGAAGGTTCAGTGATTGAAATTCAATTTCAAGCCAGCTGATGTTCTTGATATAAGAGGTCATCGGTGCCGATGTTGTGGAGTGGGCTCGTCCACCATCAAAAGACAAGAAATCTCAGGCTTCAATTTCGGCCCAAAACAGTGTTTTTTCGCGATTTTTTCTTATAGGTCCTACTACTCGAGACCCAGAAAAGGGTTTAGAGAGAAAAAGACGACAAGCATATTTGATCGCGTCCACTGCCTTTAAGCTCAAAAAAAATGATTCTAAACTTTCACGCAAAAAATTTATTCAAAACTTCGTCAACATAAACGCTAATCAGACTGAGGAGGATGAATGTGTCAGTGTTTCCCTAAAGTAAGAGAGGTAATGAATTTTGAGAAAAGCAAGTGACACGCTTTCGTTTCAACAGAACTGAAAGACGAAGACGAGTGAATGAGAAGCGTGGCGAGCCGGGTTGAGTGGATCGATAAATGGCATGGCTGGTTTCAGCGGCACTGATTTTGCCGCAGTAGCTCCGCAGTAGTACCGCAATCATTGCGGCGCTATTGCGGTATTTGACGCAAGTGCGAGCTCACTGCCTCGTCATTGCGGTACGATTGCGGAACTATGGGGACTGCGGCACGGTTGCGGTACTACAGCGGCCAGTTCTCTCAGAGTAACACGGCTGCAACGGGTTGATTTTTACACCCGATTCGCAGTTTGTAGATGGTTATCAAATAAATAAATAAATAAATAAATAAATTGTCGACCGGCCTGGCTACAGCTGATCGGATAATTATGACGAGGGCCTAGCAGCATTGACGGGATCGTTGTCTTCAGAGGTCAGGAGATCTTCAGCGGTCCAGGGATTCGCTCTTCTTTTGGCTTTTTCAGCTGATTCAGCTTTCGTCACCTTTAAAGGCAGTTTTCACGATAGAAAACGTTTTTCTTTTTTTGCCTATCTTGAAAACGGCCCCATGCTGGTTCCAATGATGTCTCTGAAATAGTATAAGACTTCTGGGAACGGAGTTAAGGTCCCTCAAAAATTGAGCTAAGGAAACATGGTGGACTTGTTGTCCGAGGCTTGTAGCTTCCGTCTTTCGCAGCCGATTTCTGCGAGCTGACCTGAGTAAAGAGAGAAGTTGAGAATGAAGGAAGAATAGGACAATTTATCGGAAACCATCGCTCATCCCACGATCTTGAGAATTTATTTGTTCACGTCGGTGGGCGTGTGTTGCTCTTTTGGGGTTTGCCTTGCGCTCGAATTGGCAACTTCGGGCTCTTTTGGAGCTTTTCCCGGCTCGTTTTCATGCGTTATTTCGACGTCCACGTTACAGTGTGCCCCTCCACTACCCACTCCTAGTGGAAACTAAAACCCATTTTTTTATCGTGAACACTGCCTTTAATAAATTCATCAACTCGTGAAAACTTCACATACTGCGGTCCTTGAGTACCGTGCGCGTCACAAGAACCATTCTTCAACTTTAGATATACGATATACGATGAGAGATTTCTTCGCATATTATTCTCCACTCAATCAAACCTAAAGATTAATACATATAAAGCGTTTTCTTTTTTTTTCTGAGAACCTTTTTCAGCATGTTATTCAGAAAAAGATCTCCAAGTATGCAGAATCTACAGGCTCTTCAGTGGTCAAAAATCGAATCTGGGCGTCCTGATAGGATGTCGGGTTTTGAAGCCCGTGGCCTCTCGAAAATCATCGGGGTGATGCTGCTTCACTCCTTCTTACTATCTGAGCTCGCACGATAGGATCTAGAGGCAACTTTGACCCTGCAGAACTACCTCAGCGAAGCCGAAAAATCACGCCCGACAGATGCTTGCGGGCTCGCTTTCCTATGTCGCTCCAGGATATTCTCATTCCATCAAGTCCGGGTTTTATTAAAGGCACTCGAAAATGGTATGGATTTTATGACATAAATCGAAGGTGTGGAGCTGGTAATATGCGAAACAGCGCAACGTTGAAGAGCAATAACGTCGAAAATAAATTGTAAACTGTAGGGAATTTATAATGAGCTTTCCATTTTGATTATCACGAGGACGGAGAGGAGGGCCTCGGTGAAATATAACTGAAGATAAGGATGCTCGGACAAAAAGCGACCGCAACTCACCATGATCATCAAAATCGAGAGCTCACTAGGAATGCCTCAAAGCTTCTGTGAACACCTTTATTTTCTGGGTGGTCGTTTTGGGGCGCCAAACAGGGCGGGCATATCAGAGCCCATCGCTATTGGTCGATGCCATTTTGGCGACCATGGGCGCTGCTTAGCCCTTTTCTATGATCTGTCCGCCCTTCTCACTGTTTTGCGCCACGAGACGGCCATCCTAGTCTACTGCCATTTCATAACGTCTGAGGTAAGGATCCGTCCATACGTGGCGAGAGCGTGCGATTACGCAAAATCGATGGTCATCGTGGACACACGTTTCGCTAGCCGCTCACAGGCGCTCCTTCTCGCGCGCCCTCGCCCGCTCGCTCTCGCGCGCTTGCGCCAGCACTACGAAGCAAGCAGCAAGTTTCAAGGTTACTGCTCCATCACCAAAACAGGTGGCATTAAAGGCAGTGGTCGCGATCAAATATGCTTGTCGTCTTTTTCTCTCTAAACCCTTTTCTGGGTCTCGAGTAGTAGGACCTACAAGAGAAAATTGCGAAAAAACCACTGTTTTGGGTCAAATTTGAAGACTGAACTTTCTTGTCTTTTGATTGTGTACGAGCCCACTCCACATCATCGGCATCGATGACTTCTTATATCAAGAACATCAGCTGGCTTGAAATTGAATTTCAATCAAAGAACCTTCGAATTTATGTACGCATTTAGTCGAAAACATTGACTGGAGTGCTTTCTTTCATTGCTCAACTGTTTTAATTGGGTAAATTTGCATTTATTTCTTCCTCCGAATGTCGATGATTTTTGACTGCTCGGCATGAGACTGCGATCTTTTTCGTCAGCGCTGTGCACGTGTGCACGAACTAGCTTCTCTGGGCCCTAGAAACTCTAATTCTAGCCCGTTTTTCACAGCGCTACCCTCATAGTTTTCAGCTGTTTCTGATATAAGCTGATTTTTTGTAGTTTCCTTTTTCGGTAACATTGTTCATCGTGACCACTGCCTTTAAACCTCTAGCAAAACTTCTGTCCTTATTTTTCATAATCCCACCATGGAAGTCGATAACCGTGGGAAATCATCAGACGTTGCGCCGACTCGAGCGATTGATCACCCGATCAAACGTTTTCAATCGAATCAACACGAGGTAGGGGGTGTTTGCCTGTGTTGATTTCCTGGCACGGGCTGCTCCAGCGTTGAGGAGCGTCGAGAGGCGAACAACAGCGGGAACGCCCGCTCTCGTCACGTATGGACGCTGCCTAATGACGCCAACGAATGTTGACCACTCAGCGCATCCATGGTGGCTAGCTGGGCTAGGTGATTAACAGGCCTTCAAAATGATAATTTCATAGCATGATGCACGAGATAGTGTAACTCAACACTATAAAAAAACCCTAGGAACCGATAGACTAAAGACTGATGGCCAATTGTAATAGATTGATTGACACACTGAGTTCTACTCTTTGTTCAGTGCAATGTATGTACTTTCGGTTTATCTAAACAGGAAGACGACATTATCACCTGTAGTATTATGATGTCCTCACACTGAACCTGCACTTTTCCTGAGGGCAGCAGTAATCTGTGCGCTTTACTCGTGCTTGAAACTATTTTTTTCCGTCAGTGCACTTTTTTAGTCCTTACTCAAAACTGCCAAACTAGCCGAATGACTTCCAGATATAGATGTGATTCTCTTCCTATGAAAACGCTGGTGTTCAGCGGAAGTTGTCCATCATGTCACATCGTGATAGTTGACATGAGTTACAATGCTATCAGCTGACAAGATCGCGTTTGAGTCTTGCGAGCGCTGCGAATTGCATCACATTGCGTCAGTCAAGTCCATCATGTCACACTACTCACTCTAATACATAGAATACAGGACATTTAATGAACCACTACACCATTATTAACAAAGAAATAAACTGTCAAAAAAGGCAGTTCCTGAAGGACAGTGTTCAAAATCAGTTGCGCTTACAGAACTGCATTCGTTAACGAGGCGATGTTTTGCGCCACCCTTCGATTTTTACCGTGAATCGTAGATCTGGGAGTTTCTAAATTCAGAAAAGGGTATGAAACTCTGATTCTTCCCGCGAGATTGGAACCCATGGGTGGACTAAGAACACCTACAGATTTTACTGCAACCTCTCTTTTGTCAGAACCAAGTCCGAGCTTCCTTTCAAAATCTGAACCATCTGCACTCAGGCAAACCATCGCTCCGAGCGGGACCGGCTCCTCCAAATTATGAAGTCATCGCCCGGACAGCGGCCGAGGGGCCAACTGGCACCGCGGTCCCTGTCCGGTGCCAGTTCACCCCTCGGTCGCTCTCGGGGCCACAGCGGTGCCATCGCCAGAGATAGAGAGACGCGGGATTAGTTGTTCTTTGAGTGATAACGTGCGAGCCATGTTATCACTCAAAGAACAACCAATCCTGCGGGTATTAAAGGCGGCTCGCCTCGTGTTGACGAGTAGTTGGCCTTTCGAGGCCACTCTTGAGAGGTGACCTCGGATCACTCTCAGGATGACAATTTTTGGCGGCCGAGGGGATCCCCCATGGCCCGCACTGGGGACAGCTTCCTCATTGCGGACCATGCTGGGTTGGTATCCTTGTTGCGGTCTGTGGCAGGATTAACCTCCTGACCCACAGGCTGTAACAGGTACTTTATCCTCTTACCAGGCTTAATCCTCTCCAGAAGAGGCGGAAATAAAGAAAAAATAGCAATTGGGAAATTTTTGAAAATCGCCCGAACAGAGACCGCAGTGCCAGTTGGGACCGAGGATCGCTCCGAGCGATACTGTTGTGGCCCGGAGAGCGGCTGCTGTGGCCCGAGTAGATGGCTAAATTTCGCTCAAAGCGGAAAGGCAGCGCCGCTCGAGTAGCTCTCCGGTACTGCTCGGAGCGATGGTTTGCCTGAGCAGATGTGCCAAGTAGACAGGTTTACGTAGAATTCGCCGGGAAATTACCTCTATCAGAGATATAACCAGTTTTTGGTACTGCCGGGCACTCGTGCAGTATCCAGCACTTTGCACCTGAAAATCGGACAGCCCACATCATAGAAGAGTTGTCTATTCGGAGGAATGTGGCCGATGTGTTGAAAACTCTCTGGCCGGGATCATACTTCTAGCGACAAGCGACGCTACACCATGTTTTCAAGCAATATCGATCAAAATTGATAGGCCTCTTCTGTGCTGATACTTCGCGTTCCACATTGAAGGTTGGCGCAAACTCGGTTCTCCTATGTTATGGCATATGGCACCGAGTTTGCGCCAACCTTGAGCAGGGACGGCAAAGTATCACTAGGATCCACGCCGACTGTAAGAACTTAAATATTTTTTAGGAGAATAAGGTCAACAATGATCACTCACCTAAGTAGCTCAAAGCACGAAACCATTTCCGATGTTTTGAATTCTGGTGCACCAAGCACACGTGAATAGACCTGGAGTGGCGGAATCGAAAGTTTGAGGATAGTTTCCAATAGATTTTTCTTCTTCTAAAGTTGAGGGCTTTACGGGATCTTTTTGCTATTATCCTCTTTTTTCGTAGCCTCGATTGTGCTAAAAAATGAGAAATTAGACGAGGTTTTTATCCTGAACCCTGCCTTTGAATCTGTACCACTACAACTTGAAGGGTGATAGGAGCAATGATCTAAGCAGTGACACTTACATATGTAGACATGAGAACAATACGAGTTGTAAGTCGAACAATTCGGGTATTCGAATTTTCCATTCATTTGTTAATCCGAATTTTCAATTTATTCGAACACTCGATTAATTCGGAAAATTGAAAATATTCTCAAAAAAAGGGGATTCTCGATCCTACGAATACTAGGTCCATTCTGGGTGACGATATTCGATTTGAACCTTGAAAAAGCCTCCACCGTTTCCTGGTTTGGTTCGTAAACAATCCAGCCGTACTGATATTCCAGAAAATTCGAATGAATAGTCAAATAATTACCCGAATATTCGTTCGAAGCAGTCAGAGAATTTTTTTGAACTACATAGTTAGGTAATTCAGAAGGTTGACTCGGAAATTTTCGAAAATCCACTCATTAGGAAGTTTTTTTCAAGATAGTAATCGAGTATTTTCGTTCATCAAGAAATTTCGAAAAGACCCTATTCAAACAATTAATTTATCTAAGTTTTTTAGAAGAACGAATTTGGGAAGCTTCATTCATTCGGAAAATCTGAAACCCGCTGTAAGTGATTCGTTCATTCGGCAAGTTCTTGAAAGCATAGAGCGCGCTGGGAATTCTTCTCAATTTTTTTGCGATCAATCAAACGTTTAAGGCTCAGATCACTCACGAAGCTTGGGGCCCTAAAATGCGATCCCGAAAGGTTATGGCACCTGAAAATGATTGTGGGGTCGATCATCTAGCACTCCTGGATCGACCATCTGGCGCGTAGTCAGCAAAAATCTACAGGCTATAAAACGGCGAAATTCGCGTGGTTCCCACACGTGCTGGTGTGGAGCGGAGGTTAGAGACAGTAAGAGGGCGGAGAGCAGACGGAGGCCCAGGCGTAGCGCGCGCCGCTCGCGCCTCGAGTGATGTGAATTACGCCGTTTTATAGAGGGTCAGTCCACGTCAATGGAAAAAACGCAGTGGTGCGGCTGCGTATTTCCACTGTAGCTTGCTCCATAAACGACGGCAAATTTGTAATTTTTATCTAAATTTTCAGGAAAAATTACCGGAAACCCTAAAAATAGTGAGTTTTCAACCACGAACAAACATTATCAACATACCCTAAATCTTTACCGGAATACACGCAGGAATAACAAGAAAAATTGAATTTGTCTCCGTTATTTCTTTTTTTTGTTTCTCTTTTTTTCTCGTATATGATCAACCTACCATAGATCTATTATCTATGAGGTAACTATGATAAAAGCCTTAGGTGTATTGGTAATGTGTGTGGGGGGGGGGCTTACGGTCTCTCAACGTTGCTCGTCTTTTTTCTTCAAAATTCAGAAAAATTATGAATCTGCCGTCAATTACGGGGCGACGTCCGCGTCCTACAGTACGCTTAGCGGAAATACGCAGCCGAACAAAAGCCTTTTTTCCGTTGCCGTCAACCATATGTGCCCGTCAAGCAACTTCGACAACAATTATAGCACGAACCCCTCATGCTGAAAACTTCGAAAATGGTTCTAGCCTGAGCTCCAAACTCATAAGATCCCAAGACGATTTTGGCGCCGTTCAAATCCAATTTTTGACAATTTTCGCTCAAAAATGCAAGTGTTCAGAGGCTCTTTTGCTACTCTAGTTCACTAAAGATGCCACGCTATAGACCTCCATTGAAAAAAAAACATCCATGACTTTCTGCGTGTATCTGCGACACCCTTGAGACGCGATATTCGAATCATTCATTCATTTGAAAAATATCGTCGAATATCAATATCGAAGAACACCCTCACTAGGGGGGCTTGCCTTACACTTCTCGTGGGCTTTCATAAATCCATGTGTTGATAGTTGTAGGTAATGGACACAGCATTGATAATCCGTTTTCCTAATCCCCTAAATGCATCAGAGATTTAAAGGAAATTATTAGAAATCTGAGGCCCATTTGCCAATATTGTGAAAATTCCGTGTGATTTGTTCCGAAACTTCAGAATGGGGGGAATTTTGCTGGCCAAATGCGACTTTTTACGATTTCGAGAATGCTACGATCAAATGGCCTCAAAACTTGTACATAGGGGTTATTTGGGCTGCTTAATACGAACCTGCAACGCGTTTATAGATTTTCGAAGGATTACGGTAGGTTACGGTGGGTAAACGGTAGCTCGCTCAATGTCGTAGATTTGACTCAAAATTTCATTGTGGGTGTTATTTGGGACGCTGAACACGAATGTGAGATCCATTTTTCGTAACTTTAAGGTAATTAAGGCCAATGAAAAGGCATTATGCCTACCGTAATCTACAGTAACCCTAAGTCTGGCGAGAAATAGACCCCAAATTCGGGTTCACCGCCTTAATTAACCCCCGGTTGAAGGTTTTTAGCCGAATCCAAAAAAAAATATTCTGAACACCCCGAAAATTCTCTGATGGGTACCCTTAACTTTCCGTGAAGCAATGAAAATTCCATTTTTTGGAATCACACTTAGAAAATTTCAAGCACGGGTAACTTGTGTACTGTCACAGACCTACAGCAACGACAACATGGTTTTCCAAATCTCCACGGGAAGTTTAAAGCATTCCCTAGTAAGATCCCCTCTATCCCCACATGAATAATCCGGCCAATTGATCGTGGGATCACGACCTTTCAGCCGGCCCACCCAGTCTGCTGTTTGGCTTCGACGGGGCGGCGGCGGCGGGGAATCGACGTTGCTCTGCGTCTCTGCACGCCTCCCACCCTCGCATCTCTGCACTCTGACTGTACTTGCAATTTCTCCTCAGTCGGTGCTCGCATGAATGCCAGGCAGCAGGAGTATCGTCTGGTTTGTTCCTTCAGAATCTCCATATCCACAAAGATCCTTCTGACCACTAAACTGTCCATTTTCAGAGTCTCGAGCTCCGACAAGTGAACGACGCCGTGTCCTGCATCTTCCATTCGCTTCTCGCTCACAGGAGTGTCGCGAAGGTAATTGGACCATTAGAACGGAAAGAAAACCATTAATAGTGGGCTGAAGAAAACGAGGGGAATTGTCTAGAGAGTTTTCAATGTAAACAGTTTCAAAAACTGCAGAGCTCTGGTTAGAATCCCCTTGGGTTTGTCGTTGAAGGGTCATTCTCGCTTGGTTTCCTACGAGTTTGTAGAGGAACGTAAGCAAATTTTGATTAGTCGTAAATTTTTTCTACAAAACGGCTGTCCAATTAGCATTTTAGCTGCAAGTTCACTTAGACAGGCACGTCGACAGCCTACTCACATCCTTCCCAAATCTACCAGTGCGAAATTCGACTCAAAATAGGTCTGCCTTATTCTTTAATTCTGTCGAAGCCTTCCATTCCATGTAAAATTTTCGTCCACCATGGGGTTTCAGCAAGGGATGTGCGTAAGCCTTCGTTTTTCGGCCATTTTTGCATCTCCATTTCCTGACTTTTGGTGTAAAATCGGGTGCAAAACAGCTGATGATGAACGCGCGAGATTCCCTTCTTCCAATCCAATTTGGCGCCTGTTTCCGGGTAACTTAGCAGTAATCATCCTTAAAGTTCCTATAGATCCATTCTTTTTCGGCGTTATTCCTTGAGGAGCAGCTGAAAAAATCCTGATTCCGTAAGCTTTCCATCTGAGCAAAATTTTAACGACACCTTGCTGACACAATATCTGTGATTCTTTAACTGAAAAACGGACACAAACCTGGAGTTCCTCTGACATTTAAGGGCAGCATACCCTTAGGAATGGTATCGATTTTATGACGTAAATAGAAGGTTTGGAGCTGGTACTATGTGGATCTAACAAAAAAAAACGAAAAATAAGCACGATTAGAGAATAGTGGATTGTTTTTGTTATGGAGTGAAAGTGGACGAGTTACGTCGCGGCTTGCGCGCTAGGTTGAAATAGTCGAGCTAGCGCTGAATTGGTTGTGATAGCGAAGCCAATAGACTTTGACGGCCTATACTAGAACTCTTAAGTCGTCGTAAGCTTCAAAAATTAGTCAAAAAGGCAGGATTCGAACAGTCAATCTGAACAAGTTTGTCTGGGGGGGGGAGGCGTGGTCTAAGAAGTTTTTCGAATCGATGTTGCTCAAATTTAATAGATTTGACTCGATTTGACGCTTAAAACGGCGTGAGCGTCCTAGTTGGAACCATCCGGCCCCAGTCACGTCGCTATCTCAACAACTTTTGGAGGGTGTATGTCTTCAAGAGGTTAAAAACTTCGCACCCTCGCTGAAATTTCGCGCATTCAAGGGTTCGTACACCACGGGAAAAGTTAAGGAACGTTTTGCACACAGGTATGCCTCTAGAAGAATCCAGGTCTTCAATCCATGGCCAAGAATCGGAGGGCGGCGTTCTTCACCAACATCGCATACGGTTTCATCAACTTCTCATCTTATCGTGAAAATTACGAAACCTGGGCATATGCTTGGAGGCAAGGAGTGGAATTCTGATTATCCATGATTTTTGGCCCTTCGAAATCGGAAAACTTATCAAAGTGCGGAAGAAGATCATAAATCTATTGGGATGAGCGTTTTTTGGACGCTTCTATTTCTTCCTTGCAGAATTGAACGGATCGTTCCTAGTCCCGAAAGTGATTTAAAATATTCGCTGATCCTGTTGGAAGGTTTCCTGTTAGTTTGTCAGCTCTTCCCAGATTTAATCTTGTTTTTTTTCATGCGGTGAAGATGCGACTAAAATTGCTTAATAACTTGGTCAGAAGAAGGCTCTATGAAATTTGACGTAAATCCACTCGTCAGATCAGAGTTGCCATGAATTCTGTATTTATGAACATCATTCCAGACCGGTGCAAAACTAGTTGGGGGGGGGCACTCAAGATTTGCCCATAAAAATGAAAGGATTCATCCATGAATATGAAAATTTCTTTCGTAATTAGATGTGTGATAATGTTATCACTCATATTTCCTTGAAATTCCATGAAATTATATCGATTTCTAAAAGCAAAATCATTCATTTCTCACTTGAATTCTGGGTGCCCCCCCCCAACTAGTTTTGCACCCCAGATCTGTGTTTTTTCGCTATAGGACTGGTTTTCGCTGCTAAATATGAGGCTTATTTTTATTCGATTAATAAACTCTTTCAAGTTCGTTTGGCACGAACTTGTTTGAAAACTTCAATTTTTAATGTCTCGACAACTTCTAGTTTCACCCACCAATTTTAGTCCTGCTGATGCTCACAACAGTATTCCAGTTGATTGTCTGAGTTTTCCCGTAGTTCTGCCTTCATTTCTGTGCTTAGGTGTTCACCAATGTGTAGAACTTTTAGAGAATCGGTGGAAGCTGCTTAAAATCGAGTGTTAATCCCTGATATCGATAATTCGCCGTTTTCATATGGAGCAATGACGTCATTTGCTCGTTTTTTCAGTTCCAATATAAGGGCGACTCTAACTACTGTCTCGGTTCGCTTGGAGTGAAGGAGGTGGAATGCGAGAACCTCGACTTGACCTACGTGAGTGCTCTTTTTCCCTTTATTCATTAGTCATCCTTTTTCTTTCTCTTATGCATTCATTTTTCTTTTTGGATTATATGGTTTCTTGCGCTGATTGGTGTCAATTTTTGGACAAATTGGCAGTTACTCGCAGCCGACCCCGTGCTGTGAGAGTGTGCCGGGGGAAGAGGGTGCAGCTGTATAGTGTCAGCTGATCAGCAGAGGCTGACTGACTGCCGGGGCCCGTCCATCGTCCCATTGGGTGCCGCGTGAGAGGCACGTGAGTGGCAAAGGTCGCCAGAACTTGCCGACAGCGCTTTTTCTGTCTGCATGCTCGGGCAATACAATTCACAAGGCCACCTAATGAGCGCGTTTTTCGAATTATCTGTAGCGCTGGAGGATTTTGAGTTGGTTCAGCTAGAAAGGAGTTCATTTTTGCAAGAAGCGGTTTTCCTTAGAACCTCACGGTGGAGATTACACACAGAGGTTAAATGTTTGAAATTGTTGTTTCCAGTCATCGTTGAGGAGGGTTGCAACTCTGCGCAACAAGGGGTCGTAAAAAATTTGGATAACTTTCGAAAAAATGAAGGTTGGGAAGGGGCTCGCAAATTCTTTGGGAGAAATAGTGAATTTGCTGCAAACCACTGGGTAAGCTGAACTGAGGCACTAATAGTTGTCTTCACTCAAAAAAAGCTGGAGTTTTGCATCTTGGGAAGGTGAGGTCGTGAAAATTTTTCTTTTTTTAATTTAATTATGTTCAACAGAGGGGGTCGTCGCTACGCCGAAAAATGGCGCAGCGGCCTGCTCAACCCGGTTTCCAGTCACTGACATCTCGAGAAGCACCTGAAATTAAAACCTAGCTTTCTTTTGAGGAGTGTTTGGTGGGCTAGAGGCTCTTTTGAGTTTGGAAAAGGCGGGAAACTGACGAATCGGCGAAGTTTGAGATGCATGAAAAATTTAGGCGTGGATATTGATTGAAGGTTTGTAGCAGGTGCATGGGATAGGTGGGGTTTCTAGTTTTTCGCGATGGACAGAAATTGATTGAAGGGAGGCTGACGGCTTTTTGCCGCACACAGCTGAAATTATTGAACTATAGGTGGCGGATTAGAAGGCAGAATGGCCTATTCTTGCCGCCCGGGTCGCTCCCTCTTTTCCGCTGGCACATAACTATCGGCTCTCCGTCCACCTAAGTTGGGATCATCCCAACGTGTTCTTGATCTCGACAGAGAATCGGGGAAATATTCCAGAGTCGGTGATCGTTATTCTATTCCGCACGTGTGTTATGTTTGCGACCGGCCAGTTTGAGGAAGAGAGACGAAGCTATAGCATTTTTCAATCTGCAATTGATTAAACTGAGTGTTGAGTGAGAAGCTTCATGCGGCCGAAATGTTTCTGACGGGAGTGGGGCTAAGGTCGTTTAGACAGGTGGACCACAATAAACAACCATAAAATATGGTTTGTCGTGCTTAGTTGGGATTCACGCTTCTCTGCACAGACTTGACACTCCACTAGGATCCAGTTTACAAAAATTACACGGAAAGAGGATTCTAGAGCACTGTAAACTGTGTATTGGAACGCGTATGAAGGTAGGGGCGGCTAGGCAATTTATGTAATTGACTTTATTTCGTACCATGCCCTACCATTCGCAGCTCGGAAATTTCTGTAGCCCACTTGGGGCATCTTTCATAGTTCTTACCGAAAGCGCGGCACGTGCGTGACGCCCGGGAAGCGCGGTGGACTATGTAAGTCCTCACCGCGCGGGGCGCCCTTGCCGCGTTTTCAACACCACCATAGCAGCACCGCCCAAATCGCCATGGTGGTATCACCATTTGAATCAATACTAGCTTCTCAGTTCAAGTCCACTCCAGCATAAGTATTCCTGGGACTCTTTCCACGCTACCGTATACGCGAATTCAAGCCAGGACTTTTCTGAATGTCTCAGTTGAGGCTCAACTTTAACCCGTACCCCTATGGCGGTGCAGCTAGTGATCTCATAGTTTTGTTCCCATGCGTGCCGCGCGGTGGAAAGCTTCATGGTGCACCGCTCATCCCGCACGTGTCGTGCTCACGATGAAGACTATGAAAGAGGCCTACTAAGCTGTGCCTGAAATGTGAAACCACAGAAAAGACAGTATAATTGATGGCGGTGCATTTCGTACCCCCTATCTAAACGGCAGCAGCCAGGTGGGGGGGGGGGTGGTGGTAAGGATCCTCATGTTGTTGCAGGGGCGCACAGAAATGCTGTTCAGAATCTATCCCGAAGCTATAATTCTCGTCTTTAAAATAAACCTTTCCTCATATGGGTTGCGTAATTGTTTGTTCGGGAGCGTGGAGCGATTATGTAGTCTGATTTGCTAATTTGGTTAGACGACCGACTACTTACTAGGGACCTCTCATGTTAAGTATAGTTAGGTCCGTGGCTTGTTTACTCAAGAAACAACATTCAAATCTCATCCGCGGCTGGCGAGGGTGGTCGCGTGCGCCGGACCTGTAATCGATTCACGTCGAGAGAAGAGTGCAGCTGATCAGCTTACCACACCGCCGGCCGCGAGTGAGATACACATGTTTTTTTTTCTTGAGGAAACAAGCCACAGACCTAACTGTATGGACATTTGAACAGCAGTGAATGTTTCCTAGCTAAGATGGGCACTCTGCGGCCGAGTCCGAGATTAGATTCTGCATACTACTCCATATGAAAAGTTACAAGCTGTTGAGAACAGTAAAGCGTTGGGAAAGGTAGAATTCGTTCCACAAATTTCGTACCTGAATGTGGCCAAGAGGGAACCGGATGGAGCGTGAAGTGTGCTAGGATTGAGAGCGCTCGTTGAAATTTCACATTTTCAAACATCCATAAAACTCCTAGAACAATTAGAAATACCACACGCATAGTCCGAAATGCTTTGAATCAAGTCGTTTTGTTTATATTTCTATTTAGAAAGCGTTTCGTTTCGCATCGATTTAATCCAGCATCAGATGGATGCTGGCGTTGCCTCATTCGTCCTTTGTTTGAAGATCTTGTTGAATAATTTTTGTAGCCGAGTTACAATGAGCAGTGTCTTCTTACGTAAATCTATTTCGCAACATTGATTTCATCAATAAGACGATTGATTTGATAAGTTTACATAAGGATGAGTAATGCACTTATCAGTCGCCTCATTTTCGAAATAGATCCCGAGCGAATCACCCGACCGATGCTCAATCCGCTCTAAAAATTGATTGAGGGGCAACTCGTCCCCCCTGTGGTGTGAAAAGTTCACATACTTGGACAGAGGATTGAAACTCTTGGGTGGTATTGAGGGTGCGTATGCAGAAACATTGACAAGCTTTTGAAGCCTTTATTTTTTATTTTATCATATATGTTCCCTTCTATTCTTTCTTGAATAAGTGGTCGAATCGCCAACGTTAATACGTGCCCCTCGTGTGCTATTTGTCTACACTATAACTTTTTTTTATAACTTATCCAAGTACCTACCAGACACATTCACTGCTGCTGGCCTGACTGCTCTCCTTCCTTCGCAATCGCCCTGGGTCCGTACCAGTTTAAAGAGGCTCTTGAGATACAGAGCCCGCCCGGGAATGGGTAACCAGTTGCGTGCTTAGGTGGTAGTAGATCCCACGACGGTCAAATAGGTTTGCAGTACTGGTGAGATATAAAAAGTCCGACATATTAAACAATTCACAATCTTGACTGCATTGCTATATTTGCACCGTTTACAGCACAAATTTCGTTGGCTCTTCGGCTACTATTCTCTTTTTTTCATGTCGCCTGGCCAACCATGGTTCATTAATGCTTTGTTGTTTCTAGGAACTTTTTTTTCCCGCATTTGGCTCCTTAAATAAATAAATGAATGAGAAATCTAGATATCAAAATTTGGGTGGGATGGTAGTTAGCTGTGATGCAATGACTTTTTTTTGAATGAGGTAATTAAACGGTGTGTGATGCTTTTCCTTTTCACTCGAGTGATCTTGGTGCATTTCTTCATCATAATTAGTCCTTTAAAGACCGAATTTTTCTTGAGATTTATCATGGCTTCTAGGTGTGTAGTGGTATAATCCATCCTTGGCAGATTACTCAGTCCAGTCCCATCATTCAATGTTAAATGTGAGCGAATGCATTTGTTTCGAGACAGTTGATTCATAATTATCCCTTTTGTAGAGTTGAAAACTGAGAGCGGCTTTATCTTCCATGATTTAGATGCAGGGTACAGCGCGGGGTGTGGATATCCACTGGGGGGGGGCTGAGCAGCTCTGAGGTGGAGGGGGGTCTGAGCTCCGCCGGGACACCATGTGGTACACACTGTATGGGGGTACACACTGTTTACATTCTTATTTTACGAAGAAATCGATAATGCTACTCTTCAAATTTTACACTCAAAAAATTGACCAAATAACGCTTCTGGGGGGGTCTAAGAAAATACCCAAAATTTTGCTATTGGGGGGGGGTCTGAGCGAAATCGGCCTTCTCCATACCTCGTGCCGTTTCCTCTTTAGGTAAATAGTTGAACTGTTCAGGCGCTGCCCCATTACAGATCAAAAGTGGAGCGGTCGGTTGAAGTTGAGCGAGAGCGGTCGTATTTATTTATTTATTTAATACGTTCAGAAGAACGCGCTTCAACTAGAACACAGGTTGACCCTTCGATGCCTAGCCGAGTTTCGGAAAAAAATATAATCAATAAACAAGAACCAAGACCCCTGTGTCACGGAGACAAATTAAGCTATGAATGGCTAGTCTGTCAATCTTATCGATCAAAAGACTGGTGCAGTATTTTAAAAGGGGGGGCTGAATGGTCGGTAGCCAAAGCTGCCTCAGGAGCTATGATTACTCTTAACAAAGCTGAGACTCGAGTTTGCTACGGATGCCCGCGTCAGCCGGCTATGACGCCCTTAGTCCCGATAGACATCATTGGGGCTCACCGGAACTTCGAAACACGAGTATACCGACAACCTTCGTGGAACCGGCAAGCTGGACATGAGTACAAGCAACCACAGAGAAGAAACAGCCCAGAGAGTAAATCCAAGCGCCAGAAAAAGCTAGCAAAGGTCGTCAAAGGTGAAACAGGAGTTCGTGATGGAAAATAGAGGGAATTAGATTATTTGGCACTCACCAATTGATACGACAAGGGTAGCTATAAGGAAAGGGTATCATGACCGTGAGACAGAGGTAGACAACTTAGCACAATATCTTCTAAGCAGGTCATCATGGCTTGGATATAGATGCGAACAAGAGCTAAGGCAACATCACGACGTATCGCAATGTGTTTTATGCATATCAATCTCGGGCCGGCTTATATAAGAAGCACTTGTGATCAAGCAGAAGTTCGTAATGTGGAATTCGATTCAGGAAGGGCGGAGAGCGCGTGGCATTAAAAAGATTTATTAAAAACAGTGCACATAGGGAATACTCTTCTCAATTCTTTGTCTATTTTGAGGATGCTTACACGCTGGTCACAACGATACCTCTACATGCGCATAAAACCCCTTGCGAAGGGGGTCATGATCCCTCAGAAGTTGCCTAAATTTGTGTGGGGAAAGCATTGTGGACGAGTTTTCAAAGCGTTGTATGCATTTCCCGTCGTACGTAAGAGATTAGCTGGGGTGAAGTTGAATGAAGAGAGAGGCTCAGGATTAGAGGGATGAAAAGTCTTTTGCCTTGAATCTGTCGCGCATATAGCTATTGTTGAGCTCTACAGGTCGTCAAAAGGGGCGAGCCAGAGTGTCTTCTTTCAATATCTCGCTTATTCAAAGCGGTGCAGAGCTGGCTCGTGGCAGGTGTTATTCGGGAAGAGTCTGTTTTACGGTGGAAATCTTAGGTTTCGTCCCTGACTATGAGGTTGAACTGTGCCTTCAAGGGGATAATCTACTTTTCTGAAGGTCCGCATAATAGTTCGTCAACATTCCAGTAGTTCTGTTTTATCGTTATGTTATTTATGAATAGTTAAACAAAAGGTTTTTTTTCGCCCATGTAATACCATTTAAATCGATAATTCATAGTTTGACGTGCTTCAGTGCTTCTTATGCCAAACTTCTGATCATTTACACTTCTGACGCCGCTGGTTTAGTGTTGAGAATTGGAACAGGTACTTGGGCTTCTGTGGCGGATTGTCGTGTAGGCTAATCGGGTTTTTGTTGAACTTAGTCTTTCCATATTTCACTTTCAGCCCCGGATGTTTTCCTTCTCTCATCTAGTTTGTTGACGGTCTTGCTCCTGTAAAAGAGGACAAGTTCGGAGAGCTTTCAATGCTTTAGAGGCTTAATTTGTAGCATCCTCTTGTCTTACTTCAGAATTGCCTCAAAACATCCCTGTAAAGGTGATTTGGTATGGTGAACACGAATATCTCTTTAATTTGTCGGTTTTCGAAGTACTAAGGTAGCTTTTGCGAGGTAAATGACGTCTTGCCCACCGCAATCCACTTTAGACTCAGGATTATCGACAAACGTGTTCTAGAATCGTGTTCAGCACCCTAAATTGCCCTGATCAACAAGCTTTGAGCGGAATTTAAAAAAATGGAAACGCTCCAAAAATTGGCTGATGGGTACCCTTACCTTGCCGCGAGGCGCACATAAACGTCTATACCTTCTTTCAAAGTGATTCTGAGCAGAACAATTCATTATGAGTTGCCACTCTGGCCAGAAAGAGTCCCTTGTATGAGAATAATATTTTTTAGATTCCTTGCTCATGACATACTCTCAACGATAAAATGACCTGCTAGTCAGTGCTGTTAGGCCATTGTTTTAGGCCTGCACAATAGAAGTATGCTGCCGTAGGAACACTTTGCAGCACTTGTCACGGTCGCTGGCTCGAAAGGGGATGTTATGCCTGAAACGTGAAAACCTTGCAGTAATCGGCCACTGTCGCGGCTGCGGTGCACTGCGACGGGTGTCAGTGACCCAGCCAAATCCAGTATCGTGCTGGGTGTTCTTAGACGTGAACGACAGCGACGTAGCAGTGTTCTGCGACCGCTGCAGGCCTGCCGTGGGGGTATAACAGTGGCTCTCATCATTGGCTCCATTATTTTGAAATATCGGCAAGTTTGATGTTACGATTTCCAGGTTAAAATCAACAGTGATGAACTGTCATACCAGCTAGACAAAGAAATTCGGCCGTTCCTCTCTGAGCTGGACGCCAGCGTCAGTGCGTCAATTCCACGGAGGCATACACCACTGAGCAGTCCTACACTAAGCGAAACTGCAAGTAGGTGTTAATTTACTACGAAATAGTCTTGGACAGCAGAACGTTTTCAAATTTTATGTGAATCACAGAGCTTGTTCTTTTCATTCTTGACTTCAAACTTGTGTGTTTTAAGAGCGGTGCTACTTCAAGCGTTTTTTGCGCTGTTTTTTTAGCAAAAAAAAATTTTAATTCTCATTGTTTTCTAAGAATAATTTTAGGTATGCTGTGCTACAGCTGTTTTCCTTGGCCTGTGTATCCAGTACACGAATGGTGAGGAGCCGCGGACGAGTTCCCGTTCCACTCGCGTTATTGCTAGAGAGCGTTTACCCCAAGCCATCGAAGAGACCAACGACGTGAATGCAGTTTCGTTTCCCTCACTCGTCGCTCCAACGCGGCCAGCTCGTTCGCGGCTCCTTTTCCGTGCAACTCGCTCATACACCGTTTTCTTCCTCTTATTGATCTAGTCGATGTTTGATTTTAACTCAAATACACATGATAGGGTCTCTTATCAAAGTTTGGCTTCCTGGTAAAAGTAACGATGTGGCAAGATCATATTTCCGAAAAACTAGAAGTAAAAAAAAGTCAGAAAATGTCTTGGAGTCATTACTAAGATCACAAATTTGCGGCCAAGCATAGACCACTTATCGATAAGTAGTGACAGACGAGGGATCAGTTTTTACAAGCTTCTTCGTTGAATGTAGCTAAGGAAAATCAAGCACGATAAGGATTGGAGCGTTGCTTTTACCTAGCTTAACCTATGCTGATTGCCGTATTAGAGCTTCAAAAAAGGACTTACTCTTTCCGCTGCGCGCTTGATTTTGCTTTGATGAGGACGTTTGGGGAAGCTTGATTGGAGAAGCTTGTAGGATCCGTTTCCTCGTATGTCACTAATTATCGATAGATTGTGTATGATTGACTGCCAAATCGCATCATTAGTCATTTCAGTACATTTCCTAGCTTCTTCATTTTTACTTCATTTTCGATTTTTCGGGAGTATGACATTGTCCAATCGCCACTTCTGTCAGGAAGCTAGACTTTAAGAAATGTTATATATTCTTCCCGAAGGTTTCATTCGCGACTCTTTTTGCTTGACGATTTTCATTTTGGAAAAGCGAATTCTCTGGCAGATTTTGCCTTCGGTGAGTTATTAAATCGGTACTGATCGATATTTTGCGATGAGTATATAATTCGCAAAAATTGTGATCCACACCCATTAACATTCACCACTCCTTGCCGCATTTTGCAATAAGCTTACCTGACCGACCTGTGTAAATTGACTGCAGGCCCACCCATGGAATCAGGTCTCCACAGTCGTTGGCTGCACATGAAGAATTCATGCTCCACGGCTAATTTACTATGTATATTCTCGATCTGACGTACCCTTCAGCGTAAACTTGTCTTGTTCAAATTGGAATAGGAGCTAGGTGCGTCCATTTTCAGCTTCCTGGCCAAAAATGAGCTCTCTAACTTAACTTCTAATGTTCCAACAATTTCGTGAACCGCGTTTGAAAGAACAAGAGATTGCGTCTTTCCGAAAAAAAGTGTGGTTTTCTCCATTTCTCTGGAGTCTTGGGGAACTAATCAAACCATTTTTTGGTGTTTTGACCAACATTTTACGCTCTTTTCAATTCAATAAAAACCCTTATTTATACAATTATGTTGAACCTAGGTTTTTAAATAGCGGGGTTGTGCATGACCGGTTCAAAACCAAATGTGGTACCCGCTTCGCACTCACCACAGTGGATCGAAAAAATTTTCACCTACTTCAAAATTTTGTTCCAATCACTTAGGAGAAATTTCGAGTGTTTCACACCCACGTTGAAATATTCAAAAAGCCCTGTAGTAGGCGAAATTTGGCTCGGTTTCCCCTGATGGTGAGCATTTGAGCTATGATTTTATAGGATGTCCTTTATCCGGTTATTATCGAAAACCAATGTGCAATAATTACTTAAATGTTACAGATTTCCTGATAAACTTAAACTAGTGTTTTTCTATCTTGTCTGCTCTCATTTTTTGCCTATGTGGAGTAAGTTATTTCATTTCAGTTCCACTCCTCGGTGCGCAAATCAGTCTAGAATTTTTCCAACGTCGTCTGCGTCCTTGGCCGTTACCTGTCGAGGCTGTGGCTTGGGAGCGGTGGATTTTGCTGCTGGACATATTCAAGGCGAACTCATATGGTGAGATTCACTTATCCCTCTGAAAAAAAGTCGACTTCTCTTGCTCCGACCGACTAGTCACCAACGTTGGATTTCGAGGGGTCGATATTCTGGATAAAAAGGTGAATGTTGTAGAGGTGACCTGCGGAAATATCGGATGTCACCAGAACATGTAGTTGTAGAATGATAGAAGAAAGACACTCCATCCGTACAGTTTCTGTTGTGTAGGCTTGGGTAAAATGGTCATGCGAAGTGTCACTGCCCCAAAGACTGCATTTGTATTCTTTATCAATGACTTCCTAGGTGGTAACTCAACAAGGTGTTCACGGTCAAGCGGAGCGTTGTGTATTTTTCCGAAATCTGAGCGACTCCCCCCCCACCGGTCATCAAACTTTTTTTCCAAAAATCTTATTTTTTTGCGATCCCCCGCGATGTAAATTATGGACACTTTTTCTCAAAAAAAATACACGTTGAACTACAAAGTTTTGAAAAGGCACCTTATGGTGTTCAATAACCGTTATTTTCAATTTCCCTTTTTGGTCCACAATTTTTGCGAACCCCACCCCCGTTCCGAAATTTAGCCACCCTCTTGGCCCTGAAGGTGTTAGTATTGGGTTGGGGAATTAGTTTTTGTTGGGAATTAGGTTTTTTTTTTCAGATTTTCATTTGAACGAAAAACAATTGTAACAATAAAATAGTCAATTATGTATTCGCCGCTACTGTTCACGGCCTCCTCCCACCTCTCGGCCAACTCGTTGATGCCGTTCAGCCAAAAATCGCCCTTTCTGTGGTGGAAGAATTTGTTGAGACAGTTTTTGATGTCCGCTTCGCCGTCGGTGGTAACACCCCTCATTTGATTTGACGTGGAGCGCAAAAGGTGCTATTCGGTTGGCGCAAAGTACGGAGAGTACGGTGGATGCTGAAGAACCTTCCTTTCGAGTTCATGGTGTGCGGATTTGACGACTTGTGCAACATGGGGTCTGGCGTTGTCGTGGAGCAAGATGACTTGGCCTTGTCGATCAGATCTTCCCAGTCACATATGCTCATTTACGCGGGGTAGTTGGGCCATGCAGAGCTTCTTGTTCACCACTGCTTTCCTTTCAAGCACTTCCCAGTGTATCGTGCCTTACGAGTCCCATCAAGCGCCAATCATGGTTTTTTTGGGTGGAGATCTTGCTTGGCTCTCGGCTTTGGCTTGTTTCCTGGAGCCGCCACTCCTTTCTTTGCTTTATATTGACGTACAGACACCATTTCTCATCTCCCATGACCACTCGGTACAAAAAGCGTTGTTTGTGGCCGCGTGTTGCTCGGTTGCGCGCGAGGTGTGGAGCAGCGATTTCAAGGGTACTCCATTTCCTAGCCTGAAAAACAGGAAAAATGAAATTATGCGAAAAAGCAATTAACAGTTTTGCAGAGTTGAAAAAAACCCTTTCTTATGATAACAAACTTTGCTAAACGAACAAATAATTCATTTAAATAAAGCTCTAAAAAGCCAGACGAACTTATTCCCCAACCTAATAGTTGTGCATTGAAAAGATAAAGACACTTCATCCGCAGTTTCTTTCAATTATGTGTATCACTGAAATAATCCATCTTTGAAAATGTCCAAATCACCAGTCATAGTTTGATTCGTTTCAGATGATCTGGCTAGAATGCGAGTATCCGTTGCGGAAAGCGTCGGCGAGATTGTACTACAGGTGTGCAGCTCAATAAACCGTCCACAGTACTTGCCGAAGATGCCAACAAGAACAGAATTGGCAAATGTGTTCGACTCGAATCTTCCCGACTGCCAGCCATACCTGTTCAAAGTCTGTCGCGTGCCCATCAGGCCGGGTAAGTTCCTACCTCGTTTTTTATTACTCATCGAAGATTCATCCATATCAATGTCTTAGCTGGCTAGCTCGGTCGCTGATCAGCTCATTTCTCACCCTCGCAATTCTGTGATCGGTAGTAATAGGGTCCGTGATGTTATCCGCTCTGTAAACACGGCAAAGTGCTGTCGCGACCTTTTGTTCTGGGGTTCTCCCCCTTCAGTTACCAGAGACCGTGGTTTCGATCAAAACGATTGCTTTGGGGTCTTAGTCAACGTTTATTCGGTAACCAGTGATGCTTTTTGAGTGGATTTTTTGAAGAGCACCTCAAAGTCCGACGGAAGAAGTCTTTTATGGATATATCTTTTTGATTTCGCTTGAATTCAAAAATCTAATGTCCCGAAGGCTGAAAGGTATCCTTGCAGATGTTGTGATCCTTGGTTTTCTTTAGTTTTTGCAAAATAATCAAGTGATCAAAACTGAGCAGCTGATCCTTATTTTTAACCATTAACTTCAATTATTCAAAGTCGTTCAACTAACAACTGCTGCAATTTTTGAAATTTCTAGAAAAGAAAGCGTCACTTGCTTTTCATTGAGGATATATATATATATATATATATATATATATATATATATATATATATATATATATATATATATATATATATATATATATATATATATATATATATATATATATATATATATATATATATATATATATATATATATATATATATATATATATATATATATATATATATATATATATATATATATATATATATATATTACACAAGTTTACACTCATGTGAAAGAAAAAAAATGACTCCGAGATTTAGAAAGATTTAGGATTTTATCCGAGATTTAGAAAGGTCATATTCTGGAAGGTGTAGGTAAAGGGGAAGTGTATGTCAAAGTTTTCTAAATGCCTCAAATGTTCTCCAGAAAAGATGAGAGAAAAGTGATTAAATTGAGCCAGAATGTGATAATTGAAGTGAATTAAGCTGGCTTGACCAAAGTGTCTGTGTGTGAGTGTGAGAAATAACTGCATGAAAAAAAATCAAATGAATGAGAACAATAAACCCGTGAATAAGCTTTGAAGTGTTCATAGTCGTAAAGGGAAGCGAGGAATCAATCGTAAGCAGGTCAGAAGCGCCGAACGGGATTCGAACTCACCACCCCTCACTAGGAGGATTTTCCACCGGCTTGGTGAGGTTTACCGAATCAACTATTGGACTTGCTAGGGTAGAAATTCAGTCCATTCTACAGCGGCAAAATGCCTCTTTGTGGATCAAGAATTTACAAAAAACAATGCGTGGGTGGGGACAAATGTTATTTCGCCTCGGTAGCCTGTCAGGCAGACCGTTGTCCAGCACCTCGACGTAGCTATGGCCCGCACTTGAGTATCAAAGGAAGTGTTTGTTGTGACAATGAAATTTTTTTGTGAACCCGTCCTTTGCAATTCTCTACTCTTTATCGCTTCATTCTATTCCTAGTGCCCTAACTAATCCTGCTTTGCATAAAATATTCTCCTATTTTTGATTGACCCAATTTTCCACCGGTGGCAACCACCATGAACATGTTCAATCAACCGGACATCTAGTCCATGATATAGATTAATGTCACTGAAATGCGACTTTAAATGCGTTTCTCGCCGTTTCTTCGTAATTTTGGTAACACTTGGAGGCCAACGCATTGTTTTATATGAGAAACTCGGGGACGAAAATCATCGTGAACACGGCCTCTAAGTTAGGGAGTTTCCGGGCGATCTTACCGCAATTTATAGAGGATGGGCCTAGAGTGAGATAAGTACCTTCGGGACCTCAGGGCTGTCTTTTCAAAACAAAAAAACCTGCGTTGTCTCATTTCGGCCAAAGGCGTGGTCCAGGACAATGGTACTGGACAGCGAGAAAACGGGTTTTAGGCGATTTTCTACGTGACTTTGAGGTTAGTTTTCACCTCGTGGAGAATTTCATGGAGATTCTAAATATTTTTCTCAAAATTGTGAAGGTCTAAAATTGTATTGGGCGACGTGCGTTGTCCCGTCTACGAAGTGAGGGATTAAAGCGTTGATATGCTTTATCAATGCGTTTAATATGTCCGAAAGTATGCCTTATGGAGCTACAGTCTAGAATACTGCTATTACATCGTTATCTAAGGAGAGATTTTTCTCTTACACTGTTATGGAGTTGGCATTGTTTATATAAACCCTCTTTTTCCGTGAAAATTTCCATTATTTCACTTTGGTCAGAAGCTTTTCGTCCATTTACAACGCTACCCTATTTTTATATTTTTTGGCCCAAATTTTGTACGCCTCCCCAAAAATTCTAAATTTTGAAAGTTTTCACATGTCCCCAGTTGTGCGGCCGGACAGCACCCGCCTGACCCTGACCATAATTCACGGAAACTGGAAACGGATTTCATATTCGTGTTTAGAATTCTAAAACAACCTTTCTGAGGGAAGTTATGGCGAAAAAATATTTTTTCGACCTAACAAGCCCAAAAGCACCTATTCACTGTTCACCCAAGTGGAAATAACTATTGTTTCTGCAGGCTACCTTGCAATTCTAGGAGCGATGTTCTGTTAGAGTTATTTTCGAGTAAGAATCGAATCCGAGGCGACGTTTGAAACTGACAGATTCCTTTTCAGAATCTACGCACCAGTCTGGGTTGACTGGAATGAGAAGGTACATTCGTGACCTGATGATCAATTAGGATTCCTCAATTTTCGTCTGCATCAACATCCGACGCTTCGCGTCCTTGTTCTTCCTTTGGTGGGAAGGTGTTGCGCCATTAACATTACAATACGGTTGTCGCTAAACGGCGTCAAGTTGTTCCTGCTCCCGGTATAGGATCTTGTCTTTCCGCTCATGCGGGTCTACTCATTCGGAACAATTCACTCACTGATCTAGTTCATTGTTCTCATGTCGATAGAAGTCAGTCTACATCTCTGTGTTCATCTGCATTCGAACTTTTTACGCATGAAATTTTATCCTTGTCAATATTGTTTTGTATCATTTTCTAGGCTTTTTTCCTCGTCTTGTGCCTCTCACGTTACCGCCATTAGGCTTCTTGTAAATTAGTTTTTGATTCTATCGCACATTTACACCGCTTCTTTCGGTCTGCCTGTTCGTTTTTGAACATATTGATTTTTTTCTTGTATATACATTGTGTACATTACTTTTTATGTCATTGTCCACTAAATGCTTTAAAATTCAAGGTTGTTTGCACATAACAATAACACTGTATCATCGGCTAATCCCGTATCTCTAAAACAGATGTTTCTTTCGCGGTGGCATCCTACATACAGCGGTATGTAATGACCCGAAACTTGCCAAGTCGCATTGATAAATTGATAATCGGACTGGATGCTAAACATCCATACCCAATGAAGCTGCATATCGCGTTTCATTAGGAATAGATGTTTGGAATGAGGTGCAAAATTTCCAATCCTCTGCAATATTCAGACAGGCTTCGACTAACTTCTATTGTGATGTCGAGCACATCCTTGTCCGCCTTTTTGAAACATGATTGCGACGTTGACTCCAACTAATCTGTGGCCAAAATTTTCCAGGCGGGCGTTTTTGCCCAGGGTAGCGTTGTGCAATGCTATTGTTTCGCTTCACTTATAATGGCACGTGCTTAAAGTGCAACTGAACTGAAAAGTACTCTCACTATTGAACAAATGATTCCAAGCAACCACTTCTTTGGAAGTGTTTTCCATCTAGTGTTACGATTGGCTTCAACGGTACTGTTTTCTGTGGGAAGATCACACGAAAATCATTTTCCGCAGAGTATTACTTGAATACACGCTCGGCGCAGTCCTTTCTTGGTGGTGTAGTTTGTATCAACACAAATTTTGCCGCCAAGAGGGGACCAAAACGGTCAGTGCGATGCGTGCCTATTGTACTTCGTTTTTCTCATAGTTGGTAGTGTGCGCTCCGACCTACTGAATCGCTTCCGTATACCCGCTCGCATATTTACGTGGGTTGCAGCCAGACGTAAAAAAATGCAAAATTACAGTTTCCGATTATTCGATCGGATAGAGCGGTCCATGATAGTGGAGACGAGGTGAGAATGAAAACGTGCCCAAATTTTGGTCCAAAAATGAAAACACTTCCGAGACTCTTCAGTAGGCTAACGTTGATTGCCTAAGATAGATTAGTGTAGTATTGATTTCAAAACAATTGAACAAAAACTACAGAAAGCTTGTTTTTCCTGGAAATCTGCAGTTACGGAATTTTCGGAAGAAAAACTTTCCCAGGCAAAACGGAAAAATTTGCGGCATTTTCGTAAAGCTTTGGTCACCACGAAGGGAGAATATAAATTCAACGAGTTCCGGGCCAACGTTCTGCCTGACCCTGCTAAATCTTGTTTGCCACTATCTCCCCACTTTGGTCACTCTTCGGGGTATGGTATACATTGGCGACACACGGCCGCGTCGCTCTGCACAGCGACAGGCGTCGGCGTATTTGCAGTATCAGCCCTCCGCGACACGTCGCTGCGACAGACTCGCCTCGCTATAAGGAATAGTGCATAATTGTGTATCTTCCACGGTGTCGCGGTATAGGAACTGGTACAACCCGCCGCGCCCAGCGCAGCAATCGATCGCGCCTAGCACTGACAGCCGTCGCGCGCGGCGATTCTAGTGGCTCAGACAAAGAGGCGGACTCATTGCGACGCCCAATAGGAACAAATGGGGAGTCAGCGGCGATCTGCCCGCTGTTTTTGAACACGGTCAGCTCTAAATGGGCTCACGATCAGATCGCCTGGGCGAAAAAAGGACCGATCGCGAAATTTCTGTTTAACATAGTTATTAATTACAATACAGCTAGGCGGAGCCTAGGACCAAAATTTAGCATCTGCGGGTGGTATGTCCTTTATCTGGTAGGGCTAGGGTGTACTACCGCTGGTGCAGCTAAGGAGGTACGTGACGTACCTCAAACTCGGGTACTTGAGCCGGCGACGATCTCGTTTTACCACACAGGACAGTGGATCGTAGTCGACGCGGGGCCGTCGCGGTCTGTCCGATATGTGCCGGTGCTCGCGATCAGCCCGAATACGATGTAGATCGTTCGCGATCAGTGCTTATTACATTGTTGTACGCGATAGAAACGATTCATGGTCGCGGTAAGTTCTTCTTACCAGTGGCTCTCGCTATAAGTCCGCACATCTGTCGGGCACATTGCGCGAGGATATCGAGCAACCACAGCTTGTCCGCGATCAGTTAGAATTGGATTTTCGCTCGCCGTAGAAACGGTTTCTGAGCGCGGTAAGTGCTATTCAACAAATTTGTGAGCGATAAGACTGTCCTATTATCTGAGTGGGAGCTGTTATGCGCGACGGTGTCATGCCTGTGTCGCGGCCAATCTACACTTTTCCACTATGTGCGCGCTGTTTAGCGCCGGCTGGCCTGTGGGTCGTGTCGTCGTGCACTGCACTGCGACACAGTCGACAGACGTCCATCTTGAGAGGCAACAGTTTGTTGGCATCAAGATCTTTCGAGTGATCAATGGCTCTGTCATGAGTTCTTGCGGGAGCATGAGCAAAAAGACGATGACTTGCTTAGATCAGTTCCTTGAATTTTTTTCAAAAATCACCTTTTTCTCTGATTTTTGCCACAGGTGTTTTCATGATGTCTTTCATTTTCCTATTTCTTTTTTTTTGATTTTTTGGATTCCATTGGTGCATGATTTTGTAACGCTACTGTATAGAACTCGTTGAAAGCAATTTAAAAATAATTTCACTTTGAAATCGCACCACGTTGAAGCAAGTTATGACCATTTATAGCTTCAAAAAACGCCACAGTTTTGCAAAAATAAAGCTCATTCTGTCTATTATACATCTTATACATAGCGTAATCAGTCGAAAGGGAGGGAAACAAAAACAGAACTCAGCTCCGTGTTCAGCTCCCGTGAATGGACCCTATAATTCACTACAGAAGATTAGACTCTATTATAGAAAGGTAACAAAAATGCATACTGTCATGGAAATTACGACCGATCACGTCGCTGAGAACCCTCTGTCGCGGCGACCCCGTCGCACCCGCGAAGAAGGATGCTTTAGGCCTAAGAGCACCCACGGTTGTGTATCGTATCGAGCCAAATACGCTGGGTTCTTATTTTGCTGAAGGGTGAATCTGCCGGGTACAAATCGCTAGGCTCCCCACGACTCCAGTACGTCATGGAGAAACTGCTGTAGATAGCTAGCGACGTCAATTTTGACGCTCCGTTTACGAATGAATGGCTGCGTCACTTTGATGGCGCAGTGTCTACCCAGACTATTAATGCAGGCGCAAAATGGTTGAGGACAATAGAATTTGGAGCCAGAACCTTCATCGAAGCCTTCTTGAGCAGCTGGCGCCAATTCTTTGCGGCAGAACTGGCAACCAACATCGATAAGCTCCTAACGCCGGAAATGTATTGGAGGCCAATGATCCAATGTTGACTATTTTCTGTCAATTGTTTTTGCATGATTATTGTATTGTTATGTTCTGATTCAACTTTGTTTTTAAAAAATGAACTTAGCGTTTGGTGATTTTCACAATCTATTTGAACGCCTAAAAATTTCCGCGAGGTTATTGGCTACCCTGTCAAGTAATATGGGAACTAACACGCTCCGAACTGTTTTGATACAAGCTCAACTCGAGCAAGCATAGCATTTGTTAGACAGCCTTCCTTTCCTGAATATATATATATATATATATATATATATATATATATATATATATATATATATATATATATATATATATATATATATATATATATATATATATATATATATATATATATATATATATATATATATATATATATATATATATATATATATATATATATATATATATATATATATATATATATATATATATATATATATATATATATATATATATATATATATATATATAGCGGAGGGCAGACGGAGGCTGAGGCATCGCGCCTCGAATGATGTGAATTACGACGTTTTGTAGAGGGTAAATGATGATCTGGTGACAAGCAGCGGCAGCCGTTTGAAGCAGCGATTCTCGCTTTCTAGTAGTCAGTGATCCCGTCCTGACCGAATATACGATCTTGGCTGTGACATATGTGCATATTTGGCAATTTGAAGGCAGGACATAGTCTTGGGCCATATCGATTAATCATTTGAATAATGTAAGAAGAAACCAAATGTTCGAGTATTCGATTCACTCCGAAATTTTGATTCCCGAGGATTACGACGATTCGATTCATTCGGCAATTTCGGTTCGTCCGAATATTCTATTTAATTGAGAAGCTAATTGGCTCGATTTTTCGAATGTTCTATTTATTCTTTTTTTGAATATTCGTTTAGTTCGAAAATCTGAAATATTCGATTTTTCGATTATTCGGTCAATTTCGGGTCATAACAAACGATTGTTTAGCCATTGAAAAAATAATGTGACCCATGAATTATGCGGAAACGATTAGATTATTCGAATATTCGGATTTTCAAGAAAAATCATTCGAATCTGATAGAGGACAGGTTTCCAAACGGGTTGGTTCATGCAATAGAATTTATAGACCTCATTCGAATGTTATCATTCATTCAAACGCAGTATTCGACAAATTCCATCATTCCTTAAATTGAAAAAAAACGTTTATTGGAAATCACATTCATTTGGTTATTTTAAGATTCCTATACTCAGAAAAAGGAAAACGAGTTACTTGTAACATAAAAGGCCGAACACAAGTTTCTTGTAACATATCTGAGTCGATGTAAGTTACTTGCGACTTATCTCAGCTCATTTAAGTTACATGTATCATTTCGGCCGGATACTACGTGCGGTGCGCCTCCGATATGTTACATGTATCTTAAATGACCTGAGATAAGTCGCAAGTAACTTACATCAAGTAACTTGTTTTCAATTTGTGAGAGGACACTCGTGCAGTGCGCCTCCGATATGTCACATGTAACTTAAAAGGCACAACATAAGACGCAAGTAACTTGAATCGGCCGAGAAGTTATTTCCGAGGGGGATATACGACGCACTCGCGGGGTCAGTCATACGACTGGGGCTGCTGTTGGTTCAATTACCCAAGCTTGAGGTACTTGACTCCACACCAGCAGGGGAGGCCCCGCACAGCATTTTTTTGCGTAGTCTGTGGTCTGGGATGCGCTCCCTGCGTCGCGTGTCATCTGCGTCATGTGATGGCCACCCATAGTGAAAATATAAATGTAAGTTACATGTAATATAAATGTACGTTACATGTAATATAAATGTATGTTACTTGAGACATTCAAGTAAGTTACATTTATATTACAAGTAACTTGTTTTGATTTTTCTGAGTATACGAGGGGCGAGTGTGGGGCAGTGGCAAGAGGCGCCGCTGTCACGCACACGGTCGAGTGATCGATCCTCACCCAAGGTCAATCAAGCCTTCTATCCCTCTGGGGTCGGTAAATTGGTACCAGACTTTTCTGGGAGGGTAAAAACAGTGACTTGAACATCGACTGACCTCCGCCAGTCATCGTATAGGCCCTATACGCATTCAAAAAGCTTCTACGACTCTGAACGGAAGTCAAATATGTGGCGCATCCCCCGAGGATTGATGTACGCCGAGAACTGTATTCTTTATATACGATTAGTTCATTCAATCGAGAATTTTAGAACGGTTTCATGCGGATTTTTCTTTCTTCTGAGGTGCTCTGAAAATACGGTATTCGAATTATTTTTTATTTGAAAGCTAGCGTCGAACGCATATTTCTACAGCGCTTCAATGCTGAAAATACGTCAATTGTATACAATCGTGTGGGTTGCACCACAATGCCAACACTGCTCTAAGCACTGCAAACTCAGCTTCAATGACCCTACACGAGTACTTCCGACACGCTAACCCGTTAAGCTGCTTCCAAGCACTTGTGAAACGTTACGCTCATCGAATCAATAGAGAAGAGAACTTGAGAATAAAGCGATCTTCAACAGATAGCGCATTTACTATCATCTGAAAACCGAGGAGAAAGACCACTCGATTTGGTAGCGAGTGAACATGTGTACATGCCTGTCTGTCTTTCTACTTACATAAATTAACTGAAGAAAAAACTGCTGTATTGTAGTGTAGAAAGACGGTCGTCGAGCAGCTTCTTAATTTTTTCTCTAGGCATTGTTGTAGTTCATGATTCTGGACCTTCCGTAACCATAGAAAACTCTGAAACAATGTTATTCGTGTATTTTGTCCTTCAAGATGCAAGGCGATTTCTTGATGATTTGAGAACGCCGTCTTCAAGTCAATAGAAACAGTGAATAGTGCAAATCAAATTAGAATACTCGCGAGATGTTTTGTAAAAACAGGGTGCATTTGCCAATTTTGGCAGAAAACGACCCATGCTTGTAACTTTTTCGAGCGACGCTTTTTTGGATTTCAAAAGCGCTGTGAAATTCACAGTTGGAGTTTGTACCTAATGGTGTGATTTGTGGGAAGAAGTTTCCTAAAATCGCGTTATTTTTGAAGGAAATTGTTTTCGCGATCATTTCTTGAAAACTTTGCGCGCAACAAAGCGCGGCGAAACATCAAGTAGTAGTTTCAAAAGTAACAAGGTGCACACCCACGCCGCTTCGCGGCTTTTTTGTAGGCGTGCCTCGCGTTGTGTTCATTATTTGATTGGACTTTGGATAAAAGACAATTATGTGGAAAAATTCTGCTACAAAACCTGTTAGCGAACAGTCTTGGGAGAACTCTTGAAAAAACCACTCCATCTTCTTAAGCGCCCTCCCCTCTGACCTCTTAAAAATTTCCGGAACTGCGTGCTCACAACTCAAATACAGGCCTTTGTGCAGTTTTTCAAGCTTCTTCTGGAAATGCGACCCTTGAAGAAGCGCGGTCATCTCAAATCACCTCTTTCCCATATCATACGGTTTTACCGGTGTTTGGCGCAGTGCTAGTTTCGTCCCACACACTTTCCTCAGCGCTCGGGGCGCTCCCAACTGCTCAAAAAACCGCTGCATTCATTGCGTGTCGAATATGCATTCAACTCGAGTGACAACACCCATCGAAAGGCTCTATCACAGGGGCACGTGCTCCAAACAGCAGCACGTGCTGCAAAATTTCACAGCAGGAGCATGTGCCATAAAATTCAATCGCAAGAGTGCGTGCTGCAGGGTAGTCCAGCATTATCGTAGAAGCACACACCAACGTGCGACGCGGCCAGCTCGCCGAGCACCACCTGGGGCCGTCAGCGATTGGACGAGGCGTCCAGCGGTCGGGCGGGTAAAGTACAGCAAACTTGGGTAATTAAACCGGCGAAACTGCCGACCTCTTAGCTCCTTCTCAGAAGTGCATCGTATACTTTCCTTTTTTGGATAATCGTTTTGTCATCGAGTTGAATGTGTATCATGCGTGCATTGGACGGCTTATTTGTTGGGGCACATGCTGTAATTTGAAAGACAATAAGAGCACGTGCTTCCTTAGCAGCACGTCCCGTAACTGTGCTCGAAACCACCTTGTCTCCGAGTTGAATGCATATTCGACACGCATTGAATGCGGCGATCGTCTGAGTGGGTCCCGCACCCTTTCCCCGGCGCTTGGCGCACTTCTAGATGGGTCACAAACACTATCTATCAAAAAGGGGTCTTCCAAGCAAAAAGGTTTGGTTGGCGTCAGAAACGTTCCAACAAAAAGGGAACAATAATTAAGTTGAATGAGGAGAGTCTACAAAAAGTGAACAATATTCTATCAAAAAGGGTTTTCCAAGCAAAGAGGTTTGGCTGGCGTCAGAAACGTTCCAACAAAAAGGAACAATAGGTAAGTAGAATGAGGAGAGTCTACAAAAAGTGAACAATATTTTCTGAGACTGATTTTCCTGGCCGATGCTTCTTAACAGCAAAAACAAACCGTTGTGGTACTTCTAGAGGAAGAGTTCAATGGTTTCAAGAATGGACTTCTATTCGTTGACGAGAATATAAGAAAATATTCTCATTAGATGCTGCACTTTGGTTTCGCTTCTCGTAGCAGCTGGAGCTAACTCGTCCGTCTGTGTTTTTGGCATCATCTTCTATTCTGATGGTAAGTATTAGGTTTACATGCACATACTTTTTAACGGTTCTCGTGTAGTCAAGACGAGTTTTGGAACCACAGAGTACTTCCGTGTAGAACACCGCAACGGTTTGTTTTGCTGTTAAGAAGTATCGGCCAGGAAAATCAGTCTCAGAAAATATTGTTCACTTTTTGTAGACTCTCCTCATTCTACTTACCTATTGTTCCCTTTTTGTTGGAACGTTTCTGACGCCAGGCAAACCTCTTTGCTTGGAAAACCCTTTTTGATAGAATATTGTTCACTTTTTGTAGACTCTCCTCATTCAACTTAATTATTGTTCCCCTTTGTTGAACGTTTCTGACGCCAACCAAACTCTTTGCTTGGAAGACCCCTTTGATAGAATTGTTCACTTTTTATTGATATTACGAAGTAATATCCTGAAAAATCTTCAATAATTCTCGAATAGCATGGATTGCTATAATAATCAGTAAGCAACAACCTTGTTGCGCACGCTACAAATGAAGCGCTACTCACTTTCCACGACGTCCTGATGATGTCAGAAAATGCCCTATGCACTTGGCACCACCTTGGCACGACGTCCCGGTGACGGCACCAGGTGCTCTATGCACTTGGCACGACGTTCTGATGACGTCATCAGATGCTATGTACTTTACATGACATCCTGATGACGTCATCAGATGCCCTATGTACTTTACATGACATCCTGATGCCAGCTTCAGATGCCCTATGTACTTTACATGACATCCTGATGAAGTCATCAGATGCCCTATGTACTTTACATGACATCTTCCTGATGACGTCATCAGATGCCCTATGTACTACATGACACCCTGATGACGTCATCAGATGCCCTATGTACTTTACATGACACCCTGATGACGTCATCAGATGCCCTATGTACTTTACATGACACCCTGATGACGTTATCAGATGCCCTATGTACTTCACATAACACCCTGACGACGTCATCAGATGCCCTGTGTACTTTACATGACACCCTGATGATGTCATCAGATGCCCTATGTACTTTACATGACATCCTGATGACGTCATCAGATGCCCTATGTACTTTACATGACACCCTGATGACGTCATCAGATGCCCTATCTACTTTACACGACACCCTGATGACGTCATCAGATGCCCTATGTACTTTACATGACATCCTGATGACGTCATCAGATGCCCTATGTACTTTACATGACACCCTGATGACGTAATCAGATGCCCTATGTACTTCACATGACACCCTGATGACGTCATCAGATGCCCTATGTACTTTACATGACATCCTGATGACGTCATCAGATGCCCTATGTACTTTACATGACACCCTGATGACGTCATCAGATGCCCTATGTACTTTACATGACACCTGATGACGTCAGATGCCCTATGTACTTTACATGACACCCTGATGACGTCATCAGATGCCCTATGTGCTTCATTTGACACCCTGATGACGTCATCAGAGGCCCTATGTACTTTACATGACACCTGATGACGTCATCAGATGCCCTTGTGTACTTTACATGACACCCTGATGATGTCATCAGATGCCCTATGTACTTTACATGACATCCTGATGACGTCATCAGATGCCCTGTGTACTTTACATGACACCCTGATGACGTCATCAGATGCCCTATGTACTTTACATGACATCCTGATGACGTCATCAGATGCCCTGTGTACTTTACATGACACCCTGATGACGTCATCAGATGCCCTATGTACTTTACATGACATCCTGATGACGTCATCAGATGCCCTATGTACTTTACGCATGACACCCTGATGACGTCATCAGATGCCCTATGTACTTTACATGACACCCTGATGACGTCATCAGATGCCCTATGTACTTTTACATGACATCCTGATGATGTCATCAGATGCCCTATGTACTTTACATGACACCCTGATGACGTCATCAGATGCCCTATGTACTTTACATGACACCCTGATGACGTCATCAGATGCCCTATGTACTTTACATGATTACCCTGATGACGTCATCAGATGCCCTATGTACTTTACATGACACCTTGATGACGTCATCAGATGCCCTATGTACTTTACATGACATCCTGATGACGTCATCAGATGCCCTATGTACTTTACATGACATCTTGATGACGTCATCAGATGTCCTATGTGCTTTACATGACACTCTTATGACGTCATCAGATGCCCTATGTACTTTACATGACACCCTGATGACGTCATCAGATGCCCTATGTACTTTACATGACATCCTGATGACGTCATCAGATGCCCTATGTACTTTACATGACACCCTGATGACGTCATCAGATGCCCTATGTACTTTACATGACATCTTGATGACGTCTTCAGATGCCCTATGTGTTTACATGACATCCTGATGACGTCATCATATGCCCTATGTACTTTACATGAACCCCTGATGACGTCATCTGATGCCCTATGTACTTTACATGACATCCTGATGACGTCATCAGATGCCCTATGTACTTTACATGACACCCTGTTGACGTCATCAGATGCCCTATGTACTTTACATGACATCCTGATGACGTCATCAGATGCCCTATGTACTTTACATGACACCCTGATGACGTCATCAGATGCCCTATGTACTTTTTATTATGACACCCTGATGACGTCATCAGATGCCCTATGTACTTTACATGACACCCTGATGACGTCATCAGATGCCCTATGTACTTTACGTGACACCTTATGACGTCATCAGATGCCCTATGTACTTTACATGACACCCTGATGACGTCATCAGATGCTCCTATGGTACTTTACATGACATCCTGATGACGTCATCAGATGCTCCTATGTACTTTACATGACATCCTGATGACGTCATCAGATGCCCTTATGTACTTTACATGACACCCTGATGACGTCATCAGATGCCCTATGTACTTTACATGACACCCTGATGACGTCATCAGATGCCCTATGTACTTTACATGACACCCTGATGACGTCATCAGATGCCCTATGTAATTTACATGACACCCTGATGACGTCATCAGATGCCCTATGTACTTTACATGACATCCTGATGACGTCATCAGATGCCCTATGTACTTTACATGACATCCTGATGACGTCATCAGATGCCCTATGTACTTTACATGACACCCTGATGACGTCATCAGATGCCCTATGTACTTTACATGACACCCTGATGACGTCATCAGATGCCCTATGTACTTTACATGACACCCTGATGACGTCATCAGATGCCCTATGTACTTTAGCGACACCCTGATGACGTCATCAGATGCCCTATGTACTTTACATGACACCCTGATGACGTCATCAGATGCCCTATGTACTTTACGTGACACCCTTATGACGTCATCAGATGCCCTATGTACTTTACATGACATCTTGATGACGTCATCAGATGCCCTATGTGCTTTACATGACACCCTTTATGACGTCATCAGATGCCCTATGTACTTTACATGACACCCTGATGACGTCATCAGATGCCCTATGTACTTTTACATGACACCCTGATGACGTCATCAGATGCCCTATGTACTTTACATGACACCCTGATGACGTCATCAGATGCCCTATGTACTTTACATGACATCCTGATGACGTCATCAGATGCCCTATGTACTTTACATGACACCCCGATGACGTCATCAGATGCCCTATGTACTTTACATGACATCCTGATGACGTCATCAGATGCCCTATGTACTTTACATGACATCCTGATGACGTCATCAGATGCCCTATGTACTTCACATGACACCCTGATGACGTCATCAGATGCCCTATGTACTTTACATGACATCCTGATGACGTCATCAGATGCCCTATGTACTTTACATGACATCCTGATGACGTCATCAGATGCCCTATGTACTTCACATGACACCCTGATGACGTCATCAGATGCCCTATGTACTTTACATGACATCTTGATGACGTCATCAGATGCCCTATGTGCTTTTCATGACACCCTTATGACGTCATCAGATCCCCTATGTACTTTGCATGACATCCTGATGACGTCATCAGATGCCCTATGTACTTTACATGACGTCCTGATGACGTCATCAGATGCCCTATGTGCTTTACATGACACCCTGATGACGTCATCAGATGCCCTATGTACTTTACATGGCATCTTGATGACGTCATCAGATGCCCTATGTGCTTTACATGACACCCTGATGACGTCATCAGATGCCCTATGTACTTTACATGACACCCTGATGACGTCATCAGATGCCCTATGTACTTTACATGACACCCTGATGACGTCATCAGATGCCCTATGTACTTTACATGACACCCTGATGACGTCATCAGATGCCCTATGTACTTTACATGACACCCTGATGACGTCATCAGATGCCCTATGTACTTCACATGACACCCTGATGACGTCATCAGAGGCCCTATGTACTTTACATGACATCCTGATGACGTCATCAGATGCCCTGTGTACTTTACATGACACCCTGATGACGTCATCAGATGCCCTATGTACTTTACATGACACCCTGATGACGTCATCAGATGCCCTATGTACTTTACATGACACCCTGATGACGTCATCAGATGCCCTATGTACTTTACATGACATCCTGATGACGTCATCAGATGCCCTATGTACTTTACATGACACCCTGATGACGTCATCAGATGCCCTATGTACTTTACATGACATCCTGATGACGTCATCAGATGCCCTATGTACTTTACATGACACCCTGATGACGTCATCAGATGCCCTATGTACTTCACATGACACCCTGATGACGTCATCAGATGCCCTATGTACTTTACATGACATCCTGATGACGTCATCAGATGCCCTATGTACTTTACATGACACCCTGATGACGTCATCAGATGCCCTATGTACTTTACATGACACCCTGATGACGTCATCAGATGCCCTATGTACTTTACATGACATCTTGATGACGTCATCAGATGCCCTATGTGCTTTACATTACACCCTGATGACGTCATCAGATGCCCTATGTACTTTGCACGACATCCCGATGACGTCGTCAGATGCCCTATGTACTTTACATGGCATCCTGGTGCAGTTATCAGATGCCCTATGTGCTTTACATTACACCCTGATGACGTCATCAGATGCCCTATGTACTTTACATGGCATCCTGGTGCAGTTATCAGATGCCACATGTGCTTTACATTACACCCTGATGACGTCATCAGATGCCCTATGTACTTTGCACGACATCCCGATGACGTCGTCAGATGCCCTATGTACTTTACATGGCATCCTGGTGCAGTTATCAGATGCCCTATGTACTTTACATTACAACCTGATGACGTCATCAGATGCCCTATGTACTTTACATGACATCCTGATGACGTCATCAGATGCCCTATGTACTTTACATGACATCCTGATGACGTCATCAGATGCCCTATGTACTTTACATGACATCCTGATGACGTCATCAGATGCCCTGTGTACTTTACATGACACCCTGATGACGTCATCAGATGCCCTATGTACTTTACATGACATCCTGATGACGTCATCAGATGCCCTGTGTACTTTACATGACACCCTGATGACGTCATCAGATGCCCTATGTACTTTACATGACATCCTGATGACGTCATCAGATGCCCTATGTACTTTACATGACACCCTGATGACGTCATCAGATGCCCTATGTACTTTACATGACACCCTGATGACGTCATCAGATGCCCTATGTACTTTACATGACATCCTGATGACGTCATCAGATGCCCTATGTACTTTACATGACACCCTGATGACGTCATCAGATGCCCTATGTACTTCACATGACACCCTGATGACGTCATCAGATGCCCTATGTACTTTACATGACATCCTGATGACGTCATCAGATGCCCTATGTACTTTACATGACACCCTGATGACGTCATCAGATGCCCTATGTACTTTACATGACACTCTGATGACGTCATCAGATGCCCTATGTACTTTACATGACATCTTGATGACGTCATCAGATGCCCTATGTGCTTTACATGACACCCTTATGACGTCATCAGATGCCCTATGTACTTTACATGACACCCTGATGACGTCATCAGATGCCCTATGTACTTTACATGACATCCTGATGACGTCATCAGATGCCCTATGTGCTTTACATGACACCCTGATGACGTCATCAGATGCCCTATGTACTTTACATGGCATCTTGATGACGTCATCAGATGCCCTATGTGCTTTACATGACACCCTGATGACGTCATCAGATGCCCTATGTACTTTACATGACACCCTGATGACGTCATCAGATGCCCTATGTACTTTACATGACACCCTGATGACGTCATCAGATGCCCTATGTACTTTACATGACACCTGATGACGTCATCAGATGCCCTATGTACTTTAAGAGACACCTGATGACGTCATCAGATGCCCTATGTACTTCACATGACACCTGATGACGTCATCAGATGCCCTATGTACTTACATGACACCTGATGACGTCATCAGAGGCCCTATGTACTTTACATGACATCCTGATGACGTCATCAGATGCCCTGTGTACTTTACATGACACCCTGATGACGTCATCAGATGCCCCATGTACTTTACATGACATCCTGATGACGTCATCAGATGCCCTGTGTACTTTACATGACACCCTGATGACGTCATCAGATGCCCTATGTACTTTACATGACATCCTGATGACGTCATCAGATGCCCTATGTACTTTACATGACATCCTGATGACGTCATCAGATGCCCTATGTACTTTACATGACACCCTGATGACGTCATCAGATGCCCTATGTACTTTACATGACATCCTGATGACGTCATCAGATGCCCTATGTACTTTACATGACACCTGATGACGTCATCAGATGCCCTATGTACTTTACATGACACCCTGATGACGTCATCAGATGCCCTATGTACTTTACGTGACACCCTTATGACGTCATCAGATGCCCTATGTACTTTACATGACATCTTGATGACGTCATCAGATGCCCTATGTGCTTTACATGACACCCTTATGACGTCATCAGATGCCCTATGTACTTTACGAGATTGACCTGATGACGTCATCAGATGCCCTATGTACTTTACATGACATCCTGATGACGTCATCAGATGCCCTATGTACTTACATGACACCCTGATGACGTCATCAGATGCCCTATGTACTTTTTACATGACATCTTGATGACGTCATCAGATGCCCTATGTGCTTTACATGACACCCTGATGACGTCATCAGATGCCCTATGTACTTTACATGACACCCTGATGACGTCATCAGATGCCCTATGTACTTTACATGACATCCTGATGACGTCATCAGATGCCCTATGTACTTTACATGACACCCTGATGACGTCATCAGATGCCCTATGTACTTTATACATGACACCCTGATGACGTCATCAGATGCCCTATGTACTTTACATGACACCCTGATGACGTCATCAGATGCCCTATGTACTTTACATGACACCCTGATGACGTCATCAGATGCCCTATGTACTTTACATGACACCCTGATGACGTCATCAGATGCCCTATGTACTTTACGTGACACCCTTATGACGTCATCAGATGCCCTATGTACTTTACATGACACCCTGATGACGTCATCAGATGCCCTATGTACTTTACATGACACCCTGATGACGTCATCAGATGCCCTATGTACTTTACATGACACCCTGATGACGTCATCAGATGCCCTATGTACTTTACATGACACCCTGATGACGTCATCAGATGCCCTATGTACTTTACATGACACCCTGATGACGTCATCAGATGTCCTATGTACTTTACATGACATCCTGATGACGTCATCAGATGCCCTATGTACTTTACATGACATCCTGATGACGTCATCAGATGCCCTATGTACTTTACATGACACCCTGATGACGTCATCAGATGCCCTATGTACTTTACATGACACCCTGATGACGTCATCAGATGCCCTATGTACTTTACATGACACCCTGATGACGTCATCAGATGCCCTATGTACCTTACATGACACCCTGATGACGTCATCAGATGCCCTATGTACTTTACATGACATCCTGATGACGTCATCAGATGCCCTATGTACTTTACATGACACCCTGATGACGTCATCAGATGCCCTATGTACTTTACATGACACCCTGATGACGTCATCCTATGTACTTTACATGACACCCTGATGACGTCATCAGATGCCCTATGTACTTTACATGACACCCTGATGACGTCATCAGATGCCCTATGTACTTTACATGACACCCTGATGACGTCATCAGATGCCCTATGTACTTTACGTGACACCCTTTATGACGTCATCAGATGCCCTATGTACTTTACATGACATCTTGATGACGTCATCAGATGCCCTATGTGCTTTACATGACACCCTTATGACGTCATCAGATGCCCTATGTACTTTACATGACACCCCTGATGACGTCATCAGATGCCCTATGTATTTACATGGCATCCTGATGACGTCATCAGATGCCCTATGTACTTTACATGACACCCTGATGACGTCATCAGATGCCCTATGTACTTTACATGACATCCTGATGACGTCATCAGATGCCCTATGTTCTTTACATGACACCCTGATGACGTCATCAGATGCCCTATGTACTTTACATGACACCCTGATGACGTCATCAGATGCCCTATGTACTTTACATGACATCCTGATGACGTCATCAGATGCCCTATGTACTTTACATGACACCCTGATGACGTCATCAGATGCCCTATGTACTGATAGCCTGCGACCACTGGCAGTGGCTAGTGGCAGGAACGAGGAACGAGGAACGACGAGGAGGACACATGGGACGCGTTACTGGCGCACAACACGAATTTTAGCTAAGCTTCCGCCGATCTAACTTTGTTAATTTTCAATCGATTTGGCTCAAATTTTGTCAGCGGGTGTCTTCTATACTCTCTCACTTATATCCAGAAGGAAATCTCTAGAAAATTTGTTTTACAGGTTTTATTAACTACTTTACCAAAATCTAAGTGATCACAAGTGCCAGGCAAAACCAAACCTCTCCAGCCGCTTCGCGGCTGGAGCGATTCCAGGCGTTTGGCGCACACACACTTGGCTCCCGCACATACTGCGGTCAACGATCAACTCTTAGCCGTTTATTATTATGTATAATAGAAGAACAACTCTATGCTTTCTTCATGAGTAAATACAAGGAGGAAAATTTCGCGATTTTATCAGGCTGAATTTTCGGAATCCTTCATCAAACCCGCATGGGAATTTCCTGAAAGTAGGCCTTCTGTTCCATAGGCCCCAGACCATTAAATGAATAATTTTGCAAAACGCACCGGCACAAACTTCGGGATTATCTCACCTGCACTCAATTTATGAATGAAGCATAAAGATTGTTTTGCTATTGCTCGTACAATTAATACTCAACGTTTCGCCGCACTTTGCCGCCGTCGACTTTTTGAGAATCCATCGCAAAAAAAATTCTCTGGAAACAAAGCGATTCAGGAAACTTCGTCCCAAAAGACCTCTGTGAGTACGTTAGCGTTTCCAGAACCCAAACGACTCTTTGTTCAAAAAAGTTACAAGCATCGGAAGCTTAATACCAACTTTCACAAATGCTCCCTGTTTTCGCGAAATTTCAACAAATTGAAAGCTCGAGAACCTTAAATCCATCTCACTTGTGGGAGAGAATGAAAGCAATTGAGGAAATAAATTCTATCCAATCACATCATTCAATTTTGAAGTTTGCTGTGGCGCTTGTGGCACTGGCAAGCAATATTTGTCTGAGGGAATTAATATTCGTTCCCTATGTAAAGAACGTTTCTGACACCCTCCCTTCTATTTTTACAATGAAACTTTTTCACTAGCAATGGTTGTCATTTATTAGCTGCCCTCAATGTTTCTATACTTTGAGTATCTACACTTCCCACATTTCGACTGTGTCGCTGTTTTCAGTATAAAAACCCTATATGGAAAATCTTAGGTCTATAGTATACCTTGTCGCTGTCATAAGCGACGTGCATGTAATTTAGCACAGATCGCGGCGGGACCAGCATTAGAGCAACGACATGGGCGTTGTGGTCTTAATGCACAAAGTCGAAGGAGTTGACCCGTCCTTTGCAGTTCGAAACAGCATGCTATTCCATTCAAGTAAAGTGGTTCCGAGTGTAATTCGAACCGAAAGCACAGGACAACTCCTCCATTTTTGTGAGTAGCGGAGCCGTCGGTCACGGCAAAATATAATATTTATAAGGAGAGTTTGACATGATAAGCCGGTAAGCGTTAGTTAAACCAGCTCAATATGAGGTAAAAAGCGAATATGTGGGATTTGTAGTTTAATGGTCGCTATCGCCTCATCAGTATAAACTCTTAGCGCCATAAACCGCCACAGTCACAAAATTGTTGACGCCAATCGATTCCCTATAGTTGATAACACATACTATCGTTTTTATATGGGGAAAAATTGTTCCCGTTAAAGATCCACGCGAAAAATCAACAATCATTGTTCAATCTTCGAGGCTTTAAGTTTGCAGATAAATTTTTTTCGAAAATTCCAGAAGTGAAGACCTGCCGTATTTCGCACCCTCTATCGATTGATAGCAAAAAAACGCTCAATAGAGAAAGGAACGCAAAAAAATGATTGTTCCAGTCCATCCCGAATATCACGCTGATTGACTCGTATGTATGTATGTATGTATGTATGTATGTATGCTTATTACATAAGATTAACTTATGTGAAAGGAAACAAGAGTAGCTCAATTGAAACCAGCTAATAACAAATGAAATCACATAAACACGAAAAGTTGAAATGGACAGCGAGTAGGCAAGCATCAGGATGTGAAACTACTAAGAATGAGCTTTTTGAATAAGTTGCGGCTAAAAGGAATTGTGGATGTTCTGCAGAGTCTTCCAAACAATGGTACTGTTCTATTTATAAAGAAGTAACGCCTACAGTCTAGCCCGGCTCTTTTCAGTTGTAGCTTGAATGTACCCCCTCTAGTGACTGAAGCCCTCTCTGTGAAGAGGATCGCAGATCGGAGACCACACTGGAGAATTTTATGAAGCAAAAGAAGATCGAACATTTTCCTTCTCATCGAAAGGCTTCGCAACCCAAAGTTTTCATTCCTTTGTTTACTCGAAGGTATTTGCTCATAACGAAACCCGAGCGATCTTATCATCAATTTTCTTGTAAAACCATTTTGCACTCTTTCTAACTTTTCTATGCTTTTCCGCTTGTATGGGCTAAACACTGGTGTACCATACTCAATCATAGGCCTTACATAGCACTTATACGCATGTATCAAAACACTGATATTTGCGTTGAAAGAGCTCTGAAAAGGTTGTTGACCATTCTACTTGCTTTCAAAGAGATGTTGTCACAGTGTTTGTCGAAACTGAGATTTTTGATAAGCAGAAATCCGAGGTCTCTTACTTCTTCCGCTAATGCAATTGAGGTACATACCTTGAATATTGTACGCATGGTTCCTATTTCGAGTCCCTATGTGCAAAACTTCAGTTTTCTCTTTAGACAAAGGCAACTCCCACTCTTGAAACCATAGAATTTATCGCTGCTTGAATCGCGCTGTTATTTGCTTGGCTATCTGCAACACGGTAAATTTTGAGGTCGTCTGCGAATGAACAAAACTCTACATCGTGGCCGCGAATTACGTCGCACAATTCGAACGCATATATATTGAATAGTATGAGGGAGAGTACACTACCCTGTGGAACTCCACTATGAACCGGCCTGGAGCTTGAAAACGAGTTCTTCATACGAACAGAAAAAGTTCTATCAGAGAGGAATGAACGGAGCCAAATGATGTTCTGTCGACTGTGAAGGTTCATGAGATGACTGCAATTCAAATTTCAGAAACGACATTAAAGTTTACTGCACTATTCTAACTTTTCCAAGCTGGCGAAATCTATTCCCATCGTAAGGAGTTTGGTATGCAAACCATCACAATCTGGAGATATTTTCGTGATAGGAGGATGTGAGCTGGATGTTCCTCAATCGTCTAGACAGCCTTCAATTCCATCTGAACATGCGGTAGATGGCCGATTTTCTTTTTTTTTCAAATTCGTGATTAAGTTTCACTCTGCCATCTTTCAGGTGACAAAAATCGTGGAGAGACGTGTGCTCCATTACTTCAGTAATCACGGCGAAATTGAATTGGAGGGGTTTGTTTTAGAGCTGCATTACATTTTTCTTTTCTTCGATTACTGACTGTCATTCTCATTCTAGATGCCTGCTTCATTACAACGTCTCACTAGATGGTCCATGTCCACTAATATACGTTTGTGTTGCCAATCCCTCACTTCCAGCAGAAGCCGCACAGGTGTTTCTCAACACTGCCAAGGTAGGATGAAGACAATGATTATCTGATGATTCGGTAAGCTCTCAGAAGGGTACAGATTGAAAAGCATTGCCAGAACTCCACCGGAAGTTGTTTTGCAGAGCTTAGATGATAGAACTTGAGCAGAGTATGCTATGCATGCCTTTCGGCGAAGTGTGGCTAGGTTGGAGGCATCAGCTAGTGAGTACGAAACAGTATGACTCATCCTACTGTCCTTATCGGAGCGAAATTCCGCTCCGCAGTTGCTGGCAGCCGCCGTTGCAGCACGATTATAACTATGGTGGGACGACCGAGTCGTGGCACGATTACCCATTGTCTGGATGCGTGCTGCAGAAGCGGTTGTCCGCAACCTCGATGACCAGCTTCATGTGCGAACAGTGCTGGAGCACCCGGCAACAACCACTCGTCAACTGGCACAGCTACCCGGTTGTGAGCACAGTCGACCAGTATCTCTCGGCCGGGGGGGGGGGGAATCGAGAAGTGTTTTCGACATGGTCACCCCATGTCGTCTTCGACAACTATGTAACGTCGGCATGGATCGTGAAGAGACTTTGCGTTCACTGTTGAAGGTTGGCGCAAACTCGGTGCCATATGCTATAATATAGGTGCACCGAGTTTGCGCCAACCTTCAACAGTGAACGCAAAGTCTCTTCACGTTCCACGCCAATGTTACATGCAATCACGTGTACACCAGGGGTGTGCATTTTCCGTTTACCGATTTACCGATTTTCCGGATTTACCGGTGTTTTTCGGTAAATTTTGATTTACCGATTTACCGAATTTTTCTCGAAATTTACCGAAATTTTTACCGAAAAAAATTGGGTGTTTTTTTTTGCGTAACCGGCCTACTTCTTACTCGCATTTCACGTGTTTTCTACTGTTAAGGCATGTATTTGGCGCGATATCCTTCTTCATCCTTCTTTGTTACTCTTTTTTAAGCCTTTGGCTTACTTTTGAATGTTCATACATACGACCTCTTCACCTTTTGAGTCTCGTGGTTTTTCTTATCGAGATACTACTCCGAGAAATACATATTTTATTCAAAAATGTCAACGGATTTCGAGGTAGCATAGTCTTGAAGCAGATATTCCAGGGACTGGAAAAGTTCTTTTCGAAGCCCCCGACACAACACTGAATCCACTGCAGTTCTGGAACGACTCAATTGTTAAATCTTCGTACCCGCACCTTTCCTCACTGACAAATTTGTTCTTTTACGCGCCTCCTGGCACAGTTGAGGCGGGAAGTATGTTTTCCTCAGATGGCCTGATTTTGAGTGACTACAGGAAGGCCTTCATGACAGGAAATTTTGACTTGTTACATTTTCTCAAAATCAACGTTCCGCTGATAGGGTTCAGCCGTTGAGCCCATTTTAATATTAAAAACTCATTCATTATTTGCACTATCCTCATGCACTTTTGAAAGTGATACATAAATATTATTGGTCATTTGTGCTACCCGAAGGGATAGGCACCAGAAAGTCGAAGTCAGAATTTTTACCGAATTTTCCGTTTTTACCGTATTTACCGAAAAATAATTTCGGTAAAAAGTTTCGGTAAAAAATTTACCGAAAAGAATTTTCCGCACACCCCTGGTGTACACATAGTGGAATCTCTTCTCTGACGGCTGCCCAGGGCCGTATTCCTAAGTGACGAGTCGAGTATTCAGTGATGGGGTGTGAGTTCATGATGCCAATCAATCTCTACGTACCTATTATACAGTGGATCCGAATTAAAAATTTCCGGATGAACAGATTCTGGATACCTCAGAAAACAAAGGTCCGACTCAAACGGAAAGATCTTAAATAAATAGTAACACCGGATAATCCGAGTCTTTCAGATAGACAGACAACGTTAGATGGATTTCAGACAACGGATAGTCGGATTTCGGATCAATCCGAGAATTACATTTCTTCGGTCAATCGGATTCTGAGTCAAATGGATTTAAACGTTTTTCGGTTGATTCGGTTTTGAATCACGTGAATTTTGACGTTTTTTTGGTGATTTGGAATCCAATTATCCTATTTGTATATGCGGTCGGCTACAAGCTGGCTCGCGACGCGCTGAAAAGAATCTACAGGATAATCGACGTTTTGCGTGAATGTTACACTTTGCTAGGAGGGATCCCTGTAATGTTTTCCACGATAGCGTTATATGCTTTTTGAAGGATTTCCTCAGGGTACGGTACTCCAGTGACAATCAATCTCCCATAATGCTTTGAAATTAAAGAAAAGTATATAACCCCTGATCAGAACTGCAAGGATGCCCCCTTGGCAAAATTGAACCGAATGTTTAAGGTCGAAAAAGATAAAGTACCAGGTTGTCCAATAATTCTTGTCCGAAAATTTCCCCATTTTTAATTTTTTTTCAACGTTATTGAAAAACAAGTCTAATCATTAATATAATCACCAAAGTTATCCACAACAGTGGCCCATCGATTGTACAGGTCGCCGATGCCATTCGCCCAGAACTCCGGGGGCTGCGACTCGAAGAAGTCCGCGATGTCGGATTTGAGGTTGTCGTAGTTGGTGAATTTTCTTCCGGCCAAATGGTGCTTCAGCGGGCGGAACAAGTGGTAGTCGGAGAAAGCGAGGTCCGGGGAATACAGCGGATGGGCGACCGTCTCCCAGCCGAGCGTCGCCAACTTCTGCTGGGTCTCCTTCACCACGTGGGGGCGCGCGTTGTCGTGCAGCAGGTGGACGGAGGCCCGTCCGGGACGCTTTTCTCGGATGGCGGCGGCTAGTTTCTCGAGCTGATCGGTGAAGATGGAGGCGGTGACCGTCCTGCCTTGCGGGAGCAGCTCGAAGTACAGCATGCCCTTGGTGTCCCACCAGCAGCAGGGCATGATCTTCAGCGGGTGCACGTCGGCTTTCGGCGTCGCCGGCGGCTCTTCTCCGCGCGGGATCCAGACGGCACTGTGGGCGACGTTGTCGTAGAGGTTCCAGCTCTCATCCCCAGTGACCAGGTTCTCAAGAAACTCCTTGCGATGCGGACGAAGGAGGAGGGACTGGCAGACGGCCACGCGGCTCTGCTTGTTAGCGTCCGTCAGACGGTGGGGGATCCAACGGGCCAGAACTTCGTGGTAGTCGAGTAAATTGAGTCGATTGTGAATGGTGGACTTGCTGCAGCCGAGCATCGTCGCCAGTTCACGGGTGGTGGCTTCCGGCTTCTCCTTGATACAGCGACGGACTTCGTCATCATCCACCGTAGAAGGCCTCCCGCTGTGCTCCCTGTCCTCGAGGCTCGTGTCGCCGCTCTCGAAACGATTGAACCAGCGGGTGACTGTGCGTTGGGACACTGCATCCTCCTTTCACGCTCTGCAGATGTTGGCGACCGGGGGGCCCGTGTCGTTGCCCAGCAGCCACTCGTAGTTCACGAATGTACGAATTCGACCTTGGTCCATTTTAGCTTGTACTGGTAGCTAGACGCGGCGGCTTCGCCTTATATACCCCTAGCGTAGAACTTTATAGAACCTTCTAAAAGGTTCTTACACTTGCCTGATATAATAACACTTCTAAGGAAAATTATAGAATTTTGTAAATTTTCGGACAGGAATTATTGGACGGCCTGGTATGAAATTCTCGGCGTTGATCAATTGATCTGAAGAAGAGCCACACTTTCGACTTCCGTTCAGAATCGTGGAGGCTTTTGAATTTATCCTCTGCTTCCAAGCAAAGTTTATTTCCGTTCATCGCGTGCGTCGGCTCGCGTACGCTGCGTCTCCTTCTCCCCACACTTTCTCCTTGTCTCTACTCTTGCTCCGCACAAGCGCGCGAGGGAACATAGTAAATTTGGCTCGGAACCAGAGGATATACACTGCGTATCAAAAAGATAGGACACCCCGGGTTAAATCGGAGTTCTCGTTAGATAAAATTCTGTGATCGCAAATCCAATAGTCGATTGGCTCTATCGGCCAAGTTGACCAGTCTGCGAGTCGATCTTGCTCTATTTCTCGGTTATAGCTTGTTGCAGCGCAGAAATCGAGAGATATCGTCCGTCTTTGGCTAAGACCCGACTAACTGAAATACCCCAGAGATTCTCCATTTTGTTTAAATCAGGATTGTAGACTAGCCACTCTGGACAAGATAGTTATTGCCAAGCGAAGGAGCCGACCTCAGACCTGCTAGAAACTCCAACTTTGTCGCCCGAAAACATGGGGAATGAAAGTAGTTGTTCTTGATTTGATTAGATTAGATTTGATTTATTACACGGTAGCACCGTGTCAAAGACAACAACAAAAAAAAAGAAATACCCAACGGCAATTAAGAGACTAAAGGCACCAAAATTAGTCGAACAGCAATAATAAAGCAAATGGACCAACTGACTATTAGGCATACACTGGCATCATGAAGAAAGGAGATCTTACAAACATAACTCCTGGGACAACAGATAACACTCAAGTGTCTTTTTGAATTCACTGAGTTTCCCCACTACCAAACCTGACCGAAGTAGTTTATTGAATTCAGACCCCGCCCTATTGACAAAGAAGTGCTGTCGTACATTCCGCCTGGCCCCAACGAGGCCCAATTTCACCGGTGCTGTCCTAGTGGTTGTTGGTCTAAGGTTGAACAGCCGGCTAGCCTTGATACCAGCACTCCCATGAATGATCTTATACATCATTATCATATCAAACCTTCTTCTCCTGTGCTCTAGAGTGGTTAGGCCCAATTTAGCGTTCCTGGTGACATGACGCACGTTACGGTTAGTCTGAAACTACGATGTCCTTAAGAAAACTCTACGTGTAAAGGTATTTTGAACTTTCCTCAGCGCATCGATAGGTCCTGTTTTGTATGGATTAAAGACTACCGTACCATACTCCATAAGCGGACGTACGTACGTTTTATACACCTCGGTCAGCACGTCTGCATTAGTAGTTGATAGTACTCGAAACGAGCTGTGCATTATCCTATTAGCCGTGGACGCGACCTGGAGGCAGTGGTCATCGAAACTAAGATCATCCCTGATAAGAAAACCAAGGTCATTAATCTCGCTGACCTCGCTCAACTGCAAACCGTCGATAGTGTATGTAGGAGCCACTAACTCGCCTCTTACCAAGCTTCATTACTTTAGTCTTTTCGCTGGAAAGCGGCAATTTCCATTCATTCGACCATTTGGCTACATCATTAAGAGCTTTTTGCAAACACTCCAAATCTTCCATTGTCAAAATAGGTTTATACAACTTAAAGTCATCAGCGAATGCCGAACAGCCGACGTTGTTCAAGGATATAATCGAGGGAAGTTCATACGTATAAATATTAAAGAGAATTGGCGAAAGCACACCTTCCTGGGGAACACCACTAAGCACTGCAAAAGGAGAGGAGAACGTACAATTAAGCCTGACTCTGAAAGTTCTGCCCGTGAGAAAAGCACGAACCCAAGCCACTATACGCGGATGGATACCCACTATTTCTAGCTTGTTTACTAATTTACGATAAGAAACTGTCAAATGCCTTGGAAAAATGAAGGTAAATAACATCCACACCTATATCTTTGTCCAGCGCACTCGTCCAATCATCAAGTGACTGCAGCATAGCCGAAATTGTCGATTTACCCTTTTGAAAACCATGTTGGTGTTCCGAGATGATGGAGTGCTCCTCTAGATGAGCCATAATTCTTTTCTTTAATACTTTTTCAAAAAGCCTTGCAAAGATAGACGTAATACTGATGGGCCGGTAATTGTTGGGATCCGAAAACGGTTTCTTCTTCGGTATAGGAGTAACAAAAGATGTACGCCATCTGCTCGGAACATCAGCACGCATTAAACTCAGGTTGAAAATGTATTCAAGCGTGTGGCGTTCAAAATGTATTCAGGCTAACTATTATATCAACCACCTTTTTAATGAAACATAATGGTATGGTTGTTCTTCTCTGGTATTCACTGAAGATATTCCGGCTACTGGCAATGCTCTGACAAAAAATGGGAGATCTACGACCGCAGTTCCGACACAAGTGGATTGCGACTACGACTATTTGTGTATAGGCGATGGCTTCTGACGAGAAGAATTTAAATCTCGATAAGACTCATGGTTGGAAGTGCTGCTAAAGGAATTTGCTTATGTGCCTGTACACCTTAGCCGCCGGAACTGCGGTCGTAGATCTCCCATTTCCTGTCAGGGCGTTTGCCCATCGAGGTCGTTTCCAACTTGCGTTCGCCAGCAGTCGGATGATCTCCAGCGAGTACCAGAGGATATCAGAGTAACACCTACTCTCATTTACCCATGTTTTCGGGCGACAAAGTTGTACTTTTTAGCAGAACAATCAGAAAGTTTGCGTGAGCAGGTCTGAGGTCGGCTTCTTTGCTCGGCAATAACTCTCTTGTCCAGAGTGGCTAGCCTACTGTCCTAATTTCGACAGAATGAAGAATCTCTGGGGTATTTTAGTTCGTCGAGTCTTAGCCAATGGCGGGCGATATCTCTCGATTTCTGCGCTACAGTAGGCCATAACCGAGAAAGAGAGCAAGATCGACTCGCAAAGGCTGGTTAATTTAGTCGATAGTATACCAAATCGAGTATTTGGTGCGATAAGGGAGTGATGAGTCTCCAACTTCTCCTGTCTTGCAACCTCGGCATTGTGAGTTGATCTTGTTTTGTTTTCTGTATGCCTTCGAGGTTTTTAGGTGGCAAAATTTATTCGTCGGCCTTACGTTTCGACAGGGTCGTCGTCATCAGAGGCACATCGGACCACCAAACGAGCAGAGCGCAGTCTGCTTTGCACGAGACCAGTAGAGCGAATTCCACGATTCGCTCTACTGGTCTCGTGCAAAGCAGACTGCGCTCTGCTCGTTTTGTGGTCCGATATGCCTCTGATGACGACGACCCTGTCGAAACGTAAGGCCGACGAATAAATTTTGCCACCTAAAAACCTCGAAGGCATACAGAAAACAAAACAAGGAGTGAGGAGAGCCAATCGACTATTATATTTGTGATCGCGCAATTTTATCAAACGAGAATTCCGATTTGACCCAAGAGTGTCCTATCTTTTTGATACGCGCTTTAAAATATAAAACATACGCTGTGTATTGGGTTTATACAGTGACTTGCGGAGGACAGCCGGTGCTCAGGTCAGTGTTCTAATCCTCCCAAACAAGTCTGGTACCATCCTACCGACCCCGCAGAAATAAAATGCTTGGTTGTTATACTGTAGTTTTATTAGTGCAATTTACTGAAAAACCCGAAACGGACTTTATACGTGCGTGAGGTTCAGGCAATTTTTTTCTTCGGCCATTGCAGTCCGAAACGTGGAAAAATACTACCTCGCCAAATCAATGCGGGAATATTTTTCAACTCGCGTCTCGTGGATTTACTTAGAAAGAGTTGGTAGCAAAAGTGGCCCAGATGGACGATGTATGGAAGGCATGTGTAGGCGAAACCCTCTGATTACCTCCAGAGAACTTTCTGCGAATTTTCTTCTGTAAGCTCTTTATCAAAAACCTAAAGTGGAGACCCGCATCCCAGTCGCAGCACATGCGTCCAGCACTACAGCACTATTTCGTCACATCTCTACCGACTCCGAAACAGTATTGAGCTGTATGTGCATTTCAGTTCACCAAAGCCTTCAAAGTTTAGTTAGTCTTAAGGGATTTCGCGGTCATTTAGGGAAAAAAACTGGTGGATTAGGTCTTTTGTTCTCAATATTTTGCCATCGAAACAACCGAAAAATCAAGGAGCACTCTGAGTTAGTTTAGTTGCTTGAGCCGAATGACTTCATCCTCATTAATGGATGCGACTCAGCTCTCGGCATCACCTTGGGTGTCGACTGACGTGCATTGGTGACACTGCAACATCATTGACGTGACTAATAGCCACCTCCCGAACATTATTCCCCGCTCCAAACCCTGATAAACCGTTGAAATAGCTTTCCAAGCGTCTTTAAGTAACTTTCGAGGATTTCTGAGTATTTTGAAGACTATCTCCAACGAGGGTAACTTCACGGAATGGTTCTGTCAAGGTAATCAAGCACCATTCTTTAACCATCGGTTGGAAAACGCTTCGGATTTTGCTACTGAACGGCCTCCCAGCGCAAACTTACCCCTCGCCTATACATATTAGAGAGGAAATGGGAATGCAACACATATTGTTGAGGAAATCATGTGTGCGTTAATATTGGTAGTGGACGCAATACTGCGTTATCCCCCTTCGCGCGTAACTGGCTAATGACTGATTATGTCGTCAAGCGATCTGTCGGGGCGGCACTGTCGCACTCGCGACGAAGTACGCACTAGGCCTAATATTGATCGTGCTGCGCCACGCGATCAATATTAGACTTCATTTATACTTCCACCCCCGGACGGCGCGACGCAGTTCAATTCTATCATATTTATCACGCGGAGCGACACGATCGATATTGTAGGACTGCACTTCGCCGCGCCGCTCGGCGATGGAAGCATAAACGACGCATTAGTTTACCACTGTAGCTCAGAACCACCGTTTTGAAGAAGTTCGGCCACAGGTCCTTTCTTCCCGAATGGGAGTTGGTGCTATTCCCAATGTGATGATTCCATTCTTCTAAAGCGACTGTCACCAGTAAATTTCCTGTTCTTATGACTCAGTCTAGAACAGATCTCTGCGATTCTGTGCTTTCAGGATGCGATATTGAACGATACTCATCTTTTTTCACTCATTCCTCGATCAGGAAATAGCGAGCTCCGGGAGCAGTTTTTTCCTGTTCTATGCCATCTTGTAGGTTTAATCATTCTCGTGTCTTAATAATTACATATTACAGAATGTCAGAGAAAAGCACATACATATATTATCATAGCTATTCTCTGGTTCCGAACCAAATTTACTCTGTTCCCTCGCGCGCTTGTGCGGAGCGAGGGTAGAGACACCGAGCGAGTGTGGTTAGGATACCCAGCGTACGTGCGCAGACGCACACGATGAACGGAAACAAATTCACTCGGAAACAGAAGATACATAGTTATGTATCTGATCGATTTCCTATTACTAGTCTCACGATGAAAGACGTTCCTTTTCGCCCATGCTGATGTTAAATGTTTTCCCAGAATATTATTTATCTGAAGAAGGAAGTGCTGCCGCCTCAAGATACTACGAGCATTCTTACTTGAAGGCATCGTACGAGCAGAAATTCATAGGCCCGTAGTAAAGCCGGCGAAAATTTCAGTTCAGCCTATCTGAATCCATGTTCTGAAAAGAATTCAGATGAGCCGCACACATTTCAGATGTACGTGTTGTAGGATAGCGACCTAGGCTAAACAGAGAAAGTCAGCAATAAACAAGTTAAGCTGAATCAATCAGTCAGATCTGACTGAATTCTTGGCTAGAGAAGAGAGAAACAGCGTGCCAGGTCAGGAGTGCGCTCGAGACTGTTTTAAGGAGCAAAGGAGTAACCTAAATAATTCAGCTGAGATTTCGGCTTATCAATGAATCATTATCAATATCAGCTTCCACGAAACAAACAGCATTTCATTTATTGAGAAACGGAGCATGGAGTTGGTCGATTCGTGAACGACCACGTAGAGAATAATGGTCGGTTGTTCTTGTCATCACAGGTATCATCATGCCCCGTCATCATGGCTTTGCAAGACCGACCGCTTGATTGAAATCTATCGCTCGATACGATTTCGGACTCGTCTGAGCCCTGTCTGAATCGTTTCGGTCTCGTCTTATCACCCATTCCGATGATCCTGACTGATTGGTGGGTTTACTACGGGCCATGCTCTATTTCATGCCCTTGAATGGGTATAATATCATTTCTTCTTTTTAGTCAATGATAATGGCGAAGGGGCCATTCAAAAGTCACAACATGTAAAAAAATCTAAGTAAAATGAAGCCGTTCCCGATATTGGCTCGAGGAGTCGAAAAAAAGTTTGCACCCTCCCGTGGATTCCAACCCCTTGAGGGAAATCAAGGACGATTCACACTCACGTTGAAATTTGTAAAAATCCCAGGTCTTGAATCCACGACCAGAAATCGAGGAGCGGCGCTCTTTACGACCCCTTTGTCGCTTTCAGATTCGTTAAAGGTAGTCGAGAGTGGCGTACGAACTTACGTCATATCGATGTTTTGACCAGTTGCGCTAAATCACAAGCAATACCTTCAACTTTCCAAAATTTTGCGAAGTCCACCAGCCATCTGACACATTTTGTTCGAACGTCTTCTCTGGTGGAATTCGGTGAAATTAGGGTTCCCGTATTTGTTAAATGGTGTATTTTCAGTGCACCGAACTCTGCCATTGGGCCAAGCTGGGCCCACCCTAAGAGAATGAAGGCAAAAGAAGGTGAATGGTTTGGAGCGCGTTGCTGCCGAGATGTCGTACGTTCGTGCCGTGGCCGTGTGGAGGAAGCAACATCAACTCCGTGCAAACCGACATCAACCCCTCCACGAAGAGGGTTTTCGCTATGGGAGAGATGCTGGCTGGCCTCAGCTCTCCTAAGGATTCTCCTACAAAGGGCCGGCGTGGAGAGGAATCCTGGACCCGTTCAGAAGTACCCATGCGCCACGTGCGGCAAGGATGTCACATGGAGTAAAACAAGCGTCCAGTGCTTCGGATGCCTGAGGTGGGTGCATCTCTTCTGTTCGGGTCTCAGTTCTGTGAGGCATCATAACTCTGCTTTTCGCTGTGTCCTATGCTCCTCACCTTTCAACTCTGATTCCTCTACCTCCAATCGCCCACTTTCTATTGTACATATAAATCTCAATGGCCTTCGTGCCAAACTATCTGAGCTCTCTCTCTTTGCTCGTAATCACCATCCAGATGTTATAATGGTTCAGGAAACCAAACTTTCCCCCTCTGCTACCTCTTCTCACCCAAATATCCTGGCTATACTTCATACCATGCTCCAGGATCGTCTTGCGGTGGAGGAGTTTCTACTTTTCTACTATCCACTCTTCCTTCTCATCTAATTCCAGATGTCCCTACGGACGGTACTCTCGAGTTCGTCCCCATCCATCTCCCACTCAAAACTCCCCTATCTCTCTTCATCATCTACATTCCCCAACTACATCTTGTCCCGCAACCTATAATCCTATCCCTCTTCTAAAACAACTCAACGACTGCGCCCTCTCACCCTCAGTCGTCTTCGCGGGCGACTTCAATGCTCATACCTTTTGCTCTTCACTTGACTCTGATGTTAGAGGAGAGGACGTCGAGGAATGGGCGGAGGAGTGCGACCTGGTTATCCTAAACGATGATCAGCCCACTCGCCTTCCTTCCATCGGCCGATCTTCTAGCCCAGACATTTCGCTCGTTTCCTCCAATCTTTCTAGTGCTTGCTCGTGGTCCACTTCTACAACTCTGTCTAGTGATCACATTCCCATTTTCGTCCATATCGATCTCTCAAATTCTCTAGCCCCTTATTCTGGTATTCGTCACCGTTCTTATCTCAATTTAGGCCTTGCAGACTGGAGCCTATTCAGAGAGGTTGCACTTCACCGAGCGGCTGAATATCCATGGAATGGCGATGTGCACCAGAAAGAGCGTCACATATCTGACGCTATCCGGAAGGCTATGAAAGCGGCCATACCAGAAGGACGCGTGAAAACGTTTTACCCTAATGTCACCAGGGAAATACTTCAGAAAATCAGGACAAGAGATGAAAAAGAGATCTGCCAACCATCTGGACCCGGAGGTCACTGAACTTGACGACGAGATTAGAAAAGACTTGGACAGGCACAAGAAAGACGAGTGGCAGAAGTTCACTGAAAAATTGAACTTCAAGGCAGATGGTGCTGCGACATGGAAAATCCTGAGAAAACTCTCCGGAAAAACCACACCCGCCACCGTATCTACTATCGAGTTTGAGAACAATGTATTCAAGTCAGGACAAGATGCCGCTTACGCTCTGGGCAAGAGCTTCTTCATAACATGTGCGAAGCGCGGCCCGCAAAACCGAGTGACAGTAAGGAGCTGTGCCGCCTTCCGCTTATGGGCACGGCTGATGCCTTCACTCCTGCGCAGGTGGAGAAGATTATAAAGGAAATGCGTAATTCAAAGCCATTGGACCTGACGGAATCTGTCCAGCAGTCCTAAAGAAGCTCCCCAGTGAATTTCTCTCGCTGCTCACTGATTTAATGAACACATCATTCGAACCTGCACACTGCCACAAAACTGGAAAACAGCAAATGTCATTCCTCTGCCTAAGCCCGGTAAATCGCTGTCATCAGCGAAAGGATACAGCCCAATAAGCCTTCTGTCACCTCTAGCCAAGGTTGCTGAAAAGCTTGTCGTCAATGATTTGGCTCAGCATAATGAGAAACAACATCACCAGCACGGCTTTAGGAAGCTACATTCCACCACGACGGCGCTTTTGGAGATCGTTGGCTATGCCATCGACGGCTTCAACATGAGGAAGCCCTCAGGACCGTTGCTGTAGCCCTGGACTTGACAAAAGCATTCGACAGTGTCAACCTGGGTATTCTATCGGATAACATACTGAAGTCCTCTATTCCACCGTGGCAGAAGCGTTGGATAACAGCATTCGTCAAGGGCCGTCGAGCAAAAGTTATGTTTCAAAATCATGTCTCTAAAAAGTATCCCCATAGCTGCCGGTGTTCCGCAAGGCGGAGTCTTAACCCTCTCTGTTTAATCTGTACTTAGAGGACATTCCGGCACCTCCCCAGGACATTAAAGTTGTCGCCTACGCTGATGATATGACCATCATGTGCCAAAACCGCGACATACAAGTGGCCGCGAGCAGGATCAACGAGTACCTGATGAATTTGAAAAGCCATTTCGATAACAAGATGCTCATTGTCTCAGCTGCCAAGTCTTCAGTATCAGTTTTCACAACGGACCCCAAAGAGCACAGCGCCCATCCCGATGTCAGCTGGGGTAGAGATCGCCTGCCTGCTGCTCGCTTCGTCAAACTACTCGGCCTTATACTCGATCCGTCGCTGAAGTTCCACAAGAACACCGAGCAAAAGCAAGCAATTGTAAGAGCTAAACTCAATGTGCTAAGGGCACTGGGAGGTACATCGTGGGGCAGCAGTAAGGAAACTATTCTGACCAGGTATAAGGCTATACTGCAGCCCGCCCTAGAGTATGCGGCACCGGTTTGGCAGCACTTAGTGTCGGACTCATCCTGGACTAAGGTGCAGCGTGTACAAAACGCTGCTCTTCGGATCGCAACCAGATGTGCTAGGAGTTCGCCAATCGAGCATTTACACGCCGAGACACGGGTGCTACCAGGAAAGGAGCACTGTCAGCTCCAGGCCCAGCAGCTGTACATTAACATCGTCAAGCAGCCCAACCACCCATCTTTGAGAGTACTTGAGCCTGTTAGAGAGAGAGGCATCAGAAAACCTTCTGCCGATGCTCCAGACAAAGTCGATCTGCAAAGATGGCACGATTCATATCAAGAACGCCTCCGTCTGTTGCGCGAGGAGCACACCCATTTTGTCAGATTGTATCTGGAAAGAGCGGCTGTTAATCCTATTCTGGGTACTGTGCCGCCTCGAGTTTCTGAGTCTGAGTCTCAGCTTAGTAGACGTGCCAGATGCACTCTAGCCTCGTTGCGCTGTGGGCACTCAACGTTCCTGAAGTCCTACGTGAACAGGATCGACAATAGCACTCCTGACGTTTGCCCGGACTGTGGTGGTCCTGGCCACAATACGCAACACTTATTCAACTGTCCAAAAAACCCTACAACATTGACTACAATAAACCTTTGGACGAATCCAACGCTGGTCGCCCAGTTTCTGAACCTATAGCAATTACTCTCTTCGTGGCTGCAAAGAAGAAGAAGAAGAAGGAGCGCGTTAATTCAAAGGCGGTAGTCGCGATGAAAACATAGCCTAAAAAATTACAAAATTCACCATGGTTTGAAAAGAAAAAATGCATACACAAAGAAGATAAAGAGAGCAAGTCAAAAGAAGGGAAATATTCAAAAAGTCGCCCATATCTCGCTGTTTTTTGTAGCAATCGTGCCAGTATCGATCGAAATTTGCGTGACGGGGTAGCTTATTAATTCGCCGACGAATTTGTCCATGTCGTCACGAACTCGTTCGAAGGGGGCGGAGCGGGCTTCGTAGGCGTGTCGGGCCGTCAGTTCGCGGACTTTCTCTTACGATTTCTGACCCGCCTCTGCTGGTATATTTGACGCTGTCCTCCCCAGCTCCTGCCACTACATTGTTTCGCACTCAAAAACCAAATCCATCGTGAACGCTGCCTTCAATGGGTATCCTATACAAAAATGCACCTGAATGTATTTTTCTACTGTATGTTTCTCTAGTTTTCGGGTTGCTTATATTTGGCTTTCGGAGTCATGTGTTTCTCCGCTACGGCCACTCATCGTTATCACCGACTGGAGTGCTGACAAACGATCGATTTCAGCTTATTCTTCATCATTTACTGAAAGCATGACCAACGCACAAACACCCATTTTTATCACTTAAAACTGTCTGTCTCTGAACAGTCCTCTTCATTTTGTCAAGTTTGTGAAACGAAAGAACTGCCGTTCTTCCAAACTAAGTATCTAGGCTTTACGTAATGAAATTTCTCCTTCACGTGAATCATATCCAATAGCCTTCTGATGACGTAGTCCGTTCCCTCGGCATCGTCTTTAACCCTTCTATTTGCTTTTAAGTTCTCGCAACCGCTACGCTATGCCTGCCATTCTATTGATTGAGCAAACCTTGAGTCGCGAAGGTAAAGCCTACACCTCAACCACAAACGACTCGCCATTTTCACCTCTCTTTGAAGTTCTTTAAAAGTATAACAGCCTTATAGGTTGTTACATGATGATATTTAATATGATTATTCGTTTTTTTCAGCTGAGCTTGAGCGATTCTGAGATTCAGATGAGGGAATATTTGAGTTCACAGCAACTGATTTCGAAACATGAAAAAAAATCCCTGACTCACTCTTGTTACTTTCACCTCACCACGTGAAGTCAAATGGTTGTACCTCCATTCTTGTTGCCATGCTGCTCTCTCGCATTAAATTTATTAGGCTGGTCTGAAAATATAGCAGGAAATGTACAGTGACGTAGATCTGGTGCGCATATTTTATAACATATGTGCACCGATCCGTGCCGACCGTATGCTTATGAATATTTCCCAATCCGTTTGAGACCTTCCGATCAAAAATGGTGTATCATTCGAAAGCTCAACACTTCCTGTTTGAGTTTGTAGACCGTAGATCAGACCTTACTAACGCTAAGATATGATTAAAGCACTAAAATTGCTTCAGGAACTTTGAAGGGGCAAATTTTGCACCTTTTATATATGTATATTTTTTCCGAAAATGACAGCTTCTGTCCTATCTCAATAACCAACGACTTCAGAGCACCGAAATGTATAGTTATGTGTCAAGAAAAGTGTCTTATCTGTTGATATTTATTTCGTCATTTATAGTCCATTTTTTCAGAAATTCGACCTTTGCATTTTTTATTTCCGAAAAGAAGGGTCGATAACTGAGAAAATGGTTCAAATTAGTTGAGGCTTTAACTGTAATACTTACCTATGAATTTGGGTGCCCTATTGTCGTTGGATAAAGAAGGTATGATAGAAACTGCCATTTTTCGAGAAGGTATGTAAATGCGAAAAACGTCGTGATGGAAAGAAAGAACGGGTGACATTTTAAGATTTTTGGTGTCTTGTATTTTCTATCAAAAGATCTCCTGTAGATATCTCTCTTCAATCTTCATCCGAAGAGCTTTGTTCTTGCAAATTACAGAGGAGGGAGCCGACCTCCAGGTGCTGCCCATCTCTTATCGGGATTTTGAGATCAGTGTTCATAACATTTCATTTTTAGAATTTCTCGTGGGATAAAAGGGCTCAATTGTCTGTAATTGCGCGTAATGTTTAAAAAACCTGCTCAATATTCGGAATAAAATTCGATCAAAACCCTTGAAGGCAGTGTTCACGATGGAAGCAGTCTTCGATTTTTCCCCGGAAAATCGACAGTTCCGGGTTGCACTACAACAATAATTTCGAATAAAAAAAACGGCTAAAAACGAGTCACGAATGGTTCTATAAAGCTCCAAAACTTGGATGTGCTGTGCCCGCCCCGCCCACTTTCTCGATGGTCAGAGGCATTAGACGGGGCGGGCTTAGCAAATCCAAGTTTCGGGCCATGGAGGGCTGTCTATGGCTAGTATTTAGCCGTTTTTTGCACTTATTGTTGCAATGGACTCCGAAACTTTTGAGTAAACTCGAAGATTGTGTATTATTGTGGACATTGCCTTTAGGCGTTCAATTCCCGTCCTCTACGCCAGTTTCTTGTGCTTGGTGCAGCATCTTTTGTACGCCAGAAATAGTTTTGCGCCTTTAATTTTTAGGAGAGTGACTCCTTTTCCGTTTCTTCCACCAAGAATTCAAAATATAGTTTTGGGCAGACTGATCAGACGATTCTGCTCCCCCACGCAATTTCCCCCTCTTCGTGGCAGTTTCTCGTTGATCTACCTTACTACCTTGTGAAAAACCTAAAGCTTACGCTTGTGCAAAAAAAGGATTTTTTTATTGTGAGCACTACATAGCACTTCAATGAAATAATAGAGTCATATCTACATTTTTCCTATTTTGTCAAGTTTTTCACATTCTGGAAGAATTTGGTAGAAGTTTCATCGAAATCAGTACACTAATGGTGGTTTGGAAATGTTTGCTTGCACTTATTGCTATGGCGACTCGACTCAAACCGCCGTGGACTTCTGTGTCTCTCCTCCCCCTTCGGTCAGTGAGTGTTTCTACGAATAGAAACTGACATGACCGGTGCTCTTCTGGACGATTTCCCGGTCTGACCCGGTCTGTTCTGAATGGTTGTCTGCCGCCTTTTGAGGCCAGTTCTGTTTGATTCCGTCACTCGCTACGTGATGCCTCCCCTTCCACTGAACCCGCAGCCAGAACCGGTTCGATTTCTGTGGCCGGAAATCCACCTCAACAGTGTTTCCTCTTTTTCCACATGTTATGGATTAGTCTCAAAACTCATGTACGATGCATTCGCTTCGTCGTCTGTAATCCTCTGTAGTTGCATTGCTAGAGTCGTGGAAATGGTCCACTGGTTGGTTGTTCAGGGTATATAGCCCTTGATCACTTCCTGGGGTAAATGCACAGTGTTCACACTTTCAAATTTCTTGAGGCTTCCAATTTAGCATTTCTCACTGCCGTTTGGTTGATTCAGTGTTGACGAATGGAATTCGCACGGCGACTCACCCCATTTCGTCTTCCTCCCTCATATTTTCATTCGTTTTTGTTTTGTGAGAATCGATTTCTCTGTTGATTTCTCAATTTCTTGCCGTTGATTCCTCACTGACTGACTTCGCTTCGTTTGCATACATTCAGCACTGGTCTTGTGCTGGGCTTTCGAATTCCTCCCGTCTGCACTCGAATGATCTTCCGCCTTTCGCCGAGGACAAAAGAGTTTTGGTAGTTCCTGTGACAGGGCCTAGCCCTTTCAGTGGTTATTGGCACCTATCATCATATGCATATCTATATGCAACCAGCCTGGAACTGTTCGTCTGTGGATGCCCTAGCAGTGTGCCTACACTGAATGTTTTCCTTCTGAACTTCACTGATGTTCACCATACCTGAGCAACATAATTCATAGAACATCTTCGAGACACTAAAATTGGGTTAAACCTGTGGAGCAATCCTGATTGGGCCCAGCAGTGATGATCGAAGGTAGGTCCCCAACCGCGTTGCAGTCGGCTTCGTTGGCCCGCTAAAAAGCGAGAGGAGGGTATTGTCGGCGCCAGACCCTCATTTTGTACATATGTGCGCGTCTATTTGTATCTCGTAGTCACTGCGTATGTGTTCGGAGAAAAAACACTTATCCGACGAGCAATTTGGCGTCGACCATACCCCTTTTTGCTTTTTTGCGGGCCAAAGAAGTCTACTGCGGCACGGTTGGGACTTGCATACGTTTCATCATCACTGCTGAGCTTGATTAGGGTTGTTTCATAAGAATAACCAAATTTTAGGGTCCCGTTGGTGTTCCATGGGTTATGTTTCCAGGTATGGTGAAAATCGTGAAAGTCCAGATAGGAAACAGTAAACAGTGATTTTTGTAAATATTGTTGTCGGTCGGTCATATCGTTCTATGCCGTGCCACGATCACCCCAAATTCCTTTGGCTTTAGGACCCAGTACAGGAAAAGCTCAGTGGACGAGCTGACTACCCTAGACGTCTTCGTTAGAGCGCCTTCATCCTAGACCCCATAAAGAGACCAGCGACGGAAACGGACTGCCAAATTTTCCCATGGCCTCTCCTTTTTCGTGTAGCACTCGAAATGTTTCACTCAAATCACTTGAAGCTTTCGCGTAACTTATCGTTTAGTCCATCTCGCAATCAACCCGATTTACCCATTATTTTGAATTAATGGGGAGCTACTCTACTCGCAAACACGTAAGCTCCGGTACATCCGTAGTGACCTGTCGATTTTGATTATCACCAGCAGCGGAGCGGTGAGCCTCGGTGAGGTATAACTAGTGATAAGGAGGTTCCGACGAAAAAGCCTTCGCTCCGCGTTATGATAAAGGAAAACAGGAGTTCACTTAAACTGAAACAGAGTCTAACTAAACTTGATAATCGGAAAATGTAGTTTTTGCGAGTTAAACGAAACAGTTTGCGTGCGTATGGGCTTCATGTAACTTGATGAAAAATCTTCCAGTGGGTCTACAAGCCACACAAATTGACGCGGCCTGCGAAATTTCAAATGTAGACATCGCCTCCCCCGCTTATATGAGTCCGTGAGGGGCCAGCAGCGGAGCGGTAGGTCTTGGCAAAATATGATACAGATTAGGAGACTACGACATGATAAGATCAATGAGCTTAACTTCGGCTTTCTCAAAATTAGGGAGATTGGCCCTAAGTGTCTGCCTCCTCCGTCTGTTCGTAAAAATCTAGTTCTCTCGGAAGCGGCGTGTTTGCGACTCGCGGGAGAGATGTGGATGTTACTTCTGGGGCAAGGAACGATCTTCAAATATCCTATCGTAGAAGTAACCGAGGAGCGCATGATTGGACGGAAAACGGAGTTTCTCACGCTTTTCTTGCGGTTGGAGGTATCACGACTACCACCCGCATGTCTCCAATTCTAAATTTGATGACGGTACCCATCACCACCCCATTATCGGATATAGTTCCGAAAATCCCAAAACTGGTGCATGACAGCGAAAAAAGTAAGGCTCAGCAGCAGTGTTTTGAAACTTCCAAAATCCGTCATTTAGCTGAACCTTATTTTCAGCTTTTGACGCTAATGATTCTTTGATATCGAATCTCTCGTTAAAGCGTAGACATCCCACAATTCTTCCATGATGTAAACGTATTCCGCTCTTTTGAGTGTGCACACGCTTTCGTTCTGAGACTCCACCTTAATTCCCTGCGTGGGCATTCTTTTATCTATATTCGTCGCCTGCATTTCACTACTTCCTCGTCGCTCTACCTCCATGTACTACCGAATACTTTTCTGATCCCTCATACTATCTATGATTCTTCCTCTCTCTTTGGCTCATTTGAATTTCCCACACGTTTTTTTTTCTAAGTCCACTTATCTTCCGCCTCAGTTGTTAGCTCCTGTAACTGTGCCGCCGAATAAAAATGACCTCCTGAAAACCAGAATTCCATCAGACCGCAGGACATCGTGAGTCAGAAATCATTCGTGTGATAAGTGACATCTCGTTCAGCACCATTGAAGATAATAGTTCCGTGGATTGTTACCAGGTCAGCAGAGAAGCACATGCACTTTCCACCGCAATATTCTATTTCACTGACTCACCAAGATGAGAGCGAGTGTATGCTTTCATGGCCTCAAAATAGATGTTTTTTTCCTTTTTTTCCGGAACCACCTAGCAAGTAAAGGAACGGAGTTGCTGTTTTTCACGGTGACTCATTGCCGATTGAGAGGATTGTTCGGAGATTTCCTGCTCAAAATGTGTATGCATTTGCATGTGATGTCGAGTTCATGGTTGGCTGATTCCTAGCGATTTCAGTACATCACAAAACAGTGCGAGAAAAGTGCACTTCTTCTCTGTTCTTCTAAACAGCGTTGAATGCAATCGAACTCGACTTCTATTCAGATTCATTTCTTTATTTTTTTCGACCTGTTCCCTGTTCGTAAAGACCCGCTCCACTCTCGGTTACGCCACGAGTGCGGATTATTCCTGATCTAAACCATTTTTTGCCTATGTGCAATTCTCATTAGGAATGTCTATTAGGAGTATCTTTTCTTTTATTCAATGTTTTTTCAGTTGTCATCGCCCATCTGCGACCCTTTGAACTTTCATTCCGGTAATGTACTAGGTCGTGTAGGAAAGATGGCGACTTCCTTTCCCAAAAATATAGTCCTCGCTCCTCAACAACTGAAATTCTTGGAAAAGTTGAAATTCAGTTTCCACAATGAAGGTTGAGTTTAATGAATGAACGAGGCTGCGTCGGAAAAAGATCATCGTGCGCGATCGAAACCCCGCTCTCCGGTGGTTACGCAGACGCCGAACGGACTGCCGTCGTGGTCGCTCCTCGTCCATTCACTGGACTGAACTTAACAATGGGACCTTACATATATCATAGAATGATGTCATGCTCTTGTGGCGTAACCTTACTAATTAGCTGGGCCTTCAGTACCCTGATATCAATCTGAGGTACCTTCTTAGTTGAATATGCAAGTATTCTCCCCGTTTTAATTAGCCGTAGACGCCGCTAAGTGCAATGGTGGAGGATGTAAAGGTGTCTGCGAATTCGCAGCGACAGTCAAAAGACGCGGAGCGCCAGGGGGTCTGTAAAGTTCAAGTCGCGGCGTTGCTCGCAGCGACGTGCCGCGAAATATTATTTACATTGGGAAACGGCGGCGATCGACGTGGTGCGAAGTGCGACGAAGGAGGACCAGTACGCCCTCAGACATGGATTTTGTGATTTTCATGTGATTGTGTAGTGAACCCCTCCTGTGTAACACTTTCCAAGTGCGGGATATCAGTCCATGCAAATAAGCGGATTATGTATAAGCGACCACCACGAGCCCGACCTTAGGCCGGATTCATCATTGCGTGAATCCTGGGTTTGTCAACTTGGGTGGGGTTTAGCGCATGCACAAAGGTGCCAATCCTAACGCTGAACCCAACCCAATTCCACAAACCCAGGCTTACGCAGTGATGAATCCAGCCTCTTCTTCAGTCGCTACCAAGGTCAAGCAACCCGTTGGACAAAGTGCGTTCGTTGTTGCGATCCCCCTTCATTTGTGGCAAAGCTCTGCGACCCACTCCTTAACAATGGCCCCGCTTAATTCTGGGTAGACCCGCACACTTTGCTGAAGATTCGCAGTTCTCCAAATAGCGAAAAAATGGTTTTTTTTTGGGGGGGGGGCTTCTAGTGTCATGTATATTGCTCTTTTAGGCCGTAACTCAGCGGTTTGGCAAAATAGACTCAATAATGAAGCGGAAAAAAAGCAAAGCCGCTTCAGAGTGAGAAATAGAAAAAATCGGCCGTTGGGTAAAGTGGTGTAAAAGCCCTTTTTTCCAAACGGCATTTTCAGCCTTGGTTTTCACTTTCAGAAGGCGGCAGTCGACCAGAAGGTGTATCTACTGATTGGTTATCAAAAACTACATTGGCTGGATTTTTCTAGGAAATATCTTTTCTCGTGATTTTCTACCACACTATAGGCTCCCCCCTTTGCCGCGAGCCTCGAGAAAATCCGGCGGTGCGACCCCCCCAGTTTTTCAAGTTTCGTGGCGACCCCCCTCTTTGGAAAATTTCCAACATTGCTTGACCCTGGTCGCCTCGCCCCTTTCTTAAGTTTGAACCTAATGCCGGCTAGATGGATGGACGAATTCAATCGCGTCTTCTACTTTGATTCCCTTGTGGGTCTGCCTCTTCATTCCGGTTCGCTCCCGTGCAGCGTGTGAGATTAAAGAGAAATACAGGCCTCAGACACCTCGTTCACCAACGTTTCGCCCTATAAGTATAGGCATGTTTAAGGAGGCGTAACTGCGTTTGTAGAGGGCTTTTAACGATTCCAGGGATACTATTGTGGTCAGCGAGTTATTCTCCCCATGACGCTAGCAATCTGAGGAAGGATTTTTGGGTGTCCTGTTCCTTGGAGGCCAGCGATTGACGAGCAACGCCGCGACCAAAACGATTTTTAAGGGGTCTACAAAGTTGCAGCAACCAGCGAGTGGTTGCCGAGCTTCAGCGTTTACGCTGCTAAAAAAATGTTCACGATCGTTATTGCCGCGGCGTGGCTCGCCGTTCGCTAGTTTTGACGCTGGGCCGTGGCGGCGTCAAAACAGTCGGTGATGTCGCGGCTGTTCACGCCGCGTCAGTCTCCTCCGTCGCCCATTGTGATCGGTAATGCATTCACCAGTTCACTTCTGCGGGCAACGCTGCGCCTTTAACTCTGCAGACTCCTGAGGGACTTGCAAAGTTGAACTTGCTGCGTTGCTCGCAGCGACCTACAAACTAAGCTGGTCGATGTCTACGCTCCATTTTCAATGCGAATTACCATCTGACATCGCGCATCCTATAATCTAGGTACTTGCAGCAATTGCTCTAGGTTAGCAGCTGCTGACAGGTGCAGGAGTTTTATAAATAAGGCCGGCGCTGGTTCAAAAATGGTGAATTGCGTAGTTTGACAAAATTATTTGAGTTCACAATTCGCTCCAGGCCACAGAGATTAAGGCCATATTTTGTCTAACGTACGCTTTAAAATAATGTAGTATTCGTTGAAAGTGGAAAATCGGAAGAGATAATAAACGGTTCAAAAGTTTTTTTTTCTTCTTCACAAGGCCGTTGTGTTCGCTTTCTCAAAATATCCAAATTTTCATGATTTTCTAATGTTTGAGGTAAAATGTTCAGGAGGCTAAAAATTAGCTTTTTCGGCAACAGCTGTTTTCGTCTTCCATTAAAGGCAGTGTTCACGATAATCTTCAATTTTGAGATTATTCGCTACATTGATTAAGTGGCTTCCGGGTAGTACTAAAATGACGAAGAAACCGAGAAAAACGCACCAGAAGGGCACGAAATCCTCAAGTATCAGCCCGCCTTTTAAAGGCAGTGTTCACGATGAAAATTGTTTTTCTGTTTTTCCACCTATCTTGAAAACGGCCCCATGCTGATTCCAATGGTGTCTCTGCAATCATACAAGACCTTCTATGAACGCAGGTATGGTCCCTCAAAGATTGAGCTATGGAAACATGGTGGACGAGTTGTCCGAGACTTGTAACTTCCGTATTTTGCAGCCGATCTATGCGAGCTGACCTGAGTAAAGAGAGAAGCTGAGAATGAAGGGAAGAAGGGGGCTAATGATTGAAAATCATCGCTCATCTCACGATCTCGAGCATTCATTTGTTCACGTCGGTGGGCGTGTGATGCGCTTTTGGGGTTTTCAATGCGCTCGAAGTTGCAACTTCGGGCTCTTTTGGGGCTCTTCCTGGCTCGTTTTCATGCGTTCTTTCGACGTTAACGTTACAGAGTGTCCCTCCACTACCCAATCCTAGTGGAATTTCGAAAACTTTTTTCATCGTGAACACTGCCTTTAAGTATCACAGGAAGTGTTTGTTGTGACAATGAAATCTTCTGCGGACCCGCCCTTTGCAATTCTCTACTCTCTATTGCTCCGTGCTTTCTTTCGGACCCTAACTAATACTGTTTTGCCTAAAATATTCCTCCATGTCTGATTATTCCCTGTTTATACCGGTGACAACCACCATGAACATGTTCATCCAACCGGACAACTAATCCATGTTATAGCATAACTTCACTGAAATACGACGTTTTAATGCGTTTCTCGCCGTTTCTTCGTAATTTTGGTAACACTTGCAGGCCAACGCATTGTTTTATGTGAAAAACTCGGGAACGAAAATCGTCGTAAACACTGCCTTTAAGGTCAAGAAGCTGCCGATGCAGCTCGGGACATCTGTTGCGTTTACGGAGAAGTTTCTGTGGAAAATGCTACTGCAAAGAAATTGTTGACAAAGTTTAAATGGAGGCATTTTGAGGAAGTACTGCAGACATTTCAAATTGCGAAAACTTCTTGAACTTTTCATGCGACACATTCTCTGTGAGCTGGGGTCGTATGCATGAACGTTACAAATGGGGTTTGGCTAGTCTATCAGTCGTTGTCATCCTAAAAGTTTATTGAAATTATAGTTTACCGCATTGTTGAAAGGACATGGTGCGGTTGCGGACTCGTACTAACATACGGTAGTCTGATTGTGTTATCATTCATTTTCTCGGATTAACTGAGGTTGGTCGGTGAAGTTCTGTTTCCACTCTCACATTTTCACTTGACTTCATTGCTTGCACAGATGTAGTCGCACCGGTGAAAGATCTGATTCACCGACCGATCACAGCTACTCGAAAAAAATGAGTGATACCGGCACCGTATGTTAGGACCTCACCACGGGTCGTATTCGCCAACAACCCGCCGAGGGAAGTCGAAGGGAAGCGGAAGGGATGATACCGCACGCGGCAGAGGAGCAGATCAACCCATCTCACACCATGTAAGATAGAAATGCTAACTGTGTTACGTATCGATATCACTGCGAAAAGATAAAGATTCCATCGCGATGCGGCCATCCTTCTGCTGTGCAATTCGAAAAATTCCGGCGGTCGCGAGGGAAGCCAAGGGAGGCGACAGGTGGCCGTGGAGCGCGCACTTTGTAATGAAATTTCACCTCATCTACCCTTCGACTCCCCGGCGGGTTGATGGCGAATACGACCCCAGGTCAACTTCCATTGCTATAGACTGTAGTGCTTTTTGTGATGATAACGACTGATAAGCTAGCCTAATCCTATTCTAAACGTTCATGCATATGGCTCCTGGAGGCAGGGCCGAATTATTCAGTTTTTTTTCGATCATTCATTATCAAAAAATTTGCTATCTACATCTTAAGTTTAGTCATTGCATTTCACAAGTCTGATTAAAGTGATTTCCCATGTAGCGATGTCAAATCTCATCGAAAAAGCTCGACCAGCTGCTGTTTTTTTTTCATCATTAACATCGATGTCTCTCTAAACTTCCACCACCACACACTTCTCGAATCACTGAGGCACCAGTTGGCAGGATTTTCATTGTATTTTTCCCTTTATCTTTAGCGCAAGGTTACGTAACTTCTAAGATTGCGGTATAGCTTCTATTTCAATGATCATTTCATCACATGATGAGTTCTCTTGAAATCTCGATTTGCGTAAATTTTCTGGAGGACAGTTCGTGAGGAGGAATTGGAAGCAGACATCCATCTGCGCGATTTTATTAATATTGTAGTCATCTAATGTGGTTTATTAGCCGGACCTGCTGTAATTGCCCGACTTCCTCAATATTAGATTTGCCCGAAAGTTCTGAACTGTAAGGTCTTTCGATATCGAAGACGTTTCCGAAAACGTTCTAGTGGAAGATGTGAAGGATGAGCAAAGTAACAGAAATGTATGTTAGGTTATCCCAACGGACCATTCCGTTTGTGAAAAAAAGGCTGAAAGGTGATAACTGTGCTTCTCTGGGCCAAATTTGCGGTCCACAATTGCGTCTCGACACGCTTTGCTGCCGCACGCGCTCGAATCGGTCGAGTTGCCAGCACCTTAGCTGACTCGATGTGGCTTTTTTTTTACAGTTTTCTCCAATTTTTTCAGTTTCCAGTTTCCAAAACCCACGTACAGTCAACAGATCGGCGCCTGCGGCGCTGGAAACTCTTCCGACTCGGGAGCGTGCGGCCGCAAAGCGAGTCGAGACGCAATCGCGGACCGCAATTTAGGCCCAGAGAATCACAGTACAGTCTGCGGCAGCGAAAAAAGGCGATTGTTGGGTTGCGTATTTCCACTAAGCATACTATAGGTTCCGCCACAATCGACGGCGAATCTGCGATTTTCTCTGGACCTTTGAAGAAAAAACATCGGGAACATTGGAAAGTTTTAGCCACACACAAACATTATTAAAATACCTAATGTCTTTACCATGGATACACGCAGGAATAACAAGAAAAAAACATTTTTCTGTGTTGTTCAAATTGTTTTGTGATTATTCGTTTTTTTTCTTGTCGTTCTTGCGTGTCTATGAAAAAGATTTTAGGTTTATTCATAAATGTGCGGTGGGGGAGGGAATTAGAGTTTCCCTACGTTTCCGGTTTTTTCGTCTTTAAAATTCATGAAGAAGTTACAGCGTTGCCGTCTAATATGGCGCAACCTACAGTATGCTTTGTGGAAATACGCAACCGCACAATCGCTTCTTTTCGTTGCCGTAGACTGCAAAACTAGCTGTAACTTCTTAACCAAAGCAGATAAAGTGAATGTAACTGTTCAAAACGCTTTCCGTCACGATGAAACTAACCTCTACAAACTTTAGCGGTTTAATTGTGGCTCGTTCGTGAGATACATATGGGCCGTTTTCGAGGTTTGCACTGCTCTTTCCAATCGATTAAAGGCAGTGTTCACCATAAAAATCGTTTTTCTGTTCCCCCACCTATCTTGAGAAAGGGTTTATGCTTATTTCAATGATGTCTCTACAATCGTACAAGACCTTCTGGGAACGGAGTTATGGTCCCTCAAAAATTGAGCTAAGGAAACGTGGTGGTCGAGTTGTCCGAGGCTTGTGACTTCCGTATTTTGCAGCCGATGTATGCGAGCAGACCTGAGTAGAGAGAGAAGTAGAGAATGAAGGGAAGAACGGGGCTAATGATTGGAAATCTCCGCTCATCTCATGATCTCGAGCATTCATTTGTTCACGTCGGTGGGCGTGTGTGGCGCTTTTGGGGTTTGCCTTGCGCTCAAAGTGGCAACTTCGGGCTCTTTTGGAGCTTTTCCTGGCTCGTTTTCATGCATTCTTTCGACGTCAACGTTACAGTGTGCCCCTCCACTACTCGTTCCTTGTGGAAACTGAAACACATTTTTTATCGTGAATACTGCCTTTATAGCAGCGCTAAGCAATGAACAGCGATGGTCTGGTGGATAGCGAAGTGGGTTTCTGAACAGTGACGGAGGAGTGAGGGTTTGGGTTCGAAAGTTGGCATACAATTCTTGCACTATGGGATTTGCACCAAATTGTCTGTTTATCCCATATCCCACATTTTCCCAATTCATTTTATTGTTTTCGTTTTTTTGTGTATTTATGTTTCTATGTACTGACACAGTCATTGTGCTGAATCACTGACATTCGCTGCTGTATGATAGAAAAGAAGGTGGATAACGTCCCGACGGAGCTGATCCCCTTTGGGGCCTCCTGAACAGGCAGCAGCGACCGTTTATCCCATCGTTTTTAGCACTAAATACGATGGAAGTTGGCAAGTTGAAACTTGTCGAAAGTCGTAGAGAATTCCCACTGGCAAAACAATGAGATGGAACACGTATGGATAAACAGTCGCTGCTGCCTGCTTAGGTTTTCTCATCCCCTTTAGCTTTCATCTGGTATATAACATTTTTGGGCTAGATCGTACTTATTGATTTGAAAACCATAGATGTGTCGTTTTGCCATGTGGGTCTCTAAAGCATTATGGAAATGCATTGCTTTGCCCGATAGTGTGTTTCTTCATGAGACGCAGCCATAGCTGCTAGCATTTTTTTGTCTGATGTTGATTACTATATTTTTATTATCTTCATGTTCTACATAAATTTTTTCATCTCAGTAAAATCTTGCCTAGGTTTGGAAAAGTGCCATGCATGCAAGTAAATGTAAAAGGCAAGAAAATGCCAATCGAATGCACTGTAACGTCGGCATGGATCCGGAAGAGACTTTGCGTCTACTGTTTCAAGTTGGGGCAAACTCGGTGGCCTATGCTATAACATAGGTGCACCGAGCTTGCGCCAACGTCCAATGAGGGACGCAAAGTCTCTTCAGGATCCACGCCGATGTTATATCTCTTTTTTCCTGTGGCCATTATATTTCATCTTTAGGGGACGACAATCTGTTATACCTGCAAAGCCTTCGTCGAAAACTACCATACATGGTTCAATCCGGATTTTTTTCTCGATTCTGGGCATATTCTGGGGGGAAGTACATGGCGGAAAATTCTTTTTTTTGTTTCCAGATAGTTTCAGGTGAAGTGTTTTTTTTAAAATGAGGGCTGCTAATTGTACAAGATAACCGATTCACGCTGGTAGGAAATCAGAAATGCAGCCGTGGTGCCCACTTGGAGAAAGGCTACACCCTATTTTTTGTCGTTTTTCGTCTTTCTTGAGATAGCGAATGGTCCGTTGGGGGAACACAGCATACATTGTTAATACTTTATTCATCCTTCGCAAATTTCAGTAGTACTTTTTCAGAAACGTCGCGGGTTTTGCGAGATCTTCCCCTGTGAAAGGGTCAGCGACTCTTTCATTGTCCGTCTGCCATCTTGTGAACATGTGTGGTAAACCATTTGGAAGCACTTTCTCTATCTGATAGCTTTTAGCGCTACTGGAAAAACCCGACCTGATTCGAATCCTTTATCAAAATCTTGAGGTTTTATTTACTGACAGTCTTCAGATGGTCCTCGTTCTCTTCGTTCTCTCCATTCGGTCTGTTTTACTTCATGGAACATTTCCACCCTGTGGAAACCAGATTATAGCACCAAAACGTGTTGGCAGATTTGGGGCGAATTGCGAAATTTTTCAAAAATGGCGATTTCATCATATCTTTCATTCAATAGATTCAGGGCATCTGACTTTATAGTTAAGCATTACGCACAGTGTGATATGTATATACTTCGTCAAATTATTACCTATATCACCTGTCCTGTCTCACCTGTCCTCCCGTTGATCATCGACAGTGTCCGGCGGGCGCCACTAACGTTTCCATTCGTCCCTATCGCACGCCATAGTTGGCCAGAAAATCTTGTTCGCTCAAGGAACACGAAGACACTCACTTCTTTCGTCAAAGCTCTTGGTGAAGAAATCCGACCATCGCGTTGGAGGACGGCCAGTAGTGCGCCTGAGGTCCCGCGGTACCCAATCTGTTACAGCTCTTCACCAACGGTTATCTTTGAAACGCATCACGTGTCCGGCCCACCTGATTTTCGACGACTTAGCATATTCGACGCATCTCTGAATTTTGACCGTCTGCGTAGCTCGGAAATCCTAACTCCTTCTCTCACTTGCGTGAAACGTGACACTCTGAGCATCGTTCTCTCGATTGCGCGCTAAGTGACGTGGACCGCACTTTCATCCTGTTTACGTAATGCCCAGGTTTCCGAAGCATACGTTGAAGCTGGAAGAACTGTGGAATCGATCAGGTGGGCACGGAGCCGGGTATTCTTCGTCTTCATCACGACTCTCTCGACGGTTTTAAAAGCTCCCAAGCTGCTCGTTTTCCCCTATTCAACTCCGGTACTAGATCGTTCTTCATGGCTTCGCGATCTAGATACATTTAGCTTAAACATTCAGAGATGTTGGTTCCGTCGAGCATGAATGGGGCATCAGAAACATATCCGTTTTTTCATGAACATCGTTTTCGTCAAATTCAGCTCGAGACCAACTTTTCCACACGCGTTGTCAAAGTCGGTCAGCATTCGTTATGCTTGCCTGATGGATGGCGTTATGAGAACAATGTCATCAGCAAAGCGAAGGTGATTTAGCTGCCGACTGTCGACTTTCATTTCCATATCTCGCCATTCCAGCTAGTGCATAACGTTTACTAGAGAGGCACTGAAGAGTTTCGGTGAAATGGTATCACACTGACGAACCCCTCTCTTCAGATCGTCGATGATATTTTTAGAATGGTGAAATAGTGGTGTTGAAGTTGCTGTACAGCTCACGAAGTACCTTCACATATTGACTCAGAGCACCCTGGTTTCCCAGGGCTGCAAGAGTTGCTTCTGTTTCAATGGAGTTGAAAGCCTTCTTCAAGTCGATGAACGTGAGGCAAAGCGGAGTCTTGTACTCTCGCGACACTTCAGTAAGCTTCGTAACTGTGTGGATGTGATCGATCGTGCTGAATCCTTTTCGGAACCCTGCTTGTTTTAATGGCTGTCCTTCGTCCAGCGCTCTTTCGATCCTGTTGAGAATGACACGAGTGAACTTGTAGACAACAGACAGTAGGCAGATAGAGCGATAGTTGCCAATGTCGTGAACGTCTGCCTTTTTGTACAGCAACACAGCTTTGCTGGTCTTCCACTGAGATGGTACCTTGCATTCCGATAGATTACGAGTGAAGAGCCGTGCCAGCCTGAGAATCAGAGCCGGTGGGAGATTCTTCAGATGTTCGGGTTCAATAATATCGGGACCGGATGCAGTACGATTTTTCACCGACATGATGGCATGCCGGATCTTGTAAGGGAGAACGGATGGAACAACAAAGTCGTCCTGCCTCAGTTGGTATGGAGGCACAGGGACGTGGCTATCGAAGAGACCGGAGTAGAAGTCGTGGATGACCTTTTCCATTGCCCTTCTGGAAGCCGTGACTGTTCCGTCGGGGCGTCGAAGTGCGGTTATCTTGGTCTTGTAGTTGGCGAAATTGCAGCGAGCGCTGCGGATGGTTTTCCCGGCTTCTGCAGCTTCGGCAATGACTGCTGCTCTTCTCTCCTGCAAGTCTTCTTGCATCGCTTCTCTGCATAGCGTTGCAATTTCAGACGTTAGTTGATAGTTGCCTATTGCTCTTGCAGCTCCACGTTGGCGAATCAGCTGGGGAGTTGTCGAAGACAAACGTCTTTTGGTGGTCACCAAGCTCTCTGCTTCCTTAGCACTATCGTGAAGGTGCTGAACAAATCGATTATACTCTTCATCGATGTTATCCATAGCGGAATTTTCCCGTCATTTGACCAGTGCGGTAAAGAGTTCCCAGTTGATGGTGGTTTTGGGACTTCTCTTCTTAAAGTTCGCGGCTTTCCCCGCCTTTCGCGTAAGGAAAAACCTGGCGAGGAGAAGACGGTGGTCCGATCCAGTGTAAAATTTCGGAACAACAGCGACAACGGTAGAGTCAAATCTAAGGTTGACGATGATGTGGTCAATTTCCTTGTGTTACCGTCCACCGGGAGACTCCGACGCCCAACGCAGTGAGAGGGGTTTCTGGGACTGTTAGTTACCATGGACGGTTTTGGTCGACGTGATGAACTCAGATAGTCTTTCACCCTGCTCGTTCCATTCCAGTCCGTGGGTCCCGATGTGATGCTCTTCAGGCGTCCTTATGGAGCCAATCTTGGCATTGAAATTACCGACGATGACTTTGAAGAAGGTATGGTCCTCTCTGAAGAACTTCAGTTCCAAATAGAATGCTTCGATCTCATTTTCATCTTGGCTTGATGTTGGTGTGTAAGCAACGGAGACTGCCAAAGCAGGCGTTGATCCACATCGTTCCAACCGCAATCGTCCGATTCGGGTCGTCAAAGGCTGGCTGGGTGCGTGTTGACAAGGACACCGACTCTACCAACACCATTACTGTCGCATGTTCCAAGGAACAGTTCTCCTCTAGTATCGAAAACGGCATGCAGGGGTCGGTGTCTTCTCGTCTCGGTCAGTCCAATGACGTCATACTTGATCTTCCTGGCTTGCAACAAGAGATCCTCAACTGAAGCTACCCGAGGCAAGCGTACGCGCATTGAAAGTACAGATCGCCATCGAAGTCCTTGTTTTTGGCAGCCTAGTTTGGTCCTGAGATTTTCGCAGCCTCTCCGTACTTGTTCTATCCAACGCTGCCGTATTGGGGAATCTTTCGGGGTAAGGGGAATGAGGCTCATTGCTGCTACTCTTTGGGGCAAAAAAGATACTCGCGGACAATCGCCGGACTATACGCGAGGGGTGGGTAGTGGACAAGGGGCTTAGTTTTTAGAGGCGACCCCGAACCGCTTCTCGGTTACTTCCCTGTCACTTGAATTGACCAAACCTACGTGCAGGATACAGTCTGCACTCGCGCCAACACACTCACACACGACTGCGTATAAGCGAGCCAACGAATGTAGCAAAAGGATTGAGTCGGTCTGTCACAGCAGAAGCAGGTAGTCCGATCCACCTGCGTCTCAGGGCAGGCACCGGCCGCTTTTTGTCCGCGATCAACTCCTTATCCGCAACCTGGGGACGTGTCACGTAGCCTCGCGGCAAACCGGTTTTCGGGATCACTCTAATGAGTGAAATCCGTGATGTCAAATTGTAAAACATTTTTTAATTAAAAAAAGGAAAAATCGCAGTAAAAAATGGCTCATAGTTGACCAAAGATATTAGATAAGACACAGTCCATGATACTTAGCTATGAAGTGTTGCGCCCCAGTGTCGTTGGATGATATAGATATGATATACTATGAGCAGCCGACCTCGCGCTCCACGGCTAATCAGTTTGGTGAGTATCAAAACCGGGATTTCCTTAATGAAAGAACCCGAATAAAAGATTACCAAGAAGACTTGGGTCTGACCGCCTGTGATAAGAGTCCTTCTCCACACGGATCTTCCAGCTACAGTATAAATGAGTCTTGTTTTTTATTTTCAAAGAAACTAGAAAAATCGAGTTCATGGCGTGGGTGCACAGTGTGGACCCGAGGTCTCTTAAGACCTCGGGTCCACACTGAACACCCACGCCATTAGTGTTAATGAAATAAAACAGTCCGGATGGATGGAAAGAAGAGAGGACTGCTTGAAAATTTTCAGTACTTGAAACTTCATCGAAATTTTCATGTATCTAGTCGAGTTTTCAGAGTAGCATTAATCGCCGTTTGACAGAGGAAAATTTGTGCTTTTGAACGCTGTGCCACACTTGATCAAAAAATCGCAGGCGTACAAAAGGAAATTTGCTGACCTGTCTTTGTGCGGAGGGTGGTGGCCATCTGTATCAACACCCCTGAGGAGGCGGGAGAAACGGGGGGAGGAGCGAGGTTCCTAGTTGGACGCAGCAGCCGGGGGCTGGGGCTAGCCCGTGTTGCGTCCAATCAGGAACCTCGCTTCTCCCCCGTTTCGCCCGCCTCCTCAGGGGTGTTGATACACGATGGCCATCACCCTTGTGCGAAGCTTTCGAGCTAACCTCATAATTGTGGATACTGTACTGCGAATCCTTTTCCCAATATTTCATCTGATTTCCGATGGCGGAGAGCTCACAGCGACCTGCACAGGATGAAAGAATCAATGATATGCGACGACAAGTGGACGAAGTGAAGACCGTAAGTCCCTAGTTGCTTTTACAAGTCTAATTGATACTATCTTAGTGTAAGTTTGAACTATCGTCTATATGTTTCTATCAGTTAAATGCAGGGAAATGACATTTCTTGATATTGACATGGAATTTCTTTAATTCTGCCTATAACTTCTTTAGGTTATGGCATCCAATGTGGCGTCGATTATGGAACGTGGTGAGCGACTGGATAGCATTCAAAGACGTACCGATGAGTTACAGGCCTCGGTGAGCTCAGCCCAATCGCCAACTCAAATTTGTCGTTTTTTCAGCAGACCTGATTTCGATTAACGAATTTTCGATTTTGTGGAAGGCAAGTGTTCATATAATACAATTCCGCGCTTCACATTACTGGATACCATTCGGGACTTTAAAAATGGCTGCATTTTTATTTTACAAAAAAACATCATTCCAGATAGCTACATTTCTCACTTTTTGCCTATTTTTTTTGAAAATGTTTTATACAAAAATTATTGTTGGCATTGAACATTCCAACTATTACTTCCGACGGACGCAGAAGAAACTCGTACTATTTCCCTTGATGAATCAGCACTAAACTCATTTTTTCATGCTAACAGGAAAAAAAGTAAGATCTAATAACCAATCTAGTTTGAAGTGCCCATTAAAGGCAGTGGTCGCGTTAAAAAACCGCATTCTAGTTTTTGATGTTTTTGAGTAGACTGGTCCATGAAGTAGAGGATAATAAAGGGAAGTCCCCTTAAAACCCTTGAATACCGGAGAAAGAACTGTTTAAAGGCAGCAGACACGCTCGAAAATTCGTTGAGATAACTTCGCTACTGGGATCGTATGGCCCCCTAGTAGAACACTCACGCCGTTGAAAGCGTCAAAAACTAGGCAAAACTACTGAAATCAAGCAATGCAGGTCGAAAAATTTCGTCAACCTCTCTCACGATCTTCGACAACCTCGCCCCCAAATACTAACTCGTCCAGATTGATTCTTCGAATACGGTCACTCTGGCTGGTTTTTGATGTTTCCAATGAGGTGAGCGTTCTAGTGCAGGCTGTAAGAGTCTATCGGTTCCGCCATCTCAGCCGTTTTGTCGCTAATATTAGCTGCTTCAGCTGCGCGCAATGTAACTCGTCCATTTTTACCCGATAACAGAAGCAACCGTTATCCTCTATTCGCATGCAGTTTTCGTTGGTTTTTTCGTAAGTTTCCAGTACTACCTGTTCCAAACACTCGATTTATGTCATAAAATTGATACCATTTTTGAGCGTGTCTGCTGCCTTCAAAGAAACCTCCGAAAGATATAATTACGCCTGCTTGGTGTGTTCCGGGGGCTACGGACTTTGAACAATCCAGATGTCGGAAATGATTTGCGCCTCAAATTTCTTGGTTAAATGGCGTGATGGTTCAATGCACATCCTTGGATGAATCTTTCGGGTTAAAAAGTAATTAAAATTCGTGAACTGTTATTCTGGTGAAATGAACGGTGGACAACTGTTACATGACGTGGGCGGAGTGATCCAATGGGTCGGCTGGTCCACGGCCTTTTCACCAACTTTCTGACCGTTTTTCTTCGTTCTTCATTCCTACTTTCCATAGAGGGACCCAAAGCCTCACGTATTCGCGAAAAAACAAGGTGTGTCATAATTTTTTGTAGCACCCTTTTTTCAATTTGTAACGAAATGGGATATTACTGCACTGTAGTTGGGAACTGTTCCAGTGTATATTCTACAGCAATGGAAGTAGGACCTGGTGAGGTTGCGGACTCTTCCTAACATACTGTAGTCTGATTGTGTTATCACTCATTTTTCGAAATAACTGAAATTAGTCGGTGAGTTGTCATTTCTACTCTCACATTTTCACCTGTTTTCATTGCTTCCACAGATGTAGTCATATCGGTGAAAACATAGACTCACCAATCTATCACAGCTGCTTCGAAAAAATGAGTGATACCACTAACAGACTACCGTATGTTAGGACGAGTCTGCAACCTCACCAGGTCCTACTTACATTGCTGTAGACTATATATTTAGCTATATTCAAAAGTACATACCTACGAAAATCAAAACTGACGGTAGCCTCTTATGTACAAAGGGTCGCGTTCTTGGAACCATTCCGTTGTGAGGTAACAAGCCCTGTTGATCTGGTAGCCTTTGACGGATTCGAAATAGTTGGACTTGTGGTTAAATCAGGTCTTTTGCGAGTCTTTTTAACTTTGAGGAACGTGCCGCATTTCCTGTATTTGAACACCCGGGTGTACTATTTTTCAACCTCCGCCAAAAGGGGGGTTCAATTAGAGGGAGGAGTTCAAATAGAGGGGGAGGCTCTAATTTTCAACCGAGAATTCGAGAGTCAGTATGCGCAAACAAAGTTTATTAGGCAAACCAAAGTGGGACAATAATGAATTACTCGGCGAACTCCAAGAGATCATCATCTATTTAGTTATTGTTCAAGTCCTCCTCAAGATCAATCTCTTCGAAAATGTGGACAAGGTTCTGGGTGTCGACATATCGAGCAGCGCGTAGCAGTTCACCTCCGACTTTTAAAGGCAGTGGTCGCGATCAAATATGCTTGTCGTCTTTTTCTCTCCAAATCCTTTCCTGGGTCTCGAGTAGTAGGACCTATAAGAAAAAATCGCGAAAAAACCACTGTTTTGGGCCGAATTTGAAACCTGAACTTTCTTGCCTTTTGATGGTGGACGAGCCCTCTCCACATCATCGGCATCGATGACCTCTTATATCAAGAACATCAGCTAGCTTGAAATTGAATGTCAATCAATGAACCTTCGAATTTATGTACACATCTAGTCAAAAACATTGACTGAAGTGATGCTTTCATTATTCAACTGTTTTTATTCGTTAAATTTGCATTTATTTCGTCCTCTGAATGTCGATGATTTTTGACTGCTCGGCATGAGACTGCGATCTGTTTCGTCATCGCTGTGCACGTGTGCACGAACTAGGATCTTTGGGCCTTAAAAACTCTAACTCTAGCCCGTATTTCACGGCGGTACCTTCATAGTTTTTCAGCTGTTTTCGATCTGAGCTGATTTTCGTAGTTTTTTCGATAAGGTTTTCCATCGTGACCACTGCCTTTAAGCTAAGGGTGGGGGCTCCAATAGAGGGGGGGGGGGGTGGGTGTTCTATTTCTCAACTTCTACCGAAAGGGGGTTCAATTACCGAAAGGGGGTTCAATTAGAGGAGGGTGTTCAATAACAGGAAATACGGTATACTCTTCGCTTGCTCTGAAATTATATCCGCATGCTTCAAGTGTGCCAAATATTTCATGTTTTCGAACTCTATACTCCAGTTTAAAGGTCAATTAGCAAAAATGTGTTCCTCATGTCCAGTTCTGTTATGAAACTGCCCAAATTAATCGTTAAGAATTCATAAGAGTGTCGTCCCACACCGCTATAGGCTCCTCAGCGAAAGTGGAGGTCGTTCATGTACTCACACATCTTCCACTTCTGTTTTACCTATACGTTTTGTCGTTGAGTTTGGTTCGACATTGAGGATAAAAACCGAGTGTAAATCAAAAGTTTGATTTGTTTGCCCTATAATCGCTGTCCAGCTGTATTCCTTTGTCGCTGTGATCATTCGAAAAATGTAGTTGTGGATTGGAAAGCACCCCCTCTCTCCTTTTTTTCATTTTTAGACGTATGAATATTCCTGTTAAAATCAATAGACAATGTTTCCTCACCCACCGGAGAGAATAGAAATAGAGTTTTTGAAATATCTTAAGCATTCAGCCGATTCCGAGCGCGGAATATGAGAACACTCTTCTGTCCTTAAAACATATTAAAGTTGCCTTATGAAACTCCACGGACGGTATACAACCCTCCCTTGTTATTGCCGTCCATTTACCCTGTGTTGGCTTTCAGTCAGAGAATTTCAAACTGACGGCTCACCGAGTTCAACGCAAGATGTGCATGATGAACGCGAAATGGACAGTGATCTCAGTGCTTGTTGGAATCGTCGTGATCGCCATTATAATTCTTCTGATTCTCGATGCGTGTGGTGTGTTCGACAAGAAGTGACGGCCTCCAGCACTAAGCAGAACTTCAACTAATGCCCACCTTGCTCTACACTTTAATTCCCATCACAGTGTTTCAGACACTGTAAGGGCACATCAAACCGTCACTCAGGCCGGGACCATACTTCCAGCGACGAGCGACGCGACGCAATGTTTACCATCAGTATCGACCGAAAATCGACATACCTAGTATGCACTCTCGCTATCGCTGGTCGCGGAAAGTATGATCCCGGCCTTACGGGAGAGGTTGCATTATCGAGGGAAGAATTTTAAATTACCTTAAAGACAGAGTCCAACCTCGGAATCGATTTTTCGTTCTTGTGTCTATCTTGGAGAAAATTTCACGCTGATCACAATGGTGTCTCTAGAATCGCTCAGAACTCACTACGAACGGAGTTGCGGCTCCTCAAAAATCTCAATTTTGAGCTGCTATAAGTTCGCGGACGAGTTGTCTCGAGCCTGTATTTTCTCGTTATTCGCAGCCATCGTTCTGAAGCAGGCCACAATATAAAGCCAGACCAAAAATAAATCGAAGAACATAGCATTTGAATGAAATCATTCGCGCGTCTCTTCCCAATTGAGATCGGAAACCTGCCAGTGGGCGTTGCCCATTTTTTCTTTCAAGGGGGCGTGGCCGACTTTTTCCTAGCTTTTTCTCGCTTATTTGAGCGAATTGAGATTTCGCGCTTGGCAGGGTTGCTATAGGTGGCGGCCGAACCATAATATCAAAAATTACCTCTGAGGTTGGACTGTGCCTTTAAGGCACATTCTCTGTATGCTTGTCTAAAATTGGAAGTTTTCGACTCCGCTAAGAGCAGGTCTTTACCTGGAATATTCTAGACCATATTGTGTTCATCTTGCGGTTTGGAGGTTCACATTCTCCTTCTTTCTCTGGAACCCCTTACCGTCCAGATACTTTCAAGATTAGCACTTCTGACAGTTTGAAATATATACTCATTTTTGAAGCTTTGTGTTTTTGTGTACAGTAGAGTATATGAAAAGTATCTTCATCAAGAAGGGTTTCCTCGATTTTTTGTATACTTAATTTGTTTCGCTTATGATTTCGTGCTCAAGTAGTGACATGTTGTACTTCTCAACTGTGAATCTTATACACTGTGACTTTTAAATGTTCATAGAATATTATCGACACAAGAGACCTGTAATTCATATAAATCTTCTGCCTAAATTGCTCAGATCTACAGGAAACAACACCAAGAGTTTCCTGAGTTCGGATAATATTGCAAGTTGTTCCCTCGTCTGGCTACCTCGGCGGTTTCTATATACCGCAGTTGCGACACGAGCTCTTCGAATACCTGAAAATGACAATAAAATGTTCTGCTTCTGGAGTTTGAAATCAGGATTGTCATACCTCTTGCACGTTGATGTTCATCTTGGCGCTGACCTCGGCGAACGAGCAGCTCAACTGTGCTGCCAGTGTGTTGCCTTCGGAAGGTGATACCTCTCTATACTCGGAATCGCATTTGGCGCCCACTAATAGGCGAGCGATCTGCAATGCGAGCGCATCTACTGCATAAAGTCTGACTCCTTGTTAGACACGGAATAATAGTAGCTTACAGAGCTTACGCCTCGTATGTTGGCTATTTGAGAAAACAAGTTGAGCGCGTGCTCGTACGATTTCCTGCTGCCCACGGAATAGACGACCATAAACGCATCTGCTGACACAATATATCGTGACATCATCTCGCTCACCAATTCCTCGAATACAATAAATTCATTATTCTATGAAATTCCCATCATATTCCTTGAAATATTCTGGACCAGGAAGGAAAACTATGACGTCGCAAAGCTCAAGTTACATTTAGGCCTTTCACCAATTCTAGTCTACCAAAGTGACAAGACGTACCCATTAGCGGTGGGCCGTGCGGCGTTCGCGACACCATCTGTCAGCGGGTTTTCGATCGCGAACGACGATCGACCACCGCTGTCCCGTCTATTCGCTAAACTAGGGTTGTCGAGGCGTCGAAGAAGAGAAGCAGGAGCGATCAAACCCTAGAAAGCGCGCGCGCCACCCCGCACCATACAAAGCTTTCAAAGCGCGGCAGCAAGCCAAGAAGCTCAATGTGAGCTGCAACAGCAATAGTTTCCACAAGAAAACTATTCCACTCGGAAAAAAATAAACATCAACTTACCTTCCCAGCAGTGTCTAGAATTTCCAGATGAGCCGGCTTGCCCTTGTACATGATCGTCTTTTTATATCGATCTTCGATGGTCGGGTCGTAAGTGTCTGCGTACTCATCGAAAACGAATCGTCTGATCTGAGTAGCTGAATTCATTCCCATGTTCGAACATTCAACGTCTCCAAAAATGTCGGGAACGTTATCAAGTTTTACAGTCCACCACGCGTGAAAATGTTAGAGTGCGATTGCGGCCAACACTCCACGCTAACAGTCAATTTCTTGCGTTTGTCCAGGATTCGTCATTCAGTCGGCCGATTGGCTGACGTTTTAGGTTAGCTTTCGTTTTTTTCTCGTCTATATTAGATTTTTATGTTGAGGTATTGCGGATAGGTGCTCGACTTTGTGCGTAATGGGTTTCGCACTTTTATCTGGGATCTTCAGAAGATTTTTTTAAATGTTCTCTCTAGCAAAAGTTGGGAAAAATCGGAGTAGGGGTTGGCGAGAATTCCGTCGAAAAGAACAAAACGGAACACATCTTCAAGATTCAGAACAAAAAAGTTTTTTTGCTCCGGTACCCACAAAAACAATTATTGATGCTAAAATGGGATGAAACCCCCGGTAAAACCCTGTACATTTCAAATACTGTATCGAATATGCCTCAATACCATTCTCTCTGAAAATCCCGCGCATAACGGTCATCGTTTCAACATTTTTTAGCGACTTGGGAAAAATTCGAAGTTTGGGAAAAACTGAACTGTTCCCGGAACTGTATCCGATAATGGTGTGATAAGGGGCGCGAGCAACGGATTGGTTACCTGGAATTTATGAAGTCAGACCCGTGTGAGAAACGTTCCCTGATTTGCCCTATGGGTTTGGAACCCCCTGACGGGCGAAATTTTTGCGTGGTTGCGAATTTTTTCTCGGACGCTCCCATACGCACAAAGTGAAGCCCTCACCAGCAACATTCAACATAAAAAACGAATATGGAAGGGCGAAAATCACGATAAAATGAAGGAAAACGAAAACTCGTAGAAATCAGCCGATTTGAATGATGAATCCTGGCAAAGCGCCCAGAATTCTACCGTATCCTTAATGCGTTAGCCGTAACTGCACAACCGCTTTTATCCTGGGCTTTCGGTTGTACTTTGATCGATTTGTCCTCTGCTTCTAAGGCTTCAAATGTGATAAACGCTTACAAGGCAGGTTTTTCCGCTGGCTGAAGCTCCAAGGACGGCGATTTTGTGCTGCCGCTTCATGATGTGGCAGGGTGGTTTTCGTCCGTTCTAGCTAGTGAGTCCGAGAAACAAGTTTAATGGATCTTGGAAATATGTGAAGATAAGCGGAGTCTATCTGAAGAAACAAATCTGAGCGCTCTCTGATTTCCAACAACAAACATTCCCATAGAACGAATTATGCGCTTCGTCACATCACAAAATCTATAAAATGTAAAATTTCGACAGGATAAAATCAAAATTTTCCAAGACTATACAGAACAATCACACAGAAAAAGTAGGATCGTTCCATACAATGCAGAGTGAGTATCGTCAATCTTTGGATGGGAAGGGGGAGCCGCGTCGAAACTGGGGGCGCGCGTGTTGAACGTATGGGGTGGTTCCGTTACGGATAAAAAACTATTGATAACGCTCACCGCTGATTTACCCGTGGTCAACATTCTGCCATTTCTCTTCATTTTCTTTCCTGCTTCACATCTCCTTCCCCTTTTTGATAATATATTCATCTGGTAACTTTTCTACAGTTGTTCACGTGTGTATCCTTCATAAAACGATCAGGTCCAAAAGATTCCATGAAGAGAAAAAATGTGCTAGAACGTCCAGTGTGTGAATAGAGGATCAGTGTAGAAACAGTTGATAAGAAAAACGAATTGGATAGGTTAATGGTTAAGAAAAAAGCGATATCAATCGGTTTTCATCCGTAGCGGGGTCACTCAACACGTGCGCTCCTAGTTTCGATGGGGCTTGCCTTCATCCAGATATTAACGTTACATTATTCATTGTCCCGTCCTCATCAGAGCGGAATTCTATCCGCAGTTGCGTACAACCGCTTTTGCATCACGCAGCACGGTGGCAATCGTGCTGGAATCACCGTGTGCTGCAACAGCGGTTGTCCTCAATTGCGGAGCGGAACTTCATCCCGATTACGACCGTTGCACCTTTGCTATGTGAGCACATAATTCCTGGGGTCGTATTCGCCAACAACCCGCCGAGGGAAGTCGAAGGGAAGCGGAGGGGATGATACCGCGCGCGTCAGAGGAGCAGATCAACCCATCTTACACTATGTAAGATGGAAATGCAAACTGTGTTACTTAGCGATATCACTGTGAAAAGAAAACGATTCCATCGCGAAGCGGCCATTCTTCAGCTGGCCGTGGAGCGCGCGTTTTGTACTGAAACTTCACCTCATCTACCCTTCGACTCCCCGGCGGGTTGATGGCGAATGCGACCCCTGCAGTATGTTCAGCGAATGAAAGCTCATGGTGAGAGCGAACGAGAAATAATATCAACATCTAGATATTTTACGTGATAATGTTGATCAAATCCTGCACGTTAGAACGCAAAGGAACATCGAGTCGAAAACAGCAATCATTTTTTTTAATGCACACGGCTTCAATGGAGAGAACTTTGTTTCATACTCAGACATGAATCACAGTCGTCTCGATAATTACACAATGTAACAAATTTTGACTTTTTTCTGTTCCTGGTTGGAAAGTGTGTTTTCCCAACTCGTTAGGTCTAGAACAGACAGGAAATCGCTGTTATTCCAGGTAAAGTTCGCTTTTGTGATTAGGACAATGAAATTTGGAAAATCGCGTATTTACGTAAGACTATTTTTGTTCCTGGCTTGTAAGTGTTATATTTCAATTGTTTATGTCTAACGTATGTGAAAAACGACTTCATTTGGCACAAGCTTTGCTTACACGACGACAGAACGAGGAAAACTCTTTTTTTTTTGTGAAATCAGAAAGACTTTTATTCATTTTCGGCACTATAATCAGGTAAAAACAAAAAATGCACTAGGAATAGACAAACACAGTCGTAAACCACTCAACAAGGTTCAGAAACGTGTAGATTTTCTAGATTCACGATTATACTGTGAATCACTCTCTCGAAGTTGCACCGAAGTGTAGTCCCTCAGCATGATTTCGTTGTACTGTCCTTGGTAGTGACGTTCGAAGTCCAATATACCTTGAAGAAAGGGCTAGCCTTATTTGTTTAATTTTTCAAGATGCGAATCAATGATATGGACCTTCAGAGACATTCTGCATCCTATTTTGGCGTAATTCTTTATGAGAGTATGCACCAACTCCACATAGCTTTCAGCTTTGTGATCACCTAGGAAGCCGTGAACAACTGCAACGAAATCGCCCCAAGCCATTCTCTCCGTCATGTTCAATAGCTTTGTGAAATCCTCACATTCTATGATCCTCTTGATCTGGGGTCCGACGAATATACCAGCCCTGACCTTAGCATCGGACAGAGTCGTTATTAAGGACAGTATAACGAAACATGATGAGGGACTACATTTGGGTGAAACTTCGAGAGAGTGATTCACAGCACAATCGTGAATCTAGAAAACCTACACATTTCTTAACCTTGTTGAGTCCTTTCCGACTGTGTTTGTCTATTCCGTGCGATTTTTTTGTTTTTACCTGTTCATAATGTTGGAAATAGATAAAAATCTTTCTATTTGCACAGAAAACGGGTTTTCGTCGTGCTGTTGTAGTGTAAGCGAAGTTCGTTCTCAATGAAGTCAATTTTTCATATACTTTGGATATAAGCAAGTGAAATATAACACTTAGAAGCCAGGAACAAAAATCGTGTTACATAGTGTTATTATTGGTGCTTTTGTGGGAAAAGTGAATCTGTGAAGGAAAGGCTGTCTTGGCAAGAATTCTTTACAACATGGGATACGCTGGGACAATTGCTGACTCAGTCGGATAGCAACAATCATCTGGTCAGCTGCGAGAATGTGGTATTTCCACTTTCCCACACAGAACATGTACTAATCGCGATAAAAAGAGAATCAGCATGGATCAGCGGTGCGGGATGCACGAGACGGACGTAAATCGGGCCAAAATCTCGGCTGCGAACAAAAGATGGGACAGAAGGTCATCGAGTCGACCTTGAAGGAAGTTAACTGCAGTGGATTGCGGTTGAAAGGTGTCACGTGGATGGGGATCAGCTGTGAACATTCCTGTGAGATGGGGCGAGATTCAGCGATGAATTGAAATGGGGTGGAAGTGTGGGACAGCAGCGATTGAGATATCAATCTGGTGTTGGCAGCGCCCGGACGATGCACCAATCCAAGGACACCGGCCATCATCGACCGGGAAATGAGACCGCTCCCTGTCGTCTCGTCGTTTCCGAGATGTTTTTGACGCGATCCAGTTAGCGCTCGCCTTTTTTCAGCTACGCAGCTAAGCGCCCTTCTTCTTGATTCCCTTACTAAACGCCCGCAATATCCCATGTCCATGTAAAGGTTCAACCAGAGTATTAGATTGATGCAAAAAGTTTCCGGAGTTTTTAGAGCATTTCCAGAGTTTTTTAGCTATCTTCAAAATAAGAGAATTCTTCCGGTTTCAATCTTCGTATATAGGTAGAGCATATACTGATACTAGCGAGACCTAGCGAAGTTTTCGCTCAAAAAAATTTTCACGTCCGCTAGCTTTCTGAGGCAGATTATTCTGACAAAACGGTGTTGACTGCCTTCCGTATATCCGAAGCTTGCTGTCCGTATGGACTCTCCTGAGCAAAACTGGCTGCCGGACATTTATAGAAGGGCGTAGGGTATGAAAATGTGGGATTGAAAAGCAAAACACAAGAAGCCAGCGGTAAATCGTCGGTGGCTACCGGCATCTTATTTACGACCCCTTCCTTCTGTAATGTACGCGAGCTATTATTCTCGCTCTACCATCCCTGTCATGTTGAGAAAAAAGCACTCGCATTTTAGATGTGGTTTCCCTTGTTGACCAACACCATGCCTTTGTTCTCAATAAATGAAATATGTCCGTTGATGTTTACGTTTTTGTGGAAGCAGATTTTGATAATCTCAGACGTTCAACATATATAAAACTGGTTTATCGAAGTTAGTGAATCAAAATGACTGAGCGGTTGTATTGAGTGACGAACAGAGATGATGCGGAAGTGGAGCTGCTGATTGTTTCGTCAGACTGGCGAGGAAGTGTCTCCATAGTTTCGCGTACTCCCCAAAACGCGTTGCACGCTTCTCAAGATACATGGTTTCCTATCTGTTTTCTTCGCTACACAAAGGCTAAGATTTGGCATGAAACATTGAGAAAATCTCGCTGATTCAATTCTACTTTCTTCATGACGTCCTGCACTTTTCCACTGCGGCCCTGCTAACTCTCTATGACGTTATGCACATTCCCACCTGGGTACTTAACACATTTCACGACGTCCTGCACGCACCTACTGGGGTACTGCACCCATTCCATGACGTCCTGCACATTCTTACTGGGAACCTGCGCACTTTCTATGATGTCCTGCACGCCTCCATTCGGGTCCTGCACACTCCCACTGAGATCCTGCACACTTACTCCGACGTTCTGCACACTTTCTATGACATTCTGCCCACTCCCATTTGGGTCATGCAAACTCCCACTGTGGTCCTGCACATTTTCTCTGACGTTCTGCACTTTTTCTATGACATTCTGCACACTTCCATTTGGGTCATGCACACTCCCACTGGAGTCCTGCAGACTTCGTATGACGTCCTGCACGCTACCATTTGGGTCCTGCACACTCTCACTCGGGTCCTCCACACTTCCTCCGACGTTCTGCACACTTTCTATGACATTCTGCACACTCCCATTTGGGTCATGCACACTCCCACTGGAGTCCTGCAGACTTTGTATGACGTCCTGCACACTACCATTTGGGTCCTGCACGCTCTCACTCGGGTCCTGCACAATTCCTCCGACGTTCTGCACACTTTCTATGACATTCTGCACACTCCCATTTGGGTCATGCACACTCCCACTGGGATCCTGCACACTTTCTCTGACGTTCTGCACACTCCCATTTGGGTCCTGCATACTCCCACTGGGATCCTGCACACTTTCTACGACGTTCTGGACACTCCCACTGGGGTCCTGCACACTTTCCATGACGTTTTGCACAATTCCATTTGGGTCCTGCACACTCCCACTGGGGTCCTGCACACTTCCTCCGACGTTCTGCACACTCCCATTTGGGTCCTGCACACTCGCACTAGGGTTCTGCACACTTCCTCCGACGTTCTACACACTCCCATTTGGGTCCTGCACACTCCCACTGGGGTCCTGCACACTTTCTGTCACGTCCTGCACACTCCCATTTGGGTTCTGCACACTTCCTCCGACGTTCTACACACTCCCATTTGGGTCCTGCACACTCCCATTGGGGTCCTGCACACTTTCTGTGACGTCCTGCACACTCCCATTTGGGTCCTGCACACTTTCTATGACGTTCTGCGCACTTCCATTTGGGTCCTGCACACTCCCAATGGGGTCCTGCACACTCTCTATGACGTCCTGCACACTCCCACTGTAGTCCTGCACGCTTTTAACGACGTTCTGTACATTCCCACTGGGCTCCTGCACACTTTCTATGACGTCCTGCACACTCCCACTGGGGTCCTGCACACTTTCTATGACGTCCTGCCCACTCCCACTGGGGTCCTGCACACTTACCATGACGGCCTGCACAGTCCCACTGGGGTCCTGCACACTTCCTATAACGACCTGCACACTCCCACCTGGGAGTCCCTGCACACTTTCTACGACGTCCTGCACACTCCACCGGGAGTCCTGCACGCTTTTATGACGTCCTGCACACTCCCACAGGGGTCCTGCACACTCCCAATGGGGTCCTGCACACTCTCTATGACGTCCTGCACACTCCCACTGTAGTCCTGCACGCTTCCTATAACGACCTGCACACTCCCACTGGGGTCCTGCACACTTTCTACGACGTCCTGCACACTCCCACTGTAGCCCTGTACGCTTTTTACGACGTTCTGCACATTTCCACTGGACTCCTGCACGTTTTCCATGACGTCCTGCACACTCCCACTGGGGTCCTGCACACTTTCTATGACGTCCTGCACACTCCCACTGGGGTCCTGCACACTTACCATGACGGCCTGCACAGTCCCACTGGGGTCCTGCACACTTCCTATAACGACCTGCACACTCCCACTGGGGTCCTGCACGCTTTTTATGACGTCCTGCACACTCTCACTGGGGTCCTGCACACTTTCTACGACGTCCTGCACACTCCCACAGGGGTCCTGCACGCTTTTTATGACGTCCTGCACACTCTCACTGGGGTCCTGCACACTTACCATGACGTCCTTCACAGTCCCACTGGGGTCCTGCACACTTCCTATAACGACCTGCACACTCCCACTGGGGTCCTGCACGCTTTTTATGACGTCCTGCACACTCTCACTGGGGTCCTGCACACTTACCATGACGTCCTTCACAGTCCCACTGGGGTCCTGCACGCTTTTTATGGCGTCCTGCACACTCCCACAGGGGTCCTGCACACTCCCACTGGGGTCCTGCACACTTACCATGACGGCCTGCACAGCCCCACTGTGGTCCTGCACACTACCACTGCTGTCCTGCAGACTCATCAAACCCGAGATTCTGTACGGCGTCCCGTAAAATATTACCGAAGACCTGTCGCCGTGATTAGAGCGTAGCACTTCTACCTCTGGATGACTCATAGAGGTTTTCATGACCCACGGCTGAAATTGCGCCCCACGGACAAACTCGGTGGCTCCGAGGCGCGTAAGAGGTGATTCAGGCTGATTTTTTGGTAATCGATGAGTGTCCCACCCACGCAAATGTTGGTACCATTTCATCCCTGTTTTGATCGGCCATTCCGAAGATTCACGGGAAAACACAATTACACACACACATACATACATACATACATACATACATACATACATACATACATACATACATACATACATACATACATACATACATACATACATACATACATACATACATACATACATACATACATACATACATACATACATACATACATACAAACATCGGGACATAACTGCTTTAAGTATAAGGATATACTTAAAGGCAGTGTTCACGACGATCCTCGTTTCCAAGTTTTCCGCTCAAAACAATCTGTTGGCAACCAAGTGTTACCAAAATCACGAAGAAACGGCGAGAAACGCACTAAAACGTCGTATTTGAGTGACATTACTCTCAGACCTGGACTAGTTGTCTGATTGTATGAACATGTTCACGGTGGTTGTCACCGGTAATAAATGGGAATAATCGGAAATGGAAGAATATTTTGGGTAAAATAGTATTAGTTAGGGCCCGAAGGAAAGAACGGAGCAACACAGATTGGAGAATTGCAAAAGACGGGTCCACAAAAGATTTCATTTTTAAAACGAACAGTTCTATTGACACTTAAGAGGCGGGCTGATACTTGAAGATTTCGTGCCCTTCTGGTGCATTTTTCTCTATTTCTTCGTCATTTCAGTTCTACTCGGGAGCCAAACAATCAATTTAGACATTAATCTCAAAACCGAAGATTATCGTGATCACTGCCTTTAAAGGCAGTGTTCACGATGATCTTCATTTCCGAGTTTTTCGCATAAAACGAAGCGTTGGCCTCCAAGTTTTACCAAAATTACGAAAAACGGCGAGAAACGCATTTAAACGTCTTATTTTAGTGACACTATTTTCTGGGCTGGACTAGCTATCCGATTGGATGAACATGTTACCTGTGAATGTGACCGGTGAAAAATTGAGTCAGTCGAAAACGAAAAAAAAATTAATGCAAAACAGTATTAGTTAGGGTCCGAAGGAAGAGGCGGAGTAACAGAAATCAGCAAATGGCAATGGACGGGTCCACAAAATATTTCATGGTCACAACGAACAGTTCCTGTGAGAGTAAAGTGGTTGGTGAGAGTAAAGGATTTGGTGCGCTTCTGGTCCGTTTTTCTCAGTTTCTCCGTCATTTAAGTTTTACCCGTAGGTCAAATAAAGATATTGCGAATAATCTCCAAATTGAAGAATATTGTGAACACTGCCTTTAAAACCGAAAAGCTTGACCATTCCTTCGGCACAATCGTCGGTATGTCAAATTTGCCGATGCTGTCACGCGACCAAATTCGCACCTGCCTTCTTTACAACTACAACAATCCGGGATGAAACCTACGGATTCCTATCGCCGCATGGTGCAGTCGTTCGGCGATGGCGTTGTTTCCAAAACTGCAGTACATGATTGGTTGAGCAAGTTCAGAGTTGGGCAGTACGAGGTCGAGGACAAGATGCCATGGGACAGGGTCTCTCTACACACCGAGGGAGGAGTTGTACCGCCTTTTGCGGCTCTAATTCCACTCGGGACCACTTCGCTTGCATTGAGTAACGTGACGTTTCGAATTGCAAAAAGGGGACAACTCCTCCCCCGGTGTTTAGAGAGCCCCTGTCCCAGAAGCGATCAGGAAGGCCATTGCAGCTCAACAGCGACGAGCTGCACGAGAAGGTGGAAGGCGATCCGAGCCAAACCACACGAGTGATGAGCAAAAGAGAGACAAGAAGTGGTGTCTGTATGTCAACATATCGCGTAAAAGGACGTGGACAGACGTTGTCCGAGGAGCGCGGACCACGCCAAAGCCGGAAAAGCACCAGCGGAAGCTGATACTCTGGGTTAGGTGGGACATTCGTAGACCAATTCACTGGGAGCTGCTTCCACAGAACACCGCAGTGACCGCCGAGGTCTACTGCTCACAACTTGTACATTTGGCCGAGGCGATACACATTAATCGCTCTGGGATGAACACTGTTCGCCTTCTTCACGACAATGCTCGGCCACACGTATCTCGGATAACCCGACAGAAACTGCTGGACCTGGGCTGGTAAGTTATTCCTCACCCTCCATATAGCCCAGATCTTGTCCCTTCCGACTATCATGTGTTCCGCTCGATGGAGCGCTTCCTGGATGGAAAACAGTTCACTAACGATGACGAAGTCAAAAAGACTAGAAGAATACTTCGACTTGAAACAGCCAGAGTTCTTCGCGTCGGGAAACCATAATCTGCCCAATCGGTGGCGAAGGATCCTTGAATGTGATGGAAATTATTACGTTGGGTGAGCCTTGTTTGTTTTTGAAATAAATGTTTTTTATTCAAAGTCGTGAAAAGTCCGGAAACTTTTGCATCAACCTAAAAGTTATTAATCAAGTCTTATACACAGTAAGATCGGCCCGAAAGGGATTGTCCGCTAACGTGGTCGGCGTGCGTGTCGATCGGCAACCGCGGAGTCATTTTTGGGTAGGTACATCGATCGGCAGGAACAATAAACAAATATAAGACTAATACCCCAGCCATACGTTCGAAGTCATGGAAAGGCTTCTTCGAAAAAATGTCTTCGCAAAGACCGCTCTACACGCACGCCGGCCGCTTGGGCTGCGGACGCACTTCGAATTCCGTTTCCGAAATGGTTTGCGGTCAACTTGCCGATCTCAAGTAATTCTTCTGTAACATACCCTGAAAACCTATTTAAATAAATCAAGGCCAAAAATCGAGATCGTTTTGCAAAGGATTTGATTGACGCCTTCATCATGTGCGCGAGGTTCTGATTAGAATGCATATGGTGATACGAAGGATTCATAAGAGGGAGCGAGGGGCTCAGCCTCTCCAGAGGATTGACATGACAAGTCTCAGAGATGAAGAGTGCAGAAGGAATTTCCGACAACGCGTTTCTATTCACATCGGAGTACGGACTAAGAAGAAACTTTGCGACGCGGATTCTTTTGTCAAGTGCATCCAGGACGCTTCGAAAAAGGCACTCCCGGTTGTACAGCCTAAGAAGAAGTCCGCCTACGTCTCAGAAGAAACATAATCTACCTACAATGGAGTATGTGCTCTCCGAACTGCAGGAAACTTCGTGGAGGAGAAGCGTCTGAGGAGGAAGTTGCGTCGGTAGCTTCAAAGTGACCGCGAACGAGAGTGGACGTGTAGAGCTAAGGAGTTCGAGAAGGCTTGGGAGGAGAAGAATCCGAGGAGAGCCTACACGTTGCTGCGACAGTATAGCGGGAAGATGAAGAGATGTTCTCCTGTCTTGAACACTACCAATGGAGTTGCAGTTGGTGATGCGACGCTGCCAATATGGAAGGATTACTTCAGTTCACTACTGAATCGTCCAGCGCCTTCAGTACCTGAGCTCCCGCATGTTCAGAGAGCACCTTACGATGTCAGTGCGGAACCGCCGACTGAGTCTGAAGTTTTGGATTGTGTCCGAAAAATGAAGAATGGAAAGGCAGGTGGAGATGAAAACATCACTGCTGGAATGCTGAAAGCTCTTCCTCCGTCTGGGATTCGTGAAATGACCAACACCATCCGTGCCATATGGATGAGCGAAAGGATACCCGATTCGTGGAGACATGCGATCATCGTACCTCTTCACAAGAAGCTATCCGTCACGGATCCTAAGAACTACAGAGGAATCTCTCTACTTCGTGTCATGTACAAGGTTCTAGAGCGTATCATTCTCGAGCGACCTATCAAACATCGTGAAAGAACGACCAGAGATGAGCAAGCCGGTTTTCGACCTGGAAGATCAGCCATCGACCAAGTGTTCGTCGTGAGAAGAGTAATTGAATCGTGGCAGCGGTACTCGAAGCCATTACAGCTTGCTTTTTTGGACTTTGAAGCCGCGTTCGACTCTCCTCATCGTGATCGATTGCTCAATGCTCTGCGAGCAGATGGAGTCCCGGAAAAGTATGTTCGGTTAATCGAGGACATGAACGAGGGAACAACAGCAGCAGTTCGTACACCTGTCGGATTTACGTCAGCTTTCGAGGTGAAAACAGGAGTAAGGCAAGGAGCCGTTGCAGGACCTTTTCTTTTCAACTTCGCCGTTGATGACATCATGCGTAGAGTTGCAGAACAGTTTCCTGCGGATGTGATCCTAACACAATCAGGACGCTCCCTTGTCGACCTGGAGTACGCCGACGACATCGTGTTATTTGCTGAAATAACGCAAAACTGCAAAGGATGGTGAACCTCATTTCGAAGTATGCCGCAGCCTATGGACTTCATCTTCGTCCCGATAAATGCAAGCAGATGTGGGTCTCTCAGAGGCCTTCAGTGGGAGTTTGTGTGGACGGACAACGTATCGAACTGGTGGACGATTTCTGTTATTTGGGCTGTTTGCTGAAGAACGATGGTAGTTATGCAGCGGATATTCGACAACGATGTGCGAAAGCTACGTCTGCATTTAATTCTCTAACTAAGTGTTTGTGGTCTTCCACCATCGCGAAGGAATTCAAGTTGCGCGTCTACCTATCCGCTATTCGCCCCATCATGATGTACGGATCGGAGACGTGGGCAGCACCGAAGACGCAGATGGAAAGGTTGGATTGCCTGGAGAGGAGGCTTTTCAGACGTTTGCTTGGATATTTCTGGCCGCGTGTATGCCATAACGAAGACCTTTACAAGGAAATCGACGCAGTACATCCACGCTTCACACGAGGGAGGTGCCAGCATCTCCTAACGCCACCTCAAGCAGCAATGGAAAGTCGACTTCGAGTGCTCGGGCATATACTAAGAAGAACGCCGGATCGTCTTCTACAACACGCTTTAAGAATGCTTCCAATTCCTGTCTGGAAACGGCCACCTGGGCGTAGGCGGAAGTTCTGGACGGATGTGGTTAGAGAAGGATTTGACTCGGCATCGAAAGACAGTTCAGGCGCGATGTTTCGTTTCGCAGGAAATGGAATAGTGACAGCTGAATGGAATGTGTTCAAAATGTGGCTGAAGACCGTGAAAAATGGACACGGCTGACTACTAGGACGGCACACCTCGGTGAAGATGCGGAATGACCGCGTCAGGCGAAAGCCAACCGATTAAGTCAAGTAAGTCATGGTGATACGAACTTGTGATTTTAGGGCCATTTCTTGAAAAAAATCCTGATCTGAGAAGCGATTTGGATCGTGGAAGAGCTAGAAAAGTCCCTGACAGACCTGGGAGAAAAACCGACCGAGTCTGACTGAGTCAAGGGCAGAAAAACCAACCTCGGATTCATTGGCCCTGCGAAGGAAGGAGACTGCAGCAGTTGGGCTCAGTGGGTTGATTTTTGGCACACGTCTGTCACTATTAAACAGACCGGATGGGACTCAGACGATCGACCAGCTCTGACGGTGGCCTTATATGTATAACGTTTGCCAGGATATGGGTAAGAGCGAGAATGTTTGAAATGAACCTTTTCAGTGTGCCATACAGTATGCGGCTGCACAGCGCATGTGTACTGCATAACGATCTAGAGATCGCATTTCGAGCTGTATTGTTTGATTCGGAAGCAAAGCAAGCAGGTAATTATTAGCAATAAATTTGCTCTCATCCGCATTCTAGAGAATTTTCGAGATCTGAAAAAAAGATTAATTTTGAAACAAATCATTTGGAAAGGGCGCAGAAATTCAAAGAAAGCGTCGTCAGTGGAGGTATGTACATTGTACGGTTCACCCAGCTAATCTTTTTCGAGAATTTAGGCTTACCTTGAAGACGGTCAGGTCCTTGCCATGATAATACGTCTGAAATCGCACAATATGTATACGAATGAAGTTATTACCCCTCAAAAATATTTTCCTACTTTGAAGGGAGAACTTTGGAAGCACAATAGACATGAACGTTGAGATTTTCATGTGCATGCGTGGGGACCACTTCTGTATAACACAGGCCAAATGCGAGATCTCAATTCTACCAATTAATCGAGATATAGGAGACAACCACGGTTCCTACCCCTCAAGCACTATCAGAGACCAGCCACTTTCTGTTCTCGCTTAATCGGCTAGATTTTAATAGTCTTCGATTATGAACTCGTCCACCGAACGCTTGCCATCAGATTGCAGGTGATTTTCAAGGAGTCATAACTCCACGGGTGCTCTTATCCAGCCCACCCCCCCCAATCGGCTCCCTCGAATCGGCTCTAAGTTTTTCTAAGTTTTCACTCTAATTTTGTTATATTTTGAGCACCGGTGGTGCTGTTTTCCTATATTCTAGTCCGTGCAGAGCCTCAACTGCTGACCCCTGGAGGAGGACGGTGCAAGAATGAAGACACACCGCTCTCCACTTCTTTTATACCCTACCCTTTATCAATTCGGTATCATCAATTTTGTTTACGAGAGCCGAATGGGGGGGGGGGGGGGTGGGCTGCATAACTTTATTCTAACTCTACTTCGAGAGAGTTCTGAGCAATGCCAGAATAATTTGGTGGAAAGAGCGCGATTCTCTCCAATATAGGCATGAGATCAAAATTCCAGCTTTTGGGGGTGTATGGTACCTCTAAGTGGACGAGTTACCCCAGAACAGTTAGTCTCATAACATCCAACCAATGGACGGGAGCGAAGCTGAATGGATGAAGGGATAAGCAGAAAACGTACGGAGCAACGAGGTTTTCCATTGACCTCAGTCGCCTATCTACGCAAATAATCGCCGCATTCGATGCGTGTCGAATATGTATTTAACTTGAAAACAAGGCGGTTTCGAGCTCAGTCAGCGAACGTACTGCTATGGGGGCACGTGCTCCTATTGTGTTTCAAATTACAGCATGTGCCTCAACAATTGAAGCCTTCAATACGTTCATGATCCACATTCAACCCGATCACAAAACTATTTTCCAAAAAATTGCAAGCATACGACGCACTCTTGAGGCGGGGCTCAGGTGTCCACAGCGTGGCCGATTTAATGAACCAAGCTTGCTGTACTTGGCCCGCCTACTCTGAGAGAATCCCTCGCGATCGTTCACGGATAGAATCCACTCGGTCTCTGGTAGGGGCCGAGAGGATACCAGCATGGGGCTATCGCAGAACGATTGCAAGATCCTGTCAGTCTCAAACCGAGATCGTACCGCGTTCGTTCATCGATGCCCCCGCCGTGCTCCACCGCGGAACCGCGATGAACTGAGCCCGGAACTATTGCGGGACGATCGCGAGATTCGGCCAGACTCCACCCCTGATGGTACCGCATTCATGCCCTCTCGGTGTTTCAGCCGAACGGGTGTTGCCTATCCGATCAACACGATGCTATAAGGCATTGCTCGTGCCGTATTTTGCGCTGCTTTACAAATCTGCACAGCATGAGAGCGCGGAACCGGGAGGGAACGATCACGGTACCATCGCGGATCGTGACTTTACCACGGTACTAGCGCGGTAAACTTGGTGAAGATCGCGGAACCGTCATGGTACGAGCACGAGAAAGTCAACGGATAGGTCGATCGGGTAACTATCGCGGAACGTACGCGGATCGCGGGACTAGGGGGAAACGAACACGGTACCATCGAAGATCGCGAAAGCATCACGGTGCTAGCGAGAAAGATTCTCTCAGAGTAGCCGCTGAAGACTTCGTCAAACCGCTGGCGGCCCAAGATGGTGCTCGGCGAGCTGGCCGAGTCGTCTGTTGATGTGCTGCTGCGATAGCACTGAACTAACTTGCAGCACGTGCTCCCGCGATTGAATTTTCAGCAGCCCTCTCTACAACTTATTGGAATTCCGCATATCTAGGAGGAATCCGGCCTAGAAATAGCTCATTACTGTCCGTTCCGGCCAATAGTGGGCGATTTCACGGCTGCATGACGTTTATTTCGCGGTTAGCAACACATGTCTGTCCACAGCACTATGAAGCTAACGTCGGCATGTATCCTGAAGAGACTTCGCGTTCACTGTTGAAGGTTGGCGCAATCTCGGTGCCATATGCTTTAACATAGGTGCACCGAGTTTGCGCCAACCTTCAATGGGGAACGCAAAGTCTTTTCAGGATCCATGCCGATGTTACATGCTAAATGCACCACTTACGATCGCAAAGGTAGTGGAGACGTAATTGTTAAAAAAGCCGTTGCGACCTGTAAAGTCCGCCCGAGTGTGAATGTCAGCCAACGTAGTCGGCGTGCGTGTTGAGTGGCCATCGCGTCGAGCGTTCCTCTACGAGTTCCACCCGGTGGAAAACCGCTGACTGCAGCTATATTGACTTCTTACATTTCCCTTCTATTCATTTTTCTTTCTTTCTTTATTGAAGCATATTGAAGGCAGCGTTCACGATGATCATGCTCGTTGACTTTCCACAGTGAAATGATAGGCGAGAAGGATCCTAGGCTCCCAGTGTCGAAAGAACGGTAGAAAACGAGCCAGGGGCGGCAAAATAAAGGCTGCGAACAAGCGTTTTGGTGCCCCAGACACTCCTCGTGTCCCAGATTCGCCCCCTTGGAATGAACAAATGAAGACTCAGATTACAAGAATGATCATGTTTAGGGAGTGCTGATAAGTGAGCTGATCGCTTCATTGCACTGATAGGTATCATCCTTCTAGGGGTCAATTCCTCCATGCTCAGAAATCCACGTAAACAAGAGAGGGCCTATTTTTGCTCAGAAACGCGTTTTTATGTCGTTTTCAAGCATGCCTTGCTATATAGGGCACCAGACCTTCCGTAAACAGTGGAGATATCGGAAGTGAAATTTATCGTGAACACTGTCATCCATGCCCACAGGATAAAAAATGTAATAGCATAAATCATTAATAAGAAAAACCAAGCAACCAAGCAGGTATTTTGAATAGCCGACAGTGAAAAAAAAGGAAAGAAGGAATCAGTAAGAAAACCAGATTTAATCAAATTTGGGTTGAGTGATCAAACAGCAGTGAAGGCAATGTTACTTCGTTCAAAGTTTACACCCCAACTCCGATTTTTATTACAAGTTCAGTGCGTTGAAATTTTGGGGCTCACTTGAAAACATAAGCCTTGAAAAAAAACTGTCTGGATGGTCAGTTTACTTGATGTTTAGCCCAAAATGGAGTAAAAACGAGTAAACAAGCTCTTAAAGACAGTGGTCGCGATAAAATATGCTTGTCTTCTTTTCCACTCTAAACCCTTTTCTGGGTCTCGGGTAAAAGAACCTATGATAGGAAATCGCGAAAAAACCACTGTTTTGGGCCAAATTTGAAGCCTGAACTTTCTTGTCTTTTGATGGTAGACGAGCCCACTTCACATCATTGGCATCGATGATCTCTTATATAAAAAACATCAGCTGGCTTGAAATTGGATTTCAATCAATGAACCTTCGAATTTATGTATACATCTAGTCAAAAACATTGACTGGAGTGCTTTCTTTCATTGTTCAACTGTTTTTATTCGATAAATTTGCATTTATTTCTTCCTCTGAATGTCGATGATTTTTGACTGCTCGGCATGAGACTGCGATCTTTTTGTTCCTCGCTGTGCACGTGTGCACGAACTGGATTCTTTGGGGCCTAGAAACTCTAATTCTAGCCCGTTTTTCACCGCTCTACTTTCATAGTTTTTCAGGTGTTTTTGACCTAAGCTGATTTTTGTAGTTTTTTCGATAAAGTTTTTCATCGTGACCTCTGAATTCAAATGAAAAAGGAAAAGCTAACAAAATAATCCTTTAAACGTAAACGGGTTCGGCCCCTAAGCTTTCGCCGAGGGCATGATAGTGTCAGCAATAACCATTTCACAAACTAACTACTATTAATAGAACTTGTCATAAAACTGGAGGAAAGATGAATAAAACAGCCGCAGTCGGCTGTTTCCGCTCCCTGAGACAACGGCGGCTCAGTACGCACTCTGACCGCCTGACCGAACAATCGCATTCGATCGGACTGCACCACTGCGAACCCCCTATCTTTCCAGCCCACAAAGAGATGACCAAGGCGTCACAAGTATGATATACTTTATTGAACAGCTCGCTCTGCAAACATTAGAAACAATAAGTAATACGCGCTCGGGCACAAATCAAAATAACCGAGCTTATTCATTAAAAACATATTAAAAATAAAAATATGTCGCAAAGACCCGCGCTAAATGTGAAAACAAGAGGAAGTTGAAGTACAGAAAATGTCAAATCTTTTCAAGAATTTAATGAAAGGCATAAGGAATTCTAATTAAATCACACGTATTCGAGTTTCTCGGAGACATTTATATATGGTGTGGGTGTGGTCGAACCATTCGGGGATGGCAGTTGGGAGGATGGTGTATACTTCTGCATGGAAGGTCGAGGAGAGACGACAGTCGATGGATGAGCTTCTGAGTAAGAGACTCCATTCATCTTCCTTGGGAAGTACTCATCACCCAGAGACTCGACGATGTCCAGCACCTCCTTAACAGGACAAAATGAGTCGAAAGATCGGATTGAAAACATGGAGAGAACTGCACCTGTCTCGATTTGCCGTGGAAAGCAGCCAGTTGTACCAGCTCGCGCAGGAAGTCATCGTGAGGTGGTGGAACCGGGGGCATACGGCGAGAACTGCTACAACGAATTCTCTATGAATGGTGAGATGAGGAGATTGCATCTAGTCATTTACCTCTCCACATCCACTTCCAACTGATCGGCAGACGGCGGCTTCACCTTGCAGGTCACGACTGCGATTCGCATAGCAGTGAACCTAAACTTCTTTAATTCTCCTTGTTGAAAACAGATTTCGGTGAGTTACTCATTCAAATTGAGCGCAACCGGTAGAGCCTTTTGGTTCTGAAAAATGTCGAAGGCGAAGAGCGTTCTGAAGAATACCGCAACCATCCGGGAATGTAACGTGTGCCGCGCTCCAAGGCTGATTTTAACAGATCGCGTCGGGACGCAATAAGAAGCGGAAACGGCGCGTAGCCATCGCATTCAAATATTTTAGGCAGGCCGACTATATACAGTTTACTTCCGCACTGCCATTCAGTCCGCAAAGTGCGCGCTGTAAGCGAAAGCGTGCTGCGGCGCGGTTGCGAGAATCCTTAGACAGGGATGTGGGATCACCCGGGCGGTTTTTGCCCTTGGTGCCCGGGTGATCCCACATCCCTGTCTGAGGATACTCGCAACCGCGCCGTAGCACGATTTCGCAATCAGCGTGCACTTTGCGGACTGAACGGCAGTGCGGAGGTGAACAGTAGTTCAGTTCCGCGATCGCGTTCAGTGCTCATTATTACAATCGTAGAAGCGAAGCGGTTGTTTTTGAGAAACTCCACTATGAAAGTGAGGGAATCATTCTCAGAACAACCGCTTCGCTTCTACGATTGTGATAATGAGACTTTGCAGACTGAACGCTTTGCGGAACTAGATCATGCATTCCATCCAGGGCTGTGCGTAACTAAATTTTATAATTTCGTAAATCGTAAATCGTAATTTTTCAAATTCCTCGTGATTCGTAAATCGTAACTGATAATGATGAGTAATAAGCCCACACATATGTATGTAGCCCAAACTTCATTCGATGTGGAAACACCTCAGCACTTCAGTGAGAGGTATTTCCATATCGAAGGTAGGGTGACACTATCCTAGACGCGGGGGGGGGGGCAACAACGATTCAAGACAGAAATGAAGTGAGCCACCGATTGGGAAAGCTACCAATCAAAGTGTTTCTTCAGAGCATTCATAGAAACAATTATTGATAGCAGTATCATGCAACCTTCAACAGAGTTTTTCTTCATTTCTGCGAATAAATCTTGGGTGCTCCTCCCCGTTTAGGAAGGACCCGGTAGGATTTGAGACTTCGTTCCAAAACAACACTGTTCTGAAAAGAACTTGAAGGATTTTTCAGGGTACATACTTGGGATAGAAACTTAATCAAGTACCAAACCTGTGCCACGTTTTGCCCTACTTTTGAGTACGAAAATAGGAAGAATCATCACTTTATTAAACACATTTCAATGGAAGCCAAGGAGAGAAACACTGTGATGAGAGAAAATTTCTTGGAGAATTCTAAGCTACCCGCTAAAGGCAGTGTTCAGGATGAAAAATTTGCCTGTTTGTTTCGGCTGTAACGTCGGCTTTGGGTCCCTCTAAGAAGAGTAAGAATGAAAGTACGGCAAAAAACGCCAATATGTAAGTGGGTGAAGATCTCGTGGACCAGCTAACTCATTGGATTACCACGCCCCAGTCACAAAACAGTTTTCCTGTGTTCGTTTCTCTAGAGGAACTGACACCGAGTTTTTGAATATTGTTTGTCCCGGAAAAGTCTTATAACCAAAATGGGCATTTACCCATTTTAGTTTTTAGGTCTTCTGGTACACGAAACAGAATACGAAGAAGTCACTTACTTAAGAATTTCGAATCTCAAAACCATTTGCCACGTTTGATTTGACGTTTTGTCCGCAGTGCACAAAACACACCAGCAGGCGCAAACAAATATTAAATAGTGTTTTTGAACAGTTTTTTCTCCGGTATTCGAGTGTTCTGTTGGGACGTTTCCCCATTAACCTCCACTTGGAGAGTGGACTTACTCACTCAGAATCATCGAAAATAGAATACGGTTTTTATCGTGAACATTGCCTTCAAGCTAAGACACTTGTATAAGGGGACACTGCCAAATGAAATATACGTCTCCAAACCCCTTTTTTCGATGCAGAAATCAAGTCGGCCCTATATATATGTGAACTGTTACTCTGAACGGAGTTATTTGTAAGCGTTCATCCCCATAAACATAGGCTTGTTGGGGTGAATACAGCCGTCGTAGAGGTGAAGGTTGTTCAGGATTCTGAAATGCAAAAAGGTGAAGGTTCCTTACAAATCGCTGGTTTCGAAAATATCTAATATCTCCTTATCTTATTTTCTTTTGCGTTTAGAATTGCATAAACTCCAAACTTTAAAATATAAAAAAAAAACTTTTCGAAAAGGTAGGTGACCTTGCAGCCATAATTTTCGTTGAAATCATTCCAGTGGAATGTTAAAAATATCCTTTTTTTTCTCAAAGCTTCATTGTCTTTGGAGGTAAGCATCTATCAAAGTTCAATTCGGGAACCCCGTAGAACTCTTCGTCGAGAAGTGTTCTCAGGTTAGAAAAATGATTTCTCGATCCCTCAGCAGATCTAAATTCCCGGAACACCAGATTTTTTGTTCGGAACTTTTGAACCGCCGAAGATTGATGCGTGGTGGAGGCTGTTTTCGAAATCTCCTTGAAATTCAGCAAGGAAGTGTATTTTAAGTTCCAAACTACTCGCTCTTTAAACCGACCACGTCTCTAGATCTCGGTACCGTATTTGAAAGCAGTGTACACAACGAAAAATCGTTTCTGAATTTTCACCAAAATCCGAAAGGTTCGGGACCTACGGCAACAGCAATTTCAAGAAAACCGCTAAATAAGCCCCAAATAGCCCTAAACTTCCGCGTCAAGCGCAATCCCCGCCTACTCCTCTCAACGGCTATTGATCAAAGCAAGCAACTTGAAAATTGACCTCAACAAAACATACTATTATAATTTGATCAAAACATTCCCCATGATGCACGGATTGAACAAGATCACAACATTTTAATATTGTTTTTTTTTTCGGAGTGGTATTCTCAGGTGCTTGTTCCGATCAGTGGCCTTAGGGAAGAGTGGGCGGGGAATGCGCTTCACACAGAAGTTCAGGGCCGTGTAGGGTTGTTTGGGGCTCTTTTTTGGTTAGTGTGAGAAGTGGAGTGGTCGTTCATGCCGGATTCTCGTTATAAACAATTATTTTACACCATGACCGACCCCTCTTCTGCTGACTACGCCCTGAGAATGTCATGGAAAGGTTTCACCAAAAGTTGAAACTGAAAAGAATAATTAAATAGTAGGACCGTAAAAAAGTGTCAAACTCAGCTATGCCCCAGAGAGCAAACTTGACTTCTCAAGCGATTCAAGGACCCGAGCTGCACCGAACAGGAATCGGAGCCGCCTGACATTTCGGCTCATTCTCTCAATCTCTGAGCCACTGCTGTTGCTGCTTGGGCGAACTGCAGGAGCCCGGACAGCAACAACAGTGGCCCTGTCAGAAACAGAAGCCGATTTGCAGATTGGGAGAATGAGCCGAACTGTCAGGCTGCTCGGGGCGGAGAATCACCTGAGTTGTTCCCTCAATCGCATTTTCACAATTTGTTACGATTTGTTACGAATCATTACGATTTTAGGCCAAAATTTCGTAAATCGTAAATCGTTAAAAAAATTGCCAAAAACACCCGTAATTCGTAATTCGTAATTACGCACAGCCCTGATTCCATCCGAGAATTTCCGGATAACTACAAAAACAGCTTCTCTTTACTTTCCCTTCATCTTTAGCTATATTTCCGAGCAAAACGATGTTTTTCAATTGAAAACCATTGCGCCAATCGTATGATACGTTGAGACCCAGAACATGGTTGAGCGTTCAAAATTTTCAGTTTATTCAAAATCATATGATAATCGTATCCGAAGTTCAAAATTGTGCGATTAATTCATTGTATTATTCGATACGACTTTATGGATTTGAAAAAACGCACTGACGTCATCCCTAGTTTAAAGGAATAGTGCTTACCAGACACCCACTTGGCGCGACGTGACTACGGACCCCGCACACAATCTCACGCCTAGTGATATTTTTGCAACTGGGCGAGGTGGTAATGCAGTTTTCGTCGTTGCGAAGGATTTGAGGATTATTATTTTGAATCTGGGAAGAAGATTTTTAAAATAAGAATTGGAAACACTCGAATTGACAAAAACATTCACGTTCATACACTTTTTTTATTTCTACTATTGTATCATTTTATTTTGCCTCTTTTTCACTAAGTTAGGGTTTCTAAACGGTGCATATGATAAATACATTGAAATCTGGTTGTTTTTGTCTCCTTTTTTGAAGCTAAATTCTTTCGTTTGTTACGTAGAAAACGCAATCCATCGTCCATGAGGCTCAGGGATAGCAGCATTCTACCGTAAATGTTTTTGTCCATTCAAGTGTTTCCAGTTCTTATAATTCATAATCTTCTTTCCAAATGGAGAACAATAACCCTAAAGTCCGTCGCAACGGTGAAAACTGCATTACCACCTCGCCCAGTGCCAAAAATACCACTAGGCGTGAGATTGTGGGCGGGGTCCGTAATCACGTCACGCCAAGTGGGTGTCTGGGGGTAGTGGCCATTGTGTATCAACACCCCTGAGGAGGCGGAAGAAACGGGGGAGGAGCGAGGTTCCTGATTGGACGCAACGCGGGGCTAGCCCGTGTTGCGTCCAATTAGGAACCTCGGTCCTCCTCTGTTTCTCCCGCCTCCTCGAGGGTGTTGATACACGATGGCCACCACCCGGTGTCTGGTTAGCATTATTCAGAGTACTTTCTGGTTCGGAGTGAAATTTATTTCCGCTGATCGCGTGCGTCTGCGCGCGTATGCTGCGTCTCCTTTCCACACCACGTTTTATACTTTTCGGATTTTACGAATATTTCCCGATTTCACTCTGGTAATTAACAAGCACGTGTATTATCATGGCGTATTGAAGCGCAGCCGTGAATAACTTGGGCCATATGGTGTCTCCTTGCCGCATTCCTTTCTCGTTTGGAATCTTCAATTTTCGTCCGAACAGTAGAATAGTTGTAGAAGTATCCATAAAGCACTGTTCGAGTAAGTGAATATAAGCGGAAGAGATTATAGCGCGCACCAAGGCACGGTAGACTTGCACTCAGACGACAAAGGCTGCTCCATCAATGGTAAAAATATCAATAATCTTCGCTCCGCCGACGATTTAGTTTTAATTTATAACATTGCGGCTGAAATTGAGATAATGGTCAACGATAACGATCTCAATACGGCTGGTAGGATTGGTCTGGAGATAAACATGTCTAAAACAAAAGTGATAATGAATCAATGGTGCGACAATGGGACAGTGAAGTTGGAAGGAGTCGCTCTTCAAAAAGTGGACTCCTACATATATTTAGGGAGAGAGCTGAACATGGTCATCCCCGAAATATCACGAACGAGAAGTGGTGCGTTGGCAGCTTTCGGATCAATTCGGGAAGTGACCGATCAGATTGTGGATCCAGACTTGAGGGTTTCAATTTTCGACGCTGCTGTTTCGTCCGCAGTTTGCTACGCGACGGAAACCTGACCTGACAACAAGACTACTCCGACACTGGCAGCGGACTCCTACAGGAGAAAAGGACGATCGCGGTCTCCTACAGGAGCTGTTTTGTCCTGTGGGAGACCGAAGTAGAGCGAAGCGGTCTCCTACAGGACACGCTGCCACAACGCTTCCACTGGGTCTCCTATAGGACAAAACAGCTCCGGTAGTTGTCCTGGAACGCGCACGTTGGACTATTGATCGAACCCGCGCGGTGCACGATACGCGTGTGCATGAGGTGGAGAGCTGATTCGTCCATGCAGGTTCACTGAGGCGCCCCTCTCATTGATTGATTGGGGTGCTTAGGAGCCGAATTTCCTCCTTGATGATAAATGAGGGAGGGATGTAATGGGGCTTAATGCCCTACACTAATTTTTGCCGTTGACAAAACTGTCAACGAAGAAGTGTGAAAATCATGCTTCGATTTAAAAAAAAATTCGAAAACAAGGCGGTTTTGGCTTGATTCCAGCAAACGTTATTTGAAATTCCCTCCAAGCTACCGTACAAGTTCCGGTCTCCTACAGGAGAATAATAGAACTCCTACAGGAGTATCACAGGACTCCTACAGGAGAAAACCAGGACTCCTGTTGCAGGGGAGACTAGGACTCCCAGCGGACTCCTGTAGGAGTCCGCTGCCAGTGTCGGAGTATCGTCAATGCCATGCAGACACACCGTGCCCTAGGAAGTGTCTCGAGCCGACGCCAGCAGTGACTTCAACGCATACGAAGTTCAGAAATGATAAAACGCGTAGAGGGATCCGCTGCAGTACATGGCGAAATCAAAACATCTCTGGGAAGACCATTCACTACGAAGAGCCGATGATAGATGGAGTCTCCGAGTCACAGAATGGCTTCCAAAAGATAAAAAGAGGCCGCTGAGACGACCTCCATCAAGATGGTCTAACTCGATCTCGCAATATTTCAGGGATCGTGGTTAGTCGTGCTGTACCCAAGAAGCCAAAAATCGCGCATAATGGAAGAGTTGTGGTTCACGCTGAGATGATCGCCAGCTGAATGGATCATCAAAGTATTAAGGTAAGTAAGTGTGTATTACCATTTACTTATATCACTAACATTTATTAGTGATACTTCGCAGCGATCAGCTCTCACAACACGTGCTCGTAAAAATGGGCGTGGCTACGTGCCCCATTTTTGATATCATCCTATACACTAACATTCTTTTGGCCATCTAACTAAGTTGACCCAACGGCATAACAAGAAGTATTCAAAGTGCGGCGATTCCGCTCATTCCCTAATTTCGGGTGGTGTATCCATCTAGTATGTACCGCCATAGTAAAATGGATTCGAAACCTTTGTTACTCGCGAAAAACCATATGAGCAGATTTTCAAATAAAGATGAAATAGAGGTTACGAACCTAATGTGCTGCATGGCCGCGATGTCTCCTGTATGAGTCACGTTGCTCGAGATTTCACGACTTCCATCGGCTCCTCCACCAACCTCACCCTCACCTAACTGTGCCAGCACTTCTGTGATTCGAACAACTTGATGGGTGTCGTTGATGATGTACTTCACCTGAAGTGATACTAGCATTTAAAGGCGTCTCTGAGTGAGACTTCTGCTAGCAAAGCGTCCACCTTTTCAGCATCGGCAATATCTCTCAGATAGTCCTTCAAACACTTCGTCTGAAGTTTCTTCAAATCAAGTGGCTCCAGATGAATCGGTCGAGTTGCGCGATGATCCAGTGTGTGCGCCATTGACTTCACTGTGAAACATATTGTACCTGAATCATTGCAATGTTCCAGGGCCCCAGTATATAGAAATGAAACTTTCGATAGTCTTACCTCCGGTGACGAACGACAGGCGCATAATCAGGGCAGATTTGTGGGGCTCCAGCAGTTTGTCGGTCTATATTGGAAGCATTATGTAGAAGAAAAAGAAATGGGACAATGAGAAAAATCACTCTCTCACCTCATCAAACTCCAGGAAACCATGCAACAAACCCATTTCCCACAGCTTACGCACATTGTTACGAGTGTCGTGGAAGATTTGCAGCAGCTCCAACATGCCTCTCCAGACCTGGAACAATATAGGATTGAATGCGGCAGAGGTTGTAGATCTAAATAGCCGAAGACGCACCGAAAATCGCACATTCGTGCTACCACACTCGTACCGCAAATGTGGGCAGAGCACATTCTTGAACGTAACGATTTCTGAAAAAAACTTTCCATTACGGAAGATCTGAAAAATAGTTGGTGGCAACTAACATTTTTTAAAAATAATATTCCCATCCCTCAATGCTCCGAACCTGTACAAAGCAGTAAAAACGGGCCAGAAATCGATAAATACGACCACGAGGTAAAGATTTCCTAAGCCCGTACTAAAGAATCGGAAGTAGTCAAAGATCTCGGACTCATCTATGATAACGCTCTATGTTTTGGCAAATATATAACGAGTATAACGAATGCATCCAAATGCCGCGCTAACTTCATATTGCGCGAATTCTCTACCAGGAACAGAAAAACGCTCTTCCGTCTATTCACGACATTCGTTCGGCCGCTATTAGAATACTGCGTGCCAATTTGGTCCCCTTCCGCAAGTGTTTTGATAAATCAGATAGAACATGTTCAAAAGAAATTAACAGAATTCATTTTCGCTCGCGCTGGCCTATTCCACATTCCTTATGAGGAACGCCTAGCTTACCTCAATACTACCGCTCTTGAAAAGCGTAGGAAAGTGATAGATTACGACTTGGTTCACAGGATTTTAAAAGGAGAGTATGGTGTGAATTTTAATCTGTTGTTCACGAAATCCACCAGTACTGGCCGAACTCGGGGTCATAACTTCAGAATTCTAGAAGAGAAAATACGTTCGGAAAGTTTCAGAAACAGCTTTTCACAGAGAGTCATTTCGTTTTGGAATAAATTGCCAGTATCGGTGGTCAGTCTAAAATCATAGGAATTTTTCAAGAAAACTATTAGTGATATTCTGAAATCAGAGGGGTGGAACTGAATGAAGTTATTCAAGTCTTTTGATTCACGCAAGGAACGACTGCCCAGATGGGCATGGAGTATTCGCTGAACCTCGGTAACGTTTTTGATTTATTAAAAGTTTTATTTTTTCAATTTATACGTCTTGTCTATCAGAATAATCTACTTTCAGCCACTCGCTTCAACGTCTTGGTCTCCGCCGTGTTCTTTTCTACTATTGACTCGTTTCAAGCTTGTGAAATCTCCTCCTCTTATGTATAGTCTCGTCTGGTGCTTCGTGATATTGTATCGACCGTTTTGTCCCAATGCTGATCGACATGTGGATCTCGGTAAATTTGGCAGACCTTCTCAGTTGGTATCCGGAGCCGCATTCCGCTAGCGGCTTGCAGTGTTGGCGGCCACTGCTCTTTGAACCGAGGCTATCCACTCCCTCCCACCAAGGCATTCTTCATATTTTAGCACCAGACGTTGAGTATTTTTTTAAAATTTCTAGTATTTTTTTAAAATTTCTATGAATCATATTTTTCTTTGCCACCATTGGATAATTGCCTTCATGTTGAATCTTACATTGTTGACTGTTTTAGCCGATAATGAATATTATTATTATTACTCCTGCTAAGCCCGCCTCGCCCCCTCCCCGTTCTGGCGAGCTTGTGGCGCCGCGGACGTTTTTGATGGCGAATCGCCAAGCAACTCCGCCAAGTCCAGCCTGATCGATTCGGATTGATTTTGCCATTAGCGCGCGCTCGCGGAAACTAACAGGGCGCGTAAACTGATCCGCGCCCTGAACTGTACGTACGTTAGAAACTGTTATTTTGGCTTAATCTGAGCTTTCTGTTTTTCTTCACTGTTTCTTCACTGTTCCTTAGCTCACGACCAAACAACCTCATTTTTGAGTCGAATTCGAATGTGATATTCATCTTGAACACTGCCTTCAAGTATGTAATTCTAGCTTACATAAACACTCGTCAAATCCCCGAATATCCCTTCCTTGTCAAGGTCGTGTCATTTGACTACCATTTGCTCCACTTGACTTTTGCCTCAACTTACGCTGAATTCCATTGATGGTGGCGCCGTCCTCTCCCGACTGGCAGTCTGGACACTGGAGTTTGTACTTGAGCAAGTCAAAGTCGCTATCAATTAGGCCTCTTTGGACGCCGGCGTTCACTTTGAAGTGCTGCTTGTACAGATGTTTAAACTGCTCCCATTGCATCCCTTAATAATTATTACTACAAGAGCAGAGCCTCTGGGACGAAACTTGCTGAAAATCCCACCAGTATCGACCCACTGCAAAAGAAGTCCATCCTGATGATTGCACCCGTAGAGCCAGAAGATGGTGGCCGTATAAGAAGACATCATTCTCTGCACTTGACAATCCTGAAAGTATGAAATTTCAATCATGTGTCATATCTCATGAGCGCTTTTATTGAACAGAGGTTGGGCCCCCTAATCTTAAGATTATTTTTGAAAGCATGTATGTCTATTTCGTATCTTTTGATTGAACACATCATTCACGATAGACATGGTCTTCGAGTTTTCGTCGCAAATCGAATATACCGGAGTCCAGTGCAACAATATTGGGGAGGAACGACTAAAAGCGAGTCATGGATAGTATACATTGGATCCGACTCACTCATTTTCGGATATCCATCCGAATGAGCCGAAATTTTTATGATTCAAAATCCGATTCACCGAAAAAACGTCAAAATCCGAATGATCTAAAATCCGAATCACCGAAAATTTGTCAAAATCCGAATGATCCAAAATCCGATTCACCGGAAAAACGCAAAAATCCGAGTGATCCAAAATCCGATTCACCGAAAAAACGCCAAAATCCGTTTGATCCGAAATCTGAATCAACGAAATATGCCATGAATCAGATAATGAATCGGATACCGAATATCCGAAAAATTTCATGATTCGGATCGGGTAACGAGTCGGATATGGGTAGATTCGGCATGTCCTGTTACTCAAACAAGCGCATCTGATGTCACGACTCGACATTCCATTCTATAGTAGCCATACAGGTGCGTAGTTACACGGCAGTTGATCCAATTGGAGCGCATCGTGAAATTTACGCCGCTTTTTGTTGCGCATCATCAGCGCAGATTTTCCGCATAATGGGCATTAAACCTCTTCGTTTGGGTTGTCAGTGCGAGTATAGGCCTTTCAGAGTGGCGTCACTGCAGAAATATTGGCTTCGCTCTCCAGAGCGAGAGAAATTGGGCGTGACCATGACTCGTTGCCGAATCATATTTCTTTCTCTGCGTCTCTTACCTCTTCGCCGCCGTTTGTTCGACTGAGAAAACAGTGAAATAGGGGAAATTAATATTTTATAGAAAGGTAGATATCAAATAGAAACTACGGCGGGACGGAAGCGACAGTGACAAAAATGGTCGAAATCATTTTCATCGTGCGACGTTGTTGCCGTCGCTGCTAGCTCGCGCATTCTGTAAGCGCGGCGGTCGCCCCCGTTGCACGGCGCAGTTTGCGCTGCGTAGCACCCCCCTCACTCACACCGTCTTCGCGACAGCGAGTCTTGCTGCGACGCCTCTCTGGAAGGCTCTTAGGGGTATGGTATACTTTGCAGCTGTCATGACCGACAAGCATGCAATCTAGCGCAAATCGCTGCGGGACCTGCATCGTAACAACGGCATCGGTCGTCGTAGGCACAGTTATCGCGCGTCTGTCATAGCGACGCGTCGCGAAGGGCTGACATACTTCGAATGGGCCGAAGCCTGTGGCTGTAGCGGGCCGAAGCTTGCAGCACATTGCGACAGCGACAGGTTTAGGGCCTAGTGCATACTTTCCACGACGCGCGACTGCGACAGTGCAAATTAACAATATCGATTTTCGGTCAATTCAGATGACAAGCATTATGTCGCGTCGCTCGTCACGGGGAGTTTGCACTAGGCCTAAAGGGTGGGAGCTCCGCGACAGGCGGTCGCTGTCGCTGTGCAGAGCGACGCGACAGTGTGTCGCAAAAGTATACCATACCGATTACAGCGCATTGAAGGCATGATTGGCTCCCAAAAACCATGTGTATTGATCGAACGGGCAAGTTGATTAGACAGGAATTCATGGGTATTTACGAAATCGATGGGAAGGACTGATACTCATGGTACTCATCTATACTAATGCCTTAACATTACACTCATTTTGAAGAGATTGTGAAAAGTGATTGTATATGTTTAGTTTGCAAATATTCCGAGATAAAGATGATTATCAATGAATTGTTTTATCAAATTAAGGCAGAAAAATGTTTTTTCGCGGATTTTCGCCAGACTATCGGTTTTCGATAGACTTTTAGAATTATACCATCTTTTATCCGACCGGATATCCGACTCGGATATTCGGATTCCGACTCACCGGAAAAAGGCCGAAATTCGAGTGATCCAAATTCCGAATCACCGAAAAAAACGTGATTTTTGGATTGATCCGAGATCCGACCATCCGTCTCGCCTCCCTATCCGAATGATTCGGATTATCCGATGTTGCTATTTTGAATCTATCCGTTTGAGTCGGATATTCGCGACCTTTGATTTTTGAGTTATCCGAAATCCGAGTATCCGAATTTTTTTATTCGGATCCAATGTTTAATGGATAGTATAGTTGTGCTTTGTGACTAAGCGGATCGAATGAATGAATGAATGAATATATTCGACTTCAAATTTTTCGAATAAACGAATGAATGAATAAATTCGACTTCAATTTTTTCGAATAAACGAATGAATGAATATATTCGGCTTTATATTTTTCGAATAAACGAATGAATGAATATATTCGACTTCAAAATTTTCGAATGAACGAATGAATGAATATACTCGATTCTCTATTTCGAATGAATGAATATCGAAAATCGAATAATTTCGAATAAATGAATTAATTTAATTACGGGCCAACCGAATTCAGAGTTTTGCGACGCTACTGCTTTGAAGAGGCAGTTTTTAAGAATGGCATCGAAAGCTTTTGAACTGCTCAATATTTCCAATATTCCGCTTAGGCAGGGTTCATGAGTGGCGGCACGCAAAATCGATACGCATCGTTTCTACACTAGCAGCTGTCTGATGCCACCCACAGCGGTTCTATTCATACAACGCCAGCGCGTCACGAGCCGGCGTTTCGTTAGACCCCGTTCAGAGTTCATTCGCGTCGCGACGCGATGTTATAATCAGGCTACATCTCGATCACGCTACGTTGCGTCGCGTCTTCGCTGGGTGTCCACAGTGCAGAGGCGCGATACATTCGAAATGACGCGCTTTCTCCTAGAACGATAGCGGTCGTATAGCGAGATGGGAGTTGTTCGGCCCGCCACGCGCCAGCGATTCCATCAGTGCTACTGTCTGAGTTGGGGATAGTGTTCGCGGAATTTCTGGATTAGGCGTGATTCCTAGCTTTTTTTCGCTTTTCGTGAATTTGTTACTTCGACATTGTCTGCCCTAACGAGTATGAGCCGCAGAACTTGCTGCTATTTGATACTTACTCCACCCCTTTGAGTATTACTCATTTTGCCACCTATTCGTTTTTATTTCGTTTCCAAAAATCGATAAAAAAGAACAAAATCCAAATTAGCCATCGTCGACAGCCATGGAAGCACCTTGTCAAAGGTTGAGAAAAAATATACAAATCTCGCTCTATTGAGAATTGCCGTGCTTATTTTGATCTTGCGCATATGTCGTGGGTCCAATTGCCCTATCAATTTTCGCGGCTTTAGCTTTGGCTGCTAAAAAATGCCCAGTCGGTATCCTGGATCTCCATCAAATTTCAGGTTCAACTTTGAAAACCGCAAAGTTTTGCTGAAAACCAAAAAAAAGCGTTGGATAGAAGACGATTTACACTTTCGACCAGTATTGCCCTTACCAGAAGAAAATTCCGGTCCGCAATTGTGGACAAACGCTGTTGCAGCACGTAATGTGATGAAGTCGTGCTGGGACGAAGGTTGATCGTGCCGGGACTACGTGGTCCCACCAGTATTGTCATCGTGTCGCGTGCTACCATAGCGGGTTTCTGCGATTGCGGACCAGAGATTTGCTCGGACGAAAGCACTTTTTCAAGTACTCGTCGAAAACAGATTTATTTTGAAACACATATCATCACTGGGAAGTTGAGGCGTTTCCATGTTTAATGAGGTTTGAGGCTGTGTTTGAGCTCATTACTCATCAGTTACGAATTACGATTAACGAGTTACGAGGATTTGAAAATTACGATTTACGCAATTCAAAATTTCAGTTACGCACAGCCCTGACTCACACTAGTGCTGGTGCACTGGCCCTTCGAAAAATTTCTGTGTAGGATCCGGTAATGGCTGTGTTAGATTATTCGAATATATTCGAAGATCGAATATGTTCGAATAATTGTCAGTGTCGATAGTCGATTTCGAATAATAATCGAATATGAGGTTTTTTCGATAGTCGATTTCGAATAATGATCGAATATCTGTTTTTTTTCGATAGCCAATTTTGAATAATGATCGAATATCTGTTTTTTTCGATAGTCGATTTCGAATAATAATCGAAAATCGGGATTTTTCGATTACTCGATAATCGAATAAATAAACGAATACTTTATTCGAATGTTTATTCGATTGCGAATATTCGAGCACAACTATAATGGATAGCGCTACACGGCCCTCACACTTGGTTGTGCTATGCCCCCCGCCCACTCTCTAAACGGCCAACAAGGAAGTGGGCCGTCTGCAATATCACGCTTGTGATTACGATTGACGATTTGCAACATTTTGAATCGTGAATCGCAAAATTTCCGCAAGTTACGAGCGTTTCACGGTAATGGCTCAGTTCCAGGGCTGTGCGTAACTGAATTTTGTAATTTCGTAAATCGTAAATCGTAATTTTTGAAATTCCTCGTAATTCGTAAATCGTAATTCTTAAATCGTAACTGATAATGAGTAATAAGCCCACACATGACCCAAACCTCATTCGATGTGGAAACACCGTAGCATTTCAGTGATGAGGTGTCTCCATATCGAAGGAGGTTGGAGGTTGGATTTCAAAGTGACATTTTCAGAGCAGCACTTGAATGCATATTCAGTACACATACGTGGGATAGGAACGACTTTAACAGGGAGAATGGAAACTCTAAGTATATTTAAAGGCACTGTTCGGGATAAACTTCATCCTCGAATTTTTCCTGGCAAACGCTTCCCGTGGCTCTCAGAAGCAGAAGCAGAAAAAACGGGACGAAAAGCTACCCAGGAGCCGCAAAACGGCGTAGAAAAGTGGGCAAACCCCGCAGCTGTGGGCGAGTCCCGCCCCTTTTCGCCCCTCGATGTGAACAAATGAACACTCGAGATCGTGAGATGAGCGATGGCTTCCGATCAAAAGCCCCGTTCGTCCCTTCATTCTCAACTTCTCTCTTTACTCAGGTCAGCTCGCATACATTGGCTGCAAAAGACGGAAGTTACCAGCCTCGGACAACTCGTCCACCATGCCTCCCTAGCTCAATTTTTGAGGAACCATAACCCCATTCCCAGAAGGTTTCGTACAATTTTAGAAGCATCACTGGAATAAGAATGGGACCGGTTTCAAGACAGGCAAAAAAACAGAAAATCGATTTTTATCGCGAACAGTGCCTTTAAGTACCACCACACCTGTGCCAGGTTTCGTACAACTTTTGAATACGAACGCATAGGGAATTATCGCTCTACCAAACACAGTTCAGTTGAAGCCAAGGAGGGCAACACTGTGATGAGAAAAAATTTAGGGTTGGATAGTTTTACCCTTAATCTTTTAAGGAAGGATGCTTGGATAAGGTGGCCATTTCAAAGGGGATATACATTTCCCTTTGAATATATACTTTTACAAAACCACTTCTTGACGCAGAAAACGAGTCTGCTCTCTATATTTGTAAAGCGTTGCTCTGAACGGAGTTATAAGCGTTCCTCCCCATAAGCGTAAGTTTGTTGAGATGGAGACGGCGGTATGAGTGGTGAAGGTTGTTTAGGATTCTGAAATGCAAAAGGGTGAGGGCTCCCTCTAAATCTGCGCTTTCAAAAATTAGGTTCTTCATCTTCTTTTCTTTTGCGTTCAGAATTTGCTCCTCATTAAAACATTTGAAAACTTCTCTGAAAAAGTAGGAGACTCTGCAGCCATAATTTCTTAGAAATATTTCAAACCAAATTTTGAAATTACGGATTACGGCAGAAATGAAATTACGGCAGATTTGAATTCATGAAGTTCCACTTTTTTGTTTGTATCTTTTAAACCGCTAAAGATGAATGCGTGGGGAAGGTTGTTTTTGAAATCTCCGCAAAATTCTGCAACGAAGTGTAACGTTGGCATGGAACCGGAAGAGACTTCGCGTTTCACTGTTGAATGTTGGCGCAAACTGGGTGCCACATGCTGTAACATAGGTGCACCGAGTTTGCGCCAACCTCCAATGGGGAAAGAAAAGTCTCTTCAGGATCCATGCCGGTGGTATATTGGGTTCCAACCTTTACTCGCTCCATGAGTCTTTGGAGCCGAGCCCCATATTTACTGTCTATTTATGTGGGAATGGAATTGCTGTCCGCAGTTGCAGACGACCGCTCTAGAAGTTTACAGAGAGCTAGAAGATAGTGGTGCTGGGAAGAATATCAATCATGTCAGGACCTCGCGGTCACAGCATGATTCTGTTTGCAGTAAGTGTTGCAACAGCGGTTGTCTGTAACTGCGGACCGAAATTTTGGTCCGATATAGACTGCAACTCCACCAAAGGTCTGCGTCCCTGGTGGTAATCATGTGACAAGAGCATTCCATGGAAGTAAATAGCTGTGAAGCTACCGACCTGGCTCGGCTTGAGGCAAGGAAAGTTGGAACCAAATAATAAGTTTGGGTCCGTCAGAGTGAGAAGGGGAGCGATTGGTCATTCCTAAAGCTCGTTATCAACAATTATAGTTCTCCATGACTGACCTACTGCTGACTTCGACCGGCCGGGCATGCACGGGTACGGGTTCACCGAAAATTAAAAATTTGAAGAGTAATCAAATATCAGGGGCGTGTCAATTTTGAAAGTGTTGAAGTTGTGTCGTATTGAAAGTGTTAAATCGCTCCAGCCGCGAAGCGGCTGGAGAGGTTTGGTTTTGCCTAGGCCTTGTGATCACTTCTAATTTTATAAAGTAGTTTATAAAACCATTAAAACAAATTGTCTGCAGATTTCCTTCTGGATATAAGTGAATGGGTCCAAAAGACATCAGCTGTCAAAATTTGGGCCGAATCGGTTCACAAATAACAAAGTTGTGAGCCCGAAAGCTTAGGAAAAATTCATGGTGTGCGCCGTAGGCCGTGGGCCGTAGGCCGTAGGCCGTAGGCCGTAGGCCGTCACGCTTTTCATTCCTCACTGCTAGTACCCACTGCCAATGATCACAGGCGGTCAATTTCAGGCAAGCAAGTTGGTAGGGGGGACGCAGGCTGGTGAAAGTGCTTCTGGCTTCTGATGACGCCATCGGGACGTCGTGAAAAGTGCTTCTGGCTTCTGATGACGTCATCGGGACGTCGTGAAAAGTGCTTCTGGCTTTCGATGACGTCATCGGGACGTCGTGAAAGTGCTTCTGGCTTCTGATGACGTCATCGGGACGTCGTGAAAAGTGCTTCTGGCTTCTGATGACGTCATCGGGACGTCGTGAAAAGTGCTTCTGGCTTCTGATGACGCCATCGGGACGTCATGAAAAGTGCTTTGGCTTCTGATGACGTCATCGGGACGTCGTGAAAAGTGCTTCTGGCTGATGACGTCATCGGGACGTCGTGAAAGTGCTTCTGGCTTCTGACGACGTCATCGGGACGTCGTGAAAGTGCGCTTCTGGCTTCTGATGACGTCATCGGGACGTCGTGAAAGTGCTTCTGGCTTCTGACGGCGTCATCGGGACGTCGTGAAAGTGCTTCTGGCTTCTGACGACGTCATCGGGACGTCGTGAAAAGTCTTCTTGGCTTCTGATGACGTCATCGGGACGTCGTGAAAAGTGCTTCTGGCTTCTGATGACGTCATCGGGACGTCGTGAAAAGTGCTTCTGGCTTCTGACGACGTCATCGGGACGTCGTGAAAAGTGCTTCTGGCTTCTGATGACGTCATCGGGACGTCGTGAAAGTGCTTCTGGCTTCTGACGACGTCATCGGGACGTCGTGAAAGTGCTTCTGGCTTCTGATGACGTCATCGGGACGTCGTGAAAAGTGCTTCTGGCTTCTGACGACGTCATCGGGACGTCGTGAAAGTGCTTCTGGATTCTGATGACGTCATCAGGACGTCGTGAAAAGTGCTTCTGGCTTCTGATGACGTCATCGGGACGTCGTGAAAGTGCTTCTGGCTTCTGACGACGTCATCGGGACGTCGTGAAAGTGCTTCTGGCTTCTGATGACGTCATCGGGACGTCGTGAAAAGTCTTCTGGCTTCTGATGACGTCATCGGGACGTCATGAAAAGTGCTTCTGGCTTCTGATGACGTCATCGGGACGTCGTGAAAAGTGCTTCTGGCTTCTGATGACGTCATCGGGACGTCGTGAAAAGTGCTTCTGGCTTTCGATGACGTCATCGGGACGTCGTGAAAAGTGCTTCTGGCTTCTGATGACGTCATCGGGTTGTCGTGAAAAGTGCTTCTGGCTTCTGATGACGTCATCGGGACGTCGTGAAAAGTGCTGGCTTCTGATGACGTCATCGGGACGTCGTGAAAAGTGCTTCTGGCTTCTGATGACGTCATCGGGACGTCATGAAAAGTGCTTCTGGCTTCTGATGACGTCATCGGGACGTCGTGAAAAGTGCTTCTGGCTTCTGATGACGCCATCGGGACGTCATGAAAAGTGCTTCTGGCTTCTGATGACGTCATCGGGACGTCGTGAAAAGTGCTTCTGGCTTCTGATGACGTCATCGGGACGTCGTGAAAAGTGCTTCTGGCTTTCGATGACGTCATCGGGACGTCGTGAAAAGTGCTTCTGGCTTCTGATGACGTCATCGGGTTGTCGTGAAAAGTGCTTCTGGCTTCTGATGACGTCATCGGGACGTCGTGAAAAGTGCTTCTGGCTTCTGACGACGTCATCGGGACGTCGTGAAAAGTGCTTCTGGCTTCTGATGACGTCATCGGGACGTCATGAAAAGTGCTTCTGGCTTCTGATGACGTCATCGGGACGTCGTGAAAAAGTCTTCTGGCTGACGACGTCATCAGGGACGTCGTGAAAAGTGCTTCTGGCTTCTGATGACGCCATCGGGACGTCATGAAAAGTGCTTCTGGCTTCTGATGACGCCATCGGGACGTCATGAAAAGTGCTTCTGGCTTCTGATGACGTCATCGGGACGTCGTGAAAGTGCTTCTGGCTTCTGATGACGCCATCGGAACGTCATGAAAAGTGCTTCTGGCTTCTGATGACGTCATCGGGACGTCGTGAAAGTGCTTCTGGCTGACGACGTCATCGGGACGTCGTGAAAGGTGCTTCTGGCTTCTGATGACGCCATCGGGACGTCATGAAAGTGCTTCTGGCTTCTGATGACGTCATCGGGACGTCGTGAAAGTGCTTCTGGCTTCTGATGACGTCATCGGGACGTCGTGAAAAGTGCTTCTGGCTTCTGATGACGTCATCGGGACGTCGTGAAAGTGCTTCTGGCTTCTGACGACGTCATCGGGACGTCGTGAAAAGTGCTTCTGGCTTCTGATGACGTCATCGGGACGTCGTGAAAAGTGCTTCTATCTGATGACGCCATCGGGACGTCATGAAAAGTGCTTCTGGCTTCTGATGACGTCATCAGGACGTCGTGAAAAGTGCTTCTGGCTGACGACGTCATCGGGACGTCGTGAAAGTGCTTCTGGCTTCTGATGACGTCATCGGGACGTCATGAAAAGTCTTCTGGCTTCTGATGACGTCATCGGGACGTCGTGAAAAGTGCTTCTGGCTTCTGATGACGTCATCGGGACGTCGTGAAAAGTGCTTCTGGCTTCTGATGACGTCATCGGGACGTCGTGAAAAGTGCTTCTGGCTTCTGATGACGTCATCGGGACGTCGTGAAAAGTGCTTCTGGCTTTCGATGACGTCATCGGGACGTCGTGAAAAGTGCTTCTGGCTTTCGATGACGTCATCGGGACGTCGTGAAAAGTGCTTCTGGCTTCTGATGACGTCATCGGGTTGTCGTGAAAAGTGCTTCTGGCTTCTGATGACGTCATCGGGACGTCGTGAAAAGTGCTTCTGGCTTCTGACGACGTCATCGGGACGTCGTGAAAAGTGCTTCTGGCTTCTGATGACGTCATCGGGACGTCATGAAAAGTGCTTCTGGCTTCTGATGACGTCATCGGGACGTCGTGAAAAGTGCTTCTGGCTTCTGACGACGTCATCGGGACGTCGTGAAAAGTGCTTCTGGCTTCTGATGACGCCATCGGGACGTCATGAAAAGTGCTTCTGGCTTCTGATGACGCCATCGGGACGTCATGAAAAGTGCTTCTGGCTTCTGATGACGTCATCGGGACGTCGTGAAAAGTGCTTCTGGCTTCTGATGACGCCATCGGAACGTCATGAAAAGTGCTTCTGGCTTCTGATGACGTCATCGGGACGTCGTGAAAAGTGCTTCTGGCTTCTGACGACGTCATCGGGACGTCGTGAAAAGTGCTTCTGGCTTCTGATGACGCCATCGGGACGTCATGAAAAGTGCTTCTGGCTTCTGATGACGTCATCGGGACGTCGTGAAAAGTGCTTCTGGCTTCTGATGACGTCATCGGGACGTCGTGAAAGTGCTTCTGGCTTTCGATGACGTCATCGGGACGTCGTGAAAAGTGCTTCTGGCTTCTGATGACGTCATCGGGTTGTCGTGAAAAGTGCTTCTGGCTACGGATGACGTCATCGGGACGTCGTGAAAAGTGCTTCTGGCTTCTGACGACGTCATCGGGACGTCGTGAAAAGTGCTTCTGGCTTCTGATGACGTCATCGGGACGTCATGAAAAGTGCTTCTGGCTTCTGATGACGTCATCGGGACGTCGTGAAAAGTGCTTCTGGCTTCTGATGACGCCATCGGGACGTCATGAAAGTGCTTCTGGCTGATGACGTCATCGGGACGTCGTGAAAGTGCTTCTGGCTTCTGATGACGCCATCGGAACGTCATGAAAAGTGCTTCTGGCTTCTGATGACGTCTTCGGGCCGTCGTGAAAAGTGCTTCTGGCTTCTGACGACGTCATCGGGACGTCGTGAAAAGTGCTTCTGGCTTCTGATGACGCCATCGGGACGTCATGAAAAGTGCTTCTGGCTTCTGATGACGTCATCGGGACGTCGTGAAAAGTGCTTCTGGCTTCTGATGACGTCATCGGGACGTCGTGAAAAGTGCTTCTGGCTTCTGATGACGTCATCGGGACGTCGTGAAAAGTGCTTCTGGCTTCTGACGACGTCATCGGGACGTCGTGAAAAGTGCTTCTGGCTTCTGATGACGTCATCAGGACGTCGTGAAAAGTGCTTCTGGCTTCTGATGACGCCATCGGGACGTCATGAAAAGTGCTTCTGGCTTCTGATGACGTCATCGGGACGTCGTGAAAAGTGCTTCTGGCTTCTGACGACGTCATCGGGACGTCGTGAAAAGTGCTTCTGGCTTCTGATGACGTCATCGGGACGTCATGAAAAGTGCTTCTGGCTTCTGGTGACGTCATCGGGGCGTCGTGAAAAGTGCTTGTGGCTTCTGATGACGTCATCGGGACGTCGTGAAAAGTGCTTCTGGCTTCTGACGTCATCGGGACGTCGTGAAAAGTGCTTCTGGCTTCTGATGACGTCATGGGGACGTCGTGAAAAGTGCTTCTGGCTTTCGATGACGTCATCGGGACGTCGTGAAAAGTGCTTCTGGCTTTCGATGACGTCATCGGAACGTCGTGAAAAGTGCTTCTGGCTTGTGATGAGGTCATCGGGTTGTCGGGAAAAGGGCTTCTGGCTTCTGATGACGTCATCGGGACGTCGTGAAAAGTGCTTCTGGCTTCTGACGACGTCATCGGGACGTCGTGAAAAGTGCTTCTGGCTTCTGATGACGTCATCGGGACGTCATGAAAAGTGCTTCTGGCTTCTGATGACGTCATCGGGACGTCGTGAAAAGTGCTTCTGGCTTCTGACGACGTCATCGGGACGTCGTGAAAAGTGCTTCTGGCTTCTGATGACGCCATCGGGACGTCATGAAAAGTGCTTCTGGCTTCTGATGACGCCATCGGGACGTCATGAAAAGTGCTTCTGGCTTCTGATGACGTCATCGGGACGTCGTGAAAAGTGCTTCTGGCTTCTGATGACGCCATCGGAACGTCATGAAAAGTGCTTCTGGCTTCTGATGACGCCATCGGGACGTCATGAAAAGTGCTTCTGGCTTCTGATGACGCCATCGGGACGTCATGAAAAAGTGCTTCTGGCTTCTGATGACGTCATCGGGACGTCGTGAAAAGTGCTTCTGGCTACTGATGACGCCATCGGAACGTCATGAAAAGTGCTTCTGGCTTCTGATGACGTCATCGGGACGTCGTGAAAAGTAAGCTTCTGGCTTCTGATGACGCCATCGGGACGTCATGAAAAGTGCTTCTGGCTTCTGATGACGTCATCGGGACGTCGTGAAAAGTGTTCTGGCTTCTGATGACGTCATCGGGACGTCGTGAAAAGTGCTTCTGGCTTCTGATGACGTCATCGACGTCGTGAAAAGTGCTTCTGGCTCCTGATGACGACATCGGGACGGCGTGAAAAGTGCTTCTGGCTTCTGATGACGTCATCGGGACGTCGTGAAAAGTGCTTCTGGCTTCTGATGACGTCATCGGGACGTCGTGAAAAGTGCTTCTGGCTTCTGATGACGTCATCGGGACGGCGTGGAAAGGGCTTCTGGCTTCTGATGACGTCCTCGGGACGTCGTGAAGAGTGCTTCTGGCTTCTGATGACGTCATCGGGACGTCGTGAAGAGTGCTTCTGGCTTTCGATGACGTCATCGGGACGTCGTGAAAAGTGCTTCTGGCTTCTGATGACGTCATCGGGTTGTCGTGAAAAGTGCTTCTGGCTTCTGATGACGTCATCGGGACGTCGTGAAAAGTGCTTCTGGCTTCTGACGACGTCACCGGGACGTCGTGAAAAGTGCTTCTGGCTTCTGATGACGTCATCGGGACGTCATGAAAAGTGCTTCTGGCTTCTGATGACGTCATCGGGACGTCGTGAAAAGTGCTTCTGGCTTCTGATGACGCCATCGGGACGTCATGAAAAGTGCTTCTGGCTTCTGATGACGTCATCGGGACGTCGTGAAAAGTGCTTCTGGCTTCTGATGACGCCATCGGAACGTCATGAAAAGTGCTTCTGGCTTCTGATGACGTCATCGGGACGTCGTGAAAAGTGCTTCTGGCTTCTGACAACGTCATCGAGACGTGGTGAAAAGTGCTTCTGGCTTCTGATGACTCCATCGAGACGGCATGCAAAGTGCTTCTGGCTACGATGACGTCATCGGGACCTGGTGAAAAGTGCTTGTGGCTTCTGATGACGTCATCGGGACGTCGTGAAAAGTGCTTCTGGCTTCTGATGACGTCATCGGGACGTCGTGAAAAGTGCTTCTGGCTTCTGACGACGTCATCGGGACGTCGTGAAAAGTGCTTCTGGCTTCTGATGACGTCATCGGGGCGTGGTGAAAAGTGCTTCTGGTTTCTTCTGATGACGCCATCGGGACGTCATGAAAAGTGCTTCTGGCTTCTGATGACGTCATCGGGACGTCGTGAAAAGTGCTTCTGGCTTCTGACGACGTCATCGGGACGTCGTGAAAGTGCTTCTGGCTTCTGATGACGTCATCGGGACGTCATGAAAGTGCTTCTGGCTTCTGATGACGTCATCGGGACGTCGTGAAAAGTGCTTCTGGCTTCTGATGAACGTCATCGGGACGTCGTGAAAAGTGCTTCTGGCTTCTGATGACGTCATCGGGACGTCGTGAAAGTGCTTCTGGCTTCTGATGACGTCATCGGGACGTCGTGAAAAGTGCTTCTGGCTTTCGATGACGTCACCGGGACGTCGTGAAAAAAGCTTCTGGCTTCTGATGACGTCATCGGGACGTCGTGAAAAGTGCTTCTGGCTTCTGACGACGTCATCGGTTTGTCGTGAAAAGTGCTTCTGGCTTCTGATGACGTCATCGGGACGTCGTGAAAAGTGCTTCTGGCTTCTGACGACGTCACCGGGACGTCGTGAAAAAAGCTTCTGGCTTCTGATGACGTCATCGGGACGTCATGAAAAGTGCTTCTGGCTTCTGATGACGTCATCGTGACGTCGTGAAAAGTGCTTCTGGCTTCCGACGGCGTCAGCGGGACGTCGTGAAAGTCTTCTGGCTTCTGATGACGCCATCGGGACGTCATGAAAGTGCTTCTGGCTTCTGGTATGCGCCATCGGGACGTCATGAAAAGTGCTTCTGGCTTCTGATGACGTCATCGGGACGTCGTGAAAAGTGCTTCTGGCTTCTGATGACGCCATCGGAACGTCATGAAAAGTGCTTCTGGCTTCTGATGACGCCATCGGGACGTCATGAAAAGTGCTTCTGGCTTCTGATGACGCCATCGGGACGTCATGAAAAGTGCTTCTGGCTTCTGATGACGTCATCGGGACGTCGTGAAAAGTGCTTCTGGCTTCTGATGACGCCATCGGAACGTCATGAAAAGTGCTTCTGGCTTCTGATGACGTCATCGGGACGTCGTGAAAAGTGCTTCTGGCTTCTGATGACGCCATCGGGACGTCATGAAAAGTGCTTCTGGCTTCTGATGACGTCATCGGGACGTCGTGAAAAGTGCTTCTGGCTTCTGATGACGTCATCGGGACGTCGTGAAAAGTGCTTCTGGCTTCTGATGACGTCATCGGGACGTCGTGAAAAGTGCTTCTGGCTTCTGATGACGTCATCGGGACGTCGTGAAAAGTGCTTCTGGCTTCTGATTACGTCATCGGGACGTCGTGAAAAGTGCTTCTGGCTTCTGATGACGTCATCGGGACGTCGTGAAAAGTGCTTCTGGCTTCTGATGACGTCATCGGGACGTCGTGAAAAGTGCTTCTGGCTTCTGATGACGTCATCGGGATGTCGTGAAGAGTGCTTCTGGCTTCTGATGACGTCATCGGGACGTCGTGAAGAGTGCTTCTGGCTTCTGATGACGTCATCGGGACGTCGTGAAAAGTGCTTCTGGCTTCTGACGACGTCATCGGGGACTATCTCAGACGGGGGGGCTCCAAGATTTATGTATTGAAATGACCAAAGCTTCCACAGATGCTTGATACTGCTATCAATCATTGTTGTTATGAAAATTCTATAGAAATAAGCTCTGGTACATCCCTAGTGACCTGTTGATTTCGATTATCACCACCAGCGAAGCGGTGGGCTTCGATCAAATATAACTAGTGATAAGGGAGTTTCGACGGAAAAGCCACCGCTCCGCGCTGTGATAACCGAAAACATGAGTTCACTTGGAATGAAACAGAGTCTACTTCGATTGATAGCTTTTTCTGTAGGTGGTGTATTTGATTTCTGTCTTGTTTGCTGGGTGGCCCCCCGTCTATGATAGTCCCGTCATCGAAACGTCGTGAAAAGTGCATCTGGCTTCTGATGACGTCCTCGAGACGTCGTCTTTACTTCTGCTGGGCTTTATGAATCTTTCGCGCAGGTATTGACAGTAAGTAAAGTATTTGCGTTCACTGCAGTTGCAGAAGGATCGCCGACAATGTATCAAGAATCGAACTATTCAGGTGCTCCAGAGGCGGTTAATGTAAATTTCTGTAATTATAACTCTTTCACAAAGACGAGAAGTCGGTGTATATTAGCAGCCTATGTATGCACCGAATTAGTAAGCGTATTGACGTATGCTAGTTTTGCATGAATTACATACATGGGATATTACTGCGTAATATCGAAAAAAAGTGAACAATTCTATCAAAAAGGGGTCTTCCAAGCGAAAGAGGTTTGGTTCGAGTCAGAAACGTTCCAACAAAAAGGGAACAATTGGAAAGTGAAATGAAGAGAGTGTACAAAAAGTGAACAATATAATTTCAAGGCGATATTCTTGGTCGACTCTTCCAAACAGCGAAAACAAACCGCGTTGTGGTTTTTACGAGGAAGAGTTTAGTGTTTTCCAGAAAACGGCTTCTATTGGTTCCATGAGATTTTATGGGAATATTCTCGTTTGATGCTGTACTTCTATAACTATAAATTCGCTTCTCCTTACATCTGAAGCTAACCATCAGTGTAGGTCTTTTCGAAATCATCTTCTGTTTTGATGGTAAGTACTGTGCTTATGTAGGTTAAATTGATCCGCAATTGCGTCTCGACACGTTTTGGGCCGCACGCGCTCGAGTCAATCGAGTTTCCAGCTCCAAAGCCGACACGATATGGCTTTTTAGACAGTTTTCTTCAATTTTGTTTAGTTTCCAGTTTCTAAAACCCACCTAGAGTCAACAGATCCGCAGCTGCGTCATGGAAACTCTTCCGACTCAGCGCCCGGCCGCAAAGCGTGTCGAGACGCAATTGCGGACCGGAATTTGACCCATATAAGCACAGTATTAGGTTTACATGCATATACATTTTAATGGTTCTTGCGTAGTCAGAACCATTTTCGGAACCACAAAGTGCTTCCGTGTAGAAAACCACAACGGTTTGTTTTCGCTGTTTGGAAGAGTCGACCAAGAATATCGCCTTGAAATTATATTGTTCACTTTTTGTACACTCTCTTCATTTCACTTTCCTATTGTTCCCTTTTTGTTGGAACGTTTCTGACTCGAACCAAACCTCTTTCGCTTGGAAGACCCCTTTTTGATAGAATTTATATTTGTACTAGACCGCCGATTGGAATTGCTCATTTAACCGCGTTTTCAAGTTTTATTACGATTTGTTATGATTCGTTACGATTTTGGTCCCAAATTTCGTAAATCGTAAATCGTAAAAAAATTGCCAAAAACGCCCGTAATTCGTAAATCGTAAACCGTAATTCGTAATTAGGCACAGCCCTGCTCAGTTCCATATGCGTGCAAACTGTATTCAGAATTGAACACGTCGGAGTCGATGCACATGGAATTCGCCGCGCAGATACGCAGTTGTAGTTAGTATACATATGATCTGCTTCGTTGGTAGCGCCCCTGACATTCAAATGCACACAAAATCATTCGATCGATAGCAATAATCCCTGCGTCTTACCGCGTGTCACATTTTCCGGCAATCAATGTCACGCCTTTTTCCTGAATGACACAGATCATATCGTCCGTATCTCTCAAACAGGAACCCACGCTCAGCAATAGGGCGCGAAATCATTTGATCGATAGCCGTCGCCCCTTGCATTTCCCGTGTGTCACATTTCTCGCCAAGCAGCGTCGAGGCTTCCTACTTGAAATGCACGGGCCATCCCTATTTTTTCTGTCGTTTGCTTTTTGTATCCTATTCGCAGTGCGTCCTCGTTGTCACGAAACATCCCTTTCTTGAACCAAAAGCAATGAAAAGCTCACATATCTTGAGAAATATTCATTTCACGCTTCCTCGCTAATCTCGTTCTCAGTATATGTACAGTACCCGCGCTGAGTTTTGTAAAAACGGGGAGCATTTGCCAAACTCGGCAAAAAAAAGCGTCCGATGCATGTAACTTTTTTGAACGAAGAGGTTTTCGGATTCTGAAAACGCCATCATATTCACAGCTCAAATTCCTACATAATAATATACATTGTGGACCAAAGTTCCCTAAAATCGCTTTGTTTTCGAGCGAAATTGTTTTGGCGGTCGTTTCACAAAAACGTCGCGCGCGGCAAAGAGCGGCGAAACTTCAAGTAGTAATTATACAAGTAATAGAAGAGCAATCTCTATGTTTTCTTCGTTAATTAGATGAAAACGGGGCTATTTCGAGATATGTGCAGAATGAATTTTCGAAATCCTCCATTTATCGGTCTGGGGCTTTCGCAACAAAAGTCCAACTTTTCAGGAAGCTCGTGTGCATGTTTAATGAAGGATTACGAGAATTCATTCTGCACAGATCTCGAAATAGTCCCACTTTCATCTAATCCACGGAGAAAACATACAGATTGATCTTCTATTACTTGTACAATAACTACTCAAAGCTTCGCCGCACTTTGCCGCCCGCGACGTTTTTGTGAAACGACCGCCAAAACAATTTTACTCGAAAACAAAGCGATTTCAAGGAACTTCGGTCCACGATGCAACTTATTGTGTGAGAATTTGAGCTGTAAATATGATTGCGTTTTCAGAATCCAAAAACTTCTTCGTTCAGAAAAGTTACATGCATCGGACGTTTTTTTGCGAAGTTTGCCAAATGCTACCCGTTTTTACAAAACTTAGCGCGGGTATTGTATTTCGGTCGATTCCATCCTGCTCTGCGATATTTATCTAGTACGTCCTCATGAACCATCAAAATGAATCACCTCTCCATTTTCTCATTTTTACACGTGTTTCAGTATAACTCATCCGATTTCAAGATATGTCACCATCGATTCCGACGACTCGTTTTCTGGTTTATATCTTGATGATGTTTAACTAAAAATACATAATCTCTGGAGAGATACATTTCTTAAGAGCTCTCGACTTTGATTATCGTCAGCAGCTGAGCAGTGGGCCGTGGTGAACTATAACAAGAGGTAAGGACTTAAAAATAACCGCTCGCTGACGGTGATATTCGAAATCGAGACCTCTTTAGAGATGCCCCGGATCTTATGTATTTTGCAACATACTTTCACCCCTTTGTGCACTCTCAGGTTTGACTTGTGCTCATCTTAATGCCGTGCTAGCGATGAGAGTTGTTTCATGTTTTTATCAAGAAAACGAGTAAGCCCTAACGGTGGAGATTTTTGAAATCGCTATTGGAGCCACAGGGCAGAGAAAGACCACGAATTCCATACGGGCTCGAGCGCTCACTATAGTGGCTGCTGAAATACTACAGAATGCATTGATTATTAGTAGTATGTATCACGGTGCTATTCTTTTGATCAGTGCATATTACAGCATTTCAGTAGCCTATTGAGAATGCTCCTCTGCACGAACACTTGAAATTTGTCGCTTTCTCTGGGAATTCTGGCGAGAAAAGGGGTCTGCAGAGTTGAAGTAACGGCGTTGCTCGCAGCGACGAACAGCACTGAATGATGTAATATCGATTACATTCGGCGACGATTGCGACCGAGACGGCGTGATGGGCGACGACGGGGCACCGCAGAGTGTATCGACGCCGCGACGGCCCAATGTCACTGCCAGCGAGCGGCAACCGACGCCGCGACGATAATGTTTCGAAACATTTTTGTTGCCGCGTCAAGGCTGACGCTCGGCGACCACTCGCCGATCTTTGCAACTCTGCAGAACCCTAAACAGTCACCAAATGCCTGCTTTCCGTGTAATAGCCTAAAAATAGCCGGAAGATGGCTGGTTATCGCCAAATAGCTGCAAAATATCCGACTAATAATGCTCGCCGCGAAATATCCTAGAAATAGCCCACTAGGAACTACTGCGGAGCCTGATGGGCTATTTCTCGGCCAAAACTCTCACAGTCGTTCCTCAACCTGATCTGCCTTTCTCGAAATTGTTCATGTTTCATCAACAAGTAACCTGATTCCTTCGAGTAGCAATGGTGAACGGAAGCGAGAGATTGTGAGCAGTTGCAAAACTCCCAGATGGACTGGAAATAATCCATTCATACGACAGATCCGTGAAATTTTACTGCATCTCCTTACCTGAACATCGTCGCTTTGATATGGAAATAGAATATTGGTCTCTTTCCATTTGATTTGTCACTTGTTGCATTCGGTGGAGACAAATCCTGGGAGAGGTGAGAGGAATGTTCAAAGCGAAATGGTAATTACCATATAAAACTGTATCAAGAAGTGAACCTGGAAGGAGTTGTGAGTGGATTGTCGACCTTTCTGTCGAGTAGTACACAGCAGATGTGGATAGGTAGCCTGCCAGTATCTGAACGAGACGGATTACGGAATGGTACGAAAAGAGTAAGGTCTCGCGGCCTTGAATGAGTTACCCCAGAGTTAGTTGTCCAAATCTTACGACCACATTACTCCGGGTACACTCAACGACTTTGAGGAGAATATCTAGTCAAGGCAATCTTACCTGTACTTGGCGTTATACACTGGATAGATGGTCACGTATTCTTTGCTGTTCACGTCGCTTTTCTTATGAGCCGTGTTACCGACCGTATCAGCAAGGCTTCGTTCTAAACGAATCGTTCTCGTCCAGAGAATACTCCTACTTTCTACCTGTCATTTCGGACTTCGTCTCTTCTCTGTTTCACTTCTGTTTTTATTACAGAGAAAGTTCTTCTTAATCGAACAATCATTTTTCCGTTATTTTTATTGAAGAACTATAATTAATGTTTTAGAAACCTTTTGCCATATAAACCTAAAGTTGAAGTAAGATTCAAATTAGCGGGACGAAGAAGATATGTCATATGTAGTTTTCCCATAAAATTCTGAAGCTGTCGATGTGAGAAGCAGAGCTTTCGGTCTCGTCAAAAGGCAACCGTTGATGGTATACCTCAGAATCACACGTGAATTCGCGTGCCCATTGCGAGCTTATGAGTTGTTTACAGTTCCGCTACTACGAAGCGCGGCACGGTGCCATCCTGTCATATTGATCACGCAATGCGCCAAGAACAATACAAGGTGTTGTTTATACTCTCGTCGCCAAGCAGCGCGATACAGTGCAATTCTATAGTATCGACCATGCCGCGCCGCTTGATCAATATTAAGCGTCATTTATACTTCCGCCGCCGAGCGGCGCTGTGAAGTGCGATCCTACAATATTAATCACGCCTCGCGGCATGATCGATATTATAAAAAATGAACCCCGCGGCGCCGCTAGGCGGCGGCGGGGTAAACGACTCCTTAGGCGCTATTCTTACTACTCAACGCCAGCGCGGCACGCGCGTGCCGCGCTGGCGTGGCGTTTGTGTATGAATACTTTGTACGCGCGTGCCGCGCTGGCATGGCGTTTGTGTATGAATACTTTGTACGCGCGTGCCGCGCTTGCGGAAACTATGAATACTCCGGCGGCGACGCCATGGCGGAGCGGTGAAGCTGGAATGAATGAGACGATCCATAAATAATATCAGTGGATGAAAACGCCAAGGCGTTCCGGCTGGCAGTATGAATACTGCAGCGGCGACGCCATGGCGGAGCGGGCGGAGCGTGACGCGCGGGCGGGGCGTCAAGCCATTCATACACAAACGCCACGCCAGCGCGGCACGCGCGTGCCGCGCTGGCGTTGAGTAGTATGAATAGTGCCTTAGGGGTCGTTCATACTTCCGCGCTGTTTTAGGCGGAAGTATGTATAAACGACCCCTAATATTGATTACGCTGCACAGCACGACTGATATTATTGGATTGCACATCGCCGCACCGTTCGGAAGTGGAACAATGAATAACGCCTTCATGGCTGCACTAAACCACGGCGGTGGAACTATAAATAAGGGGCACGCTCATCGCGAGTGATGTCTTTCCCTATATCTATGTACGCAATATCATTGCTGTCCCAAGCCGACGCATCTCAGGTGGGTGTGAATCGTCGAATAGGGGCTCTCTACACACCGAGGGAGGGGTTGTCTCGCAATCTGCCGCCCAAATTCTTACCGCTTCGCTAGAGTTGAGTAGCGTGAGGTTTCGAACTGCAAGAACAGGAAAACTCCTCCCTCTGTGTGTAGAGAGTCCATGTCCCGGTAATTACGACGATTCACACTCCATGACTACTGGCAGTCGATAAATGGTCGGTGTAAATGTATCAAAAAGCGAAAGCACGGAGTAATCGTGAGCTACGATTACATTCTAATTTCTGAACATGACAATTTCAAAATTCGGAATTTCTCCTTCACCTACTAAATCTCATTCCAGTTTTTTTGGCACTTTTTTCTGCGAAAATCGAGAGAAGAATGTGGTTCTCTGTGAGCTCTTTCTTCGAGAAACGGTTGTAGGCGCAGGACACATGAAACGAGTAGTCCCGTATTTTGCGCTTTGAATTCACTCGGTACCACTTTGCTTGAATGAAATAACTCCATATTTAGAACTACAGAAGATAAGACAACTTCTTCGATATGAACTGCGCCGACCAACTGCAGACCGAGTGCGCCAGAGCTTTGCCGAAGCAACACGATTCTATACTGACGGTGACACGACGGATTCATCATTTAAAAACAGGACAGTAATGTGGGTAATGGAGAAAGGCACCGCAGGCTACGAAATAAAGACAAATGAACTTTTAAAGTGGTGCAGATTTGCAGCTTTTCCCGCGCTGGCATACTACCCGTAATTTCGGCGCCCCTGTAGAACAGAGGACTTTTGACAACACCGGAATCTGCGCCGCACACATGAGCTGGCTCAAACGAATTTTTGGAGAAAGACTACGGTGTCTCCCTCTAAGAGGAAGGTTCACATGATTCACTGTGGCAGATCTAAGGCTAGAGACAGAAGGAGAGAAGGGGAAAAAAGACGAGAGCAATATGTCGCCTCTGTCAAGTCGAAATTCCCATCACTCATCGAAATCGCGTGCGCGCGGTGCGTTGCTCTCTCTGTTTTCCTTCGTTCTCTTGCTGTCCCTAACTTTCGCTCGGCACGCGAATGCGAAGGAGCCATGGGAATCTCGTTTTGACACAGTCTACACACGCCTCTAAGGCGGCGTCCATAGCTAGCGACAAGCGTCAAGTGATGCAGGAGGGTATCGTTACCCATTAGTTTTTGATTTTATGTCAGGGCTGCTACTGACGGCAAGAGGCATGCCGCTGATGTTGGCTGAAGTGTCGCTGTCCGTCGGATTCATAGATCTTCGCTGACACTACATTGGCCTATGACGCGTACATCGCATCAACGATGCATCAGCGTCATGACACTTGCAGCTGATTGCCAGCTCTGAACGCAGCCTAAGTTTGTAATGCATAATGTAAACTACTCCGAAAAAGAATATAGTCGTGCTCTAGACGGCGGGCAGCCGCGTCGAATCCGGGTTGCGCGTGTCGAGTGTGTGGGGTGGCGCCGTCATGGGAAAAACGACCGATATGGCGCAGCATTTCATTTTTCTCAAGACATGCACTCCTTCCTCATCCTTCTTTTCCCTTTATTTCCTTTACATCCTCCTTCCTCATCTTTTTAATTGCCTGATAAGTTTCTATAAGTCGCTCATGATTGCTCATATTTGAATCTTGCGTATTTCGAAGCCATCTCCAACGCTGGGTGGTTTTAATTTCAGGAAAACGCAGAAGCGACGAAAATTTCGTGGGTCCTTTTTTTTGTACAAATATCCTTGCGAAAAATAATTGGTAATATATAAGAAGATGAGGAGAAGGATGGAAAGGAAAGAAAGGGAAAAGAAAGATGGGAAAGAAGGGTTGGCAATGGGGAAAATTAAACGCTGCTCCATATCGGTCGCCTTTCCATGGCGGCGCCACCCCACTCGCTGAACACGCGCGACCCCGGATTCGACGCTGCCGCCCGCCGTCTATAGAACGACAATACGGTTATAGAGTGCTCTAGAACGTGAATCGTTTTTACAATGAAAAGAAGACAGCCCCAGTTGAGCTGGTAAGATATTTTATAGCTTGGATATAACTAGAGAAAATCTCATTACTAGTAATGACTGCTACCAGAAATCGCAGACTATTGGGACGCTTGAGTGCACTCGTAACGTATCCGCTGCCTTCGTACGCAGTGTTCCGAAGGTTCTCATAACAGGCGCCCAGGGCGGTGCTGCAGTATTATGGAAAACCCTCCTTGGAATTTTTTTCGAAACTGCGTCATCAGCAAAACTTCCATGTCTTTAGAGCCCACTTCCTCAACGTTAGCTAGGTTAGGCTCCACTCCGTTTCCTAAGTATCTCCTGAGCTCACTGATGTGCTAGAGCAGCTCATTCATATCCAACTAACGGTGAACTTTTACCGCTGCACAGACCCATTCTCCGCCTAGTCGTCTGGTGAGTTTCGCCCACAAGTGCGTATCCAAGCACCTTGCATGGGGATTTTACCGCCATCAGGTCATAGAAGAAATCGCAGCTGTAGAATGGCGCAGAGACGAAGGTACCTTCCCCAGAAAGCCGAGATAAAGGTCCCTTCAATGCAGATGGCAAATTCAGCCCTCGGAAATCCCTATGAGCAGGAGCTGTTTATCCATTGCCGAGCTCGCTCCTAATCTGGCAAGCCAACTGCCCACTCCCACCCCAACCCGCACCGATTCTGTCCTGAAGTTTGAGCGACATCTTCTCCACGTAGCGTCCGCTGGAAAAACTCGATCCCATCATAGTAGTTTCAGATTTTATCAAGAATTTAGTGCTACGCTACACACTACAGCAGGTGAATTCGAACAAGAGTTACCTCCGTTACTGACGGCGTTGCTCCGCTTCGTTCCGGATGTCGGCTTCATAGCGAGGAGAGCTGCAGACGGAGGCTGAGAGATCTGATTCGGCTGCTGCAGGAGACGAGCACGATTCATTTCTGACTGGAAAGCTTATTTCAAGAATATGAACAGAAGCACATGGAAAGCTTTAGCGGTGTCAAGATTTTTAAAACCACGATTATATTCAAAACTTCCTACAAGTCATAGGACACCGGACGGTCGCGAGAAAATTTTTTGACTATAGTGCGATTCTTCTACTCGTTTTCATCGTCGTCCAATGATGTGTAGCCTCCTTTTCTTATCTAAAGCCGCTAGATTACCGGTTCTCGCTCGAAAAAAAAAACTCTCTGGAGATTAAGTAATTCCGTGGACTCTTTTCCGACACATGGATGCACCTGGCCAGTACTGCAGTAGTTAGTCCTCTCTTTTTCATACAACGGAACGCTAGCGGCTGGAAAGGTGGCACAAGGTATGTGAATGTGGTCAAAATCTACTTTTACCGAAAGGAAATCCGAACTTCTCAGGTAACTTGTACATCTGAATTGAAGTAAAAGCAGTGCTAGACAAGGTTTTAGACAGAACTCTGGCAGGGATGAGGACCAAAAATCCAACCTGAATATGCTCCGCAGTTTCCTCTGACACGACTTGAATCTCAAAGTCCTTGAAGACGACACCTCTGGCCAATGCACCACAGTTCATACTGTAATTGCGAGACTAAAAGTTATCCTTAGTTAGAAGCGTTCTTCATAAAGTTTTTATATATACCTAAAAAGGTTGTTGGTGACGAGAATAGCGGTGGTGGAGGGTTCGGTGGCCAGAACACAGTCGCTCATCAGCAATTCAAGCGCACCGAATACCGCCTGCGACAGCAGCTTGACCTGATCATCCAATTCATACACCTTCTTCACCATGTTTATCTCGTATCGAAGACCCTGAATAAGAATGCGCGATTCTATAGCTCCACATTGAGCAAATTGTGATCAGCGTACCTGCAGTCGAGCTGCTAGCACTGCCAATATGTACATCATAATGGAGTAGAAGGCAACCAAAGTGGTGACTGAGTCGTCCAGATTGCTGATCTGGTCACGCATTCGGACGATCTGAGCCGCTCTCACATCTCGCCACTTCGCCACACTATGCGAGTTGCAGAACGCCTGAATGTTGTGATTTTTCAAATGACTTCGGCTGGAGGATGTGAATATCTTCACGGTCGCGTGCAGATACCCGGTGCTACCAAAAAGCTCTCATTGCCAGAAGCTAACGTAAACGCACTGCATCTGTGGGTTTGTGTGCAAGCTCGCACCGAATCAAAGCACGTGGAAGCCCTGACACGTACACATGTCAGGGCTTTCACATCCTTGCACGAGTCCAACATCTTCGAGATCTTGGTCCTAGTTTAACAGAAACGGAAGCACACTCATTAAAGTCACAGGACACCCAAAAAATAATTTTCTGATTTCATGCTTATCTTGTCACACGCTGATCACAGCGGTACGTCTGAAATCGTCCAAGACCCCCTTTGAACAGAGTTCTGGCTCTTCAAAGATGCCAAGATTTGGAGGGTGAAAAATGCGTGGACGAGTTGTCTCAGGCCTGTATTTCTCTTCATTCGCAATTGTTGCGCGAGAGCGAGCCAGGATAAGGAGACAGTTCGGCAATGGACTGAAGAACAGCGAATTCTTAGGAATGCGTCCATCCATCCAGCCGATATCGAGATCAAAAGTCCGGAGGGGGTAGGACCTGTGGTAGTCGCTTATTTGGAGGAAGTGAGATCTCGCATTTGGAACGTGTTATACAGGAGGGGTCTTCTACACAATTACATGAAAATCTCAAAATTCATGTCTCAAGGTGTACTGTGCCTTTAAACTACCACGTGAAGCTCTACTCCACCAAAAAATGATTTTCGACAAAAGGCAGATGGCTAGCTCGAAAAGTATCCTATCATTTGGGATCGAACAGCTATTAAGCTGAAGTCTGACCCATCCAATTGGGGTTGCTCTGGATTGACCCCCTATAAAAGGTCAATCCAGAGCAAAAGAGGAAACAGGACGTCATTCTACCGTCATTGAAGGCACTGTTCACGTTATAAACAGTCTCCTAATTTCCATAGGGAGTCGATTGACCGGGACCCATTGCAATAATAATGGCGAAAGAACGGCTAAAAACGTGCCATAGATAGCCTTATACGACCGTCAAACTCGTATGCGCTATGCCCTACCCGCCCATTTCCTTGTTGCCCGTTGGGCGAGAGGGCGGCGCGGGCATAGCACAACCAAGTGTTATGGCCGTATGGCTCCATGGCTCATTTTAGTCATTCCTTCGCCAACATTGTTGCAATAGAACCTAGTACATTCGATTTCCGGTGAAACTATAACAAGGGATGACTGCGAACACAAAAGGGAGTTCTGAAAAAACGGTCTTTCGAGTGTTGTAAAGGGCCTAAAAAGAAACAACTTAATATTCGAAAATTTCACTCAGTTCTCACGGGTAGATCAAAAACGACCAAAGCAATGGGTTAAGGTAGGTAAAATGCCATTCTGTGCACCCTAACCTGACGAAATCCGCCGAAAAATCAGAAATGGACCTCAGATTCGTGTTCAGTGAACAAATTACCCCCAGGGCATAGTATAGGCGAAAAAAATTTCGACTTCTGAACTCTCAAAATGGCATTAAGCTTACATACCTCATGGGCTCCAGGGGCCGAAAAAAGTTTAAGGCCCAGACTTCGCTCTCAAAGGTTATTCAAAATGCTCATAACGAATCTAAGGTAAGTTCATCGATTGTCGACAGATTACAGTAGACTACGGTGGGTAGACGGTGGTTGGATCAAAGTCTCAGATTTGACTCAAAATTTCTGAACGGGGGTTATTCGGGGTGCTGAATACGAATCTCATGTTTATTTGTCAATTTTCAAATTATTGAGGTAGGTTTAGACCCTCTATGGCATGGCAACCACCGTAATTTACAGTAAACCTCGGGATTTCGACAAACGATCTCTAGATTCGTGTTCAGTACCCTAGATTACCCCTGCATACAAGTTTTGAGCCGAATCCGAATTTTTTCTAAACCACCCTAAAAATCCCATGATGGGATAATGAAACACTTGTCTTGAGTCTTCGAGCCATGTGCTAATGTATTAGGTTGCTTTATTGATTTTGTAGTTCAGGTAAACCCATTTCTGTTTATAATAATTATTTCTGTTGGAAAAAAGATTGGTCATTGATCAAGGAACAAGTCCACGAGGTTTCATCTTGTCCGAGCTTTTTTTTCCATCGTCATATAGGTATCAAAACAAGTCCCCTAAAGTGTTTCACCGAATTAAGGACGGATTTTCTGTGGCATATGTGGGGGAGAAGGGTAGGAGGATTCTTAATATTCTAGCAATTGTTGAAATCTTGAAATTTCCATAGTTCTTAACATTGATGTGAAACGTTCTCCGTTTATATCACGTTACCTCTGCGATATAAGAAAAGAGGTATAAAAAACAAGAGACGCTGGTAAAACTCCAAACAATTGACAATGAGCTGAACACATAGAAATGCCATTTATCCAATAATGATCCCACAGTATTCGAACCATCTTTCAAATGTTTCGTAATCCAACGCCTAACCGGCTGAGCCACAGAGTGATGCCAGCCGTCCCCGACTATCACATTGCAATGATCGGTGGTTTGCATGAAACGAGCATTGTTCAGGGGATCAATAAACAAGTCATATCTTAAGAACCTAGCTAGATTCCATCTTTAAACTTTGAGGAGAACCTTTTCAGATGATTTCAAGGCCACTGTGTAGGTCACATTTGTGCTACATCCTCCCAATCCAGCGTTCTGGTTTCTTTTTTTTGTCGTTTTTGATCTACCCATGAGGACTGAACGTAATTTTAAAATCACAAATTTTTTCTTTCTAACGCCTTTACAACCCCCAAAAGACCGTTTTTCAAGACTCCATTTCGCGTTCAAAGTGGTCTCTTGTAAGACCGCCTTTATCGTGAACACTGCGTTTTAGGTGGAAGTGTTTCGACGAAGTCGCACTACTAAACCAACGACTGTATTCGGCAACTGTTTGACGTAGCTCTCCTGACTAAGAACTTGTGTGCATCTCCACTTACAACGATGTGGTCAGATTTTCGAAAGTATGAACACTCCACTCGCCCAACTATCTTTGGAAAGCTGAAGGCTGCTGGAGCGATTGAGCAAATAACAGAAATAGATCACCAAAATGGATTCGTCAAGATGCAGAGCAAGCGCTAGCCAACAAAAATAAAATGCCGTTAGATTTTCCTCAACTGAAACTCACCTTCAGGTGATCAATGCATGGACCGAGAAAACGCTCCCCGAATTCCAAACATTCACGCCGAAAAGCTTCGATCTCAACTGGACTGAGGAACTGCATCATCGCCAGTCGTCTGAAAACTTCGCTCTTATAAGAGGTATAGGACAGTGGCAGAGGCTTCGAGCTGTGTACCTTGTCAGCATGTACAGTTCCTGTAGCGTCCGCTCTGTGTTCTGACGCAGAACTTCGAAATCCGAGTCTTGGTAGTAACCCATGAAAGGCATATTTACGCTGAAAGGCTGGTGATTTGGGAAATGGTCAATGGAAGTAGTTAGTGCGGTCACATACTTCGAATAGTTGACTAGCTCAACTAGAGCTTGATTGAGTCGTTGATAGATCACCTTATCATCGTTGGAGATGACATTTTGGGAACTGAGATTGTTCTGCAAACGGCTGGTGATGCACAGTACATTCCACGTCAACATCGTCCATTCTTCGTAGAAGTCCTCAAAATGCAATGGCTTCACTATGGGCTCAACAAAGGTATTTCTCATGACGTCATAGATTATTATCCCTTGTCAAACACAATGGGAGAAAATCTTCGCTTCGCTGTATCGTCTATCTACTGAGGAATTCATCAACGGTAAGCCTCCGGAGAAAGGGTAACTATTATGTACAGGGTAAAAACAAAGACTCGCGCGTCCTCAATCCCCATTGGGACATGCAGCGTCTTCGACGCCGCAATCGTTGAGGCTTGAATGCTTGGCGGACTTGTCGTCCTCTCCGTGCGTACTCGCCTCACAGCAAGATCTCCCGCAGCACGCTCGCTCGTGACGCCATCCATTGATCTTGCCCGTATCGATCGATGGCGCGGCACGCGAGTTGGCTACGTGGAGACACAAATACGCACAGAGTTTCCTATACGCAGTTGTTTTGTGGATTCAGCCGACTCTTCGGTCAGTGCCTTCATCTCCCCAGATTGATATGATGTCTATTCAAGGAGGATAGGTATAGGTTTGGTAGAATTTGGGCGAGGATCGATTTAGGTGATGGACTAGTAATGAAACCTATGAAAAAGTCAGTACGATTGCCGCCGCCATGGCGGAGAGGGCGTCACGCATGTGGCGCGCGGGCGATGCGTCAAGCCATTTATACTCAAATGCGGCGCTCGCACGTACTGCGCGTGACGCGCTAACGTTGAGAAATATGAATAGCCCCTAAGACCCGCGGTGGGTGGCAGTGAGCATCTGCTAGTATGCAAATGATATCGACTTTGCGTGTCGCCACTTAGGCCGGGATCATACTTCCATCGCGGCGATATAGCGCTTTAAATGGAATCGATGTTTTATTGGCACAAAGGCAGTCCGTCAAGTTAAAGGCAGCAGACACACTTGAAAAAGTTTTTGAGATAACTACATTTCTGGAGTCGCATGGCTCCTAGTAGGCTGCTCACTCCGTTGGAAGCGTTAAAAACGAGTCAAAACTACTAAATTTCAGCAATGAAAATCGAAAGTTTTCTGCAACCCCGCCCCAAAATACAAACTCGTCCAGATTGATAGTACTAATGCGATCCCTTTGGCCGGTTTTTGATGCTTCCAACGAGGTTAACGTTCCAGTACAGGCTGTAAGAGTATATCGGCTTCTCTATCTCAACCATTTTGATGCTTATATTCGCTGTTTCAACCTCGCGCCGTAAAACTCGTCCACTTTCACCCGATAACAGAATAACCGTCATTTCTCAATTTGCACACAGTTTTCGTTCGTTTTTTTCGTCAATTCCCGATACAACCAGCTCCAAACCTTTGATTTATGTCATAAAAACGATACCATTTTTGAGCGTGTCTGCTGCCTTTAGATGGAATGAGATATTGATTTGACAATGGATGACACCTCTGCTTCTAACCACATCGCCGAAACTTCGAGCAAATATGCAGATCACCGCGACTTTGTCACAACGTTGGCCAGTGGAGAGCGGCGCAGCCGTCATCGCGGCAATGTGCATCTTTGCCCAATATTTCCGAAATGTGGTTGAAAACGTAGATTTCAATCTATTTCGGATTATCATATCATCCTATTTCACTCAACGAGACGCTGTTGTGTTCGTCAAAACAATCGATTAACTAAGAACCGCATTATCGCCGCGATTGATCGACCCCGCGGCGACGGTAGTATGATCCCGGCCTTGTGAACGCTGCGTGAACGAGACATTGAAAACTATGAGCAATTCAATATTGTCGCAAAACCCTGAATTCGATTGGCTTTGTAATTCTCACGACTCATGGCGCAAGCGGCGCGCGCGATTCTGCTCCCTCCGTTTGTCATGCGCTCTTTCACTGTCTCTAAGGCTTCTTGTTAGTGTATACTTCCCGTGACGGGCGACGCGACATAGTGTATGTCATACATATCGGCCAAAAGTCGATATAGATGATATGCACTGTCGCTGTCGCGCGTCGCGGGAAGTATGCACTGGGCCTAACCTCCGCTCCGAGCCAGCACGTGTAGAAACCATGAGAATTTCGCGGTTTTATAGCCTTTAGAATTCATTTCTTCATTCGAATTTATTCTATTCTCGATCATTCGTTTTCTTATAATCGACTTATTCGAACGTCATTCACTTGATAGGGAGCAAAAATAAGATTATTTCACACTCATTCATTCAAAATAGGAAATCTAATATATTCACTCATTCATTCGAAGTCGAATATTTTCATTCATTCGATCCGTTCAGTCAAAAAGTACAACTATATTGCACATACACAGGGTCAAGCGGGGCGTTGTGTGATTTTCCGAAATCAGAGCGACCCCCCTCCCTGCCATCAATTTTTATCCAAAAAGTCCAAATTTTTTGCGATCCCCCCCTCGAGGTGTAATTTTTGGTAAGTTCTTATTGCAAAAAAAAAAGATTTTTCGATAGTGAGGAAAGATTTCTCACTTTTTCACTTCCAGAAATTTTCATTTTTGGTCCAGAATTTTTGCGACCCCCCCTAACCATTAACTTCGGGCCGAAAATTTTGCGACCCCCCTCCACCCCCCTTGCGGAATTTCACAACCCCGCTTGACCCTGCACATACAGCTTAGTCCATGTACGTGTTCTTGATATTTGAACCTTTTCATTCATTTCCTTGTCCCTCATCACATATTTTTGCAATGCCGCTGCAATGCTCAACAACTACTGTTTGCTGAATCAATAAATAGTTGGATGAAGAGTTCATGATCCTATGAGAGTGTTCAAAATAGATGTTCACCTGTCCTTTCATTCCACCAGTTTGATTCTGCTGAATACGCAGAACTCGACCATCGATCTCAGTGAGCAACTTGCAAATCATCGATTTCACCTGGAAAATTCAATCAATTAATAACAAAGTCTTGCAGCAGCCTCAGATCAATTTCGCATCCCCGAATTGTGTGTTATTTCAGCCGTTTTGAAATAACAAATAGTTCTCTACTGTTCAAATTTGCCAAATCTTTTGCGAATTGTTGTTACTGTCACACTTCATCACTTTTTCCAAATAAGAGAAAAAGCTTGTGGAGATTACCCTTACGAGTAACTCATATTCTTCAAAGCAAGAGCCCATAAACATCTCCCACTCAGAAATTCGCCGCATTCAATGCGCGTCGAATATGCATTCAACTCGAAGACAAGGCGGTTTCGAGCACAGTCAGGGAACGTGCTGCTAGGGGAGCACGTGCTCCTATTGTGTTTCAAATCACAGTACGTGCCCCAACAAACAAGACGTTCAATGCATGCACGATACACATTCAACTCGATGACAGAACGATTTCCCAAAAAAGGAAAGCATGCGACGCACTTCTGAGGCGGGACTCAGATGTAGGCAGCGTCGCCAGTTCAATTACCCAAGTTTACGGTACTTGGCCCGCCTGGCCGCTGGAGGCATCGTCATATCACTGCCGGACGCAGATGGTGCTCGACGAGCTCACCGCGTCGGATGACAGTGTGCCGGCCGCGTCGCGTGTCGGTGTGCTGCTACGATAGCGCTGGACTATTTTGCAGCACGTGCTCCTGCGAATAAATTTTGCAGTACATGCTGCTGTTATAAAAATTTGCAGCACATGCCCGTTTCGATGGGAGTGGTCACTCGAGTTGAATGCATATTCGACACGTATTGAATGCGGCGATTTCCTGGGTGTAAATTCTGTAAATGTGCGATGTGTAAATTAGCTGAGAAAATGCGGGTTCGATTCCTGCCTTACACCTACATTTTGTGTTCAACTCAGCAACCTTATGATATCTTGTGATCATATACCATGCCACAAAAAGGAATTAAATATTCAAAAACATCAAAATTCTGTCTTCAAAAGACTTCAGCTCAAAGGCACAGTCCAAGCTCAGGGACAAAATCTCAGATTTCCTCATAACTGCGAAGTAGACCTACCCTATATATCGCATGCCAAGTGCGAGCTCTCATACCCTCCGAATAAGTCAGATATAGGAGGAAGCCACCCTGGGGCGCCCACATTAGGAAGCCACTTTGGCATGCCACTTTTACGATCTTTCGAGTCAGAACAGTGGCGAAATGAGCGATGGTTTCCAAGCGGTAGGCTAGTTCTTCCCTTCATACTCAGCCCCTCTCCCTATTCAGATTGGCTCGCATACATCGACTGCAAATGACGAAAGTTACAAGCCTCGGACAACTCGTCCACCATACTTCTGCAGCTCAATTCTTAAGGGGGCATAACCCCGTTCCCAGGGGATCTTGAACAATTCCATAGTCATCATTGGCATAAGCGTGAGACCGTTCTCAAGATAGGCAGAGAAACAGAGAAACGGTTCTAAGATTGGACGGTGCCTTTAACTGGATTTAATGTTGATTTGTGCTTACCAGATCGCCGTTAAGGGGTGATTGCTGTTGTGCCTAAACAGTTCATGTGTGAATAAGCTGAGGAATGCAAAGCGGTGTCAGTAGTGCAATGGTAACACACTCGCCCAGTAATTGATGCGACGCGGGTTCGATTCCTGATTCCTGTCTGACACCTAAGTTTTGTGTTTAACTCAGCAACCACGTAATTTTCTGAGCAGCTGTACAGGCACCTTGCAATTTCCTGTTCTTTGTAAATTTGAAAGGCTAGGTACGGATTGGATTCCAGCTGCCAACGGGCCACAGAGGTGACTCATTGTCAGAAACAAAACGATCGTTTCCTAGGCAGATGAGCAAATAAATTAGCTCTGGTGTTACCTTGGCAAGCCGCTGCTCCTCGGTATCGGTGAAAGGTGGGTCGTAATGCCGTTGTACGCCATGCCAAAGGCAGAAGAGATCATAGAGTAACTTCTGGAATTGCTCGTTGGGAAGCATTCGAGAGTTGTTGAGGAGAGACAGGTGCTGCTTTGCTTCTGCCAAAAATCGCTGTCAAATGGCCATGTTCAGTGATGTGGCCAAGCAATTAGCTGGAACCTGATTAAGCAGCAGCAGTTCCAACGAGAATTGTCACAAAGGGCTCAGTAGTGGCCTCCTGAGGGACCCACGAAGTGGATACGAAAAGTCCGAAAACGATCGAGAGCACTGATCACGACTCTGCAAGAGAAAGCATATTTTCACACAATGAGAGCAGACGAATAAGACGATCTCGAAATGTAAGATTTAGTTGCTCATTCCGTTGTTCTACAAATTGTGAAGGCATTCAGAGTTTTCGCTAATAGCAGCTTCATGCTTTTTGAAGATTGCGCTACGATACCAATACAATCGTATTCGAGACCACCAGAAACCCATTCTGCCATTTTCAGATCGATGCTGGGTGCGAGAATAAAAAAATAACGCACTTTTGACTAAAACTTCACATTTTCAATTGGTGCAAAATTATTAGACCTCATCCGTTTCTTCTTTGTTTAACGAATTTTCCATATCTGAGGTAGGATGCAAATATTAGGTTGATGCAAAAGTTTCCGGACTTTTCATGACTTTGAACAAAAAACATTTATTTCAAAAACAAACAAAGGGTCACCCAACAAAATAATTTCCATCACATTCAAGGATCCATCGCCACCGATTGGACAGATGATGAATTTCTGACGCGTAGAACTCCGGCTGTTCCGAGTCGAAGTATTATTCTAAGGCCATTTTGACTTCGTCAAGGTTAGTGAACTGTTTTCCAGCCCGGAAGTGCTGCATCGAGCGGAACAGATGGTAGTCGGAAGGGGCGAGATCTGGGATATATGGAGGGTGAGGAAGAACTACCCAGCCCAGGTCCAGCAGTTTCTGTCGGGTTATCCGAGATACGTGTGGCCGAGCATTGTCGTGAAGAAGGTGAACAGAAACTGCTGAACCTGGGCTGGGAAGTTCTTTCTCACCCCCCATATAGTCCAGTTCTTGTTCCTTCCGACTACCACCTGTTCCGCTCAATGCAGCAGTTCCTCGATGGAAAACTCTTCATTAACGATGACGAAGTCAAAATGGCCTTAAAACAATACTTCGACTTGAAACAGCCAGAGTTCTGCGCGTCGGGAATTCGTGATCTGTCCAATCGGTGGCGAAGGATCCTTAAATGTGATGGAAATTATTTTGTTGGGTGAGCCTTTGTTTGTTTTCAAAACAAATGTTTTTTATTCAACGTCGTGAAAAGTCCGGAAACTTTTGCATCAGTCTAATATATCAAGAACAAAAGCATTTTGGATTTTGTCTGACAGTGAGTTAGTACAGTGGGCATTCGGTCTCTCCTACACAGAAGAAACTCAGGACAATGTTCTCGACGCAATGGTTCCACAAAGAGGAGCGACGAGCTGGGACACGTCTACTAAGAATCTGCAAGCCTATAACAGGAAAAGCACCGCTGGTTGTCTTGAAAGCCCTCTAGTCGCAATGAGGACCGGATATGGCACGCCGCCTATAACCACGTGAAGTTTCGCAACACCCTTCGAAGGAGTGCGGACCTCCCTGCGTCGGGATAGAAGGTGGTTGTGATTAACCCATTCACGACTGTATGCAATATTGCGTCACCGTATACCGTGTTCCACCGGTGGGACACTCCACTTTGAATAGCTTTCCACGGGCATAGGTTCGTTGGGGTAGAGCCAGCGGTCCGAGAGGTGAAGGTTGTTTAGGATACCTGATGTGAGTGGGGAATGGTGAAGGTTCCGTATAGACTAGCAAACTCAAAATTTGACATTTTCTCAATCCTCTTTTTTTACATTCAGTATATTTTCCTTTTCAATCATTAATTTGAAACACTTTCATCGCTAGATGACCTCCTTTTCAATATCACTATTGTTAATTAAATTATTTGCCTAGGTCACGAAAAATTTCCTTTAAGCTGTCTTGAAGTCAAAAATTTTCGCAAAATTTTTCCAAGCGATTTTTAAAAAATCAACCGTTCCTCGCTCATAAAATTTTGGCGCTCTATGATGAATCTTCGGACGGAGCTGTTTCTAAAGTCTCCATGGAATTTTGCGTGGAATAATGTTTTCATGTTGAGAAAAATTCGTCTCCAGTCTCTCAGCCGATTTCAATTTATGAAGTAACGTTTCTTTCACCAAAAGCAATCAGCTTTTTGTCCATAACTTTTTTACCCTAAAAGATAGCCCCTTGGGAAAGGTTGTTTTTGGAATTCCCATAAAATTCTGCATCGAATAGCGTTTTCAGTTTCGAGAAATACCTTCCCCTTCTACCAGCCGATTGCAGTTCATAAAGTGCATTTTTTTGCCTGGAGTTATGAGTTTTTCGTCCATAACTTTTTTGTGCTTGAAGATAGACCTCTGGTGAGAAATGTTTTCGGAATCTCGATGGGATTCTGCGTCAAATCGTGTTTTAAGTTTGGAAAAATATTTTCTCGATCCTTCAGCCTAATTCATTTCACGAAACACCGGTTTTTTTGTCTATAACTGTTTAGCCGTTGAAAATAAGGTTATGGTGAAGGTTATTTTTGAAATCCATGTAAAATTCTACGTCGAATGATATATCGGGTTCCTAACTTTGCTCGCCGCATAAGTCAGCCAGGTCGGTGGAGCCGAGCCGCGTTGTAGGCTACAGGAGAACTCTGCGTCTCCCACTTATACCATAGAGGCGAGAGCACCCTACGGAGATAACTATGGAGCTCGGCTCCCCGACCTGGCTGGCTTATGGAGCACGCAAAGTTAGGAACAAGATATTTCGTTCGACGCAGCATTTCACTTAGATTTCAAAAACAACCTTCACCATAACCTTATCTTCAACGGTTAAAGAGTTATAAGCAAAAACCGGTGTTTCGTAAAATGAGTTAGGCTGAAGAATTGAGAAAATATTTTTCAAACCTGAAACACGAGTCGACGCAGAATTCCATCGATATTCCGAAAACAACTCTCACCAGAGGTCTATCTTCAAGCACAAAAAAGTTATGGACGAAAAACCGATAATTCCAGGCAAAAAAATGCACTTTATGAACTGAAATCGGCTGGTAGAAGGGGACGTATTTTTTGAAACTGAAAACGCTATTCGATGCAGAACTTTAAGGGATTCCAAAAACAACCCTCACAAAGGGGCTATCTTTAAGGGTGAAAAGTTATGGCCGAAAAACCGGCAGTGACACCCACCCAATCTTGAAAATGACTTGCATGAGGGTTGGGTAAGTTTCATTCTTTTTCGGGGCGTTTTACCGGCTGTCACCTGTTTTTCCAATGGTGAAAGTTTCCCCCTTTACCTACCCAGGGGTGAAGGTTGGTGGAGTACATGGCTCCACCCAGCGAAGCTATGTCCACGGGTGGTTGCTTTTTCCCTTTCCCCTTCATATTGTAGCTAACAGCGCAGAAGGAACATTATCACAGTTTGAGCTCCCAACACCCTCTCGTTTTAGAAGAACAATACCTCGAAGCCGCAACACGGTCGTCGAGTTGCAACGTTTCGAGAAGAGCAAACAAGTTTCAAACAAAATATTTCTCCTTCTAAGTATACAAAGCAGCTACAGAACCTAAAAGAAATTATAGGGTGGTTCTGAAATGGCTGCACAGGCGCTTTTTCTTCCACCTCAACTAACGGTATTTCTGAAAAGGTCCAAATCCGTTGTTGCGTTTGACCTACCGGCGGACTACGAGGTTTTCATTTAAGTCTGAGGTAGGTCAATGCTCTGATCATATGTAGATTTGTTAATTCCTTCTTGTGGCGAAGAAATTGATTTTTGAAAAACGTGTAACACCTGTGGGACACGTGGTCGTGAATGGGTTAAAGTCGATGCTGCTTACTAATGAGGGAGCGAGTGAAACCTATCCTCAGCCTGCCCGATCGACAGAGAACATCTAGGAGGATTTTACTGGAGCGAACACGCACATGGAATGGAGGAATGCGAGTCCACCTCTAAATAGTGGATGAATTTTCATTGGTCTCCGAGAGTCATTAAGGTCATCGAAAATCTTCACATTTTTTATATTAGAAAACAATCCAAGACCAAGGAATTCCACTCGTTCTTTCCCTGAAAGAACACCATTTTTCCAATCCGTGTGCATGTTCGCTCTAGAAAAGTATATATATATATATATATATATATATATATATATATATATATATATATATATATATATATATATATATATATATATATATATATATATATATATATATATATATATATATATATATATATATATATTTTTTTTTGAGTCCTTGGCTTGTTTTCTCAGAAAAAACATTTAAATCTGAACCGCGCCTGACGTGGCGGTTTAAACCTCACCGGCGGCTGGCGGATAATTACCAGCCAGCCGCCGTAGAGATTTGAAGGCAGTGTTCACGATAAAAAAAGTGTTTGAAACTTCACTAGGAATGGGTAGTGGAGGGACACTCTGTAACGTTAACGTCGAAAGAAGCCACTTTGAGAGCAAGGCAAACCCCAAAAGCGCATTGCCCGCCCACCGATGTGAACGAATGAAAGCTCGAAATCGTAAGATGAGCGATGGTTTCCGATTATTAGCTCCGTTCTTCCCTTCATTCTCGACTTCTCTCTTTACTCAGGTCAGCTCGCATACATTGGCTCCAAAAGACGGAAGTTACAAGCCTAGGACAACTCGTCCACCATGCTTCCTTAGCTCAATTTTTGAGGGACCATAACTCCGTTCCCACGTCTTGTACGATTACAGAGACATCGTTGGAATCAGCATGGTACCGTTTTCAAGATAGGCTAAAAAGCAGAAGAACTGTCTTTAAGCTTACCACGCCAGCTGCGGTTTAAATTTAAATGTTTTTTTTTCTTGAGGAAACAAGCCACGGACCTAACCATATAGCCGCCGAAGTGTGTTGCGAGGCTTCACGCCTCTGACGGCGGCGCGCCTCACATTCAGTACTCATCACAGCTAGAACGCTACCTGAAGCGGGTGGCGGTGCTTCTGTGGTTGTAGACTCGCAGACCCGTCAAACGAATGCCCTTTTACTGGAAACTGATCCGAGCTGCTCCGCAGTCCAGCTACTCTTTGTGAAGTCAATCGTGGATCATTGACCTGACTTTGCTCAGTGGAAGAAGGCCAGAATTCCATCGATATTATCTCACACAAAATCAAAAATGCCTCTTCTGTTACCTCGAATATGACTCAAGACAAGAGAAAATTGTTAAGTGGGAAGAAATAGGGATGTCCTATTAATTTTGCATCACTCCAAAATGTTGTGATCAGAAATGTTTTTTTTTATTCTGTCAGCCAGTGTCGATCCGAAATCGCTTTAAATGGTTTTATGTGCCCATGATTACGATGGCGTTGCTGTCATAGCTTAAAGTTTGAACAATGCTGACTCATACAGTCAGCACGGAATGCTCTGATACTTTGCGTTACCTATAGTGTGTTGACGCAAACTCGGTGCGCATACGTTATAAAATATGTGCACCGAGTTTGCGCCATCACATCATAAGAAACGCTAAGTATCAGTGCGATCCGTGTCAACTGTATGTACAGATTAGCAGAAACTCTGGCCTCTTCAAAGTTTTACACAACACTGTACACACGCTTGTACTACTCAACAGGAATTCTGTGGTATCCGGGAACCACAAGTCGAATGAGGACTGGAATTGAACAGGAGAATCAAGGAGAATAGTTCACACCATTTATTAAATCACTTGCTTAACGATTATACTCTGGCATGTATTTTTCCGGGCATTATACGCAGAGCTCCTATTCCTCAAAAACCAAAAGAAGCCACGAAAACATAGGATGTACATGCTTCTCAGGGCAAAATTCCGGTACGCAATTGCGTGACGACACGCTTTGCAGCCGCACGCACCCGAGTCGGAAGAGCTTCCAGCGCCGCAGCCGCCGATCTGTTGAGTCTAGGTGGGTTTTGGAAACTGGAAACTCAACGAAATTGGAGAAAATATGTATAAAAAGCCTTATGGAAGCGGCTTTGGCGCGTTAAACTCGACCGGCTCGGGCGCGCGCGGCCGCAAAGCGTGTCGAGACGCAATTACGGACCGGAATTTGACCCTGAGAAGCACAGTACCCTATAGGTTTGCTTGACGCGAAATTTAGTCACTTTTCCAATAGCTCAGATGGGATCATGCGGCGACCCAACTTTAAACCATATCCCAATTTCGTGGTTTTAAATGCAGAAAAGCCTTGATTTTTGAGAAGTATGGTGTCGGGTACGACGATTCTCAGCGGATTTGATTTATAGGTAATTTTGATGGAGGCAAGGCGCAATCTGACACCTCACGGTCAACTGTGCATGTGGAAAGATCACAACAATACGGAACAGACCTCAATAGTTGAATACATAACTCATTAAGATCTGCAGATTTGTTCACAGTCATCCTGATGAACTCAGTTTTCATTGTTTCGAGGGTTCAAATCCCGCGTTTCCCTTCAACCGGAAATCGATTTTGCAACCCTTGGCGACATGTTATAGATTATTCTAAAGAGTATAGTTTGGCTACAGAGTAATGTGATTGAATTTTTTGGAAGACGGATTTCTTATCGATTTTCGGATTCAGAAATTCGCAAGAGACCTTTTCGTCCCACAGGGAAGTGCGATTGAATTTTTTATTTCGAATCTCGTTTACTGATTCTAAGGCCCACGAAACGAAGCCTCTTTTTAGCCTTCAACTTAATCCGAAAATTGATGGAAAAACAAACTTCCGAAAAAGCCAATCACAACGTATCGCCAAGCTTCACAATAATCGGCCCGCAATCTGCTATTAAAGAAAAAAGCGGGAGTTCAGACCTCAACAAGATACTTTGTACCTATCCAAGAATTGAACGAATAAACACAATTTTAAATAAGCTATAGAGCACTAAATTAGAAATTAGGCGCTAGTTCCGATCAGAATTAGGAGAGAGTGTTACATGCCAAGAAATGGAGAAAATTATTCAATAGCATAGATGAAATCAGAAATGGCTCCAGAAAGCAAAAGGCGATGTACGAGCTTCCTTCACCTAGTCCCCTTCGAAAGCTTTACAGAATCAAAAAATGGAAGCATTCGCTGTAAGTCACGGGTGATGATGCTGAATAATGCTCACACGTTTCGAAATACTCGGAAACATGGTTAAAAGCTAAGTAAATGACACTATGTGCAAGTTAACTATTTTGCTATGTACTGGGAAACCAATTCTGACCGATCTGAAGTGAACTACATCGGTTCTTTTTAGATATTCACAAAACCTCCCCCTGAAGAGAAGTGCCGAAACAGTCTCTTTGTTCTTAGAAAGCTGGACTTGGGAAGTCGTTCTCCCGCCTGATTCTGCATCCACCACGATCCCCCTTTCCAAAATGAAAGGAATGAGTAGCCTAGAAGAGTGATCTTTCACACCAAGTTAGATTTGAAATCCGGCTTATTGGTACTGAAATATCAGTGCAAATCAAATCTGCTACGGGTATGAGTTTCCATGAAACATTTTCTCCGTATTTTCTTTTATGGCTAAGGAAATGGACTTGTGACAACACATAATGAAGGAGACAGAGATGAAATTTAAAAATCGATTGAAATAATAGAAATAAACGTCCATAGTTAATATTTGAGCTAACAGTACAAGAAATAACTGAGGACAAATAACACACAAGCAACCTGGATCTTAACCGATCTTTAATAAGGTTTTTCTTCAATAAGGTTGGTGTACTGCCAATAGAAAAGCATCGGAACGTTATATAGAAAAGTCAATGGCGAATTGTGACTGTGTGTGTGATCCAAGAATGTGGTAAAAAGTGGTAGAAAGGAGACGAATCGATTGAGAGACATCATGATAGGGAGCCGAGTCGACACCGAACGCTGACCTTTGTCCTAATCTCTACTAGATATTGTGGTGAAAAACAACAGAACGAGGTTGATAGGATCACTAAAGTTGAGGGAGGGTTCATACAGTCGAAACTCTCTCTCTAAAATAAAACGGAATAAGATGAGGGATAAAGGGTGATCCTTGAAATGACGCCCTGATCACAGAGTTACAGAGTTACTGGAAGCCTTCAGAAGACAGTTGGGAGAAGGAAGGACGGAGCTACATTTTGAAGTGAGCGAACCGCGACTGGGGTCAGAGAACTACCACATATTGTTGCCGATGTTTGCATTGCGTTGTGCCGATATCAGCAGCCATCATATCCTCGGGAAAGGGAGAGTGAAAGAGATAAAAAGCTATGTGATTATTGATTAATTGTTTGATTGTTATTCTAAAAATGCGCTATGTTCCTATGAAAACGAAAATGCTAATATTGGTTTTGTCTCTAACTTTGGATGATTTTTGAGAGAGTTTTGCCGACACTCATCAGTGATGGATTGCAGTGTCGATGAGAAAGAATCATGCTGGAATCATACAGATATGGGAGTGGAATAGAGTTGCAAGCAAATTTAGGTCTAAGAAACTAATTATAGAGAATTCGATAAGTTCAGAAATATGACCGGAGTCCGAACTGAAGCGCCTAAATCCAGCAAAAGTTTAAAAAACAGTATAGAACGAGACGATTTGAGCTTTTTGGGATGATGCGAAATTACTATGATAACATCAGGTTGGTCCGAAAGTTAAAGTCTGACCGAATGAGATCGTCCACCCACGCGGTCGATGTGCAATTTGAGCGGTCGTCGCAAAGGCATTGTTGGATGAGCCTTTACACGGCTGCAAAGAGCCAACTGAAATGTTATAAACTACTTGTCTAATATTCCAGGCTATAGACTGGCTGGTCCGAAAAATGCCTTTGTCACGACAGCTGGACAAGAACGCCGACCGCGTGAGCAGACAGTTTCATTAGGACAGACTTCAATTGGCTTCCACGGAAATCTTCAAGAAGAGCTCAATAAAGAAAGAAATGCGCTCTAAGTGCCTACACTTTGCCAAAAGAACTTCGTTGCCAGAAGAAGGGATGTTTCAAAAAAGTCGCATTACACAATATTCATTAAACAGCAAGCAAAACAGCCAAACTGCTAAGAAACTTAAAAATAAAAGTAACATCCATAATTTAGAAATGGGATAAAATTACTTTTTGCTTCCACAATTCGAATTGCTTACCTCCTACAAGAAAGGAAATCTGCAAAGAATCAATTTAGCGGGTGGAAAACAGTAAACGAGGATTGCCGAAATAGAGAAATCAGTACCCTTTTCAATTCTGCAAACGTAAACAGGCGGATAAATGGAGGAAGAATCAATCACTCAGGGGGTGGAGGAGTGCAGGCATTGTGAGGGACTAGCGACGACCTCTCGAGGTATGTCGGAGTCTAATCGGCTATCTATGAGGGCACACAATCTGCCGTAGGGGTACAATAACTGTCAGAGCGAGACTGCGAGGTCAGGAAACATCAGAGCGGTCTCCTTCACTCTCAGCTCAAGCCGACGACGCCACAAATCGGAGTTCTTCTCTCTGTTTCTATGAAAATAAGTTACCTACTCTCTCTAACCCACCATGAGAGGTGGGTTAGAGAGAGTAGGTAACTTATCGGTAGTTGAGAAGGAGCCGAGACTTCTAATACCATTTTCCAAAAGAAAAGTTTAGAGCAAAAAAAGAAAAGAGCAAAAAAAAATGTCAAAGCGTTGGATTATCACATTTCGACAATAATTATGAGCCTTTCTAATCTCTTAAGCACATCGGATGGCGTGCCAAAAAGCGTTCCCCGAAAAAAGTTACCATACCCTCATCATAAATATGTTTATGCGAACTACACCAACAGAATTTCAGCACAGTATATACTCTATTTCAGACGTAAATTTACTGCCGTTGATCGCATGGGTGTGCGAGTGGATGCTGCTTCTCCTTCTCACCCACACTTTCTCGCTGTCTCTCCTCTCGCTCCACACACGCACGCAAAGGGACAAACTGAATTTGTTTCCTAAACATAGGATACTATCGTTCTCCGAGCCAAATTCCGTTCCGCAATTGCGGACTACCGCTGTTGCATCATGCGACACGCGAAAGACGCGCTGGGAGAAGGGTGAATCGTGCCGGGACCAAATGGTCCCAGTACGATTAACACGTGTCACATGATGCAGTAGCCGTAGTCCGCAAATGCGGACCGGAATTTGGCCCAGAGAACAACACTACATTCCCGCGTTCTGCGCCTTCACGAGCCGAAGCCTGCGGCATGCAGTGTATTCTTCACTTCTGTACTGCCGTTCAGTCCGCAAAGTGCGCGCTGATTGCGAAATCGTGCTGCGGCGCGGCTCAGACAGGGATGTGAGATCATCCGGGCGGTGGGATCACCCGGGCACCAAAGGCCAAAAGCGCCCGGGTGATCCCACATCCTTGTCTGAGGATGCTCGCAACCGCGCCGCAGCAAGATTTCGCAATCAGGGTGCACTTTGCGGACTGAACGGCAGTGCGGAGGTGAACTGTATATGTCTTCCCAGTGTCCGTGGCTTCATATGCTCACAGTCGGCATGGATCATAGTGATAGTTTGAGTTCCCCATTGAAGGTTGGCGCAAACTCGGTGCACTTACGTTATAGCAAATGGCACATTGTTTGCGCCAACCTTCAGTGGGGAATGCAAAGTATCACTTAGATCCATGCCGAGTGTATATCTTCGACAAAACGCATTTGACACACAAAAATTCTGTATAGAATGTAGAGACAAATCCGTCGACTGAGGAGAGCACATTGCTGCCGTTTGATAGTAGCCGCCGTTTTTTACCTTCTTTCAGATACAATTTTCGAAAAGGAAATCGTAGAACTAATACCAATAAAAGTCACCCAATAAAAATGTTGTAGCCATATTCGTGACGACTATTCCTACCTGATAAAAAATTTTTATTGAAAAAAAAAGATTTTTTAGTTGACGCGAGCTTCGAATTGATAAAACCTTTTCAAGAAAAGGACTCAATATGTTGGAATCGGAGGAAGACCAAGTATGGGCTGGACCGTTGATTTCAGTAGCTACCCTGGCTACAACTGTCGTCATCTGTGATAAGAATGTGCCCGATAACCTAAAGCCAAATGCCTCACTGTGGTGTGTGGTACGCTTAAAGGCATCGGGCATCGTTTACGATGAAAATCGTTTCTGAGTTTTCAACATCTATTCGAAGCTCTGGTACCCTACACAACAACCGTGTCGAAAGAACCGCGAAAAAGTTACCGGAAACTGCTTTACCAGACTCTTATTTCTTCGTTTTAAAACCCGATCCTACCAATCGACTCATGAGAAAGAAAGATTCGAACGCGACGAATCGCTGTATTGACCCATGATCTCCCGATCAAATCCCGTTCATCTTACTTTTAGCTGATTTTTTAAGGAGAAAAGTTTGACCGATATGTGCAGAAAAGACATTCATGACCTAATCTTATGATATAATATATTCCATCAACTTTCGCTCACTTCTGCTATATCACTTGTTGATCAATCACTTTCTTTTCTCATTTGGTGAATGGACGTATGTAACAGATGATCGACCCAAAGGCCAACCCCCAAACCCAGAAAGACGTTTTCAACTGAAAAAAAACCCCATTTCGGTTCAATTTTGAGACTGCAGACTTCGCGAATGGCCTTATCAAGGCCCACTTCAATGATATAACACAAAAACATAAATTTGGTTTTAAGCGAGCACGATGCCTTTAAAGGTGTTCTTCAGAGCACTTACTAGGGGCTATACAATTTACACGGAGACCTTGAGACTGGCTATTATAGGTATGTTAGAATCTAGATTCCCTCTCGGAATTCTCAAAGAAATCAGGACAGTTTCGATTGGGAACCTTTTACCACCCGAATTTATAGAATACAATGTAATGATGCAATGTTAATGTGATACAAAATATCTGTAAACAAAAAATGTAGGCATTTAAGTTCAACCTAGGACATGATAAGTATAACACGGTTAGTAAAAACATAACGTACTACGTCTTGACTCTGTTTAGATTTATACTACATTATTTGTTCCATATTATCCAGAATGGAGAGTATGTAGTGATTCTATGGACATTAATTAGACTTCATTCTGTTATTAAGATCATTCGAAAGCTTCTTGCCCTAAGATTCAACCATTCTCTAACTCTATTCCGCTCTGCTCGGCTCTTATTTTCTTTTTTTTTCATCCTTCTCTCCCATTGACAGTTCTGTTCCTCACTAAGGAGCCCCAACAGAGCTGCTCGATGAAGTTCAACTGAGTTCAGGAGCGAAACGAACTCTGATACCTTCTCATTCATACTTTTCCTTTTTGACTTATGTACTTACTACGAGCAAAGTGAGAATTGAGTCTGGTATCATAATGATGTGACATTTGTTTCATTGTCCCTACTTGATACCAGGTTGTTCAATATGTTTTGTCGTTCGATAAGAGAGGACGCTGCTACTAGCCCAATTTTTTTTTGTTTTGTTGGTACACTCTTCATATGAACGCATGTGAAGTTTCATTTTAATCTGTCAATTCATTCTTTGTTTACAAGCCATTTAGTGTCACAGTGTCACAGCAATGGAAAAATTTAATATCGTGCAGTGATAAAATTCTCATTTTTGAAAGGTGTAGAACCAAAAAAAAAATCACGAACGAATGTTAAAAGTGTATAGATCGGGTAGCCAGAAAAGGGATAGCTGCGGACACCTCAGCAGACTGCGCTGCGTCGTGTGCGCCCACGAGAAATATGGTGATCGATCGGCGCACGCGATAGGCGACCTGCTGGGTGGTCCGCAGCTATCCCTTTCGCGAATACACCCACCATATAATGATTGTTCACCTACAGTTAGAACAGTAGAAAGATGGGTTGCTGAATTTAAACGTGGTCGTACAAGCCTCGAAGACGATCCACGTGAAGGACGTCCAAAAAGCGCATCAACACCAGAAATTATAGCCAAAATACAGGATATGGTTGTGGAAGATCGTCGATTGACTTAGAGAGATTTAGTAGAGGCTCTACACATCTCATTAGGCAGTGTGAGCCATATTTTAAGTGAAATTTTGGGTATTAGAAAACTGTGTGCACAATTGATGCCGCAGCGTTTTTCATCAAATGAAGAGGTCATAACGGCTGTTGAAGCGTATTTTGCAGACCTTCCGGATTCTCACTTCAGGGATGGGATCCACAGATTGGAGGATCGCTGGAGCAAGTGTATTAATGTTCAGGGAGATTACACTGAATAATAAAGTGTATTTTGAACCATAAAATTCTTTTTTTTTCTAATCGAATTGTTCTTATAGACATGAACTTTCTCACATCTTAGTAAAATTTATTGGGTGAAAATTTTACCTGGGTGCGAGGCTTTTCTTCGACTCCCTCCCTCACTTACACGAAGAGTTTCGATAGAGCTTGAGTCTTTGATGAGAGTTCTTTAAGAAGGTCGAAAATTGCGTAAAATATGGAGCACTTTTTTTTCTGAGAAGGTATTAAGAGCAACATTGTTTTACTATTAAAATGAAAATAATAGAATTCTAGTGAGCTTTGTGGCAACAGTCGGAACCATGTAATTGACTGCGACACTTAGCAATCCATGAAGGGAATAATGATTGTGTAATAATCGATGGGGGGGGCAGTCCAGCTGATAGATGGAGTTGCTGCCGGCCAGGCACGAGAGCATCACATTCCCATGATGTTGCATTGATCTCGTGACTTTTACTGATTGAGAAGAAGGCATGAAGTCCATTCCGAAGGTGTATCAGTTGATGGGGGTTTTACACCGAATAGCACCAGCATATCAATCAGCTCGGCCCTTTCTGTCGCGCTCCACACCGTAATCCTCTCCCGTGGTACGGCCTCCACTTTGGCCTCTACCCGCTCTCGTCGCAACTTCTATATTTGGGGTGTTTTCGATTTTCGGCTTTCACTCCAAAACAACACTCACAATGTGCAGATTCATGCAGAGAACAGCCACTTATACATAGTACCGGTCAAAAGGGTGTTACCAACCGTTTTCCAGCGGCACTGTTTTCAAACGTATCTTGGGCGAGGTTTAGCGAAACTTTATGAAATTACAGTATGTTATAGGGCACAAGTCATACCTGACACATACTCAATATCGTCATTAAAAAACTGTTTTCAGGCGTTCTTTCGCCATTATTGCTGCAATGGGCCCGGTACATTCTATTCAAAAAAAAAACTTTTAAAAAAATTCCACGATAAAAACGGTGTGAACTCAAACACCGTTGTTATCGTGAACACTGCCTTTAAAAGAGATGAACTTTCAGCAGGTTAACATTTTGTGTCTAATTTTTCTGTGGTTTTTCTTCTGAAGACCGCTTGCTCTCTGACAGCGACATACAATGATTTTCGAAGGCGATCCAATGGCCGATACCTGGTATAGGTTTGAAATTTTCAGCACCATGTTTTGAGGAATTACACTAACTAGGGAAACTCACAAGGCCATCCCCACCATTTCAAAGGTGATGAATGTTTTCTTGTCAATTCTGGCTTGCTGTCTCCGATTCTGACGTCGGATTTTGCTACGGACACCGCTGAACGAAAAAATAAGCGTTTCTGGAGCTCTGCGAAGAGGTAAGGGTACCTACATATTCATCAGCCAATTTTAGGGTGTTTGGATTTTTTTTTGGATTTCGCCGACACTTTCAACTGGGGGTTATTCAGGGCGCTGAACACGAATCTGGGTTCTGTTTGTCGCTAGGCTTAGGGTTTCTGTAAGTTACGGTAGGTATAATGCCTTTTAACTGGCGTTACCTACCCTAATACATATTTCAAAAATCGAAAAATGGACCTCAAATTCGTTTTCGGCGTCCCAAATGACACCCACAAAGGAATTTTGAGCCAAATTAAAGACTTTGGCTGAGTCACCGTATACCCACCGTACCTTACCGCAATCTATCGAAAATTGATAAAAGGGCTGCAGATTCGTGCTCAGCACTCCAGAAAACCCATTCAGGCAAATTTCGGGCCCAATCTATCGACCTATTCCGAAAATCGTCAAAGCTCGCGGTTTGCCATCAACCCCCCCCCCCCGATGAGAAGCTTCGAACGAAACAAGTCGAAGACTTCGAAAAATCGACAAGTAGACACAAACGCCCAACAGAGAATTTGTAGGAGTCCAAAACGCTATCAGTCTGCGAAAAGTATGGAAAATGTGCCTTTACCCGAACTCTGCTCAGGTGGGGGGTAGTTTTGGGCGCTGATCTCATTTATGAGGACCGTTTCCGAAATTTCCGAAGACTAATGCGCGTCCTTGAGGAAAAAAAGGTGCTTAAAGACGCAGTCCAAGCTCAAGGACGAAATCTGATATTTCCACGTAATTATGAAGTAGACCCACCCTACATAGCACTTGCCAAGTGCGAGCTCTAAACTCCTCCGAATAAGCAAGATATAGGAGGAAGCCACCCTGGAGCGCCCACATCTGGAAGCCACTTTGGCACGCCCCTTTTACGATTTTTGGAGTTCAACAGTGGCGAGACGAGCAATGATTTCCGATCAATAGCCCCGTTCTTCCATTCTTTCTCAGCTACTCTATCCATTCAGGTCGGCTCGCATACATCGGTTTCAAATGACGGAAGTTACAAGCTTCGGACAACTCATCCACCATGCTTCCGTAGCTCAATTTTTGAGGGACCATAACTCCATTCCCAGAAGGTCTTGTACGATTCCAGAAGCATCATTGGAATCAGAATGGGACCGGTTTCAAGATAGGCAGAAAAACAAAAAACATTTCGAGATTGGACTGTGCCTTTAACAATAAATTAGAGGCTTCTAGCCTTCTAGGAAATCTTTAACTCATGGGTCCCAGCTCATTCTTCTGAAATTAAGAAACCGACTTGGAATTCAAGCTCATTACGTCATGTATTCCTTCATTGAACTTTTTAGCCAAATTCAGACAAGAACTACAATTGTCACGTTCAGCTCACCTGTAGAAAATCTGAAATGTGACAGGCTATAATTTTTTTCGCAGATGTACGTAGCGAAATTCGAGTTCAGTTTCGAAGAGAGCGTGCCAGAGTTGACCAGAAAATTTTCATCAGCTTTCTGATCCAGGGTAGCACCATGCGAGGTTCCCTAGTAAGTTTGTGATAAAACCGCGAAATCGTTATTATTTGGGAAAGAGGTTGCTGTGCACTTGATGTACGAATTTCATAACGTGAACGTGATGAAATAGCCTACAATCAAATCCAATTTTGGTCAAATTGCTGCAGGCAAAACTACCGCACCATTTTTGCCCTCGTTTTGAGTGCCTTACATACTTGCATACCGACTGTGTGGGATTACGGACTATCGTGCAACTATGACGGGGCAATTACAGTGGGTGGCTGCTGGACCATCCGCATTGTAAGATAGTTCAATTGCTGATTGCCTCCGATCATTCCTTCGTCTCGTTGACTGGTCGCGTCAGCTCCTTCGACTTCAAAAGCCTTATATGATTTTGCCCCTTTTTGTGTCGCGAGATTCTGTAGACTAGTGCAGGATCCAATAAACAACGTCCGGAGTTCAGTGAAGATGAGGGAGCAGGTGCATACCATCAATGACAATTGGCCATTGAACCAATAGTCTGTCCTGCACTTCAAAAGTGTTTCAGACAAATACAGTTATATCCAAGTTTGGCAAATTTCAACTTAACGCCGCTTTGTAGTTCATCGTCACGACAGTTCTCGCCAGGTTTTTAGCTCCTACCCCGCTCAAAGTGTGGTCACTGGGCGCTTATGTAAACCACCTTTTCTTTTGACAATCTTTTCGCTATGAGGACACGTAACTAAGCGCTAGTAGATGGGGTGGGTCTCTAATTGAAAAGATTTCATTTTCACAGGGTATTTGTTCAAAGCTGTAAACGGTGAACTAAGCAAATAGCGCCTGACCTCCTCCTCTGCTCTGCTCCAACATGGACAAACATCAACCCTCCCCCTTCAACCATAACTCCTTTACCTATCGATTTCTCTCTCGAAATGAATGATCGAGATTTCTAATCGCGTATTGTTAAGTTTTCAGCTGTTGGTCGATGACAAAGAAAACGATCGATCAACCCGAGGTGAAGATTTCTCCCAACAAGGTTTGTCCTTGCTTCTTTTGTTTTTTTTTCTCCAAGCATGAAAGATTGTTTTATAAAGTCACTACACGTATGCAAAGACACTCTCCTTTTCTGCTGTCTAGCGCCTTATTCTCGAAATCGCCATTTGAAGGACGTGGTTAAATTCTCTTGATTTATATGTTTGCGCAATTATCTGAGCTTTAGAAAAGGAGTCGCAACTTGGACAATAATCAATTTCACGGATTTTAATTAGATTAGGAGGGCACAAAGGGCTGTTCTCTGATTAATTCGAAAATCGTATGAAAAATTCACCATGTATTATAGTTATGCCGTCTAAGAAGATTCGAATGAGTTTGTTCTGTGCTTTATTGGAATACCTATTCTAATTTGAAATTTTCAAGATCTTCCTTTTCCAACATTCGAAATTTGCACCTCAAATATTTGTATAATACAAATATTTGGTAGTTTGTCGTGTTTGGAAAATCGAACCATCGCACAAATCTGGTAATGGCCTGCAGTGGTATTTTTTGGGGTCGACCACACAAATTCGAACAAATACTATTCCACTGGTTTATTGCTCTTCATTTGATAATAAGACTAGATAGATATAGAGGTCTTTTGATTTGGCATAGGTACCATGATAACAGTCATTAATCGAACGGGCGTATTGACGTCAGACCTTCCTTCTCTTGAACCGAACCGAGGAAGATGGCAAAGTTTAAGGCCCCAATGCTGCGTATCCTTAACATTATAGCCCGTGAAAACGGCTCTGTTGGTCCAGTGTTGGGTCCTGGGTCGATCGTCTAGCATGGGAAACAGAATCGCCAGACCAGACACAGGCGCGAAAGATTGGGTGCCGAACAGCTGATATTTTTTATGGGTTATGGTTTTTTGTGTTTCTCTTATTTTGCGAGTTCTTTTCGCGGGTGCTCATATAGTAAATAAGTTAGGTATATTGATATTTCGTGTGTGGAAGGAGAACATAGTGTTCATAAGAGTTTCCGGTGCTTTTTCCACCGAAAACGCGATTCGAATTTCAAGCTCGCCGTCGATTATGGATGCACAGAACACTTCAGTTGGCAACGAAATTTGGTGCTATCGCAGCAGAGGGAGGGACCTGGCCATCGCAATTGGCCACGCCCACTTTTCCGTGCCGCTGCGCAATTAGAACATCAACCCCTGGGGCCGTATTCATCAATGATTTACCCGCTAGGTAAGTGTAAAGTCCTTCAACTTTGGCACTTACCCGGTATTCCACGCTTATCTCGCGATTTTCGAGTAAAAATCCAGGTAAAATTTACCCGACGTATGGAGCCGGGTAAATTTTACTCCCAACCAGCTACAAGCTGCACTCACCGCGGAAACAGCAATGGAGCGCATTATTTTCATCGATAATTAAAACTGCTCGTTCCATTTTTGGTTATTTTGCCTTTTTATGATTAATTCAATGTTTCTTTCCACAAACAGAAAGTTATAAATGTTTTTCATGCATGTTCTCATTGGTTTTTTGTTGTGTCGTGAAAAAGCGATAGGCTTTTCTTGCTTCTGTCCACTAGATGTCTTTGCAAATTTTGAATGCATCAGAAAATGCAACTAAAGATTTTCTTTTTCGGCTTTATACTCCTCGTGCCATTGTTCACCGAACTCTTACTGAGTTAGATTATATTGTGCTGAATCGAAAGTAATAGTTTGAGAAAACATTATCCTTGGCCCGATTGAATTTCTCAGGTCATATGTTAATAGTGTAGCTGCCGAGAACGCTGACTTTCCTTTATCTAATACTTTTGACGCTCCTTCTAGAAAATGATAATCTGTGATCCTAACGCTCGAATTCAATTTATGGCTTAAGTACTCGACATTTTCGCATTTCGAACTTTTTTCTGTGCAATGAGTTTGGACCTCAAATCTCACAGTACATTTGTACAGGTAATATTCTCATCCACCATAGATAATTTGCGAATAGTCGACTTTCTGCCACCACTTTCTGCTTTTTCTTCGAATTTTGAAAAAAAAAACTTGACAATTTGCAATGAAGAGATTTTTAGAAGAAAACTTCCAGCAGTATACGACAGAGGGAGAGCCGCCTTTCTAATGCCAAAATTTATTGTGCCGAATAAATAATGGGTTTGAGTTTTTTCTCTACAATTAAATAAGCACGACGCAATACAGAAGAATCCTTTGGCTTTTTTTCGTCGATTTGTATTACACACGAAAGGGCATATTTATCGTTGGCCGATCGGTGAACATTTGCAAAAGAATTTACCAAATTTTTCCCTGAAACTCGTGACCCACCAAGAGTAGCTGAGAGCTCAAAAAAAATCTTAGATAGGAACAAATTGGCGCTTTTGAACGGTGTATCAAATTTGGTTGAAAAATTGGATCGAAAAAAGACAAATTGAGTAGTGGGTAGCTTTATCTACAACCTAATACTCCTAGAGGAAAAATTCCATCATAGAGTAATCCTCCACTAGAGTAGGACAGCATTTAGAAAAAAAATTGACGAGTGCCTTTGGAAGATTCTCGCTAGAAGAAATTGAATAATCAGTAATGTTAAATGATGCTATTTTCTATATAGGAGGGGCCCCCTATGATGTACTTCAAAGTTTTCATTAATCATCAAACCAATGCACTTCTCTTTAGCCCCTTTGAATAAAAAAAGTATGAATCGGTGTAAGAATTTCAAATTAACGACGCCTATTCAGTGTTTCGGTAAGTGCACAATAAACACATTTTGCGCGGGATCTTAACCGGGTAAGTAAGTGTGTGATGAATACCATTTCGCAGTGAGTAAGTTATCGGCTCCGAGTAAGGTAAATGTAAAGTAAGATTTACCCGGCATTTCAATGATGAATACGGCCCCTGGTCTTCCTCCCTCTTCCAAAGTCGGTAGAGCCGTTGCGGTGCAGAACATGGGCATGGCCAAGTGCGAGGGCTAAAAGGCTCCCCCTGCTGCGATATTACCCGAAATTTTTTAAGCTTAATTATGGAGGAAGAAACACTGGAAACGTTTAAAAACTTTATGTTCCCCTTTACGTACACAAAATTAATACACCTAGAGTCTTCACCATCGATACACGCAAGAATAATACGAAAAAATGAGAGAAACAGAAAAAATCATAACCCAGAAAAAAATTATCAGCTGTTCATTATCGATTAATGGCAAACTTGGAACTGAGCCAGCCAGCCAGTATGCTTAGTGAAGGTACGCAACCGCACCATTGCATATTAATCGATAGTTTTTCTCTAGCAAGGCGGAAATGCTCCGACAAACAAAGCCATTCTGATTGTTTCGGCTGTTGTCGCTTCCGTTGCGATCGCTGTCACCTGCACTCATTTGTTCGTCTCCAGCCGTATCGACCCTGTCGAATTTCGGTCAGTCAGAATTTTGTACAAGAAATGCTCACTCAGTTGAGCATCCCGTGAAAAGCTCAACGTTTCCCCATTTTCAGGCTTCCTCCACCCCCTCGGTTCGATGGGAAATTGTCTGTTAACAAGAGACTAGAAAAGGCAGAACTCTTACTGGAAGATCAGGTTTACGGTCCCGAGTCGATCGCCGTGAACAGAAAAACAGGGAGGGTCTACACGGGTCTCAAAACGGGTCTGATCTGCGAAATAGACCTGAGTGAAAAGGTTAGTTAAAAGCGGAGGAATGAAACTCTGTCTATGAAGAAAATTGCTCTAGGGGAAGATCCTCCGAGCTGTCCGACTCACTTCTCTTGAAGGTTGCGATGGATCATACCACTCAATGCCGAAATGTGGCCGTCCGCTCGGCATCAGGTGAGGTAGTTCTCAAAGTATGACTTTTCTACTAATTGGAGGATACTCTGACGGGCCACCAGAGTATCTTCTGAATAGTTTTTGATTTTGATCAGATGTCACAGCTTCCAATTTCAAAATCTGTTGTGACTTCAGCCTCTGATCAGGTTATTTGAACATCATTTTGACTCGTTGTTCCGAAAAAATTTAGAAAACATAAAACCACTTAATGCATTCCTCTAGACAAGATGCGATTTTAGTTGATGCTAGTGGAAGGAAAGTAGTGCTGGACGATCCGGCCGTTGCCAACAAAACCAATATCAATCGAAGTGCTTCCAGTGAAGTTTTGGAATCTATATTTCTAGCTGCTTAAGACCTCTCTGAACCGTGTTACGGGAGTTTTCTCAATTGGGCGGAGAGGCACCCATCCATCAGGTGATTTTTAGGGTGTCCAGGAAAAATCTTCGGGATTAGGCTCAAAACTTTTTTCGAGGGTTTTTCGGGGTTCTGAACACGAATCTGGCATAAAAAGTCACATTTAGCCCTCTGAAAATTGCCCTCGGTGGAAGGCTTCTGTAGCTGGCTTTTTACCGGAAAACTCCGGGTAAGAAAGCGTGTGGATACCGGGTGAGAGCCAAATTCAAAGACTTTACTCTTACCTAGCAAGTGAATCGTTGATGGATACGGCCCCTGACCAATCTTGTCGAGTTTTTTTTAATCGACGAATTGGCCTCGATTCCGTGTCCAGGACTCTGAATAACCCCCGTAAGCAAGTTTTCAGCCAAATCCGAGATGCTTTTTCTGAACACCCTCAAAATTGTTCTGGCGGCTGTACAAAAAGACCTTCCTACGATTTAAGACGCATGGGATTTTGCGGAGTGACGATACTTCTCCGGTAGAGCAGTTTTCGAAGCGTATCTACCCTGCGGAGACTAGAAAGGACACTTTTTTGGATTCTCTCAACAACTGCAATTTTTGTAGCAATTTCCATTAACTTCAGAATTCATCCGAAGACCGAGGAGCTGTTTGTGCTGGACGCATATCTGGGATTGTTCTCAATCAACTGGGAAACCGGTGAGGTCGCCTTTTCTGAGTGCTTCTTTCACAGCATGCATGCCATTAATCCCCTGTTTCCGAATGTGATTCATCTCCGTTCGTCGCGTGCGTCTGCGTGCGTACGCTGCGTCTCCTTCTCCCCACAATTTCTCGCTGTCTCTATCCTCGCTCCGCACAAGCGCGCGAGGGATCAGAGTAAATCTGGCTCGGAACCAAAGCATATGTATAGCCCCATGCTAATCCTCTATCCAACTAAGTCTTTGTGCGGAAACTCTTGAAATAAAACCAGAGAACCATGTTTCTATTTGTTGGATAGTTATTGGAAATAACGGTTTCAGAAAAAGTGCGACAGTTCTTTGCTGGGGGAGCATCGATGAGCAATGACGATAGCGCAATTCCCACAAGGTTAGTCTCCTCTACCCTTCACCTATCATTAACAACCTGCATTCCTTACATTATTGCAGGTATTTGAACGACTTCGATTTCCTGCCTGACGGTCGTCTTGTGATCTCCGAATCTAGCACGAAATTCGACGATCGAGATTTCATCTACGATCTCTTGGAGCATCGTCCTAATGGACGGTATGCTGAATTGAGCGGATTATTCCCTCGTTTCATCTACTCCGGCGCATTTCCTAAAGTATGCTCTGCAGCGAAAAGAGTGTTCGAATGAGACTGGCGAATGCGTGGCAGTCGCGTGCGGCGCTCTCGGACGAGCATGCCAAATGACGGCGAGCCTTCTTGTGCGGAGGACAAAACTTCTGATACCAGGGGTGAATTCTATTGGCAAAGGCAGTCGAGAGAAGCCAGGGAGCAGCCGCTAGTCCTATGTTCGCCATTTCATATTTTGATGTCAGTCTTTGCGATAGGGTGAGACTGACTTCGAATCGCGCAACGTTTTTTTCATTTTTAGTTCTAACCGGAAGCAAGAAGTCCACGTTTAATTGCACCAATTATGTCAAAAGACGACCGAAGACGGCCTCAGAATATTCCTACGCGCTCCGGAGTCAAAACCTTTCATTCACATTTGGAGCCATCGAAATGTTTTAGGTTAGTACGAAAGTTCTGCATCAAATGTGGGCAGCAAATTTTCCTTTGACAGTCTCTGATTCTTCGGTCAATTGTGGTATAACAATTGGAATCTCATCTCTTTCTTTACTCAACCACTAGGGTTTATCGCTGCTAGAAAAACACGACTTATTTTGAATTTCCAATCAAATTCTAGGGGAAGTTTCGATCACTGAAAAAAATATTAATGCTCCTTGTTCTCTTCTTTGTATCTATCAGGGCTATTCAAATGTATGGGCTCGTGAGTATCAGATTATAGCATCAAAACGGGTCCGTGAAAATATTTAATTTGTGTATTACGGAATGTGTCTTATCTCAGAAAATTTATTTTGCTAGTTATTTACTAGTTTTTTGAAAGTCAAAAAATGTATAAAAACCAATTTATTGAAATTTTCAGTAATTAAAATAAATATGTATATTCGGATAAGGCACAAACCGTAATACCCATTAAAGAAGTTGGGAGCCTTGAAGTTGTTATACTAAATGACATAAACATAAAATGTTATTTTCAAATATCTCCCAAAAGCGCAAAGTTCACCCTGTGAGGAATCTCAGCGAACTCGTTTTGAGTCCGGTTATCGACAGGTAAAAGAAAGAGAACGAGGAACATTTCAAGACTTTCTAATTCGAAAAGCTTCCCTACATTTCAATGCGATATACGAAGAACGCCGAGTTTTTCGAGTAGCGACAGGCGCTATTATATAGGGGAGGTTGAGCTTCTGAATGGTATACTACACTTGATGGAAAGGTCACATAAGGATGAGGAGAAACTAGCTGACCTCCATTTGGAGCGAAACCTTCGCACTAATTTAGTTAATGAGAAAAACCCTTTTTTCTGTCGATAAGTATCTCGATTTTTCTGTCGCACTGGTTTGATATCCGTGAGATCCTTTTTAGTAATGTTTTTGAACTAATTGTGTAGACGTGTGGCCAATGATAATTCTGTTCTACTGGATTTAAAACATTTACGGCAACTTGATCGAGGAACTCAGATAGCTGTAAGACATAAATGCCATTTAGAGTTCGCGTGGTAATTTTAGTCTGATGAATGGAAGGGGCTGCGACGGTAGATCACCCCGCGCGAATCGAAACCCCATTCTCCAGTGAGGCCGCCAACACCGAACGGCCAGCCGCCTGGTCCACGCTTCAGACTCAATCGAAAACGGAAACCATACAGCCTGGTGGCGAAAAGCGTGCAACAGTGTTGGAGAATAAAGGGCAAGCACGAAACTGCGTAGCAGCCTTCTATCCTTCACCATGGAGGCGTGAGTTTCGCCGCTCGACTATACAGAGGCGTATAGAGACTGCCCGCCGCGTACATAAACACGCAGAAACACCGACTTCTCGGGCATACACAGTACATCCAACAAATGATTTTGTGTCGGTCATATGATGTACTTGACAATTTGCACTCCAAGATTTCAGATTGCTGGCCTATTATCCAGAAAAGGACGAGCTCTCCGTCCTAGTTGGGGATTTGTACTTCCCTAACGGAGTTCAAGTGATCCGAGGAAAGGTGTTCATTGCTGAGATGGGGAAAGCTAGGATTCTCAAGTTAGTTGTCGTTTTAACCTTCGGTTGCAATCAGTTTTGAGCTGCATAGACTAGTCTCTTTCAGGTACTCACCCTCATCTGACGAGCTAAGCGTTTTCGTCGACAATCTACCGGGTTACCCAGACAACATTCGATGGGGAAGCGATGGAGGTCTCTGGATCCCAATTCCAGCTATAAGATCTGAAAGCGACAACTGGCTGGGGGCCAGACCAGCACTACGATCGCTACTTACCAAGGTTTGCCACTACTCACTCCTAATCGTCCCAATAATGGCCCTTTTTCCTTTGCAGCTATTATCACCACAGGCTGTTCACTTCGTTGGCGACTGGATGACGCAAAAGTATGGCTTGATTCTGAAGGTAAGTATACTGCCTTCCAGATGCTCTCTTCCGTCCTTATGGTTGCCGTTCTCAGGTTGACATCGAGTCAGGAAAGGTGCTGGAGTCGCTTCACGATCGGACGGGTCGCGTTTCTGAAGTGTCAACGGCAATCGAAGACGGACGTGGGAATCTACTGCTAGGGGGCGACGTCAATTACTATCTGGCCAGACTCAAGTTGTGACGAATTTGTAAAATGTCAACCACATCTGGTAAAGATCTCTATGGAACCACTGACGCCCAGTTGTACTTTTTTGCTCACATCCTTTGGCTATTTCACTACGCTGCTCTGGTCTCGTAATAAGCAATAATCACAGTCCAGTAGAATTTAACATGACCCAAAAGAATGACATAACTGTTGTTGTAAAGGGTAATCAGTATACATTGGATCCGACTCGGAAAATTGCAAAAACTCTTTTTCTCTTCACCGCCAACCTGATGCGACAAGAAAAAATTGTTTTGCAATCGGAACTCATCATAAGATTCATGCGAGGATGAGATTGCCATTGACTTGATATTAGTGTTCGTAGAATCAAAGTTATTTGAAATGATTCGGATATCCGAAAAAAAATCGGATATTTCAGAATATCTTGTCACAGAATCTCCTAGTTTCTTGAAAGTTTAGATCATTCTGCCTTTTTAGTCCAGATAGATGTAAACGTAAACCTTTAAGTTCAGGGTAAAGCAGAAAAGAACAATTTTTGAAATTATTTACAATGAGTCGGATCCAATGTATAGTAATCAGCCCAGTCTTCTTCTGCGTTCTTCCGGTAATAAAGCAGGGTGCGCTATCCTTGAACGTCGCCGCGGTTTGATCTTGTCATCCGCATTGTCAGGGTAGAAGCCTTCTCCAACCATCTCTGCTTAGGTCGTCCTCTCGGTAGCTGGCCCGTCCCTTAGAGCTGGCCGCTTTCGCTACCAAATGTTCTCCAGCCCGCAGAACGTGTCCACAAAATCTCAGCGGTGTTGGGAGAGCTTGTCCAGATGGGTGTGACATCGAACCTTCCAAGCACATCTTCATTCTGAGCTCGATCCAATCGCGTGAGCCCACCACCCCATCTCAGTATCTTCGTTTTCATAACGCCGAGCCTTATTTTCCGTTTCTTTTAGTCATGGGCACCACTCTGTGCCATAGAGTGTGAAGGGCCTCACAACCGAACGGTGAATCCTTGACTTCAGCCTGGTGATAACCTTTCTCTCACAGAGGGCTCCATTCTCCGTACGCCATTTCAGCCAAGCAGTATTACTTCTTGCATCAGCTTCGTCAGTCACCGTTCCAGAGTCGGTAAGTGTCGATACAAGGCATCGAAAGGCGCTTGTTTCTGGCAAGACAGTGTTGTCAACCTGGATGAAATCATCACAACTCGCTTTTATACTGTACATATTCCGTTTTCTTCTTACTGACTCGTAGACCAGTATCCGCCAACCTGTCGTGCCAACGTTGAACTTGCGCTTGAAGATTTTCTTTGGCCATTGTTATACCCCACGACAGGCCTGTCGCGGTCGCAGAGCACTGCTACGTCGCTGTCGTTGAGTGCCAGCCGTCGCTGTCGCTCAGGGCCAAGAAACACCCGGCAGAGTACTGGATTTGGCTGGGTCGCTGTCGCCGACACCCGTCGCAGTGCACTGCACTGCGACGGACAGCCGCGACAGCGACCGATTACCGCACGGTTTCCACATTTCAGGCATAACATCCCCTTTCGAGCCAGCGACCGCGACAGGTGCTGCAATCTGTTCTTGCGACAGCATTTTTCTACTGTGTGGGTCTGGTCCCGGCACGATTCGTAACAGTTGACCGCACCTGTCGCGGTCGCAAACTTGTGGTATAACAATGGCCTTTGTCGCCTGAGGCGAGCATCACGTCGCCCGCATACAACAATGTCCAAGGGGCTGAACGCTGCAGATCTTGGGTGAATGCATCCATGACGATGATGAGGAGCAAAGGAGTAGGAGCGGATCACTAAACTAAAAAATTTTGAAGCGCAAGACCATTTCAAACGTCTGAGTTGTTCAAAGTCCGCAGTCCCCCGGAACACACCAAACAGACGTAGTTAAACATTTCAGAGGTTTCTTTGAACAGTTTTCCTGTAATACTTGAGAGCTTTATAGGGACTTTTCCCCCATTATAATTTACTTTGTGGACTTGCCTAATCAAAAACGTCGACAACTAGACAACTGCTTTTTTATTGTGAACACCGCCTTTAGGACCTCCACCCAAAAAGATTTTTGCCTTCTTCGCACCTGCTTGCAATCTTGTTCGATTTGCTGTGCCACTGCTCCACCATTCGGCACTGCGCATGCCCATGTTGACCCCAAGAATTTCGATATTGTGAATTTCAGTTTTTGTTCCTTGCCTCGACCTTACTTACTTACTTGATACTTGATTGCCCGTTGTCAGCCGGCGATCGTCTCAGCGGCGGGCACACGTCTCTGATTGTTTCGAGACACACGTTCGTTTTGGTTGTTTTGTGGAGCTGCCATCTTCCATCTCGTTCGATTTTGCGCGATCTGCAACCAGTTCCTGTTAGGTGTGTTCAGATGTTTGAAGGCATCGCTCCATCTTGTTGGGGGACGACCAAGTGTTCGCTTGATGTCCCGCGGGTACCAGAGGGTTACACGATTTGTCCAGCGGTCATCGGTTCTTCTTATAACATGACCGGCCCATCGATGATTTGCGGCTGCCATGTAAGTGACAGCGTCCCGAATCCCTGACTGTTGGCGGAGGTCGGTGCTGCGGATGTGCTGGTTTCTTCGCTCTCGGCGGCTCGTCCCCAACAGCGTCCGTTCGAGGGCTCGTTGCGTTCGTGTCATCAGAATTGCAGAGGACTTGTTGGAAGCCCAGGTTTCAGCTCCGTAGCACATGGCGGGGAGGACGGTGGAGTCAAACAGATGCGCGCGGATTTTTTTGTCGGAGACAAGGTGAGCTGCTTCCCTTATGTTCGACATCGCAGCCCATGCAGCGCTTCTTCTTCGACTGACTTCGGCCCTCAAATCGTTGTCCATGGTCACGAGGCGCCCGAGGTAGACGTACTTCTCCGTATCAGGAAGGGGAACTCCGTCCACTGTAATCGGTGCTGGGTCTGCCCATCTGTTCCTCATGACTTCTGTCTTGCTGCGATTCATCGTCAACCCGATTCTGCGGCCAGCTGCGTCCAGTTCATCCACCATCTGCTGAAGTTCGGTTTGACTGCTGCTAACCAAAACGATGTCATCGGCGAAGCGGAGGTTTGAGAGTTTCCTGCCGTCTATGGGAATTCCCCTGTTGTTCCAATCTAGATCAATCATGGCGTGATGGAGAGCAGCAGTGAACAGCTTTGGTGAGATGGTGTCACCTTGGCGGACTCCTTTCCCAATCGGCACCGTCAGCTCCTTGTGGAACATCTTGATCTTCGTAGATGTGCCCATGTTGCACTCCTCTAGCATGTTGATGTAGATCGGGTCCACGCCGGCACGGAGCAGAGCGTTCCAAACTGCGTTCAGTTCGACACTGTCAAATGCTTTGACATAATCTATGAAGCACATTAGGAGCAGTTGCTTGTACTCTCGTGTCTTCTCAATTAGTTGAGTCACCGTGTGGATATGATCCATACAGCAGTATCCGCGACGAAAACCGCCCTGTTCCACGGGCTGGAACTCATCCAACGTGCTTTCCAATCTGTTCAGCAAAATCTTTGTGAATAGCTTGTACGGCTGGGACAGAAGAGCGATTGGCCTGTAGTTCTTGACCTCGTCTCGTTCACCTTTCTTGAAGATCAACACCGTTCTTGACGATTTCCACTGTTCCGGGATCCTTTGATCTGCCAGATAGCGATTGAAGCGAGCGGTTAGCTTTTGAACGATGATTTCGTTGTCGGTCTTCAGAAAGTCTCCGGAAATTTGATCAGGTCCTGAGGCTGTCTTGGGCTTCATCTGTCTAATAGCATGTTGAACTTCAGAAAGAAGTATCTCCGGAGCCTGGCCTTGACTCGGTGTGGGAATTCTAGGAACAGGTGTTGATGATCGGTACAGGTCTGTGTAAAAGTCCACGACGATCTCTTCAATCTTTTGACGAGACGTGTGCTGTGTTCCGCTGGCGTCCTTCATGACAGTGGTTACAGCTTGAAAGTCAACGAGGGTCTTCCGGCATCTTCTTAAACTGGCCCTTTTCTCTGAAACCTCCTTCAGTTTGCTGTCCTTGTATGCGCGAATTGATGCCTTAACAGCAACTCTGCAGGATTTGTTTATGATTGCCCTGTCGAGAATGCTGGAGAACGGATCCTGGTGAATTTCAGCACGCTGCTTCAGAAGCCTTCGGGCATGGTCGTTTATGCGTCCTGAAGAGCTGGGGACGGGCGGGATCATTGATGCCGAAGCACAATGGTTAAGGCCCTCCACGAGGAGCTGGTAGTCTTCCGTAAGATCGTTGCTCTCGCTCCACTGGTATCCAGCAGCAGCGGCTTGTAGCAGATCGGCATCATAATTGGGCAGTTGTGTCGATGCTGGGCGATGACCATCCTTTCGCTTAACCTTCTCGCGGAGACAGATCTTCGCTCGGACAAGACGATGGTCGCTTCCGGTATTGAAGGGTTTCACTACACCTACATCGAAGAGACACCAGCGTCGATTAACCAGGATGTGATCCAATTCAGAGTGAGTCACTCCGTTCGGGCTTGACCATGTCCATCGTGTGGCGGGATTTTTCTGGAAGAAGCTGTTACCGTGAAACAGATTACAGGCTTCTAGTAGGTCCATCAGACGCTCTCCGTTTTCGTTGGTCGTTCCAAGTCCGTACGATCCCACTCTAGCAGTAGACGGCTGAGGTTCGTTGATGATGGCGTTGAAGTCACCACAGACGATCTTGTAGTAGGCCTTCTCTTGCTTGATGATCTTCTCGAGGTCAACATAGAACTCATCCTTGTCGTTTTCAGATGCAGCTGAAGTCGGAGCGTATCCGTTTATGATCGCCATGGTTGTCACCGCATTGACCTTGATCCGCAGAACAGCTAGCCTGGGGCTTATGATTTCGTGGGAGTCAATCTTGGGTTTGAGGTTGCGGTGGACAATGAATCCCACTCCTCCGATGTTTTTATTGTCAACCTTGGCTCCAAGTATGATCAGGCCCCCGTCAGTTGTCCTTCTGGTACTTTCCGCTTTGACTTTGGTTTCTTGGAGAGCCAGCACATCGTAGCGGATTCTCTGGCTGGCCTCCATGAACATTGCCAGATCAGCTTCAGAGTTGACGGTTCTGCAATTGTAGGTGCAAATCCGTAGACAGTGTTGATGCCTCGTTCGCTGATCCTTGTCCTGTGCACTCCATTTCCTGCGGCAGTTTTGTTCTGCAGGTCTCTTCCGGTTGCCGTTTGCTCCAGTGCACGTAGAGCTCATACTTCCTTCTGTGCCGCTCCGGACCCTCCTTGTACGTGTTTGAGCAAGTTTGAAGTTCACGCGCGCCTTTGAGATGCTAACCCTTCTAAGACTGCGCGTCGCCAGAGCTGGTGTTCGCAAAAGTCCTTCTAGAAGAAAGACCCCCTACCCCGAGCTCCACCACGATAAGGTACCAGCTGTACTTTGGAGGGGGTGCCTCGACCTACATATAAAAATACACCTTTTTGTGAGCGATCAATGGAATATTAGTGTAAATGTAGTGCCAAGATACGTTGTCGCTGTCATCAAAACGCTCTGTTCAGTCGCTGACAATCGCCACTAACCAACCGATAGGGGGAATTTCATAGCGTAAAAACTTCCTCGACTCTGCTTTTCGAACTTCGGATATTCGTTCAAAAAATGAGAAGTCGAACGAAGCGGTTCTTTCGGTCACTTTGAAGCCATAACTCAAACACCAATCTGTTGCTGTGAGACCCATCCTCAGAACGACTCTTATATTATGCGCATTTCGTTTCCTATCACTTCAATTACGGGCATAACTCGCTGGTCGAATTCCTTAAGAAGAGCACTTCTGTGATTCCAATGTAGAACACAACACTGAAAAGATCAGCTTAAATTTTTACTTTCTATTTATGACCGCTATGATTCACGGTGCATAAAAGAAAAAAAAGAGTATTAAAATCAAACAAGAGTGACCGTAACCACAAAGTTCGAAATAAAAGGAGGCTGTAACATATCAAATATTAACCTCTGCTTGGCGGGATATGAGTCTCATTCTGCGAAAAAAAAGAAGAGAGGGGAAACATACAATAATTTAGAATTCGCATCGCAATGATTGGGCAAATAATTTACGAGTGACAGGATGAACGCGAGAGGAGAACTGGGACCGAGGTGAGGAGTATGCGGAGACGAGGTGAACGGAAGGAGACGAGACACGACTCCATCATCCGGACAAATGCAAGTGAGAACGGAACACCCAGGGGTTATGGAGAACTAGAGACGAATTAGATGGGAACGGACGGACCGAATACCAACATCACGAAAGGGCGAGTGCTAATCACACGAACATCTCACTCATTTGCGGCATTCAATGCACGTCACATATGCATTCAACTCGAAGACTAGACCGTGCCGAGCACGAAGAGGGGACAAGGATGCAGAAACAGCACATCCTCTCATTGTGCTCCAAATTGCAGCGCGTTCTAAAATGAGGACTTAAGTGCGCGCAAAATTAGTTATCACGATAGGTGAAGACCAAACAGAAAATTTTGAAGCACCTGTTCTTGTGACAGCCGTTGGTTTGGAGACAGGGGCTCTCTACACACCGGGGGAAGAGTTGTCCCCTTTTTGCAGTTCGAAACGTCACGTTACTCAATGCAAGCGAAGTGGTCCCGAGTGGAATTAGAGCCGCGAAAGGCGGGACAACTCCTCTCTCGGTGTGTAGAGAGACCCTGTCCCGTTGGTTTGTCACTTATTTGCCGCACAACCTACTGCGATAGGAGCACGTGCTGCAATGTTAGCTCGGAACCCATTTGCTGCACGTGCTCCTTCGGTAGAGCCCTTCAACGCTAGTAAATGCTTGAGTTGAATGCACATTCTACACACATCAAATGCCGTGAATGGGTGAGTACAATTAAACAAAGACCACAAACAAAAGAGTGTGGTACAAAGATAGAGGTGCTGCGGTGTTACCCATAACCGCCACTGACAAGTACAAGTTTAACACATATCGCAAATATAAATAATTAAAATAATGAAACGAGCCTGGGAATATTAATGTACAACGTAAGAAGAAGAAAGCAAACGCGCGACGCATGCACGATGCAGCCTGTACAGCACTTGGACTGAGATCCGGCCTAGGTCAATGCTGCATCAATCGACGCATGATCACAGGAGGAATTAAGCTAAAACTGACAGAGATTCTCAGCACAAACGCGGCCGCGGTCGTCAGCGAGAAAGACGGCAATGAAACGCCACAGCTAGGCAGCTGCACCTGTTGCCTCTAGTACAACCGCCACACACTAGACTGTCCTCAAAATGACAGAAAATATTCCAAGAAACCGTTGAAAGTTTCGGGGATCAAAAGGAAAACCTGAATTCCACTCAGTGCACCTAGGTAGATCAAAGATCAGCAAAACAGTAGATTGCGCTACGTAAAACGTCATTTCGCCTACAGCAACCTGCCGCAGCTTACCAAGAAAAAAAAACTGAAAACGGACCTTAAGATCGTATTCAGCGCCCCTGATAGCCTAATCCTTAAACGGGGTTTGGGCGGGAATTCTTATTCGCTATCTGGTGTCCAAGAGGGATTAAAACAGTTTTCATCTCTTTTTGAACACAAGTCGAAAGAAACTTTAAGCTCAAACTTTGTCCATGAGGATATTACGGACACCGAACACGTAAATGAGGTCCGTTTGCAAAGCTACAGTCGTGAAATGACATTTTCCTCAGCGTAACTGCTCTTTTGGTCACTTTTGATCTACCTGAATACATAAACGGAAATTTGAAAACTTCAAATTGTCTCAATCATTAAACTATAAATACCGTTTTACAGAACTCTATTTCTTGTCCGATACAAACCCTAATCAGTGCGATTCCTTTCCATGAATCGGCTCATATTCCAAAAAATAGCGCCACGCTTTCATAAACTTCGGGAGGGTTCAAAATGAATGAAGATACACGCGACGCTATAAGAAAAAGAAAGTTCAAATTGGAACTAATCTGGTGCAAACTTGCTAACAATTGCCCTCACCAAAAAAAAATTGAGGGGCTTAGAACCTGCACCCACCATGTATCCCTTAACTTCGTTGTTGAACTAAACATTGCACATTCAGCCACAAGTGAACAAGAGCTGAGCAATCCAATGAGTTCCATACTCGATAATTGACTCATTCAACCACACAGCTCTTTACCTCTTTGACTTGCAATTTAGAAAAAAAATTGGAAAAAGCGATAGTCGTGGTACACAGGCCTAAACCGTTGGTGGCGCAATGGGCATTACTTTGAGGGAGGGGGGGGAGGGGAACACTCATAGTTGGGTTGCGCCAGGATATCATTGTTCGTGAACTGGTGTTGTCTCCTTGAAACCTCCACAGTTTCTCTCGATACATCGTTCACTGGCAACTACTTTAGCGTTCGGTTTCGTACGAAATCGCTACCGGTCCACCCGAAACGTCTTGACTGTGTCACGAACAAACCATACTGGCCTGATCATGTTTAACACTCGCCGTTTTCTTGTAAACTGATCAGTTCCGAACAGACAGACAGCGGATGTTTCCTGAAGGGCGGACCAGTTTATAGTTAGGTTCGTGGCTTTCTTCCTCAATAAAAAACATTTAAATCTCACCCGCGGATGGCGAGGGCGGTGGCGTGCGCTGGCCCGCTACTCGATTCAGACCGAGAGAAGAGCGCAGCTGATCAGCTTACCATACCGACAGCTGCCGGTGAAATTTGAGTTTTTTTTTTGAGGAAGCGGGCCACGGACCCAACTGTATATTTTTTGCGAGGAAAACGCACGTTGTTACGGGTGAAATGGTGCACCTATCACATTAAAAAAAACAGGCGATTGAACAACTGCCAGTGAGCGATGCCTCGGGATAAACGGCGCATGTTTCGGCGCCACAGCGCCCGTTCTCAATCGACGCGGCTTGGGCGAAAACGACTGCGAGTCTGCGAGAAAGAAGTCCATAGAACCACTTGAACGCAAAATCGATCGATAATCCTAATGACTGGCCTAAGGTGTGTCTGGTATTATTGATTCACGCGACGACTCAACTACGAATGCAAAGAACTCACGCAGCGGTACCACACAAAAATCCTGTACAGCAAATAAGTTATATATGAGGTAGAAACGTATCTCGCACCATGCAAAAACGTCCTGTTAAAAATGATTAGTTAATATGTACGACTTCTACTGCCCTTATCAGAACCAAACTTCTGTCCGCACTTGCAGACAACTGCTGTTGCAGCACTCAGTTCGAAAATCATCGCGCTGGGACACAGCTTAATCGTTCCAAAACCTCCTCAGGCATTTCTCGGCTCCGAGCCGCAGCGAACAGCAATCGGGGTCGCCTGACAACACGGCTCGTTCTCCCAATCTCACAGCAACTGTTGTTGCTGTTCGGGCGAACTGCGCCAGCCCGAACAGCAACAGAAGTCGACCAGCCGTTTGAGAGAACGAGGCTTAGGCTATTCCCGGCTCGAGGCCGAGAATCGCCTTAGTCGTGGTCCCAGCACGATCAGCTTGGACTGCGAGCTACGACTGCGGCTCACTGCAAGCGCAGATTGGATTTCTGTTCCGATAAGGAAAGTAGATTCATCCCGAAATCTAAAAAAACATAAGAAATTTGAAATTGTGCCAGCACCCGATTACGCCTTGACCGCTCACCAAACCTCTCTCGTGCTATATTAGAGCGGTTTATGGAGGTCCCATCGTAGAAGCACACCTGTGGCCTTACCCGTAAGTTCGAAGGTTACAGGTGAGTCCATAATCCCATCTGTGCCGCTTCGTTTCCCTCTCTGCGTGATTATAGTCAACGCGCCGCGCATTTCGCGGGTCTTGGGTGAGAAAGAAGATAAGATTCGCAGCAAAGCGCAAGCATTTCTTTCTCACCTAAGACAAAGAGGGAGGCGCGCGTCACGCCGACTATAACCACTCCCTGACGACCGCAACGCTCGCGCTACCGATACAACAACACACACGCACACACAGCTCATGAAATGAATGAATAAAATGGATATTAATTAATGAATGAATGAAGACTGAATATGATGCAAACACAGTACATATACACACAGTATTGTGAAACTAGATGATTTGAACCACTTTGAAAGAGGCAATAATGAATCAGTCAAAAATACAAACTTCTCTAGCTACTACTCATCTACGTGCACATAAATAACGACTGGAACTCGTGAAAGAGAATGAAAGAGAAAAATAATAAATAAATATAAAATAGTACTAACGCACCACCCTGATCAACTAGCATACAAACTACCGACACCCGGTTGAAAAATGATATTCGGCGAGCCAGTCACCACGACGAAAACGTCCCAGCCCATTAACCCTATCGACTACAGCTGTTCGAGTTCGCAGGCATAGGGGGTGGGGGCGCACGTTGGTGGCTGGTCGGTATCACAGCATACTGCGCCATGATCGGAATGTGATCTGATGGCACATGAGGATGTGGAAACCCTGAAAATCAAACTCCTCACTCTCTATGTACGACTTTCGATGGATCTCTACAATAGAATAGTTGGTGCAAGCAATGGTCACGTACACCTTTCAAACAGAGTATGACACATGGTTTATTTGGCTAGCGTTTTGGCATCTTAGCCTTTTCGGAGCATGCAATACTCGGAGCGTTTGAGAACCGCCACCAGTTCTCACCAGTCATCTACCACTCTTTCATAGAATGTTGATGCAACCGTCAAGCAACATGAAAAACAGTAACGGCACAAACTTCACATGCAGAGAAGCCTCAAATACCATTTTGGCACGAAACTTGAATTCAATTTTACAGCCTGTTCAGACTGAATATTCTTTACGAATGAAGGTTTTTCATGCGCCCTTTCGACATTTTCGTTCACTAGAGAGGCCAAGCTACACAAAATCATGGAAAAATAAGGCACGGATTTCCGCGCGTACGATGCCTTTAAAAGCACAGTCCAACTTCAAAGGTCCGGTCACCGCCTATAGCGACCCTGCCAAGCGCGAAATCTTAAAGGCAGTGTGGTCACGATAAATTTCCCTTCCGATATCGCCACGGTTTACGAATGGTCTGGTGCCCTACATAGCAAGGCATGCTTAAAAAGGACACGAAAGACACGTTTTTGAGCCAAAACAGGCCCTCCCTTGATTACGTTGATTTTTGAGCGTGGAGGAATTGATGGCTAGAAGGATGATACCTATCAGTGGAATGATGCGATCAGCTCACTTATCAGCACTTCCTTGACTTGATCATTCCTGTAATCTGAGTCTTCATTTGTTCATATCGAGGGGCGGATCTGGAGCACGGGGCGGCTCTGGTACACCAAAACGCTTGTTTGCAGCCGTTATTTTGCCGCTCTTGTCTAGTTTTCTGCCGTTCTTTCGACACTGGAAGCCTAGGATCCTTCTCGCCTATCATTTCACTGAGGAAAGTCAACGAGGATGATCATCGTGAACGCTGCCTTTAATTCGCTCTAATAAGCCAGAAAAGCTAGATAAAAGTAGACCAGCCCCATTGAAAGAAAAAATTGGTAACGCCCACTGCAAGGTTTCCGAACTCAATAGGGAAGAGACGCGCGAATGATTTTATTCAAAACCTATGTTCTTCGATTTGTTTTCGGCCTGGCTTTATATTGTGGCCTGCTTCAGAACGATGGCTGCGAATAACGAGAAAACACAGGCTCGAGACAACTCGTCCGCGAACTTCTAGCCGTTCAGAATCGAAATTTTCGAGGAGCCATAGCTCCGTTCGTATAGAGTTCTGAGCGATTCTGGAGACACCATTGTGATCAGCGTAAAATTTTCTCTAAGATAGGTAGAAAACCAAAAAATCGATCCTGAGGTTGGACTGTGCCTAAAAGGAGAAGTGCCCGTCCTCCTCGTTCGTCGTTAATACTCAATATTTGGTGCCTTAATGTGACCTCTGCGAATTTGTCTCCTTAATCAGTCGCATCAGCGGTCCCCTAAGACAGGTTGCTACCATATGTAAGTGGTCCACAGGTGCGCGGCTCACCCCCACCATTTGTCTACATCTGAGGGTGACCAGTTGTTCTCTTCGCCTCACCGTATAAAGTTCGTCTAGTTTTTCGTTACCTCTACCGCGTTTATTTTAATCGATCCTATTTCCACTGAATAAGGCAGTGTAGGATGACGCTTGATTGAATAGTTTCCTCAAATTATCTGAACATTCCAGGTTCCAAAAAGGCGAAGACGCTGTAACGCTAGCCGTGTGATACTCTATGTAATCTAAATCATACTAGATTCTAAAGCTGTACAAGCCGAAATCAAACATCTTCAATTATGCGTGTTGGAAGGCGTGCTGTTCACATACCGATGATTTTATTTTGAGCCACCCAGTTGGAGTCGAAAGCGCCCAGGAAACCTAATCGAGCAAGAGACTGAGGAGTCGAAAAAATGTAGTCTATCATTCCCTTGAAGTCCAACCTGGAAAACCAATGCAGTGTTAAAGACTCAGGTTGATGAATCAAACCTTGAATACTCACGTGTAATTCGTAAAGGGTACATTATTCAATTCAACAGCTGAGTCGAGACGGAGCGAATGAGCAAAAACAGCCGGATCGCGGATACCGGAGGAAAATCGCTCCAAGCAGGTGTCGTCCCGAAACCCTTTCAAATCCATATGCGACCGTGATATTTGTCCTCGAGACAGGAACTCGAACACTCCTGTAACCACCAAAACTAAGAAAAAATCTAGGTCTTCTCAAAAAAGAACAATCCTGAAAAAAGCAATAAAATATAAAGTTTGAAAATGCGCAAACCATAGCATGTTATGCCTAAAAATCCTAATCATTAGAATGCAGGATTACGGCCGAAAAGTGAAAAAAACTTCACTTCTGAATAGATGTTCCATTCAAAGCTCTTCCTTAGCGTAATGCCACTGGTAATGGTTCACACAGATCGTTCAATTGATAAGGAATGTAAAGAGTGCTCTCAAAGTTCGACTAGGTTGGAGTGAGGAGCAGAGCGGCCGTTCACGGTCAAATACAAGGTGGTTGGTAGAGTTCGCGTAATAACTTTAGTCTGCCGAATGGACGGGGCTGCGACGGTAGATCAGCTCGCGCGAATCGAAACCCCATTCTCCAGTGAGGCTGCCAACCCCGCACGGCCAGCCGCCTGGTTCATGCGTCAGACAAAATCGAAAACGGAAACCATTAAGTACATATGTTCAAAACGTTGGCCGACGTTATTCATATGTATTGCGTGAAGCTGTCTTTAAATCGTCACGAAAAACAGTTGTTCATGGCCAGTTAGAATACATTAATAATGGTTACTCAGTATCCATGGACGGATGAGGAAGTTGTCTCAAAGGAGCCGGTCGAAAACACACACAATCATCTATAGTGGAGTCCACCAAAAGTGTCTCATTAACTTATCAATAAGAAGCGGCCGGCTGGAGATCAATATGCATGAATCCCATACCAGCACGCTCGATACCGATTGAGCGAGAGCGGTTGTGCTGCAACGAGTTTCATGTTCATTGATTTCCAATCGACCGCTTCTCATTGATAAGTAAATGAGACACTCTTGGTGGACTCCACTATATATCGGCTGAGTTCAGCTTGAGGTGAATACCAGAAGTGAAAATCAATCACAGAGACGCTGCATGCGAGAAACATACTATTTTGTGGTAGAAGCGGAGGCAAAGGGATGACCACATCTGTTTTCTTTCCTAAAAAACTTTGAAATTGACACTGCCACTTATCAAAAAGGGCATCTTATTGTTAGAGAAATTCGAGCTGCCGTAAAAGTATGTATTCAGATATGATCTAACAAAACAGTGAGCCAGCCCATGTAGCGAGACCCACAAATCAATTGTATCACACCTAAAAATTGCTCTCCATAGACCGTTTTGGACCTGCTAGAAAATTTGAACTTGGTTTTTTTGGGTCCCAGTTTGGGTAGAGGTCAGAGCACGTTGAAGCAACGCGAAAAGCACCAAAACAGAATCTCGAAAAAATACTTGTAATTTTTTTATCGCAATTCTGAACATGAACATTTTTCAAGAACACCACCTAGTGTAGCGCTCTTCAACTTGCATCTGCGTCTATGAAATTTTGGGTAAGTTCTCAGATACGGACAGTCATGTTCTAAATATTGTTTTCGTGCCCAAAACTGTACCTACGTGCCCTCAGGGCAAGAAAACAGGCCCCGCCCACAAAGTGAAGCGCTTTTCGGCTTCAAGCTGCGTCAATGTGTTGCTTTCGGCGGAGGGGGGGGATCGGTCCAAATTTGACTTGTATCACACCTCGCGCAGTAGCCTGAGTGGATGACCAATATCAAAGCTAGCTGTTCGAGAAAACAGGAGAATTTTCAAGGGCTCAGGAAGTTCCGCGCGAGTACACGGAGTCGGTTCGAAATTATCGTTTCGTCTAGGAATTTCAAAGGAAACAAAGTTCGTCCATCCCAGGCTTTTGAAATTCGAATTTCCCAGGAAATTTTTCATTTTTTTTTCATTTCATTTATTACGCTGTATAAGACAAGCGTTAGATAAAAAGCTACAATAATTGTGTAAAACTAACCCAATCGTACACATCTAGAGAGGCAAGAACTTCGTAACAGCCATACGTTTGAACGAACCGTTTGTAAGGACGTTTGGTGAGGCGATGTACTTTGGGTTTAAATAGATTAAGCATGCCCTGCATGTAAACATATGCCTCCTAAAATTGGTTCTAGGTAGTGAGAATGAGAGAAAAAATAGGAGAAAAAAAAGAAAAATAATTTTTTGTGAATTCGGAATGTGTGTACAACAACAAGAATGCACACTTTCGTTTACATTTTCTAAACCTTCACTTTTTGCCATTAGAACCGCACAACTCCCGATTTCTCATTTGGGTCAAAACTACTGATGACGCTATCCTCCCAACACTTCCCCTTGACCAACGAGCATGTTCACATAGATGCAAGGCTCAATGGCTTCATGTGCATTTCTATGCGAATACGATTTTCGGTTCAACTTCACGAAATGTGAGACCTATATGGGTGTGATGAATACAAAAGGTTTTAAAAACAAAAAGCGAATTTCTCGCCGCATCGCGCGGACAAAATGCGACTTTGGAAGCTCTTGATAATGACCCTCACTCCATCGAAGCGTTTACTCATTGCGCGCTTCTGGTGATGCATTGGATAAAGGTTTTGGCACAGAAAGCAAATACGCATTCTTGTCAATTGAACTTGAAATTGCAGAGGCAGTTGCTGCTCAGTAACTAGAATGCAAGGCAACACTTGAGTAATGAGCCTAACAAAAGTTAGGGTTCCGGAGAGACAGTTATTGTTGTTGATGAAATTCTATAGAAATACTTCGATTGATAGCGTCATAAAACGGTGGTTCATTTCGTTTCTGACTTGAATCTTGAGTGCCCCACCCCCCGTCTAGGATAGTCCCGAAATGTGTTCACACATCTGCTACACAAAATCGGTTCATTTTTGACCATGTATTGACAAAGCCACGAAATTTGAAAAAAATACGCTACCACTATTATCTACGAATTACTGCTAAGAAAAAAATGAACAACTTTTTTGAGGGGGTTCATCTACAGGTGCGCTGACTAAATTTTTAGTCACCTCTTTCAAAACATAATTTTGTGGCAAAACTAGCACTGCGACGCAAAATACACGACAAGGGGGAACGAGACTGAAAAAGTAGCATGTGAAAGGTGGACAGCGAACGATAGGTCCGGGATCCTTCCAATGATGCAGGAACGCATTCCGACTGAAAAAGGTAGCAGAAAATTGAAATGATGACAATGCATTTTCGGGTGAACTCGCCAACATTTCGGTTTACCTGTTCGTACATACGCTCGCCCGGGATAAGTGCATGAGAAAATCTTATGGATTTAACTTGTGGAAAATTGGCTTTACATAATCGTAAAAGTGCGATAAACACAGTAGGAAAATGCGCATTAAGTGGCTCCAGATTGAAAACAAAACCCTCCCCCAAGTCTCGCTAGCACAATGGAGGATTCAAAACCTCAAAGTTTCGGCACAATATACAACGCGCTACATAACCATACGATCTATAGTTGTACAATTTCGAAAAAAATGTCGAATGAACAAAAATTGATAATTTTTCGTTCGGAACAATTTCGAACGAATGAAATTTGAAAAAAAATCGTTAGAAGAAATTTCGAACGAACGAAAACGAACGGAAAAAAATTCAAAAAATCTTTCGAAAATTTCGTTCGTGTACAACTATAATACGAACCCAACCAAAAATGTCATTTCTAAGAAAGCTAATTCTCTAGCCCTATCACTAATAATTTTCGAATTCTACGCCTGAAGTAAGGGCTTAGTACAAGCTTCCGTTTCCTCAATTCAACACCCACTAATCTAGGATAGCTTTTTTTAGTTTCAGATAGTTTCAGAACCATACGAAAACACTTAAGAAAAAACTTTCTATTGAAAAACAAAAAGTTCATCATTGAAGTTTGAATGTGTATTAGTTCTCCTCCATAATTGGCAAGTTCTGACTGTCACCGGGACATATCCGTGATGGGGCAGCCCACAAGGGAAGGATCATTACAAGCGTTTCTAGGATCAATTTTCGATGTAGAATTCAAAGTTCTACAATGCAGCTGCGAAACGTTTTTCTAACCGGAGTTGAGCTTTTTTATATAGATTTCTATAGAAAAATAGCATTACACCTGCCTTAACCTACAGAAATCTTACGAAAAATCGAAAACAGATCTCATATTCGTGCAAACGTTGGATGCTGGATTGGGTGCACACCTGCGTTGGATGTCCAGGAGTCCCGTCGGAACTGCTCCTCTTGGTCGACTCACGGAGTTCATTTAAAGACCATACTGCTATCGATAACGCCTTGATCCAGGGAAAACGTGTCAGAGTGATGAACATCCAACCGGGAACAACTTCACAAACTCAACCTCTTGACGTGTACTTCTTCTAGCCATTTATGCAGGGTTATGCAGGATTGCGACTGGGCGCAACGGGGGTCGTAAAAATGTTAAACAGAAAAACAGAATTTCTTCTCTACTGTGGCTTTAAAAAAGTTTGCTAGATCTCTTTCAAAGTTATGCGCGAGAATATGTCAAGCTTACCACAAGTATGAATTGTTTCCAACTTTATCACTCAAAGAAAGCTAAAGGAATTTCTCATCTCGGATGGGGATCGTAAAATTTTTTGGAAATTTTCGCAAAATTTTGGTAAACAGAGGGGGGTAGTAGCTCAGCCGAAAATTGGCGCAACGACCAGCTCAACCCTGCACTCAAGTCTATGTTTAAGCGCATCACTTCTCACATCATGGCACAGGATTTTCCCTTGTCAGTGTTTGTGACCAGATGTTATACCAATCTGCCTCGACTGCCGTTTTCAACCCCACTGTTGTAGAAACCTGCCGCTCATTAGCGTTTACCTTGGCGACCGTAATGCCTCAATTATTCTCCGAAGTACTGAGGTCAGGAGTAAAAAGGAAGCACCCGGCACGATACCGGATTTGAATGGGTCGCTGTCGCGGCTGTCCGTCGCAGTGCAGTGCACTGCGACGGGTGTCGGCGACAGCGACCCAGCCAAATCCGCTATCGTGCCGGGTGTTTCTTGGCCCTGAGCGACAGCGACGTAGCAGTGCTCTGCCACCGCGACAGGCCTGTCGTGGGGTATAACAATGGCCTCACGTGAATCAGCTCACGCGAGCACTGGCATTGCCTTGCCGGAAGTCATGGCTGTGTCGACTGGTAGATCCCACAGGGGTAGAGGATGCAATGTCCAGTGTCCTAGTAGTCGAGTGAGTCCGCCTTGGTATTTGCAAAGACCGAACTCAAATTTTAGAGTTGTGCAAAAAACACCCCGCATCCTTGCACACCATTCACAAGAACTGCTGCATATAAAGTAGACGATGTCCTTCCGAGACTAACGCAAGTAGTACTTGGAGTTGTTTAGACCGTCTTTCTATCCTAGACGGTATAGATGGCTCCGAATTCCGCTAGAGTGATTTCTGGGAGGATAGTGTCAACCTCATATGCAGCAGTTCTCGTGCAGGAATGATACTGAGGCAGGGCGCTTTTCGCGAAAACTCCAACATTGAAATTGGCGTTCTTAAATACTAAGGTGGACTCAGTTGACAATCGGAAGGTTCCACAATTGCTAATAATTTGGGGAATAACCCTCCAAAACAACTGAAAAAAAAACTGAAGAGGCTGAAATTTTACAAATGGCATAACACCAATCGAGTTCTCATAGCTGACATCCTACAATGTCGCTTTTAAATAAAAAACTCGATTCTGTTGAAGATGCACGCAAAGAAAATCGTCAAAAAATACTCAACTTTGAAGGCTCACAATGATTATACGATTTTTTTTTGAAAAATTCTCGAAGTGGAAACCTGGCTCGATTGGCCACCAACTATTGGCGCTTAACGAAAAAACAGCAGAAAATCACAATTTGATCCATCTTAATTCTTAGGCGAACAGCCTCATATGTATGTCTTGGCACTTACGGCGCTATTCATACTCCTCAACGCCAGCGCGTGACGAGCGGGCGTGGTGTCAAGTCACTCATTTTCAAGCGCCACGCCCGCGCGTGACGCGCTGGCGCTGAGCAGTACGAATAGCATGTTACGTAAAGATACCTCTAGTCGCCGTCGCGCGGCGCGGCTGGCGCGGCGAGGTATGATGGAGCGCGCTTGTCACACCACGCACACATACACACACACCGCTAGTCGCATAGTGGTGAGACCAATGCTGGCAGAGCTTTGATTCATATCGCATACCGTTTTTCTAGGATACATTTTTAGCCAAAATGCTGACAATGGATCCATTATTAGAGATAATTTTCAGTTGTAGTGGAAAGCGACCACGCCAACAACTGCTGAACTAACAGCACCTGAGTATTTCGTTAATGATGACAACTTGCTCATTCACAGGGAATTTCACGGATTTACGCTTCTTTCCTCAACACGTGTTCAATGATGTATTCAACATTAACTTCTAAATGTATCGAAATATTATATAGGCTCGCAACAAATCAGTAATTAACAACACATTCCTTCATGAGAAAGTTTGTTCATGAAGAATAGGACGGTCCAGCTTCATCGTGTAGCGGGCTCTGTCTCATATCTCGAACTAAAGCATGTAGATCGTCAATATCAGTCCTTGGCTTATGTTTCTTCAGTTTTCCACGATAAATGAAATGAAACACTTCATTTGACCAAGTTTTTTGAGTGATTTGAGCAGTGTGAGACTTACGCTTGCTATGTAATGCAATTTTTGATAACCCAGTTCTCTGTCGGCTTCCAAGTCAAAATCGCAAACTTCTACAGTACTGTCCTGCTGAACTAGGTCACCATAGGTCTCAATGCTTACAGAAAATGCCCGTTCTATTATCTAAGCACGTGCAGAACCAAGAGTAGGGGCACACGTCGCAGAGGCGACAGTGAACGTTGCTCTGGAAAAAAAAATCGACGGTTTTTGAATCTTCAAATTCTATGTTCTGAATATACCATCACATTGCAAGAGCATCTTCCCTGCCACTTAACGATGTAAGATTTATCTGATTCTGCCGACTCAACGTTCCACTGATTGCTTCCAATATGGACAATTAATTACTGTATCTATTAGTTATGAGGATTCAGTTCATACCAAATGAATTCGCAATTGTTTAAATTTTTTAATCTCTAGTTTCGAGACAATCTTGTTTTTGACTATCGAAACACATTCCACGGTGTTCATGAGCAGCATTGTTTCCGATACGAGGACAAGTTACGATTGGTGTATAGCAATGGTTGGCCCTTATTTATGGAAGAAGTGCCTACATGTAGGCAGTTTTCAGTTCAAATCGCGGCTCAACAATGGAGCCGGTTCGTTTGCGTTCGTAGACCCTAAACAGTCTGGCACTCTGAATCAAATTATGACGAGAAACATAACCGTTTAACTTGTTCCTCACTCCTCTGTTTGTTTCATCACCAAGCGACTAGCGGTGTGTGGATGTGACAAGCGCGCCCCATCACACCGCGCCGCGCCAGCCGCGCCGCGCGACGGCGACTAGAGGTATCTTTACGTAACATGTACAAATAGCGCCTAACCCCGCCATAGTAGATTTGAGAAGAACTCTTTGGCGGAATATCTTATTTTATCTATACTAGTTTCAAAGCTGATCTGACTACAAAGAGGAAAAAAATGGACAGTCCTAAGACTGAACAATAAAATTGAAGAACGCGAGGAACATGAGGAATCAGCTGATGAATAACCAATGAGAAGTGATCGCAAGCAGCAAGAGTTAGGGACGAAAAAAACTCGTAAAACCATACCTGAATCAGGAAGAGAATTCAGATCACCACATATCAACACTGGCGTCTGTTGAGGGGTTATCCGGAACTGTTCAGCCACCTGAAAACTTTTCCCTCATAAACAGTAACTTTAAACTGATTCTAACGCAAGGAACGTACATCTTCCAGAAGTTTCAACAACTCATGCGCAAGCATCATGGTTTGAACGAGTTTGACGTCACAAAGCTCAGGATCCCAATGTATATGCGCGGTACACACAACGAGCGGGGAACCCACAACATTGTCAGTCGCCGCCATAGTCATCCGCCCTAAAAAGGTTGCTTTCGAGGTTAACTTTCGGATGAAATAGATCGTTAACGTAAACTACACTACGCTTTCAACTATTGAACTTGTCCATGCTAAGATAAATGTGTTGAGCATCAACTCACTATTATTATAAACGTTCTCCTTTATCCGGAGAACAGCACATAGAGCGATGTTATCCCTCGGCATTACACGGTTTAGCATGTGCTCAGATGTGGACGCCTTCTTCACAACAACCTGTGTGAACTCAATCAGGTGTTCCCTCTCCATCTCAAACCTGAGCAATAGAATACGATAAAAACTAGATTAGAAACTGAGGTCTCCCCTTCCCCGAAAAAGGCAACGGCAACAGTCTAAACCTACTTTTCTGACTTCCAAAATATAGCACATCCATCGACGTATTTCCGGTCTTCCTCATTCATGGTCTTGGCACGAGACTTCGGAGAAAAAATACCTGTATATCCTAACGCTTTCAATTCTGGTTGAAACAACAGACGAAATTGCTCGGTTTCGACCTCCTGAAACAAAAAACCAATGAACTCGCATGAAAAAAGGTCAGCAAAACGCAATATGCAGGATGTGCCTCTTGAAACAATGACTTAAGAGCTTTTCAAAACCATGAGAAATTCTGAAGATTTTTAATAAATAAATTTGTGCTGTTGACTTGATAGCGCGTACTTTGAAGCAATCTCTGCTAGCAAGGGAATCCTTATACAATCGGCATGGATCCCGCTGATACTTTGAGTTCCCCATTGTTGGTTGGCGCAAACTTAGAGTTATTTGGAGTGGTCGACACAAATCTGATGTCCGTTTATCCATTTTTGACAGCTTACGGTAAATTACGGTGGGTATACGGTAGTTCGGTCAAAGTCTCAGATTTGTCTCAAAGTTTCTATGAGGGAGGGGGGGGTTATTTGGAGGTGAATTTCGATGTAAATTTGTCGATTCTCGAATTATTAAGGTAGGTTTTGTCCCCTAAAAGGCATGTTACCTACCGTAACCTACAGTAAACCTTGAAATTTCGACGAGGGGACCCAAGATTCGTGTTCAGCACCCCAGGTTACCCCGACATACATGTTTTTAGCAAAAGCCGGAAAAAAAATTGAAAACACCCTAAAATTCCATGGCCTGCCTTCCGGTACCTTGCAGCAAAGCTTAAAAACGCTCATAACTTCTTTCAGAGTGGGTCTAGGGACCTGCGATGGGCATATTAGAACTTTTCGTCCGAAAATGGTTCTAGAAAAATGCATTTCATTTGGAATGGTTACTATGACTTATAGTGGTTCCCTTGTGAGGTACACTCCTATTTTATCGAACTGCGGCAGGTTACGATAGATAATGTCAATTAGACTCCGGCAAACCCCCAGTGACCTGTGGTTTTCGATTACTACAAGAAGCGGAGCGGTGAGCCTCGGTGAAATATAACTAGTGATAAAGAGGTTCCGACGGAAAAGCTACCGCTCCGCACTGTGATAATCGGAAAAGGGCTTTCTTGGAAGGAACCAGAGTTTATCTGCGGTAACCTAGCGATACCTGCCGTATTCTCAAGAAAACCAGGAACGAACCACATATCCGGGTTCGGCATCCAAAAAAACCCAAACTTTGAGCATAAGATACCCATTTTTTCCTCGAGTACGAAAAGTTGAACAAGACGGTGCACTAGCAAGCAAGACGTAATTTGGTTCGCATATAATGATAAAACAGCGCGGAAGACGTAATTTTCAGGAAAATATAAAAGTTTCTGAAAATTCATGGAAAACCCTTATGATTCAATAATGAAGAGTTGTTTTTGAATCTGTTTCGCTAACTATAAGGTTGTGTTGAGCTGGAAAATGATAATCAACATGCAATTCACAAATTATGGAAGATTTAAAAAAGTGTAAAAAAGTCGTGCAGAAGGGATCGAACCGTCTTCATATTTCCACTACCGGTTGCGCCACCACTGCCCAAGCTCCAGCTTAGTTTCGCATAAACTGGGCAGAGGTGAGGTAGCTGCCAAGTTTTACAAGCCTATAACACGTTGAGATAGATCTCGGCCGAAGTCCAAGTCTCTTTCTAATACGAATGTAATGAACTTCGCTGGAAGAAATTGCGACTTTTAATGGTTGAGAACGTTTCTGGTCGATTTTCGCATGCTCTCATAAAATGTGAAATCACATTTTCAACGAAGTCCAGTGGTGAAAGGTTACGGCATGTTACTTTCCTCGACTTCCAATTCAACTTCGCGAAGATCTTGGCAGTTTCAGAAAGCTTGAATCCCATTCGTTGTGGTTCAAAAAAGAGCAAGACGCTCTGAAAAATTGTTCCTGCGTAAGCATTGGTCGAATGTAATACGACAGTCTCGAATGAACGGTACCCAACATAAAAATTACAAATTCACAGCCAAATGGCCAAGGTACATAAAAAGTCCCAAAGATCGACAAAGAAATTGAGAGTTTGATAATCGATAAGTGAGTACAAGGGAAGAACCAGAAATTTATAAGAAAAATGATAAGCGCCACCTGCAGGGTGATGATGTCCGCCTCGTAGTTCCGGATCTCCTTCATAATAGACATCTTTCTATACTCCCAATTCAGGGCCCAAGACGGACAATACGAATACTGGTTAACGGTAGCATACTTATCACAAAGCACGTTGTAGCACAACACAGTGAAAGTAGCTGAAAAAGTTTTCTGTAAGTCAAAGACACAGCACACCCTCAGACCTGAATTTTGTGATTTTTATTCGATTGTGTAGTAGAAATCTCCTGTATAACACGTGAAAGGTGCGAGATATCAATTCCTGCAAATACGCGAGATATAAACGACCACCACAGGCCCGACCTCCTTCGCTCACCACCACAGGCCACATCCCCTTCTTGATTTTCGAACTCGACACCCCCTTGATGGATGGATGAATTCTCAACAAGCCGTCGTTCTTCAGTCCATTGCAGGACTGTCTCTTTATCCTGGCTTGCTCTCGCGCAACGATTGCGAATGAAGAGAAATGCAGGCCTGAGACAACTCGTCCACCAATTTTTTACCTTCAGAAAAGAGTTATCTGTTCATAGGGAGTCTTGGTCGAGTTCATAGATACCACTGCGGTCAGCGTGTGACTCTCTCCAAGATCAGCATAAAAACTGAAGAATAATTTTCTGGGAGTTCTGTGCCTTTAAGGCAACCACTGATACAATAACAGTAATGCATATAGCCTTCTAAGAATTCTTAGACACTACTCCGGGATCCTACGTGTATTACAGCCTGCTACAAATTCTAGTGGAATCATTTCAAATTGCGAAAAAAAAACTTCATAATGGAATAAAACCAAGAATAACGAGGGTTTGCGCCCATGTTTTTGTTGAAATCCCTCTACCAAGGAACAGAACTTCTTCTGCCGATTGTCGGTTTATTTTTTCGCCCCCTTTCTGCTGTTTTCGGGCACATCCTCCACGTGACGCTATCGTTTGATAGCAATCTCACCTTTATAGCTCCGCGGTCAGAGATGTACGCAATCGCGATATAGCAATCGTGTTTGCGTTCATCACCATGAAAAACAATACAGAAATTACGGTCCCTCTATGGAACCATTGATTTCGCAGACTCAATACCGAACAGAGGAATATCACATCGACTTTTCTGCTGTTCTTATCAACACCACAGCATAGAAATTTGATGGAACTTGAATAAGTTATAGGGCGACCCAAGCAATACCTGGTGTATGCTCAAATCTTAACTCTTAGCGAGTAACAGACATTATCCATAATAGGAAAGAATCTAAAGATCTTCCTTCGCAAAAGATTGTCATGAAAACCATTATTTATTAATTTATTTACGTTATTTAGAACAAGCGTGGGAGAGAAAAGAAGAATACCTCAAATGATTACCACAAACATTGACACGGAAGCAACATGATGGCCACTCGGAAAAGACCTACTTGGCGCTTAAAGGATTTCAAAGATTGTGATGCGAGTAGTGTCTTGCTTAGGACCAAGAACAATGACCCTGCCCTAATCGAGAAACGAGTGGCTCTGTATCGCGTTTTCGCCCTTCGGAACCGACTCTTAAGCGCCTTTCACAGTCTGCCGGACAACGCCGTCCGGTACGTTATAAGATAGGGCTGCGGCGTCGGTGCGGGCCGCACTGCGATGTCGGCCGACCGACGTCACACTGCGCTGAAATCATTGACACGGCGTCAGAGCAAGTTATGACGGGTCAAATCGTGTTGGTTTGGCCTCATATTTTGTACTGAAGAGTCGGAACTGACGGTTGTTCACCGCAGCTTCCCCTCGCACTGCGGCACTATCATAACGTGTCGGACGGGAACGTCCGGCAGACTGTGAAAGGCGCTTTATATTAACCTCCGCTAGTAATCAAATATATTCCCTTGATAACTTTGATTATGATATGATCCTGCTGATATCATTGATTCTGTATTATGAAGTTAAGGTAAGCTCTGGTACATCCCTAGTGACCTGTTGATTTCGATTATCACAAGCAGCGGAGCGGTGGGCCTCAATGAAATATAACTAGTGATAAGGAGATTTCGACGAAAGGGCCACTGCTCCGTGCTGTGATAACCGAAAACATGAGTTCACTTGAAATAAAACAGTCTATGATCCCGCAGAATATTCCTAGACACTAGATGTTGAACAGAATCCAATTTTGAAATGCAACCTCCTCCCCACTCATGGATTTGCAGCAGAACCATATAAGTTCAAATAAGGAAAGCATTCTGCCACTCCTCTTTAACATTAGACCATGGTACGGTATGGGTCAAACGCACGATTGTTCGCGAATGAGCACGAGAGTGGTGACCGTGATCGGACTCTTAATTTCTGGCTGAAAATAGGTTTCGGAGGTGCGAGCTTGATCCTTCATTTCTTTTTTCGCCCATACCCACAACTTTTTTTCCTATATATATTGTAGCGAATCGACAGGGACTTCCGAGATACTGATTGTGAGACAATATTTCCCCTACCATCACGTAGTGACACTGACACCGGAAAAAGACATAGCTCACGCAATTCGCAATGCATTGAGTTGGAGTGCGTCCGATTGAGAATGTCCGGCAACGCGGTAAGCAGGCGTGTCAAGCGACCATCGTGTCGGAAGTTTTTGAACGAGTCTCCCCGACCCAGAAGAAGACAGCTGACTGCAGCTGTAACTATCGTCTCCTATTCTTTTCCCCCAGAAATTAGGTAAGTTTTTGAATTACAAAAAGTTTCAAACAACTATTTGTGAGATTTTGAGCCATGAATGGGGTGGACCTCGCTTGGATTTTAGGCAATTTCGATTTTTTTGTGTTTGGTGCGTGTTCTATTTGTTTCCGATATTTCGTAGTTAGCACTGTATGAGTATGGTGGGGTTTTTTGCCTCTTTACCTCGTCCTTTAAAAATCCGAACCGGGGTAGAAGACGTCATGAAAAAAGTTCTTCTGAGAGTTGTGGGGGGAGGGGTGGGTAGAGTGACATTATTGTATGTTGGGTGTTCACTATGGACCTTCCGACAGAGCGAAAAATGGGAAAAATTTGCGGGCGCGTTCTCTTCAACCGTCCACTATGACTGTGCTTTCGGTTTTTCAGGATCTTGGCTGGCTACTATATCTAACACCCGTCTACCTCAATCTGTTTTATTTGGACCAAAATGTTTTTTTTTACTTTTTTTCGAATTATACTCAATCAATCACCCTCGAACTCCAGATAATCGGAAAAAATTTCTGCGTGATCGAGCCAAGTTTAGTAGTTTTCGATGAAGAGTTAGGAGATAGGCAACCGATTGTCGCCTTCTGAAAATGAAAACTGCGGCCATTATGATAATTTTCGAGAAGGGGTTCGTCGCTTTGCTTGTTACAATGGCCATGCTTCCTTCTACGATGATTCGCAAACGACTTTAATGTGTTCAAGAAAGGTGCTCTCCTTTACTCAAGCGAAGTAATACAAAGTTACAAGATGCTCACATTACAATAATTCTCAAAGAACCCAAAATGCTGGTACAAGAAGGTGAGACCAATAATTCTTGAATAAGGGGAGGAAATGCTCATATACTACAGGGATTCACGCGATAGAAATTGTAAATCCAATAAGATTGGAAAAAGTAGGTAAAAGTCTGAATGAGAAACCTCGTGGATAAACAACTGAATAAATGCAAAACAACTTCTTTAGCAGGTGCATTGCGCGAGTCGAACCCGCAACCCCAGCATCCCTTCGTGGTTTAATATTCCCCAGCCTTATCCTCTCGACCATCCCCGCTCGCTGGCTATGGCAACTTCATCCATGTGATTAGAGGAATGGAATGCACAGTGAGCTCGAAAAAAGGCTAATATCTCACAAATGGGACAAAATCCAACCGCCAAAACTTGTATTGGGCAATTATATTGCAATTAAATGTGCACCGAGCATATGATCTCATTCCAGCTCCTCCGATTGGGAAGTTACAGGTAGTTTATAATGTTTTTTTTCTGGAATATCAAAAGGTCCGTAGGGAAAACCGAACATAGATTATTGTTCCCCTATCCATCCCCCACAACTCTCAGAAGAACTGTTTTAGAATGTATCCTCCCCGGGGGGGGCGGGAGTCGTCCCTTGTTAGTGAATCCTTCTGTGTTAAAAGAAACCTACTCCTGATAGAGGCTTTCCAACAGACTTTTTTTCAAAGGTTTGCAAATGCATAGTGATTGAGCTTCACTTGCATTTCCTAACAGGTTTCGCCAAAATTAACTTCCAAGACAGTCAATTCGACCATGACCCACTTTTGGATTGTTTAAAATCAAAGGAGGGTCTAATGTAAAAGGCGAAAACGCAGCGAACGGATTAGTTCATCTCGTGTTCATCACAAAATGCAAGAAACTGTCAGAACAAATATAACACAAAAAAAGTAAAAGAAATAAGGAAATTGCTCCTCTACCTCTCCCCCACCACACAAATGGGGTCAACACGGCAATCCCATCCCATGGCTACCAAAATCCAAAAATTACTTGACGGGACTTGCTCCTCTAAATTCTAGAGAAGAAAATGGGATACCGAAACAATAGACAGCTACCTCCCGGTGGAACTCGTCCAAAAACACCCGACGCGACGTCCGCTCGACACGCACGTCAACCGCGCAGGCGGGCACTGGCATTCGGACGCACTTTAGCCTTTTCATTTTTCGATTTTGTTGTAATGCTTATTTCGACAATTTAGGCTCCATTTCGGTCCAAAACTTGCTGTTTTGCGCCACGTGAGGTTGATTAGCGACTCACCTCAAGGTGTCCAGAGAGCGTCACTAGCAACTTGAAGTCTAATTTTCAGGCAGGGCCGACTGCATAGCGTGCCAACCTTCCCTCGAGTATAGGGTAAGGGGAAGGTTGGGAGAAATCCACGGCACTTATCATCGTTTTCTACCTATAACATACCTTTTCTACCAGCTAGCCGAGTTCATTTCATAGCCATCATATCCCCTCCCCGGTGAAATCTCCCGTTTTTCTGCGGAAGGGTATGCACTATACTTGTTATCCGAAGGTGATTCCTCGGATAATGGATCGATTCGGATAATGCCATTTTAAATTTACTCGGATATTGGTCTGATTCAGATAATGCGTTTTTTTCAAATTTTCGGATATTGGATCGATTCAGATAATGCCATTTTTTCCAATGATTCGGATACGGATATCCGTCGGATAATTTGATAAATTTCGGATACATGGGAACAAACTTCAGGCAGCACACACACACACACACACACACACACACACACACACACACACACACACACACACACACACACACAAACACACACATATATACGACACACACACACATACACATACACACATACACACACATACACACACAAACACACACACATACACATACACACATACACACACATACACACACAAACACATACATATACATACACACATACACACATACACACATACACATACACACATACACATACACATACACATACACACATACACACACTTACACACATACATACACATACACATACACACATACACACATACACATACACATACACACATACACACATACACACATACACACATACACACACGTAAACATACACACATACACACATACACACATACACACACATACACACATACACACATACACGCATACACACATACACATACACACATACACACATGCACACACATACACACATACACATACACATACACACATAAACACATACATACACACATACGCACATACATGCACACATACACACATACACATACACACATGCACACACATACGCACATACACACATACTACATACACACACACACAAACACATACACATACACACATACACACATACACACATGCACACACATACGCACATACGCACATACACACATACACACACACACATACACATACACATACACACATACATACACACATACGCACATACACACATACGCACATACACACATACACACATACACGCATACACACATACACACATACACATACACATACACACACTTTCCTAAGTATTTAACCTAAATGGAACTGATTTTTATCCGTTTTATCCGATTTTATCCGATTCTACGCAAATTTTATCCGTTTTATCCGATTTTTATCCGTTTTATCCGATTTTATCCGATTTTACACAAATTTTATCCGTTTTATCCGGTTTCTATCCGATTTTTATCCGTTTTATCCGTTTTTATCCGATTTTATCCGAATTTTTGGCCCTTCGGATAATGGTTCGATTCAGATAATGCCGATTTTAAATTTCCCGGATATTGGTTCGATTCAGATAATGCGTGTTTTCAAAGTTTCGGATATCGGATTATCCGAATCTCGGATATCCGGTCGGATATCCGAAATGGAGTGATTCGGATACTAAGTATAGTATGCACACGACCCCATTTTTTTGCGAGGCTGCTTTTAACATTGAGCCATGGATAGATTCCCAGACTATGATTTTGCGCAAAACCACGTAAAATTGATGTTTTCATTTCAGTTTTTGGAAGAAATGTAATCGATTAGAGCAAATTTTTTATGAACAAAAGAGGCCTTTTCGGAATCTTCGATTTTGAAAGAAAAAATTTGCGTTTTTCTTTCGGGCTTTTAAAAAGTTCGCTGTGAGGTTGAAAATCGGAGGCATACTTATCAAGTGGTTCGAGAAAAAAAAAACGAGGTCATACGCAACGGCGTTTAAATGAAGCAAGGGGTTAGGATTAAACGGTGACTATTCTACTGGGCAAAAGCACAGAAAACCACATCAAACGGTTGATGGGAAGAGCCCCACACACATTTACAGGATTTTGAGACCTACCTTCATGATACAAAAAAATTCTGAAACACATTTGCCCTGCTAAAATTGTTACGACATTCTTAGTAAACGAGATCTAGCCACAAAACTACGATTAGTTCAGGTTCGAGGTAGTTGGCTAAGGTAGATACCAGCCCCCGGCAAGTGTTATTTGGAAATAATTGGTAGGTGTGAGGGGAAAACAAAATTGACGATTTCCTCAAATCTAGATCCATACATTTAGGTTTGAGAAATTGGTCGATGTAGTCGCATTCTCAAACCTATCAGTTTTTTAAAGAATAATCCTTCCCTGAGTCCGGAGACCACCTCAGCCTACTACCCCCGACCTAAATCATACCCACTTGTAGTTGATTGTTTTTATTAGGGCAAGATATTTTTAGGAAAAAAATTTGTACCAAAAAAGTAGGTCTCAAAATGTCGCAAATGTTCCAAAATCATTTCTTTGAAGAGGATAAATGACTTCTTGTTCACCTCCAGAACCACTTGACTTGTACTTTTCGATCTGAATGTAATGTACTTTTCAAAATACTGTGGTGCCTTTCCTCATCAACCGCTAGACATAGACTTTTCTGTGTACTTGCACAGTAGTTTAGTCCACCGTTTCAGCAAAATCACAGCTACCACAACATTCTTAAACATAAATTTCTATAAACTTTGTTGAGCCGTATTTGAAAATTTCGAATCTTTTTCAATAACTCAAATTTCAACAGTTTAACGCTCGGTGACCACACTTAAATTAGTTGGGAGGGGACTGAGTGAGACTCCGCTGGAAGGGGTAAGGACTGACCTGCATGAGACCCTTCTGCCTCGCGCCGTCATCGCCATACGTCCGCAAAAGCTCTAACAGCAAAAATCAGAAGCAACTCGGAAACCGTAACGCCGTTGATTACCGCTTATTTAGAAAAATCCTGAAGCTTTCTTGTTTCAAATAACCCCTATCTATATAAATGGACAAAAGTGGAAAATTTTTTACAAATTGAGGATTACTTATTGAAATCCACACTTGCTAGTTTCAGAGCCTCATTTAGTGGTTCTCACTCCTAAGTCTTTAGGACACGCACACGCCACTACCATTCCCATGAAAATCATAGTGATTCGCTGTGATGTTGCTCGCGATTGTAGATCGCACTGTTTAGCCATTAGCTGTCCACGTAAACCGGCTTCCGATTGAACGCGCAACTTACCAACCTGTCCCCTGCCATTTATGTTTAGACTTCTACTTCAGCAACATATGGCATCTAATTGTGAAGCAGAACCAGATGGTTGCAAACCGACGAAAATAATGTTAGAAAAAAAAATGAATGAATAGTGAGCCGTAACACAATAAAACCATACCTATAGGTCGATCGGGATCCGCATGCCGAATCATCACCCATTCTCTCTCGGGAGGTGGAACAGTGTTGACTGAAAACAACTATATTACTCTGATTTATCCTACAACAAATGAAGCCTCATGAAGCAGGCTCGTAAAATTTCCAATAGGCTACTAATGAGGTTATCAACCCCTTTGTTATACTTGCATCGCGACATGAAGTGATCATGGCAAAACCGGCAAGGCCATGAAGAGAACAAAGATGTGTGTGCTGTTTGTTGTAAGAAACGAACACCTTGATAAGACAGTTCATTGGACGTTTTGAAAAACAAGACGCTGGGTCTCACGCTTCCGATTAAAGTGTCGTACAAGTGAACCAAAATATTTCGTCGAAAGCTGTATTATACGAAAGCAGTAGAACATTTCAAGAGACTTGGCGCCCACTTTCTTAAAAACAGTGTTCACGATAATCTTCAATTCTGAGATTATTCGCTGTATTGATTAAGTGGCCCCCGGGTAGAAATAAAATGACGTAGAAATTGAGAAAACACACCAAAAGCACACGGAATCCTTAAATATCACCCCGCCTCTTAAGTATCACAGGAAATATTTGTTGTGACAATGAATACTTTTGTGGGACCGTCTTTTGCAATTCTCTACTCTCTGTTGCTTCATACTATCTTTCAGAATGTAGCCAATACAGTTTTGCTTACAGCCACAGTACACCCTCAGATATGAATTTTGAGATTCACATGTAATTGTGTAGAAGACCCCTCCTGTATAACACGTGCCAAATGCGAGATCTCAATTCCTCTAAATAAGCGAGATATAAGCGACCACCACAGGCCCGACCCCTTTCGCTCACCACCACAGGCCCGACCCCCTAGCAGACTTTCGAACTCGATAGCTGCTCGATGGATCGATGGATTCCAACTAGTCGTCGTTCTTCAGTCCATTACCAAACTGTCTCCTTATCCTGGCTTTCTCTCACGCAACGATTGCGAATGAAGAGAAATACAGGCCTGAGACAAATGGTCCACTAATTTTTCACCCTCAAAATCTAGGCATCTTTGAAGAGCCATAACTCTGTTTAAAGGTGGTCTTGGAAGATTTCAGAGACACCACTGCGATCAGCGTGTGACTCTCTCCAATATAAGCATGAAATCTCAAAAAAAAATTTTTGGGTGTCCTGAGCCTTTAAACTATCCTTCCATTTTTGATTTGCCCCATTTTTTGGCAGTGACAACCACCGTGAACACGTTCATCCAATCCGACATCTAGTCCACGTTATAGAATAATGTCACTGAAATGCGACGCATTAATGCGTCTCTCGCCGTTTCTTCGTGATTTTGGTAACACTTCGAGAACACATTGTTTTATGTGAAAAACTCGGGGACGAAACTCATCGTGAACACTTCCCTTAAGTGAAAACAAGGACTTGAGCCAGTTGTCAAAAATGACACCATAGCGGTCATTTCTGGGAGAACGAGCCTTTTAGAAATGTTCTTCATAATTTTCTCTGCCCACCGATCCTCTGTGTGAAACTCTGCCTTACAAAATTTACATAAGGCCTCTGTTAGAGAAGGGGACCACAACGTTTGCACGCAAGAAATAAAATACGTTAGAGCCATAGAAAATGCTCACAGCAACTGAGGTTGATCTTATGTATAAAGGGTTCCTATATTCTCACTTCCTATACGCCAATAAAAAAAGCTTCTACGAATCCAGTCTTTGCAGTCCAGAAGAATACTGAAGAATGTCTGTATGACCTCCAAAATAATTTCAGAAGTTTGTGACGCAAATCGTGATTTCAAATTCTGAAAACTTGTGTCTTCCAGAACTCGGGTAGGACCGTGAAGAAAAACTGCCCAAAACCCAAAGTTGGGATTCGCGCGAAATATTTCAAGGTAGGTCCGCTCTCATATACACTAGGGGACGATAAGAGTCTCGCTGTGCAAAGGCGCGGCGGCATGCAGTGGAGGGAGATCGATCGTGCGAAACCACATGATCGATACCCCTCCATTGCATGCTGCCGCAGCTTTGAGTGGCGAGACTCTAAGGGGTTGTTTATACTTCCGCCGCCGAGCGGCGCGATGAATTTCTGTAATATTGATCATGCGGCGCGGCACGATCGAGATCATAGGAGTGAGCTTTGCCGCGCCGCTCGGCGGCCGAAGTATGAACGACCCCTAATCGGCCCCTTAAGAGCTCTGCAGAGCTGTACAGCCCGGCGGCACGCCGCCGAGTGAGAGGATTGGGACGTGGCCAAACCCTGACGCGGCGGCGCACTTCAATGCCTCGCAGAGTGGCAGCGATGCCTGCCGTCGTTCTTCATTATCCTCCATTACGTACAACCTCGTTCATTATGCGCCAGAATTTGAATTTCATTGATTTCAAAAACTATGAAATCACACTTGAACAAAAATTTAAACTTAAGAGGCGCCTGAACTGGAAAGCTTCTCAAAAACTGCTGAACTTCCATGTGTTTTTGAAAAGTTTTCGTCATTGAAAGAAATCGGAGGATATGCTGTCAGAGACGGAAAACAAAATGTAGTAGCGATGCTAATGTGGAATCTCTCGTGAGAATCGATATTATCCCACAAAGAGTGAAATCAATTATTTAGAAAGTGAAACGTAATGGGTCACATAAAAAAGCCACGAACGATTGAAAAAGCGTTCAAGCGTTTATGTATGCGTGAGATCACTACCTCGAATGAGAGTAAAAATAGAAGAAGTTTGCATGGATGACTAAACAGTGGAAAAACAAATTAAAAGAATCTATGGCGGCGCTCCTTGCCGAAGACAGAAATGGTCCAGACCAGGGTCGTGCGGAAAAAAATTATTTTTAGAAACAGAAAACAGAAAATCTAGTTTGACAGAAAACAGAAAAAATCTCCAAAAATGGGCAGAAAACAGAAAATTTTCAAAAATCATTAAATGGTGTTCAGCGTATACTAAACGAAATTTCTCAAAACACTTAACTTTTTTATTACACTTTTTGAGTGATCTATGCTTCTTTCGTTGAATTTTTAAAACCTTACAGTTGGCCAGAGCAAAAAGTATAGGCGCTCAAGAAATGCAGATTATGAGCGCGATGTGGTCACAAATGTTCATTAAACCTTCCTTCTCCCAGGGAATAAAAGCTGGATTATTTATTAAAAGCTCAATACATATGTCTGTACAAGGAGTACGTATTGAAGTCGGAGCGAGCTTTCCGTTCCTGAGTGTACATATTTTGACACTGATTGTGGGATAACTGCTGGTTTGAACACTGTACTACTCCTCAGAGCTAAAAGTCGCGCCCATACCGCGCACCTATGCCGTTAGAGTATAACTGACCTGACGCGCTAATCGCTCCACGTTGAGAACCTCTCGTACCGCTGTGGTAGAATTATCATCTGCCTCATAGCCTTACCATCAATTTCTTGGCCCTTCATCTTAACTGAGTTCTGCGCCATCTGCGTTGTTGGGGCCAACATTACCCAGCTCCACCAAAGCGGGTACGCTGGGGAGTGGGTATGAATAGTGGGCGTTAAGTAGTATTAATGGTTTATAATTGTTAGTATCGAGTCACATTGCAGTTTTCTTTTCACTTGACTGCTTTGCGATACATCTGAGGCCCCGGTCAGAGTTGGTGCTATTCGCGTCTGTAACCCACCGACTCCCCCCAACACCTCCAAACACCCACCCGGTCGATACGCATGATTAAAATGATGGGCTGAGGTTGTGAAAATCACTCGGTGTATCCAACTAGATATGACGATGATTACGTGGCCAACGGACTGCACCTGTTCAGAGAAATATTGAAGGAGAGTAAAGTGAAGAAACGGAGGTAGCAGTAAGGTTAGCTTTCTAGTGATACGCAATGTTTTATCATCGGCCCGCCCACCCGGTAATTTTCTCATCTGCCGTCATCCACGTATTGCATGGATATCGACCGCGTCGGATACACCGAGTGATTTTCTCAACCTCACTCCATCATTTAAATCGTACGTATCGACCGGAAGGGTGTTAGGGGGTGTTGGAGGGATACACCGGGTGATTTTCTCAACCTCGCCCCATCATTTTAATCATACGTATCGACCGCGTGGGTGTTAGGGGGCGTTGAAGGGATACACCGGGTGATTTTCTCAACCTCGCCCCATCATTTTAATCATACGTATCGACCGAGTGGGTGTTAGGGGGCATTGGAGGGATACATCGGGTGATTTTCTCAGCCTCGCCCCATCATTTTAATCATACGTATCGACCGGGTGGGTGTTGGGAGGTGTTGGAGGGATACACCGGGTGATTTTCTCAACCTCGCCCCATCATTTTAATCATACGTATCGACCGAGTGGGTGTTAGGGGGCATTGGAGGGATACATCGGGTGATTTTCTCAGCCTCGCCCCATCATTTAATCATACGTATCGACCGGGTGGGTGTTGCGAGGTGTTGGAGGATACACCGGGTGATTTTCTCACCCTCGCCCCATCATTTTAATCATACATATCGACCGAGTGGGTGTTAGGGGGCATTGGAGGGATACATCGGGTAATTTTCTCAGCCTCGCCCCATCATTTTAATCATACGTATCGACCGGGTGGGTGTTGGGAGGTGTTGGAGGGATACACCGGGTGATTTTCTCAACCTCGCCCCATCATTTTAATCATACGTATCGACCGAGTGGGTGTTAGGGGGCATTGGAGGGATACATCGGGTGATTTTCTCAGCCTCGCCCCATCATTTTAATCATACGTATCGACCGGGTGGGTGTTGCGAGGTGTTGGAGGGATACACCGGGTGATTTTCTCAACCTCGCCCCATCATTTTAATCATACGTATCGACCGAGTGGGTGTTAGGGGGCGTTGGAGGGATACACCGGGTAATTTTCTCAACCTCGCCCCATCATTTTAATCATACGTAGCGACCGGGTGGGTGTTAGGGGGGGGGGGGGTTGGAGAAATACACCGGGTGATTTTCTCAGCCTCACCTCACCATGTTGTTCATACGTATCGACCGGGCTGGTGTCGGGGGGTGTTGGAGGGATACACCGGGTGATTTTCTCAGCCTCAGCTCACCATGTTGTTCATACGTATCGACCGGGCTGGTGTTGGCGGGTGTTGGAGGTATACACCGGGTGATTTTTGCATCCCATTGCCGAAGCTTTCTGTGTGCATCGACCGGGCTGGATACGTCGGCTCATCCAACTATGACCGGGGCCAGAGGGATTCGTCAACGATAAACCTCAGGGTAAGAGTATACACTATAAGATAAAGGTAAGGAAGTGCGCAGCGCATTCGACGTCGTATTTGTAGAGGCTTGACTCTGAGAGAAATTGTCGCTGCGGCTCCGCGATAACGCCGCAATGGCTCCGGGAGAGTGTCTTATATGAAGTTATTCAAGATTTATAAGACAACTAGGGAGCCTAATAGTAAGAACAAAAGTTCGCACCTGCGGTCGTTACGTCCTTTGTCTGATAAGAACAGAATTTACCGCCGCTTTCGCACACAAGGAAATACGCAGAGTACCTCCAACTTGGGTATATTAAACCGGCGAAAATTTCGTTTAAAAGCAGCATACACGCACGCAAACATGGTCGAGATATCAGCATAAATAGGCCCCCACGGCCCCTACCAAGTCGTCAACGACGTTTGAAGCGCTGAAAATCATACAGAATGACATAATTTGAGCAATCATATCTCGCACGCCCGTATTTTCACACCACTTCGAGTAACAGAATGGAAAGTTAAACTTGAGAAAACATGTGATAATTGAGAGTGATAGCACTATCAAAAGACGGTGCACGAGAGAAACAGCTCGATTTACCTGGATATTACATGTTTGTACGCCGATGAAATCCTCCATTTCCAAAAGCCAGCTGGAGTAGAGCGGCATTCTCAAAAGTGGGTGAGAGTTAATCGGTATGTAGACATGTTTTACTCAAGTAAGTCGAGCTGTTTCTCTCGTGCACTCCCTTTTGGTAGTGCTATTACTCTAAACTATCACATGTTTTCTCAAGTTTAACTTTAACTTTTCATTCTGTTACTCGAAGGGTTGTGAAAATACGGGCGTGCGTGACAGGGAGGGTCAAATACTGTCATCCTGGATGGTTTTCAGCGCTTCAAACGTCGTTCACGACATGGTAGGGGCCGTGCAGGCCTATTTATGCTGATGTCTCGACCATGTTTGCAAGCGTGTATGCTGCCTTTAACCACACAGGGCAGTACATCGTACTCCACGCGGGTTCGCTGCTGCAACCTCGCGGAGCCGGCGCGGTTCTAACGCGGAGCCGCTGCGGTACTATCGCGGCAACGTCTAGGCTCAAAACACGGCAGCAGAATCGTCTGATCACGGAGCCGATGCGGCACTATCGCTGCACAGTCGAGGATCGCGGTACTTTATCGGCGCTGACGCGGCTAATTTTCTCAAATGAGTGGGTTTCGTGCTTATTCAGTGGCTTGCAGGGACCAGCCGACTTCCCAATGAGTGCCATCATCTCCCTACATGAATCTGTTACCAATTGAAGGACCCCGGAAGGTTGGTTGGTTTGGTTCACCTCGGCGAGGATCGAACCCGACCGTGTACAGCGAACAGCACCATTTGCTCCCACCACGCCACACGTGCCCTAATGGATAACCACTACAGCGAGATAAAAGTGTCTAGCGTGGTACAACTGCAGAGAGCCTTGGTGAAGTACATCCTCACCCTATCGGCTTAGCTTCGATAAATCCGGCCACTTTTTTCTAGGACAGTCCTGCTGCAAATCGCGGTACACGTTTTTTCTGTTATCTGTCCAATTTTTGCCTATTTTTAAAGAAAACAGAAAAAAATGGCCAAAAATGGGCAGAAAACAGAAAATTCCGCATATCCCTGGTCCAGACCATTCCTCGCCGCCACTCGATGGCGGCGTCGCTCCGGTAGCCGCTGGTTTCGCGGCGACGAAAACACTCTGCAAGGTACCCGCGTCGCTCCTCTCGCGCGGCACGTCGCCGCTCTCGTCCGCTGCGTAGCGCCCCCCATTCTCCAACACTGCCGTGCCGTAGCGGCACTCGCCAAGGCGCAACTCTACAGAGCCTTTTAGGGTGTAACAATACGAATGCGCGCCCGAATCCAACGCTCAATTTGGAAAAATTCGAATTTTCGGAGCAGCCATCTTTGCACAGGATCGGCTTGTTCAATTCTTTCACTTTTGCTATTAATGTGATTTTGCTCGCTTTTCTATTTCCTTGTGAACAATTTTTTAAGAATGATCGCCCAAAGGTATATATTGAGGGCATGTTTGCTCTGTGCTTAGAAGCAGAGCAAGACTGCTTCTGATTCGCATCAAACCCTTTGTGAAGCTTATGGGGAAAATATTCTATTGAAAGTTTGAAGCTTGATGCGAATCAGAAACAGTTTTGTCTCGCTTTTAATCATAGAGCAAACATGCCCACAGTATACATATACTTTTGGGCGACTGTTCCCCGAAACAAAATTATACGGAAATATAAAAGCGAGCGAAATCACAACAATAACAAAAGTTACACAAACGAACAAGCAAACCCTGAGCAAAAGATGGCTGCTCCGAAAATTCTTTTTTTTTGCGCGCTTTCTTATTGTTACACCCAACTATGATTGCGCTGTGCCTTTGATCCAACACCCACCAAATTTCGATCTCGAAATTTTCAAATGCTGTTTTGTTGTTCTAAGTAGTGTGCTTGTGTTGATCTTTATGCTACTGTTATGACCCGTTTTTTGTTTTCTCCGGTCTAACACAAAGCCTAGCTTGCTCGGATGAGCCCGGGCGGAGAAAGCAGCGGAGGGGTCGGTCATGGCAAAATATAACTGTGATAAGGAGATTTTGACATGACAAGCCCGATAAGCCTTACTTCGACCAGCCCAAAATGAGGGAGCTAGGCTATTCATGTCGTACACCGCGTAATAAATGAATGTATGAATCAATATGTATTAATCTGCCACAGCTGATAGAGCATTTCAACCCTTTACGTGCTTAGACACATTCGCGGAAATTCTCGACCAGACGTAATTTATTTTTTGTGTAAACCGCATGATTCAGCAACTCTGGTCATTTCTGTCTTATCGAATCAATTCTAGCTAAGACACTCTATAAATGTGTACAATGGGCCTACGATACATTGCACCTACTCGAATATTCGCGATTGACAATTCGAGAATGGATTCGTTGTTCAAATATATCGAATTCCGAACATGTTCGACATTCTAAAAGCCGAAAAATGGCATTTCGAACATAGCCGAGAATCGAGGGTTCGACAAAGTTAAATTTCAAATGTATTCGAAAAGTGCTCGTTAGAAAAAAGAAGAGTCGACAATTAGTACCGCAACATAGTAATCGAAGTCACACACATTACCTTATAAGGCAGAAATGACCAGAATCGCAGTCTTTGGCCGCTTAAAACTGCTTGCTCAAAGGCAGCATACGCGCTCGTAAACGTGATTGAGATAACTACGAAAATAGAATGGTATAGCGCATATCACAACGCCTATGCATTTTGAAGCGTCAAAAACGACCCGAAATACCGCTACACGAGTAAAAAGTTGACCCCTCCCTGTAGTTCTCCGCTCACTGTATTTGACGCCTTCTTCCAAAACAGGGGTGCTCGGCCATTCCCACCGTCGGCAACGTTTGTGGGTGGTACAATAAGTGCAATAAGTAAGCCACATACATCGACGCTGATGGGAATGGCCAGCACCCCTGTTTTGGAGGGCGGCAAATACAGGGGCGGGCCAACTTCTCACTCGTGAAACGACACTGTGGGTCGTTTTTGATGCTTCAAAATGTGTAGGCGTCGTGTTCTGAACCATACCATTCTATTGCCGTAGTTATCTCAACCACGTTTACGAGCGTGTATGTTGCCTTTAAAGGCATCGTACGCGCTGAAAACCACTCACCGTTTTTTCGGTTCAAATGATTTTCTGGGCCCACCTAAAAACGTAGAGTTTGTTCGGTTGAAAACGCCTTATTGTGAAGATAATTGAAGTTGAATGTCTCAAATTCCGTCAAAAGAGGCCGGCCTTCCGTCAGCCATCTGGCACAATTTGCTATCAGCCATCATATAAGTAAATTTTCAACGTTTGACACAGTACAACTGAGGGAAAGTTAATGGAATATACCATACGATTACGTGAAGAATGACTTTTCTATACACATCGATTGACCTTTCTTTCTCAACAAATCACTTGAAAGAAAGATAAACTTCACTTGATCGTGAGATCGTCGGTCAAAACAGCTATCTCTAACGATCGACTCTTCCTTTGTCAATAGTCGATTAAGATATTTTGGGTCTAAAAAAAGGGTTTTCAGAGGATTTTTCGCGGTTTTTTCAACGTAGCTGTTATATAGGGAACTATAGCTCCCATTATATGTGGAAAACTCAAAAACAAAATCCATCGTGAACGATGCCTTTAAAACTCCTAAAATAAAGAAAAGTAGCTTAAAATACAAATAAAGAAAACCCGCGGATGCTCTTGTCTGGTCCTCACAGATTTCAGAAGTTCCATCAGTGTTTAAAGCTCTGGGGGTTATTAAGCATTAAGAGAAACATTCATGCACACTCAGTACTTAAAATTTCTATAACTTTTGGTAACGCAGCTCAGAAAACCACCACGTTCCTCTGAAGTGAGAAGAAGCACTAGATAGGAAAGGAATTGTGCTTTCAAACAGTAGCCACATTTGGAGAACATGCCAACTCCGAAATCTACGGAAATCCACAAAAAACACGAGATTTGCCCATGGGCCGGAAAAGCCTGACTGATAGCCGGTATTCTAAGAAAAAATCATCCCATACTGAAAGAAGAGGTCGTCTGTTCAAGCTGTTTGTAGAGAAGTGTAAGAGAATGGGAAACATTCACATTGACCAATAGTCGAAGATAACATGGCTACTCTGGAAACTTGCCTATACATAACGCTAATTGTCGACTACACACTTTCTTACAATTTTTACTTACAACAGCTTCAGAATGCTGGCACTGAAAAATTCGGCAAAAAAATCTGTGAAAATTGAATAGTGGGACTCTTGTTTTGCATGCGGCTACTCCATTATCACTATAAGTAGTTGATGGATGAAGGATGTCAATCACACATCCGGAATGTTCAATGAAATATTTTAGGAAATAGATGAGTCCTTCCTTTCATAAAGAGCTCCTACTGTACCGCGTGACAAGGTGGACGGAACAGGTGCTCTCTACACACCGAGACAAGTTGTCTCGCCTTCCGCGGCTCTTATTCCACTCAAGGCCACTTCGCTTCGCACTTCGCGTGACGTTTTCGAACAGCAATGACAGGACAACTCCTTCCTCTGTGTGTAGAGAGCCCCTATCCCAGGTGGACGTGAAAATTTTTCAGAGAATTGAAAATTCAGAGGGTACGTTAAAATTTCGGACTGAAGCAAAAAAAATCCCCAAAAACCATCAGCCGAGAAAGGACTGTAGTGTTCATTACAGAAAAAAAAGATTCAACAATAGAACAGAAATTGGAAAAAAATTGAATCCCGAAATTTTCGAGAGCTTTATCACCTGTGAATACCTAGAAAATATGAATTTTTTGAGTTTTGGTCACTCAGAGAAGTCCAGAACAAGGTTCTTCCTGACTTCCTTCCTGTCCGACATCAACACTCTTTATCAAACGCAACTTGCCATACAAAATGCGAAAGCTCTTCAATTTACTTCTTCTTGCAATTGGTTTTCACTTTTTGAAGGCATATCGAAGGCAAATATAAGCTTTGCTAGTCGTTCGCACTCCATCAATACATGCACTCTTTCTAAACGATTCAATGGGATGGGTCGACCGGACCGAAGCTGATTTTGTGGAAGAAAACCGTATTGGAACTTTGAAAACACTATCGATCAGAAACACACCATAGGAGAAAACATATAACTATACGTTCTTAGGTCAACAATATGAGGCACGGAAAACCCGTCGTCTCCCAATAAATCCTGCATTTACCGGATATGAACCCGCGATAATGAAGGCTTCGAAGATTTCCAGGGGATTACGTCAACCGCTTCCTTACCCAAACGTCCTTACCGACTTACAGCAGTTTATAACAATCACGAATAAATGCCAATGAGAGATAAAAAACCACGGGTAAAGGTGGGAAAAGACGACGAGAGTCGCACTCGCTAGACTACGGACTGGATGTGATAAATAATCGAATATTTGATTCATTCGGAATTTTGAAATTTGGGTTTTTTTTCGAATGTCAGCGCTTTTTTATAAAAATTGAATAATTCGTTTTCCCGAATACTTGGCTCAGCCGGGACACGGAATAATTGATTGTTTCTCAAATCGTCGATTCATTTGGTATTATAAATTATTCGGTTTTTCGAATATTCGACTCATTCAGAATTTCACAATATTGGGTTTTTCAAATATTTGGGTTAATAAGACAGCAGAAATATCCGATTTCTCGAATATTTGACAAATTTAACGCCACAACTTCCAAATATTCAGCTACCAGAAAAATATTCAACAGTATTATTCAACGGTAATCTTCCTCCATTAATCGAAAATTTGAATATTTAATCAAAGTTATGTGTATAGGATTTTCGAATAAGTTCCCAAATTTTATAAGTCGAATCGAATAAAAGACAGATTCTCGAATATATTCAATCATCCAAGAAAAATGAGGGACTATATTCGAGTCAATTCATTGATTCCGAATTTTCCAGAAGTCCATATTCGACAAAATCACTGATTCGAAAATCTTTGAAAGGGGTTATTCGAATTATTCGTTCATTTGGGGTATACCAAAAACGCGACATCCGAGTTATTCAATAATATGAAAACTAAGGCCGAATGCCCATGTCTAGCGCTCATTGCAATCCTAATAGTGTTTTCTCCCAAGAAAAACTCCTGGATCGTCCTAATCGCATAAGGCAGTAATTAAGCAACAAAAATCTACGACTCGAATATTGCTCTAACTCTATTCATTTTTTTACTTCAACTATCTATCTTATTTCCGAGAAAACGTCAGTGACCCAGTTTGCTTTCCTCTTTCTCTGTTATGGACAAATTCTACCATAGCTCGAAAATGACACTCACGCCCCAGAATGGAATCAATTTTATGGCATGAGTCGAAGGTTTGGACCATGAGAATTGAAAACTGACGAAAAAAATTAAAGGGAAAATCGAACTTATTGTAAGTAAGAAAACAATGGGATTATTTTTTACTGGATTTCAAGAAAAATTAGTTATACCGCAGTATGCTCGCTCTCAAACGTGGCTAACATAGCGAAGTTAATAAACTCTCACGGTCTGTACCAGATGGACCACGTTGTCAAAAGAGAGGAAAACGAGCCGAAACTACGGTATCTCATAAGGGAAACTATTTAAACGTTGTTCGAAGTTTGCGAAATGAAGCACATACCAAGAATGCCCATGCTACAATGAGTAAAAACTGTGAGTGACTATGGACTAATCTTAAATTTGAATAAGTTATAAGCTCAAAACGATCGGTTGGAGTAGTAATATTATCTTTTACCTAATGCAACCAACCATAGGAACCCGAAACGCCGAAATTGGACCTCATATGTAGTCGTGTTCGGCGCACATAAATGCCCCACTGGGCACAGCTTGGGCCAGAAAAATTCGACCTTCGGACCCCCCAGAATGAGGTTGAGCTACCCCCCCCCCATTGTTCTCCAGAGGTCAAAAAAATTCGCCGAATATCTTGCCCGAGGGGTTTTTATTGAAAGCATAACACAAAAATGTGGTCCGTTTTCGTTGTTCTAAATGATTAAGGTGAGGTGAGGTGAAAAAGGTACCATTATAAGTACCGTAATACGCTGTATTCTCCTGAAAAATTGAAACGGGTCCTCATATTTGCGTTCAGCGCCTGAAAGGAGTCACTTACAGTTTTTACTAATCGTATGAAGTATGGACATTCCCGCTATGTGCTTCACTTTGATCAACCCCTCCCTTATCATTTTTTTCCAAAATTAAAAATGTTTGCGAAACCCCCCCCCGAAGCGCAATTTCTTGGCAGCTTATATTTGATTACTACAACTGTCAGACGCCGAAAATTTGTTCAGTGGTCAGGCTCAAGCATCTAAAAGCTGAGCAATGCTACGATCCTTCCCTTTTGTGACCAATAATATCGAGAATTTTTGGGAAATCTTCATCAAATCTTTAATTTTCGAAGAAATTTTTGCGACCACCGACCTTCATTTTCGAGTCAGAATTTCTGCAGCCCCCCCCCCCACCAGCCGTTGAGAAATTTCGCAACCCCGCTTGACCCTGCTCGTAAGCGAAAATTCAAAGGTGCTCGAATCAAGTGCTGCTTCACAAAAAAAATGTGGAGGGAGCTCCACCGTTAAAAGGCAGTGCTCACCATGATTTTCGTTCCCGAGTTTCCCACCCATAACAATGCATTAGCAACCAAATGTTACCAAAATTACAGAGAAACAGCGAGAAACGCACTAGAACGTCTTATTTCAGTGATACAATTCTCTGGCCTGGACTAGTTGTCCGATTGAACGAACATGTTCACGGTGGTTGTCCCCGGTGAAAAAAGGGGCTAAAAATGGAAGAAAATTTCACGCAAAACCGTATTAGTTAGGGTCTGAAGGACTGTGCGGAGCAACAGAAGGTTGGGAAATGCAAAAGACGGTTCCACAGAAGATTTCATTGTCACAACGAACAGTTCCTGTGAGAGTAAAAAGGCGGGGTGAGAGTGAAGGATTTCGTGCCCTTCTAAAGCGTTCTTCTCGATTTCTTCGTCATATCAGTTCTACCCGGGGCCAAACAATCGATTTAGCGCTTAATCTTAAAATCGAAGATTATCGGGAACACTGCCTTTAAGCCGAGCTCCATATTTTTGAAGGCCCAAGATCGCTCAAAAACGGTTATTTTGGCACGGTTTTGAGGCTTTCAACGGCGTGACCGTCCCGGTATAGACCGTGAGAGCCTATTGGCATACCTATCTGAACTACTTTTGCGAGCGTATGCTCTGATTCCGGAACTTTTGGAAAGGAAAAGGAAATGCAATGTTGCACGAATTACGCAAGAAAATTTTTGCCACACTGCATAAGAAACCCACCGGCACACGTACCAAGGGCAGCTAGTTCAGGATGCTTAGACAAGTGAGAGGCACAAGTGCAGCCATCTGTAGAAGATCCGGAAGAACTGGAGCGAGAAACACTTGGGGTCCTCTTGGATGCGAATGATAATTCAGTTTTGATCGAATAAATGAGCTCGTTCAAATCTGGAGATGAGCTCGTTTCCCAGCACAGACTTTTGCCATGGTTCGATGATTGAGATGTCATAGAGGAGTTGTATGATTCCGAAGCAAATTCATGTACTGATAAGCTCGTACTCGCAGCATAATCGGCAGAGGACCTTGCCACGAACAGGGACGTCTCGAATGATGTTATGGAACACTGCTTCCTGCTGAGAGGTTGAGATATCCAATGCGAGATTGATCCTTCTTCTTTCGCATCAAAAGTTGAGTGAAATGCTTCATCCTCGTTCAAATGCAGTCCAGTTCGACGGAAATCATACGAATTGTACGTAAAAGTGGACTCTTCGGGGGAATCCAGGAACCCTGCACGAACCGCAACAAGACGCTGATTATATCGCCTCTGCTGTAACTCAGCCCATCTTTTCGCACGTCGCGCGAATCGTTTCCCCGTTCCTCTTCCTGCGCAAAAGCTTTTATTAGCCCCATTTGAGTTCTGTTCCGTAAAGATATCTGTTCTATCCGCGCATGGATGTGAGAGACCATCTGACATAATACATGTGGCGGCTGTGGTTAGCACATTGCCGAAAATCACAGACAGAAGTGTTCGGATTCAAAATGCGTAGAGTATTGCGGGGAAGGTGCGCAGACGTGGCTAAAGCTATGAGGGAGCTATTGATATAGCCTTAGGTGGCGCACGACAAGACGGGGAAGGGGCGTGTTCCGATGGGCGTACGCGGTAGATGATTTATGACATGCAGAGATGAACGCGAAGAAACAGTTCAGAGACAAATACACTTTTCCACAACATTTGACAACAAAACTTACTTTCACAGAAGTGAGGTCTCAACAGTTCTCCAAGCTTCTTTTTCTCCAGAGAATGGCAACTGAAGGAAGCTCCTTAGCTGCTTTTATCCATCCAAAAAAAATTATTCAAATCTTCTACAAAACAATGGCTACCATTCCTCCACACTGCCTTATGAACAAGATCTCGAAATTTTTTCCCCTGTTATGATGCAGAGTGGGCAGATTATTGTCAGCGGCACACAGTGGGGTCAGACAAAACTTTGTGAACAGTCCACCGGAAGATGTCATCTATCCAGCGCAGACGATAGTGCCACCCAGCGTTGAGCAGGGCTGCGAATTGGCGCAACGGGGGGTCAGAAAATAGTCTTCCATAACCTCAACATTGATCATTTTTCCGAATTAGTAACTCAAAAAGGCTGAAGCAAATTTTCATCTTGAAAGGGTGATCGTAAAAACTTTACAATTTTTTTCAAAAATTCGATCCATAGGGGGGGGCGTAGCTCCGCATAAAATTGGCGCAACGGCTTGCTCAACCCTGGTGCCACCACAAAATTCGTCGTAAGCGTACCCCTCGCAGATGCTACAAGGAAAATCGTAAAACTTCGGTTTGCGGCCCCGAGAGCTGGAGGACGTACGTGAGCTATCGTCCGAGTGACCGCTTCCCTTGAATGGAATAGCCGACTGCTGCAGATCGGAACATCAGGCTATTCTATTCAAGCAAAGCGGGGTCCCGAGTAAAATTGGAATGCAGAAGATTGCTTAACTCCTCCATTTTTGTGTACCGACGTACGTTTTCCTTCTCCAGAGGCCGGATTCGTCAATTATACCCCTAGTATAATTATACCCCCGGGTAAATATACTCCAAAGTACATTACCATATACCCCCATCGTGTTATTCACAACTTGACGAGCAGATGTGGTATAATACACTGCGTATCATGAAAATAGGAACCCCCCCCTGAAATTGTCGGACTCGGACTTGTTGAGGATAGGTCTTTTTTGTCAACACTACAGTGATCAGGATGTAAAATAACCCCCGAACACCTGTTTTGGGTTAGATCGAATGTTTGTGCCTTTTTCTAGAACAAAAAGGATAGGACAGCCCAATGTTAAATCGGATTTCTCGTTGGATATAATTGCGTGATCACAAATCTTATGGCCGATAGGCCTTCCTCGCACATTTACTGAAACAAATACTTGATTTCGTATACTTTCGACCAAGCTGATCAGCCTCTGCAAATCGCTCTTGCTCCAGTTCTCCATTATGGCCGGTTGGAGCTCAGAAATCGAGATATATCGCCGGCTATTGGCTCACACCCGACGACCTAAAGTATCCCAGCGATTCATTCTGTTGAGATCAGATATTCAGAGCTTTGACAACACGTAATCAATCTGTGCTTATAAAAGCCTACACCACCTACTTGGGGCCAATTCTTGAATATGGCACGCCGGTATTTAACCCCTAAAAACTGAAGGACCTAAACTGCTTGGAGAAAGTCCAAAGCAGTTTCACAAAGAAACTGTTCACTAGAATGCGTGGTTTTGTTTATGGCCGCATACCCGATTCCGTGCAGAGAAATGAGCTATTTCATTTAAAACCGTTATCACTCAGAAGAGTAGAGAATGACTTACTTCTTCTCCACAAGATCCTATTTGGCGTAGATTTCGGTCTTAAACCTGAGGACCTTGTGACAACGGGAGAGTGAACCACTACGGATGGCCCCATCAAACTCCACCGTTACACATCTAACCTCAACTGCAGGCGCCACTTTTTCATCAACAGAACTATACCTATTTTTGAGAACCTTTGCAGAAATCATTCCATTCCTTCCAACTGCACATCATTCAAAATTTTCATTCGAGCGAAAATTGAGTCGGGTAACCGCACAAGAAGCCCTTCCTGACTGGCTGGATACCTTGTGATTCCTTCCGTTAGGTTGATTAAAGCAGCAATGCGCATTTTTCTGTTGCCGTTATGTTGTTTTGCATGTTTCCGTGCTTCAGCTTCCTATGGTTTATTTGTATTTTGCGGTCGTTTTAAATATTGTTTCTGACTACATAGGCCTGCCTATGTAATAAATAAACAGATAAGCCACTCTAGGCAAGAGGGTTATTGCCGAGCAAAGAGGCCGACCTTAGACCTGCTTGCGTGAACTTTCTGATTGCCCTGCTAGAAACTGCGGCTTTGTCGCCCAAAAACTTGGGGAAATGAAAGTAGGCGTTACTCTGATGTCCTCTGGAGGCAGGGTCAAGTGGGACGTTTTGCGATTTTCCGCAATCGGAGCGACCCCCTCCCGGCCACCAATTTATTTTCCAAAAATCCGAAATTTCTGCAATCCCCAGAGGTGCACTGTTTTTGCAAAAAAAAAGTTGAAACTTTTGGGTACAGGAAAGTGATTTCTATCTTTTTCACTTTCAGAAATTTTCATTTTTGGTCCGAGATTTCAGCGATCTCCCTTACGGGACCACTTCGAACATAAAATGGAGTTTCGAAAAACGGTCTTTTGAGGGTTGTAGAGGAGTTAAAAAGAAACGATTTGAGATTTTAAAATTTCACTCAGCCCTCACGGGTAGATCAAAAACGATCAAAAAGGAAAGAAATCAGAACGTTGGATTGGGACGACGTAGCGCAAATGTGAGCTATACGGTGGCCTTGAAATCATCTGAAAAGGTTCTCCTAAAAGTTTGAAGATAAAATCTAGCTAGGTTCTCGAGTTATGACTTGTTCATTGATCTCCTGAACAATGCTCGTTGCATTCAAACCACCGATCACTGCAATGTGATAGTCGGGGTGAGCTAGCAGCACACCGTGGCTCAGTCGGTTAGGCGTTGGATAACGAAGCAATTGAAAGATGGTTTGAATTCTGTGGAATCATTACTGCATTATGGCTGATAGTTATGACATTTCTATGTGTTCACCTTACAAGTTTTGAGTTTTAACAGTGTCTCTTGTTTTTTATACCTCTTTTCTTATATCGCAGAGGTAACGTGATATAAACGGAGAACGGTTCACATCAATGTTAGAAACTATAGAAATTCCGAGGTTTCGACAATTGCTAGAATATCAAGAATACCCTTACCCTTCTCCCCCACATATGTTACAGAAAAATCGTCCCTAATTGGGAGAAACACTTTAGGGGACTTATTTTGATATATGACGCTGGAAAAAAGTTCGGACAAGATGAAACTTCGTGAACTTGTTCCTTGATCAGTGACCAATCTTTTTTCCAACGGAAATAATTATTGTAAACAGAAACGGGTTCACCTAAACTACAAAATCCATTGAAGCAACCTAATACATAAGCGCATGGCTCGAAGACTCAAGAAAAAAGTGTTTCGTTATCAATTCCAAAATTTTCAGTACAACAGAACCTTTTAATAACGCACTTTACAAGAAGACTACTTTTATTCAGCCTGGCCATTCTGGTTTAAATGTAGTTTTCTGGTGCCATTTGGACGTAGAATCCGAGTATGCTCTTCGCAGCTTCTCGAAAAAAAAACCACTCTGGAGAAAGTTACAGGCGTTTTTCCAAGCCTAGCGGCAAGGCAAGGGCACCACCCATCAGGGAATTTTTAGGTGGTTTGGAAAAAATCTTCGGATTCGGCTCAAAACTTGTATGTAGGGGTAATCTAGGGTGCTGAACACGAATTTAGAGGTCGTTTGCCAAAATTTTGAGGTTTACTGTAGATTACGGTAGTTTTCATGACATAGAGGGCCTAAACCTACCTTAATAATTCGAAAATTGACAAGTGAACATCAAATTCGTATTCAGCACTCCGAATAACCCCCGTTCAGAAATTTTGAGTCAAATCTGAGACTTTGACCCAACTACCTTATACCCACCGCAATCTGCCGTAATCTTTTGAAAATCGATAAACTGACCTCAGATTCGTCATGAGCACTTCAAATCACCTCCGAAAGCAAAGTTTGGGTCATAAATTTTTTTTCGACCTTTGGAGCCCCTGAGGCAGTAAGAAGCCCAAAGCCATTTTTGGGGGTTCAGAGGTCGAAATTTTTTTCGCCCAAACTCCGCCCCAGAGGGTTATTTGGGGCGCTGAACACGAATCTGAGGTCAGTTTCCTGTTTTTTAGGGGCTTTCGTCAGGTTAGGGTGCATTGAATGGCATTTTACCTTTCGCAACCCATTGTTTTGGTGGGTTTTGATCTACCCGTGAGGACTGAGTGAAATTTTAAAATTTTAAATAGTTTATTTTTACGCCCTCTACAACTTTCAAGAGACCGTTTTTCAAAACTCCATTTTATGTTCAAAGTGGTCCCTTGTTAGTATTCGAATTCGCGCCGAAAATTTGGCGACCCCCCTCCGCCCCCGTTGAGAAATTTCACAACCCCGCTTGACACTGACTGGATATCATCCGACTGCTGGCGAATGCAAGCTGTAGACATCCTTGCCTGGCTAATGCTGATACAGATTACGGGAGATTTGCGACCGCAGACGGCTAAAATTGGACAGCTACTTCGACTATTTGTGTATAGGCGATGGTTTCTGACGGAAAGGATTTTTCTCGACTAGTCTGATGGTCGGAAGTGCTACTAAAGGAATTCGAGGATAGGTGCTGACCACTTCAGCCGTCGGAACTGCGGTCGCAGATCTCCCATAATCTGTCAGAGCATTTGCTCGTCAAGCACGCCTACAGCTTGCGTTCGCCAGCAGTCGGATGATCTCCAATGAATACCAGAGGATATCAGAGTAGCAACTACTTTCATTTCCCCAAGTTTTCGGGCGAGAAAGTTGCAGTTTCTATCAGGACAACCAGAAAGCTCCCGTGAGCAGGTCTGAAGTCGGCCTCTTTGCTCGGTAATAGCTCCTTTGTCCAGAGTGGCTAGACTACAGTCCTGATCTCAACAGAATGAAGAATTTCTGGAATGCTTTAGCTCGTCGGGTCTGAGCCAATAGTCGGCGATATCTCTCAATTTCTGCGCTCCAACCGACCATAATCGAGAAATGGAGCAAGATCGACTTGCAGAGGCTGATCTCCAAGGTCGAAAGTAAACGAAATCAAGTACTTGTTGTGGTAATTGTGCAAGGAAGGCCTATCGGCCATTAGATTTGTGATCACGCACTTTTATCGAACGAGAATTCCGATTTAACCCAGGAGTGTCCTACCTTTTTGATATGGGCTTTAAAACAAATTTATTCTAGAAAAGTGCACAAAAATTAAATTCAACCCAAAAAAGGGTATACGAGGGTTATTTGACATCCTGATCACTGTAGTAATGACGAAAAAGATCTGTCTGGCTCAATAAACGCGAGACCGATAAATCCAGGGGTGTCCTATCTTTATGATACGCAGTGTATACCACAGGTATACGGTTGGGTGTACACAAGCGGCAAAGCATATTATTTATTGCCTGTGGCCAAACGCTTTTTGATGGCAATACAAAAAAGAAAGTCTACAATCGTACAAGATTTAAAAAACAGAGAAATCTTGAAGATATATGTAGCGCATCTCACATGGAAGCTAAAATTCGACAAAAAGACCATTTCAGACGAATACACAGGTCTAAAAATACGCGATTTTGACGTAGGATTCCACTTAATAGGTGCGCCAGACTGCTTTAAAGGCAGTGTTCACGATAATCTTCGACTTTGAGATTAATCGCTAAATGGATTGTTTGGCCCCCGAATAGAACTGAAATGACGAAGAAACCGAGAAAAACGCACCAGAAGAGCAAAAAAATCCTTTAGTCTCACTCCGCTTCTTTACTCTCAGTGAAACTGTTTGTTGTGACAATGAAATCGTTTGTGGATCCGTCTCTTGCAATTCTCTAATTTGTGTTGCTCCATTCTTTCCTTTGGACCCTAACTAATACTGTTTTGCCCGAAATAATCTTCCATCTTCGGTTAGTCCCATTTTTTAGCGGTGACAACCACCGTGAACATGTTCATCCCATTGGACAACTAGTCCAGGCCAGAGAATGATGTCACTGAAATGAGACGATTTAGTGCGTTTCTGGCCGTTTTTTTTTCGTAATTTCGGTAACACTTGTCAGCCAACGCATTGTTTTGAGCGGAAAACTCGTGAACGGAAATCATCGTGAACAATGCCTTTGAATGGAGTTTGAATTATCCTCCCCCCTTGCGTTTTCCTTTCATTAGTCACGGGAATCTGCGAGTATTTCAAAAAAAAAAGATTCCTCCAACTCGACTTCCTCTATGGAGATTACCTATTGTGCTGATCACGCATGTTAAGTTGACTTTTCCAAAATTTCTCAATACAGCCTTCCCTGTCCACAGAAATTTGGGAAAGTTTACCCGTTCAACTAAATTCATGGGTTCGAAGAATAGAAGGGAGCAACATAGAACTTGGACACACCACACGTTAGAAGCAAAAGAAGTAGTATCCTCATGATCCATAATGTTCTCAGCAAGAGATTAAGTCTTTGAAGAACGCCTTTTTCAAAGGTGCACCTGCTACGAAGAGCGCCCGGTCTTTCGCAAGCCGCACACTTTACCACTATCTGGCTATTCACCTGCCGAGCTGGGATGGAATACCCGAAAATATGGAAGATATCGGGAATAGCTAGTAAATTCAGAAAATAACGGCTCTGTTACCCGCATTGAGACACCCCTACCGTCTTCAAAGTCTTATAGGATTATCCGCATTAGTTTTTTTTTTCAATATGTCCTCTATATAAATCCAAATCATCGTTGTTTTTTTCATATACTTATTTTTTTCTTCATTTTTATATACTTTGTTTTTTCCTACTTTTAGATGTGCACAACATTCAATAAATTGGAATTTAAAGGCAGTGTTCACGATAAAAATGTGTTCCAGTTTCCACTAGGAATGGGTAGTGGAGGGGCACACTATAACGTTGACGTCGAAGGAACGCATGAAAACGAGCCAGTGAGAGCCCTAAAAGAGCTCTAAGTTGCCACTTCGAGCGCAAGGCAAACCCCAAAAGCGCAACACACACCCAACGACGTAAACAAATGCAAACTCGAGATCGTGGCATGAGCGATGGTTTCCGATCGATAGCCCCGTTCTTCCCTTCACTCTCAACTTCTCTCACCATTCAGGTCAGCTCGCGTACACCGGGCGAAAATAACGGAAGTTAGAAGCCTCGGACAACTCGTCCACCATGCTTCCCTAGCTCAATACTGAACGAACACAATCAAACAATAAGAGATGTCGTTGGCGAGAAAAAGAAACTTGACTAGTCATCTATCCTAAACGCACTGCGTGGCCGCCCGCGTCCGCCTTCATCTAGCTCTCCTGGCCAACTTTTTGCTAGGAAGGCGTAGGAAGTTAGGTAGCAAACAAAAACGCAGCGCGAATCCCGCATTTTCGATGATGTAGATGTGAAACGGACATCAATCGCTTGGCGAGTATGAGAAATCAAAAGCACGTCAGAAAGACACGATAAAACAAACAATATTAAAGAAGCGGTTTTCGAACATCTTTCAGTCTTCAACAGCAGGTTTCAAAAGAGCTCGAGAGCGTGAAATTCAAAAAATCCCCACCCTAAAACAATGCTTCTGAATGTAATCGGTGGGAGAACGAGAGGTTGGTGACCACAATTTCACAACAACAAGGATACCCAGAAACGAATTGTATTCGACTCAGACGGCAACGATACAAATGTGATCGAAACTATGTGAATATGAAGTATGCAATTAGATCAATATGTTTGGGTGATGAAAAATACATGAAGGAGGAAGTTGTTTCATTAACGCAACTCCTCCATCAACAAAATTAATGAAAGACCAACACAAACAGCACAGATTAGAAAAAAGGACACTCAGGAACATAATATGAACTCAAATACACTGCGACATGCAACTGCGCAAATTCTAGTAAGCGCAAGGAAACTGAAGCACATCGGCGACAACTTACTGGCTAGGTGATCGTGAAGGAAGTGTAGCAATTTGTGGGATCCATTACTCTCGTGGTAGATCTTGTTGATCTCGGGAGACAAAGGATTGCCTTGCAGACCTGAATATCGCAAATTACGCTGAAATTGGGCCCGATATCTTCAGAAAAACTGGCAGTTTGGGGACAAAGAGCTTCTCATCACAAAACTCAGAGAGGGGAACAGAAATAACAGCAAAATTATTCAATACGGGCAAACCAGCACATTATTTCGTGCACATACAACGGTTGAGTGACACAAATTAAGAAATCTGGCAAGGGCGCATCGACGGTTTTACAGCAAGCCCTAGATGAAGTAGTAAAGTGGTCGGGTGAGTGGAAACTTCCGCCGGGGTACGGCACGGAGTGTGGACAAGGCCTATTTTACACAGACCCCTCCCTCCAGCACAATTTTGGCGATTTTCAAGAGACCCAATCCCATAGAAGCGTTTATTGGTAAATTTTTTTGACGGCTTTCTCAGATCCGCTAGGAGCGTTATTGGGCCAGTTTTTTACGCAAAGTTTGAAGAAAAATAGTGTAATCGAATTCTTCGTAAAGAACTGTATGTAAACAGTGTTTGCCCCATTTAGAATGGTCCACTTGGTGTCTCGGCGGAGCTCAGACCCCGTGTGGATATCTACAGTGATTCCACACCCCACGCCGTACCCTGATTGCCGCTCTCCACAGAAACCGAGGCCTTGAAGAGGGGCAAAAGAAGAACGAGTAGCGCCTATATGTACCATGGAAAATGTTCGGCTAGCCGAAGTTGATGAGATAACGGACTTAGGTTTTCTTAGGAAAGGAACTCAGTTTCGACGATCACTGTGTTCAGGTGGTTACGAAAGCCAAAAAATGATGTACGGCGTGGTCAGAGCACTTTCGAACACTAACCCTGATGTTCTTGTCGAGGTTTCCAAGTCATATGTTAGACCACTTTGGAACCCGGCACAATGGTTCAAACTTTACAAGGTGCTCGACAGATTGTACAGGAACTTTACTAGTAAGATTTTTATAAGGTTCAGAGAAGGCGCCTATGACAATACCTTGCTCGTGGCTGCAAAGAAGAATAAGAAGATGAGGTCCAATGCATTCGACTACTATAAAAGTTTGCGTCACTGAAGCAGGAATGCCAAATTACGGATCATGACTTTAGCCCCGGGGAGGAATAAATTCTGAAAAAGTGATGTTTTCCAGGATCATCCATGGTGAAGCCCGTATTCGTGCCGGTCTTTGTTCGATCTGAGGGCATCTACGACCAGAGGTTGTTCTGTGAAACTGTCCCTGCCCGGGACCAGTCGAAGGGTGCGATTACATTTCTTTGTGAACAGAGCTGGTACTGTGCTGAATAAACTGTTCCGGGTAGGCAGTGGGAAAGTATCCACCTCCAAGAAGGCCCTGGAGACTTATCTAAGATCTGGGGAAGATTCTCAATTACTGTGTGATTGCTTTTGCTATGTTTGTTTGCTAATGTGTGACTGGACACAGAATCGCTCGTGCGATAAATTGAATTGAATTTCCCACCCCAGAGGAGGGCTACTTCTGAAACAAATTCGTAGATGTGAGGGAGCGACTAAATCGATGATTCCCTCACACCTACTAGATCCCTGCAAATCATATCGTTAGCTGGAGAGTTTTGAATAACCGGGGAAGGGCGATTACATATCATCGCTAATCAAATAATCTAGATAGCAGGCGCTATTCTTCAAAGACAGATCAGTTTGAGAAAAGATCTGGTTCGAACGCTTGACATTTCCATGAAAGTACAAAGTAATCAAGTTAATACTTTCCCTGAGTTTGCTGTAATCGTAGCATTGTATTTGATCTTCTGGACACTTTCGCACATGGGCTCCTGCCTATGTAACGAATAAAATTTAACTTTGAAGGCTATATCTTTCGAGGTTGGCGAATGAATTAGTGAATGAATGGATGGAATGAAGGAATAGCAATGAAGGCACCTATGGGTTAGATTTAGGGAAGATATACACGGGCATAAAAAAAATTTCAATCTCATGGCATTGCTGTAATCTAAGAGATATTCAAATTTCAGTAGGCGAGTACAACTCAACCGCAAGAGGAGTATGGAATACTCTTCAACAAAATTCCAGGACAAATTCATACTTCGGCAAGTAGAAAATCTGCGAAAACTTCGATAAATACTGCACTGCTGCAGGTTTACGCAAAATCCGCACAAAATGATCCTCAAACGTTGCGAAGGAGATGAGAAAAGAAAGACAGCTTTTGAAAAAAGGAGCACGAAATGTGTTAATCTTATAGGCTACACTATTGAAAAAGGATAGCAACTACAAACCACTACAACAACCGGTTGTGGTTTGACGGTATTACTTCACCACGCGATAAAAAAAACGACCCACCTAGCGTTTGTATCCGAAAAAGTTTGCCCAGTTCGTATGGAAGGACCCGGAGCTGGTTGTGATTGAGATAAAGATGACACAACGAGATCATATCTCCAAGCTCTGCCGGTAGACTCCTTAGCTTGTTATGAGACAGATCCAACATGGTCAAATTCGTTAGCTGAATGCCATATTGGTGCTAGAGAACCGCGGAAACAACACTGCTTACAAAGAAGCAGAAATTGAACAAAAAGAAAAAATAAATCCCTAACCTGTGATATTTCAGGCGGAACACGTGTCAACTGATTGCCGTTCAGAAATAACGCGGATAGGTGACTTACTTGCCACAACGCATTCGATAAGTTCCGAACTCGTCCTAATACAAACAAAAGCGTACAATTTTAGCATATGCACGAGGAAGGGCTTCCAGCATTCAATCAATATTGACTCAAGGCGGATTTAAGATCGACAGTTTCTCGCAGTGAAAGTGGCAGCCGGTATCACAAAAAATTATGTCGTCCAAAGGTGTCATTCATAGTCCTCACAGCAAGCGCGGCACGCGCGTGACGCGCGGGACGAGCGGTGGACTATGAAACTTTACACAGCGCGGCACGCGCGGGAAGCCACCATGAAATTTCCGGCGGCACCGCCATGGCGGTGCGGGCGAAAGTCAGGCCTTTACTGTGACATGCACAGAAATTCCTGGCTTGCATTTGCGTATGCGGTAGCGCAGGATAGTCCCAGAATTAATTATGTAGGAGTGGACTCAAATCGAGAAGCAAGTATTGATCGAAAAGGTAAAACCGCCACGGCGGCTTGGGCGGCGCCGCCATGGCGGCGCTGGTGGACTATGAAAGTTCTTACAGCGCGTCCCGAGCGAAAAAATTTCATAGTCCACCGATCGTTCCGCGCGTGCCGCGCTTGAGGTGAGGACTATGAATGACGCCAAAGTCATTTTTGGTCAAGACTTCTAGAAGGCGGGCTTTACTACAGGCCTGAAACTTGCCTGAAGAACTGTTGCACCTACCAAAACACGCCCAATTTTTGGACAATCTGAAAATGAACCTCGAATTCGTGTTCAGCGCTCCCGAATAACCCCTCCCCAGGACAAAGTTTGTGTGAAAACATTACAATATTATAATTGGAAACGGAACAGTAGGCGTTTGTCACCTCTTTCTCCTTGTTGGATTAGCGTTTATCGTTTCTCAATTAGATGGATCTGAAAGCCTTTCAGAAAAACGTTCGAAACCTGACTATGAATTTCCCAATTAAGGTTGATTGGGTGTGATGTATTCTGATCGATTCACTGATGATTACGAATCCGAAGTCCGTTTACCGATTTTCAAGAGTGCTCCACAGGTTTGGCCCAAAGCTTCCCAACGGGAGCTAATTTTAAGGGGCAAGTGCGACTTCAAAAGTTTCCAAACGCTAGAATAGAATTGGCTTGAAAATCTACTGTGAAGGTTTGGAGCGTTTAACACGGATCTAAAATCCTTCCATCGATTTTCGATAGATTACGCTGCAGGGTGAAGCGAATACTGTCCTGCGAGACAACGAGAGGGACATAAGACAAAAAAAGTAAATTGTAGGAGGCACGTAAAAATGTCGGGTCAGCGAGGAAAATTTCGTGCTTTGAAAGAAATTCGAATTAACACAGCCCGAGGCTCATCAATAGTGTGAGGAGTGCAGTGCTAGTTACAAAAAATAAAAATGAAATCTATGAAAACTTCAACTTTCTACTGGAGACTTCAGTTCAAGGTCAAGCGGGGTTGTGAAATTTCGCAACGAGGGAGGGGGAGGGGTCGCAAAATTTTTGGCCCGAAATTGAAAGTTAAGGGGATCGCAGAATTTTTGAGCCAAAATTGAAAATTAAGGAACTGAAAACGTTCGAAATCACTTCCCATTACCAAAGAAATCTCAACATTTCTTGGCAAAAAAAAGTAACCAAAAATTACACTTCGTAGGGGGAGGGGTCGCAAAAATTTCAAATTTTGGAAAAACATCTGATGGCGGGAGGTGTCGCTCTGATTTCGGAAAATTACACAACGCCCCGCTTGACCCTGCTTCAGTTCCGCAATTCTTCACCTAGGGGGTAAGCGTTCAAGTTTTCGACGATCCTCAAAAACACTGGTCACCATAAGCGGGACATAGCTGCGTGGAGCTACAGGCAAACGGCCTACCTGATCCTGTTAAGATGGATAGATGGAGACGCGGGTCAACCAAAAATTGCAAAAACATTTTTTAACCGCTCTATTCACAATGCTTGCCGGTTCTATCGCAGCGGGGGCCACTGTGGCATCGCAGTTAGCCACGCCCATTTTTTCCTTGCCTTAACGACTCTCCTGATTTTGCCAGCTCAGGCAAATCCTCGTCAGACTCCGCGTCAGATACTTGCCATAGGGAGGCCCTCCATACGGCCAGCGGGAGGCTCCCCGCAAGAAAAAGGACGAGACGCGCAACGCTGGACTGCTGGGGAACAACGTAGGCGTTCGACACACGTTGAACGCCAGCTCTGTGAAATCGGGGGACACTCCGCGTTCGACTCCCGGCTGGCGTTAGAGAACTCAGGAAACGCGGAGTCCAGCGTAATGGTAGGCGGGAGGCCCCCACCGTGCACGCGATGATGACGTCAGCAGCTCCACCAGGAGACCCGAACTAGCATAGCGGGAGACCCGCATGTAGTGGCCGAAATATTAATATTCATGGAACTACAGAGTTCGTTATCATTTCCTACATAACACCCCACGGCCCCACGGCGAAGAAACGCCCCGCCTCGGTACGCCGCAGTCTGCGGTGAGGAACTACCCTCCCCGCGGATCGCGGCGAAAACCGCCGCCCCCCTACCCCAGCCGTGGGAATACCCATATCCCCTCAGCTGTCAAAAATATGCTGGGGTGCGTTCCAAGAACATTCCCATGGCAAAACGCTTCCATGGAAACGCAGCCACGGCGACGTGGAAGCAATTATCAGTTGCAATTCGTGGCCCAGGGAAACAAGTTTGGCCATGGAAAGGCTGTTTGCCCTCCCACGGCATCGTGGAAACATTCTTGGAACGCACCCCAGGACTCCGGAGAGTGACTCGAAGTCACCTTCCAGAGCCGGCAGTAGAATGCCGATTGAGGACTGTAGTGAGATGAGGCGCCTTTTATACCGGCTGTGCACGTGATAACCACGTTACGACGAGATCAGTCGTGATCCTGTCCTGTCCTCTCCTCACCTGTCTCCCAGCGGAGTCCAGCATTGCGAGTCTCGTCCTTTTTCTTGCGGGGATCCTCTCGATGGCCGTACGGAGGGCCTCCCGATGGCAAATATCTGACGCGGAGTCTGCCGAGAATTTGCCAGAGAGAGCAAACCCGTGCCATATGGGGAACACGATCTCATTGCGACTCGACTGCAGGGTCGAGCGACCAAGTTTTCTTGACATCGCGGATTTGGCCGGGTGGCAGTAACGAAAGGTCCCTTGTCTACTGATCAGACCGGGAGAGGACATCCGCTACGACTTCGTCCTAGGGGGAATTTTTGGAGTAAGGGATATAGCACCCGAGGGTGTTATGTAAGAAACGATAACGAACTCTGGAGTTCAATGAATATTGATATTTCGGCCACAACATGCGGGTCTCCCACTATGCTAGTTCGGATCTCCTGGTGGAGCTGCTTACGTCATCATCGCGTGCACGATACGGGCCTCCCGCCTACCATTACGCTGGACTCCACGTTCCCTGAGTTCCCTAACGCCAGCCAGGAGTCGAATGCGGAGTGTCCCCCGATTTGTCTGAGAGGAAGGGAACCCCGGGTAGGTGCTCAAATTCAGTGCGTCACGGTACAATGGGCGTGGCCAAATTCATCACGCCACAGTGCCCCCCCCCGCAGCGATAGCAACGGTTTGTCAAACAAAGAGATTTTCGATCGACCTGCATTAAAATTATAAACTTTTTCACCCTAACTGTGATGTTTCGAAAACTCCATCACGGCAAAAAACTTTAAAAAACAATTTTTAAACAAGCTGAAAGGAGGTGAAGCCAAAAAATGAGAGAGAAAAGAGAAAACAAGATAAGAAAACTCCTACCATGAATTTCGAGTTCTGTCCATCGTGTCGTTTTCCCCTGGTTTATTTCTTCGTCAGATAAAATCCGGTGTACTCTGCTCATGCCATTGGTTAATACTTTCTTTCCATCATTGTTTTCAACTTTAGTCAGAGGGAGTCCCGCACCCCCTCCTTGTTTATCCTTATATTCTCCACTTCCGTTTAATTCCCCGTTTTGCATGGTACCTGAAAACAAGTTATGAACAATTTTGAAGTCCTCGACAACATACTGTGAGAGAAATACGAATCACGACAGGAAAAAAAATACAGTCCGGGTGTTATTTGGTGAGCTTCTCACGAATTTAAAGTTTACCGGTCTATTTTCCAAAGTTGTCGACTAAAATCGTTCCGGAACGCTACGATAGAAATGGCTCAGAATGTTTCTCTAGGGGTCGCTCGGAGTGCTAAACACGGATCTGAAGTCCATTCATCGAATTTTGACAGCTCACGATATATTACGATGGGTGTACGGTAGTTAGGTCTATCCCAGAATTGACCCAAAATTTCTATGCGGTGTTTAATTAGGGTGCTGAATATGACTTTAATGTTCATTTGCCAATTTTCGAAACGCTAAGGTAGGTTTTGGCCCTAAATGACATTGTACCTACGATAACCTACAGTGAACCTCAGAATTTCGATAAACGGACCCCAAATTCGTTTTCAGCGCCCTAATTGAACCCTGTATACAAGTTTTGAGCAGTATCCAAAAGAAATGTCGAAACACCCAAAAATGGGAGGTGGGCATTGCTCACCCGTGCACGCTGCATCGCGGTCGTTGAGCATCGCGCGCGACGAGATGTGCGGCGACGCCACATCTCTGCTTTTAGGTGAAACCAAATAAATTGATATGTCCTGGGGCAAAATTTACTTTCTTGCGTTCATTTCTTGTCACAAACGATAGCCGCTTACTCTAAAAGCGCTGAAGGCTACTATAAACGGGGGTTGGTTTTTAGTGTTCAGCGCGCGAGCGACACTCACCGGACCGCGACGCCAACGCACGCGGGTAAGCAATGTCATGGAGCACAGAAAATGCCTGATGGGTGCCTCTTTTTCTCCGAATTCGAGGGAAACTAAGAATTTTAATGTCTCCTATGGTGCTTGGGTGCGGTACTGAATACACCCTGCCATAATCGACGGCATCTGATAAGCTACAGCCCGCAGGAGTCTTCGGGAGCACAGATAAAACCGATCATGGCGGGCTATCCGCAGTGGCGCAACCGAACACATCAACTAAAACGAATTTTTACTAGGAATTTCGAAGAAAAAAGCACCCGAAACATTAGGACGTCAGGTTTTCCCCACGCATAACACTAGAGTCTACATAATCGACTTAGCAGCTCGGGGGTGAAAAGGGATGGTAGCCATCTAAGGACATTGTACACCCATTGTGTGAATTTTGAGCAGATCTACATGTCCACGCGATAACACTGCGTTGTTCTGCATTGCACAATGTTGCGATAACATGCTAACGATAAGCGGATCAGATCATGTGGCTCAAATATGTATAACGGGGGAATCAAAAAAATCTCGCCCAACCGCAAGCACAACCCTTTAGGGAAAGACCGCGCAAAGCGCAGAAGTTGAGATGAGTGCATACCTTGTCTCCGACCGTCTCATCATCTTCTGTGCAAAAACTAAATTCGCATCACTCATGGCGCGTATATGCGCGCGCGATGCTGCTCCATCTCACCTTCGTCTCTAACATTCGCTCTACACACACTTGAGGGAACCAGGAGAATTTCGTTTTTACACAGCATACAAGTGAATTCGGGCGGTTCACAGTATCACGGAAAATCGGAAAACGGGTTTCAGGTGATTCTCTAGTGAGCAAAACGCTTTTAAAGTATCGTTATAAGAAATTAATGTTTCGGTGGCTAAGATTTCAACTACTACGCATTTTCGATGGGCTCAATCAAACCGCTGGTTAGTACGCGTCCCACATCGTGGTGGGCATACAGTTTGCATTTCGGACTTGAGCGGAAAGAGGGAAAGAAACGGCCAGAGGTTGGGGGGATAGGAGAAAGAAAGAAAGAAAGAACGAACGAAAGAAAGAAGGAAAGAAGGAAAGAAAGAAAGAGATGAGAGGGGGGAGGGAGAAAGCATCCTACACGTGCACCTACCGTCTATTTTGAAGTCAAATTTACTTTCGTCGGTCGCATGCGTGTGCGCGCGTACGCTGCGCCACCCTCTCCCATGCTCTCTCGCTGTCTCCCTCCTCGCTCCGCACTTATGATCTAGTTCCGCAATCGCGTTCAGTCCGCAAAGTCTCATTATCATAATCGTAGAAGCGAAGCGGTTGTTTTGAGAATGATTCTAGTTGAAATTTTCAAAAACAACCGCTTCGCTTCTACGATTGTGATAATGAGGACTGAACGCGATTGCGGAACTGAACTGTACACGCGAAGGAATAGTATAAACCTTACTCCGAATTGATAGAAATTGTTCCGAATACAGCATTTGGTTTTAAACGGTTTTTTCGATATGTCGAGGGGAATGAAAACAAACTATTACAAGGTTTAATCTTCCCTTAAACAGTGTTCACGACGTGAAAATCACCGTTTTTTCACAGAGACGTCTGTTTTGTTGTAGCTTACGGAGCTTGACCTTTTGGCTCCTGGCAATGTGCCAGCAGCGGACTACGGTAGTCGTTGCGGGACCACGGCCGCTTGTCGGCGGCGCATCTCTAATCATAGCGTTGCTGATCTGAACCTGGAAGGGGCTCAGGTTTCTTCCCGTAGATTTTCCTGACAATGAGATTCGCGGCTCCATAGGATACACAATCATTACCACAGTAGAGAAATGAATACTTATTAGCAATTAACGTCGGTGTGCATCCGGCAGAGACTTTGCGTTCACTGTTGAAGGGTGGGGCAAACTCCGGGCACCTATATTATAGCATGTGACACCGAGCTTGCGCCAACCTCCGATGGGGAACGCAAAGTCTCTCCCGGATGCACGCCGATCTTATGTACGGTGTATAGCTCGTTAATGTGTCTTGACACAATGCCTCTAATATTTCTGGAAATTGAATTTTTAGGGGTTTTCCAGCTTTATGCGTCATCTGGCGAAGACTCAATATTGAGATTGCATTTCAAAGTAATGAAACTTATAAGCTTCAGTCAACTATGAGCGAAAATTCCACAATAGCTCTAGTTAAAGGGCGACTTTTGACCTTTACAACTTTTTTTTTGAGAGGCCATAGATGTCAGTGATGAATCATATATTAAAGAAAAGCGTTTCTATTTCCTTCAAGATGAATTGATGCAATGATGTGTGCAGAATTGCGATGTGAAGGCCGAAGGTGCGTCGGCGATGAGCGGCTGTGGTCCCGCAACGACTACCGTAACGCACTGCTGACACATTGCCAGGAGCCAAAAGATCAAGCTTCGTAAGCTACCACTCAATCGGATCAGCCCGCCCACAACTTGGAAGAGTTGTCCATCCATGAGAAAATTTGCTCAAGTGCTGAACACTTTTATTCCGATGAATTCCGACGTCCAAACGATCGCATTGAAACTATCTTGTTCTTACAAACACTAAGGAAAAAGAAAGACAAAAGGAGGTCATTTACCTCAGCGTTTTCAAGCGCGAAGCCGTTTCCCAAGTTTTCAATTCTTAAGCACCGGAGAGAAAAAGCAGGCATAAAGGCTATAAAACGGCGAAATTCACATGGTTCCTCCGCGCGCTGGTGCGGAGCGGAGGTTAGAGACAGTGAGAGAGCGGAGGGTGAGGCATCGCGCGCGCTACGTTTTATACATAACGGTAATGGGTAAGTGAATGAAGGGTTCTTCTTTAATAATTTTTTTCATCAAAATTGAGTTTCACGGGGACTTTTCACTAACATCCTCTACTTTGTGGATTTATCTTCGCGAAAATGACAAAAACTGATACAATGTCGCTTGTAAGTTGACGAAAGGACAGAAACAGCTATTGAACGGTTAGTTGAAACCAACCTAACAGCAAGTTGAGATCGACTTGTATTCGTTCGATGAGAGGGTTAACGGTAAGTTGATTTGAAGGTGGAGAACAACTTGAAATAAAACCTCCATTATTGACGGTTAGGAAAGCAAGCAGCGGTCCACGCATGCTTAGCAGGCATTGTGACCCAAATCCAAGGTCAGCTCCATCTGTTATGTTTGAGGTATAATTTTTCCACTGCATCTCTCACCCCTACAATTCTGTCATTGATTTTTGAGACTTACTTATCTGAAACCTTGCGAGTAGAGACTCTCCGCAACAATGCCATGTTTAGTCTCGAAAAAATATAAATTAAAAAGGTGCAAAATTTAGGTCGCGATTACGTGTACAAATCATAAAATTATTTAATGTAAGGTATAGTCAGAATTTGGCCTCCACGAAGGAAAAAAGCTGAATGATTGGGCTGAAGAAGATTGAAACGTTACCGTCAGTGTTTCAGAATGTTTGAATCAAACGATGATCTCCATATGTCATCGATAAAATCGCATGACAAACAAAACAAGCATGCTTTAGTTTAAAAAGGTGACCGACAACATTCGTGAGCGCTTGAGGGTCGCGCGCGGCCGCGACGCGGTCGACTGCGCATCTAAGCGTATACGGTAGATCGTGGGTGGTTTCCCTCGCAACCGTGTCCGTGTTTATCCCTTTGTGTTTGGCTATCACGAAATTCGCAATCGTTTCTGATCTCTAAATGTTCACGATACCCTGATGGAGTTTACAGGGAGTCGGCGTATTCCTTTCCCTGGAAATATCGGTGTATTATTCAAAATTGTTGATTTTTTGCCGTTTTTTCTAAATTTCTTTCTAAGGAAATTGCTCTCGTAATTCTTCTAGATTAGATTGTAAGACGTCGGTATCTTTTTTGAGTGTGCCATTCCATTTATTTCCTTGCTTAATCCTTGGACATGTGAAATCATCATGTCGTAAGCTTTGATGCAACCTTTAAGAATCATTTTCGGGCGAAATTCACATCATCATTGGCAGAAAATCGCAGGTGCTGCACGCACGTCGTAGATATTCGTGCTAGGAACAACATTAGCCTTGCTGGGACCACGAGGTTCAGACACTATTCCGCTTGGAGTGCGTGTTGCAACAGCGGTTGTCTGCAAGTGCGTAAGTGAATTTCACTTCGATAGCGACAGTGCAGTCGACTCGTATAGCACTGATACTTTAGGTTCCTAGTGGGAATGGGTGCAAACTCGGTGCATGTACCTATGTTATAACATATTGACTTGTATCTGCTTGAATGTTTCACTAATTGTATGGCTTAAGTTGAAATTACGGTGCTATGTGATATAGGGGCCACTGTTGTATCGCATTTGACCACGCCCATTTTCCCATGCCTCAATGACACTTTATTTCGGCAGGTGAGTGAAACCCAGGGTGGTTGCCAAATTTAGTGCAGCACGGTGAAATGGGCGTGGCCTAGTGCGTCGTGCCACGGACCTTACTATAGCACTTTTATTTTCTGTTTTTCACATGGCATCCGTCATCAGGGTATGGCACGAGGTGTGGACAAAGCCATTTTCACTCAGACCCCCTCAAAGTGCCAATTTTTGGCGATTTCCTAAGACTTCCCGGAAGCGTTATTTGACCAATTTTGAAGATTTCCTCAGACCCGCCCCCCTCCAGCGTTATTTTATCAGTTTTTTGTTGTACAATTAAAAAAGAGTGGTACAATCAAACTCTTCGTGAACAACTGAATGCAAACAGTGTATTTCTGAAAGTTGGGCTCCGCAGAAAAGGTCAAGGATTTGGCATTGCTCTAAAATGTCGTGGAATTGTTCCATTAGATTTGGCTATCAAACTGATTTCCTAAATGTAGTGAAATTGTTGAATCGATTTGGCTGTTGTTGGTATATGCAGATAACATAATCATTAAATGTAGTGAAGCTGTTGCAAATGGATTTTGCAGGAGCTCTATGAATTATCACAGTCAAATCACGCGTCAGAAGGTCCTCTGGCGAGCAAATAAAGACAAAAACAAAAAAAACTACTTCTTAATTACTGCTGAACGAAATGTCGCTTTATGGGCTAGAAATAAGGTTTTCGAATGTTAATCTGCCTTTTCAGTGTAGCTCCCAGTAAGGTACCAGACCTTCCCTCACCGATTAGATAAAAATCATGAAAACGAATTCTTACACAATTTATTAGCTACTGACGCTATGTCTTCGTGTCATCAACGCTTTCACGGTTCACATTGTATGGAAGCGTTTTTGCTGCTAGACTTATTCTTGTTCTCATTTTATTCAATATGCGCTCCAAGAAAAACCCCTTCTGACGCGTGATTTCACTGTGATAATTCATAGAGCTCCTGCCAAATCTGTTTGCAACAATTTCACTACATTTAATGATTATGTTACCTGCATATACCAACAACAGCCAAATCGATTCAACAATTTCGCTACATTTAGGAAATCAGTTTGATAGCCAAATCTAATGGAACAATTTCACGACAATTCAGAGCAATGCCAAATTCTTGACCTTTTCTGCGGAGCCCAACTTTCAGAAATTTCACAACTTTTTACGAGCTCAGGTACTGAGGACGACGGCCGGCGAACCTCTATGCCGAAAACGACGGCCGGCGCCCCACATTTCGAGGGTGCCGGCCAGCGGCGAACCATGCTGCATGCGACGCACACGCAGCGCGGATATTGGCTCGCCCGCGAACCACAAAACACGCCACGCCATCTTCAATTGATAGTGATCACGAATGATCACGTCGTAACAAGCTTATCACGTGCACAGCCGGTATAAAAGGTGCCTCATCTCACTAGAGTCTTCAATCGGCATTCTAATGCCGGCCCTGGAAGGTGACTTCGAGTCACTCTCCGGAGGCCAGCATATTTTTGACCGCTGAGGGGATAGGGGTATCTCCACGGCCCGGGGGGGGCGGTTTTCGCCGTGATCCGCGGGGAGGGTGGTTCCTCACCGCAGACTGCGGCGGACCGAGGCGGGGCGTTTCTCCGCCGTGAGGCCGGGGTGGCATGCTTGAGGTAAGCAATAATACAAATAGTGATCGCGGGCCATCTGGTGAAGGTCGGCGAGCCTTCGGCATACGGCTGGCCGGAGAACCAAAAGCGGGCGGCCGGAGGACGGAGACCGCGGGCCAGCTGGGAAAGGTTCGCCGGCCGTCGTCCTGAGTACCTGAGTACTCGCAGTCGTATTATCACTATCGTAGATGCGAAGCGGTTGTTTTTCGAAAAAAAGCAACTATCAAAATGAAGAAATCATTCTCAAAACCGCACCATTCCTATGATAGTGAAGCTCAACCCTGCGAGTAGCGGGGAAATGGAGGATACTTTTCGAATTTAAAAGTCGAAAAATGAAGAAATGAGCTTCAAAATGACCCAATTGTACAGGGTCTAGGCACTATCCTAGACGGGGGGGGGCACCCACCATTCAAGACCGAAATGGGATGAACCGCCAATTGGTAAGGCTACCAGTCGAAGTATTTCCATAGAGCCCTTATAAAACAATGATTGATAGCGCAGTAACAGGCATCTTTTATCAGAGTTTTTCATCATTTCTATGAGTAAATCTTGGGTGGCCCCACCACGTCTAGGATAGACCCAAGGTCAGCCGCTCTAGCCAAATGTCACCGGTTCATGCTGATGTGGCTCGTCTGCGCCGGCCCATATGCAGTGTTGAGCAGGCCGTTGTGGCGATTTTTGTGGCAGCTACGACCCCCCCAAATTTTCATTTCTTTCCAAAAAATTCCCAACATTTTACGACCCCCTTCAGGGGGCCCCTGGCACCAATTTTTTTAGCTTTATTTAGTGTCAAATTTTAAAGAGAAGCGACAGTTGTAATATTTTCTAGGGTCCAGTTCGGTCGCGGCTGACGTGTGGACGCGAAAGAGTTACGTATTAAAAATTTAACGACCCCCCTCCAAATTTTCATTTTTTTTTCAAAAATTTCTAAAAGTTTTACGACCCCCGTTGTGGCCGGTCACAACGCTGCTCAACCCTGCCCATATGTCTGATTGGGAACAAGAGCGATAGTTAAAGGCAGTATTCACGATAGAAAATGTGTTTCAGTTTCCACTAGGAATGGGTAGTGGAGGGTCACACTGTAACGTTGACGTCGAAAGAACGCACGAAAACGAGTCAGGAAAAGCTCCAAAACGGCCCGAAGTTGCACTTCGAGCGCAAGGCAAACCCCAAAAGCGCAACACACGCCCACCGACGTGAACAAATGAATGTTTGAGATCGTGAGATGAGCGATGATTTATAATCATGGCCCCGTTCTTCCCTTCATTCTCAACTTCTCTCTTTACTCACGTCAGCTGGCATACATCGGCTGCAAAAGACGGAAGTTACAAGCCTCGGACAACTCGTCCACCATGTTTCCTTAGCTCATTTTTTGAGAGACCATAACTCCGTTCCCAGAAGGTCTTGTACGATTTCAGAGATATCATTGGAATCAGCATGGGGCCGTTTTCAAGATAGGCGGGAGAACAGAAAAACGATTTTTATCGTGAACATTGCCTTTAAGTGCGCCAGAAGAGGACTACCGTAAGCTTAAGAATGATGTTATTCGGCTCTCGTAAATAAATTTGATGATACCCAATTGATCAAGGGTGAAGTATAAAAGAAGTGAAGAGCGGTGTGTCTTCATTCACACACCGTCCTTCTCCAAAGGTCAGCAGTTGAGGATCTGCCTGGACTACAAAGCAGGAAAACAGCACCACCGGTGGTGAAGATGTAGCAAACTCGGAGTCAGAACTTAGAAAGTTTTAGAGCCAACTCGAGTGAGATTACGGTAGCCCTGTTCTGGCGCACTTAACTTTCGTTCTTGTTGGTTCGGAGGCATGGCTTGCATATGGTGTCCTGGACATTAAACTGAGGTCATGCGCACGTCCCTTGATGTCCTGCACACTCCTATTAAGGTCCTACACACATTCCATGACGTGCTGCTCATCCTTACAAGGGTCCTGCACAAGCTTCATGATGTCCTGCACACTTTTACTGAGGTCCTGTGCACATTCCATGACGTCCTCATCCCTAGTGGGGTTCTGCGCACGTTCCATGATGTCCTGCACGCCCCTACTGAGGTCCTGCACACAATCTACGACGTCCTGCACACCCCCTTCTGGGGTACTGCCCAGGTCCCATGATGTACTGCGCACTCCTACTAAGGTCCTGCACACATTCTACGACGTCCTGAGCACCCTTAATGGGGTCCTGCACAGGTCTCATAATGTCCTGCATACACCTACTGAGGTCCTGCACACATTCTACGACGTCCTGCACACCCCTACTGGGGTCCTGCACACGTTCCATGATGTCCTGCACACTCCCACTAAGGTCCTGCAAACATTCTTCGACGTTCTGCTCACCCCTATTGGGGTCGTGCACAGGGTCCATGATGTCCTGCACACTCCTGCTGAGGTCCTGCACACAATCTACGACGTCCTGCACACCCCCTTCTGGGGTACTGCCCAGGTCCCATGATGTACTGCGCACTCCTACTAAGGTCCTGCACACATTCTACGACGTCCTGCACCCCCCTAAGGGGGTCCTACACAGGTCTCATAATGTCCTGCACACTCCTACTGAGGTCCTGCACACATTCTTCGACGTCCTGCTCACCCCTACTGGGGTCGTGCACAGGGTCCATGATGTCCTGCACACTCCTACTGAGGTCCTGCACACATTCTACTACGTCCTGCACACCCGTACTGGGGTCCTGCACAGGTCCCATGTCCTGCACACACCTACTGAGGTCCTGCACACATTCTACGGCGTCCTGCACACCCCTACTGAGGTCCTGCTGTAGTTCCATGACGTCCTGCATACTCGTACTGCGGTCTCGCATAGTCAACCGACACTTCAGCACATCCTGCGACGCCTTCTTATCGATGGTGCGCATGGAACGAATACGCGCCGCGCTCAAGAAGATCCCTCCCGCACAGCGTCCTCTTCCGAGCCGGACGTTCACACCCTAGACACCAAGGTGTTTATATGGAGTCTAAGAAAACAATGACTGATAACGAAAAAACCCATCATTTTCATAAACTAATCTTGTGAGGCCGGTTTCCGAGTTTGAACCGCGCGTTAGGGGCCCGGACGTCATTATGGTGAGTTCTGCCAATTATTTTCGGAATTCCCGTGGCCGATTACCTCTAGTCACAAACTTTCGAGCGAACCTGCGGCGACCGCTCCATAGCCGCTCGCGGGTTAGGCCTAGTACATACTTCCCGCGACGAGCGACGCGACATAATGCTTTTCATTTATATCGACCGAAAATCGATAGTGCTGATATGCACTGTCGCGGACGCGCGTCGCGGGAAGTATGCACCAGGCCTTACCGATGCTATAGAGCCGGGCATAAAACAGGCTTCGCCCTCCTTATGTAGCGCTCTTCGGTTTCGAGCTGCGTTCTTGAAATTTTCGGTTCGTTTTCACATGTAGACAGCCATCTAAGCGGATTTCCTTACAGGGGGAACGGAGGGGCTGAGCAAATCGCCCGACTCAGGAGGGGGGGTTGGACTGCAGTTCGGTTGTATCACACCTCGCGCCGTAGCATGACTACACATTAAAGGCATCGTGCGCTGAAAACCAATCACCGTTTTTTGAGTTTGAATCGTTGGTTGGGCCCGCCTGAGAACGTGGGTAGAGTTTCTCGGGTCACCGACGCATCATTGGGAAGATATGGGTGATCGAATGCCTCGAACGCCCTTCTGACAGCCATGTGGCATAAAATGAAAAAGAAAGAAGGTTTCCAACAAGCGATATCGCGCAAATGAGTGGAAGTTGATGTATCATTTGTTGATAAGCTACCTTCTTTTCTCATTTGAAGCCACATGGCTGTCAGGAGGCCGGTCTCTTTTGGTGAAATTCGTGGCATTCGATCTCCCATATCTTACCAATGATGCGTCGGTGACCCGAGAAACTCTACCCACGTTCTCAGGCGGGCCAAACCAACGATTTAAGCTCAAAAAACGGTGAGTGATTTTCAGCGCGTACGATGCCTTTAATAAATGACGGGCAGGGTACGGCGCGAGGTGTGGATATCCACAGGGGGGGGGTCTGAGCTCCGCCGGGACACCAAGTCGACCATTTTGAATGGGGGTATACACGGTTTAGAATCAGTTTTCACAAAGAATTCGATTATAACGTTCAATTCACGTGAAATGTTCGCCAAAAATTTGTGCAAATTACGCTTCTGGAGAGGGGGGCCTGAGAAAATCGGCAAAAATCTGCTCCTAGAGGGGGGTGTGAGTAAAATTGGCCTCGTCCACACCTCGTGCCGAACCCTGCTCCCACTGGGGTCTTGGGGCGGTATGCACATCTCTCCCCGCACGTCCCCGTCCCCACGAAGCCACTCTGTGATTGGTCATCAGACGAAATTGACCAATCATGGATGGTCTTCGCGGGGACGGGGACGCGCGGTGAGAGATGTGCATACGGCGCCTGCGCACTTTCTATGACGTCCTGCACTCTCCCACTGGGGTCTTGCCCACTTCCACTGGGGTTTTGCTTACTCGCACAGGGGTCCTGCACACTTCCATTGGGGTCCTGCATATTTTCAATGACGTCCTGCATACTCATCAGACCCGAGATTCTGTATGGCGTCCCGTAAAATATTACTGAAGACCTGTCGCCTTGATTAGAGCGTACCCCTTCTAGCGCTAAACGACTCATAGATGTTTCCATGACCCGCGGCCAAAAGTGCGCCCCAAGGACAAACTCGGTTGCCATGAGGCACGTAATAGGTGACTCGGGCTTATTTTTTGGTAGTCGATATATGCCCTACCCACCTAAATGTTGGTGCCATTTCATACAAGGTTTGATCGGCCATTCCTAAGATCCGCGGGACACACACGCACGCACACACACACACACAATGGGTAACGCCCACCGACAAGCTTCCGGTCTCAGTAGGGAAGAGAAGCGCGATCGATTTTGTTCCAAATCGATGTTCTTCCATTTGTTTTCGGTCTGGCTTTATTTTGTGACCTGCTTCAAAACGATGGCTGCGACTAATGAGAAAAGGCTCGAGACAAGTCGTCCGCGATTTTCTCGCCGTTCAAATTCAGAATCTTTGAGAGGCCATAACTCCGTCCGTAATGACTTCTGAGCGATTTTGCAGACTTTTTCGCGATCAGCGTAAAATTATCTTCAAGATAAGCAGGAAAACAAAATTTCGATTCTGAGGTTGGACTGTGTCTTTAAGTATAAGGATGGCGTGATGTTGAGAAAATCACCCGGTGTATCCCGCCGAGACCTCCAACACCCACCAACACCCGCCGACACCAGCCCTGTCGATACGTATGATTAACATGATGGGGTGAGGTTGAGAAAATCACCCGGTGTATCCGACGCGGTCGATATCCATGAAATACGTGGACGACGGGGGATTAGAAAAACGCCGGGTGGGCGGGCCGATGATAAAACATTGCGTATCACTAGAAAGCTAAAGACATTGCTACCTACGTTTCTTCACTATACTCTCCTTCACTATTTCTCTGAACAGGTGCCATCCTGTTGGCCTCGTAATTATCGTCATCACTTTCGGTGGGCTCTAGTCGGATTCACCGGGTGATTTTCTCAACCTCACCCCATCATTTCATTTATACGTATCGACCGGGTGGGTGTCGTTGGGTTACAGATGCAAATAGCACCCACCAACTCTGACAGGGGCCTGAGGGTGTACTGTACCTTTAAGACCAAAACAAAAATGATAAGGGCATGGAGGTATGGCAACGGTATGGCTAATTTTCCCCACAGACCTGCCGGAGTTCGGCCGTGAAGAGACGAACTCCGGCAGTCCTCCTGTGACGAAGGTAACGGTTTCGTATTTAGCTGAATTCCTCCCCACTGGAATCGCATCCCGGGGTGGTATTCTCCATCAACCCTTCAGCATTTCGCCGGGGCTTAGGCCCCCGTCATAGTCGGTGGATCTACTGAGTCCCACCCGGTCGATACGCACCGAATTCGTGGGAAACGGGTGCAAAAAAATCAACCGACTGAGTCCGACTTCGACCGTCTGATGCCCACCGCAATCCCCCCGGTCGATACTGATGGTTCTCATGCGTACAAGGGCGGGGCCAATGCACCGACTGAGTTCCACTGAGTCCCACCGAAATCATCCTCACCCCACCCGTTCGATATAGGTGTTTTTCACGTGAGTTGGGTGCATTTTTTTCGGCCTACTGCGACCTGCCGAGTCCCGCCGCATCTCGACTCTCTTCGTCTGCGCTCTGCCCCACGTACTGCTGCCACTGACTACCGATTGCGTGTTTCGCAGAGGAACTGGTTGACAAGCACGCTCATGCCGATCATTTTTTCCGCAGGGCTACCGTAACCCTCCTTTAAAATTTTTCCAAGTGTCAGCACATCTCAATAGCCAACAAACATGTTTGCACAATTTCGACCTCCTCAGCCACTCCCCAGTGGCTTCTCGAGGAGAGCGGTGAGTGAATGAATTCATACCGCTCCTCCGCTCTTTTATACCCCGCATGTTATGAGCGTGTGTTTACATTCGTTATCATGTTTTGTTCAAGAATGGTTACGGTAGCCCTGCGGAAAAAGTGATCGGCATGGGCGTGCTTTTAACTGGTTGGCGCTGGGGGCAGCCGGACTCAGCAGGTTTTTCCACCCCGGACTCAGCAGGTTTTTCGACGAGGTCTGACGAGGGCCTTATGGAGCAATTCCAGCTTGTGTTTGATATGTGTCGATTGATATCCCACGGGATGCAGTCCACCGTAGCAGAAAAAATGCGGTGGTGTGGTTGCTCATTTTACTTGAGCATACTGTTGTCAAGGCTGGCTTGGTTGCAAGAATCGCTAATGAAGAGCTGATGGTGCAAAACTAGGCGGGGTGGAGCACTCAAGATTCAGTTGAAGAATGAGGTATACCTCTTACAGAAATCGAAGTATTTCCATGAGGTTTTCATGAAAACAATGACTGGTAACGCTATCAGGCATATGAGATCAGCACAAATTTTCATTTTTATGGATGAATCGTTTCGTTTTCTCGACCCCCCCCCCCGACAGGTTTTGCACCCAGCTGATTATTTTTTAGATGTATTGGGATTGTGTGTTTGGGGAAAGTCATGGCGTTTTAAACCGTTTCCGGTGCTCTTTTTCTCAAAAATTGCGACTTCAGCACTGGCAGAGGTCATCTACTGGAGCTATCCGGAGTATCTAGTCTTAGGTGAACGGAATTCTCCTGTAGATGACCGAAACCTTACATGTTTTCAGAGGTATTTTTCCACTGCAGTTTTTTCCCTCAACAGAGACGATTATAAATTGCCACCGGCACAAAATTCTCACGGTAAACAAAATTGATGATACCCAATGGATAAAGGGTGGGGTATAAAAGAAATTGAGAGCGGTGTGTTTTCATTCGCACACCATCTTTCTCCGGAGGTGAGCGGCTGAAGCTGACTCAAACGCTAACGTCGGACAGGGAACGAAATTCTCAAGCCGTAAAACAGCATGTTTTGATGTGTCGATTGCGTCCAACACTACTCATTCTACGACATGGAATTTTTCGCTAATTCGGGGGAATCATTCTGGCTTCCTTTCCTGAATACGCAAATAAGTGTGACTGCTGGTGCATACAGAGTGAAATGGTATCGCAAGGAAACCTCCAAGAACATCGTCATTCACGCAACATCTGCGCACCCTGGAGCCGTGAAATGCGCCGTGATTCGGAACATGTTCAGAACTGCCAATCAAATCTGTACGGGAGACGAAGAGCGAGAAGAGTCGCGCAGACTGGCTGGTGCTATTACTCGTCTGAATGGATATACTGCGCAGCGACGGGACCGTGGCAGAAGAGTGAGGCTCCCGAATCGAATTGACAACAAAGTGCCTCTGCAGCTACCGTTCTTTTCCGACAGAGTGAGTGCAGCTATACGGCAATGTATTGCGCGTGCGGACCTCAGCGATGATGTGGCTCTCATAAACATCCCTCGGGACAACATAAAGCGGCAACTTGTACGCAACCGGCTCTACGACCGCACTTGCGACACGGAAAATTGCACAGTATGTCCAAACGGAGCAGAAGGCGATTGCTTATTGAGCGGTGTCATCTACCAGCTTCAGTGCACGTCCTGCTGCGAGATCTACATAGGGGAAACGGAAAGAATGCTGAACATTCGTGTCAAGGAGCACCTAGCAGGAAAGCGGTGCAAGAATACATTAACTCCCCTTGGAAAACACAGGCAAGAAGAGCATGGTGGAGTTGATTTTGACATCAAATGCACGATTCTAAGTCGTGAGGAGGATATTGGAGCGAGGAATGCACTGGAGGCCTTCTATATCATGTCCCGCTCCCCCAGACTCAATAATAGAAATGAGTGCATTTCCATTACTAGTGACTTCCTACCATTCATACCGCTGTACCAGCTATAGCACGATCAGCCGTGTATGACCAGGCGGGTTCACTTGTCTCCTGGCTTGCGGTCTATCTGGTCGATGCGGGAGCTCGGCGGTGGTGGGACTGGCGTGGGGGGGTTTCTGTGCTGATTTCGGTGGGTTACTCAAGTTTTTGGGGCTTGTTGAACTTGTCGTAGAGGAGAAGCGCTTGATGGAGCAACTCACAGGTCACTAAGGTTTTTAGCACTTTCAGGCCTTCGAAAACGACGATTTGTTCGAAACGTCAGGCCACTAATAAACCAGTTTCACCGTTTATCAAACCTGCACGGCAAAGAATCACAAAAGTACATTCCTAGATTTCCTTGTTTTATTTTAGAAGAGAACTTTAAAAACTTTATATGATAATTTACGTATAAGGAGATTAAAATGACAAAGCATTTCCAATTTAGGCTGAGTTTCGGTGTGCACAGGGAAATTACAAGAACATTGTTGTGAATTTTTCTCCATGATGGCGTAGAGTGAGTGGTGTTGGACGCAATTGACACACTGAAACACGCTATTTTACGACATGAGAATTTCGTTCCTCCGACACTGGCAGCGGACTCCTGCAGGAGAAAACGACGATCGCGGTCTCCCGCAGGAGCTGTTTTGTCCTGTAGGAAACCGAACTAAAGTGAAGCGGCCTCCTACAGGACACGCTGCCGCATCGCTTCCACTGGGTCTCCTACAGGACAAAACAGCTCCGGTAGTTGTCCTGGAACGCGCACGTTGAACCATTGATCGAACCCGCGCGGTGTACGATACGCGTGTGCATGGGGTGGAATGCTGATTTGCCCATGCAAGTTTTCAGAGGGGCCCCTCTCATTGATTGATTGGGGTGCTCAGGAGCCGAATTTCCTCCCTGATGATAAGTGAGGGAGGAATGTAATGGGGCGTAATGCCCTACACTAATTTTTGCCGTTGACAAATTGTCAACGAAGAAGTGTGAAAATCATGTTTCAATTTGAAAAAAAAAATACGAAAAAATTCACTTCTTCGTTGACAATTTGTCAACGGCTTAGTGTAGGGCATTATGCCCTTATTCCTCCTCACTTATCATCAGAGGAGAATTCGGCTCCTGGAGCACCCTAATCAATCAATGAGAGAGCCTCTGCTTTGCATGTAAGGCAAATCAGCATTCCACCCATCACGCGTATCGTATCACACCGCGCGGGTTCGATCAATGGTTCAACGTGCGCGTTCCAGTGACAACTACCCAGGCTGTGTTTGTCTGTAGGAGACCCAGTAAAGCGATGCGGCAGCGTGCTCTGTAGGAGGCCGCTTCACAATTCGGTCTCTACAGGACAAAACAGCTCCTGCGAAGACGATCATCAGCTTCTGCAGAGGCAAAAAATTAGTGTAGAGCATTACGCTTCCATTACATTCCTCCCTCACTTATCATCAGGGAGGAAATTCGGCTCCTGAGCACCCCAATCAATCAATGAGAGGGGCCCCTCTGAAAACTTGCATGGGCAAATCAGCATTCCACCCCATGCACCCTTCTTCGTTGACAAATTGTCAACGAAGAAGTGTGAAAATCATGTTTCAATTTGAAAAAAAAAATACGAAAACGAAGCGGTTTTGGCTTGATTCCAGCAAACGTTTTTTGAAATTCCCTCCAAGCTACCGTACAAGTTCCGGTCTCCCACAGGAGAATAATAGGGCTCCTACAGGAGTATCACAGGACTCCTACAGGAGAAAACCAGGACTCCTGTTGCAGGGGAGACTAGGACTCCCAGCCGACTCCTGTAGGAGTCCGCTGCCAGTGTCGGAGTCCCTGTCCGACGTTAGCGTTCGAGTCTGAAGCTGAACACACTAGGGATTAGGGAAACAGCCTCAGCGGTGATAGAGATAGCACGATATTGGGGCCTACTCATGGAAAACTCTGGTAGGAAAAATTACTTCACTTCCGTGAGAATTTTGCGCCGGTGGCAAGTTATAATCCTGTGTTGAACAGAACTCGATTTTGGAGGGAATTTCAAATTCCGGTGTAGGCGGTGGCCTAACGTGTTTTTACAGGGATACACTGTTTCCGGGTTCACACTGAAAACGCGAATTGCCGGACCGGACATATTGCAAGTGCGGTGTGATCCCATGGCATTAGCCATTGATTCGACGTGATCAACGGGTGGGTTGGTCATATCGACCATCAGCCGACAGACAGCTCGGGGTTTTCCTCCATTTATTGACGGTGCAGCCGCCCAATAGAGTTAAAAATGATCCCCCTTTCCCCCCAAATACCCGATACACGACAAATTTAGCCTCCAATCAAGGGATATCCTCCCCTGAGCGACCGTGCAGCTGCAGGCTGCACCGTCCAAATAGGGTTAAAACTTTACCATCCCCAAAATACCCGATACACGACAGATTTATACTCTACGCAGGGGACATCCTCCCCTGAGCGCCGGTGCAGCCCCAGGCTGCACCGTCCAAATATGGTTAAAACTGATTTTAGTCCCCGAAGTATCCGATACACATAGATATGACCAACCCTCTCGTTGATCACGGCAAATCAATGGCTAATGTCACGGTATCATACCGCACCGGCTTCTTCTTCTTCTTCTTTGCAGCCACGTAGAGGGTTTTGTCATAGGCGGAGGAACTGGGCAACCAGTAGTGGATTCGTCCATAGGTCCATTGGTGTCAGCGTGGTAGGTCTCCCGGACAGTTAAATTAATGTGCCGTATCATGGCCGACGGTACCGCAGTCCGGGCACACATCAGATTTGCTGCTGTCAATCTTGCTGACATAAGACATTAGCATTGTAGAGTGACCACAGCGTAATGATTCGAGCGTGATGCTGCCGAGATGTCGTACGTTCGTGCCGTGGCAGTGTGGAGGAAAGAAGATCACCTCCGTGCAAACCGACGTCAATCCCTCCGCGGAGAGGGTTTTTGTCATGGGAGAGGTGCTGGCTGGCTGCAGCTCTCCTGAGGATTCTTCTACAAATGGCCGGCGTCGAAAGGAATCCAGGACCCGCGAAGAAGAAGAAGTACCCATGTGCCACATGCGACAGAGATGTCAATTGGTATGGAACCAGCGTCCAATGTTTTGGATGCGAAAGGTGGGTGCACTTTTTTTGTTCGGGCCTCAGTTCTGTGAGAAACCACGATTCTTCCTTTCGTTGTATTGTGTGCTCCGCCTCCAGTAACTCAAATTCCTCATCTACCAACCGCCCCCTATCTATTGTACACATCAATCTAAACGGCCTTCGGACCAAGCTTTCTGAATTATCTCTCTTTGCCCGTACTCATCACCCGGATGTTATCATGGTCCAGGAGACCAAACTCTCTCCCTCTGCTACCTCTAGACATCCAAACATCCCGGGCTATACTGCATATCATACTCCTAGGTCATCTCAAGGAGGCGGAGTCTCTACTTTTGTTCTGTCCTCTCTTCCCTCTCACATTATTCCAAACACTCCAGTGGATGGCACTCGAGTACATCCCCATCCATCTAACCTCTTAAAAAACCACTTTCTCTTTTTAATATATATATATCCCTTATCTTCCTCTTGTCCCTCAACATACAATCCTATCCCCCTTCTCAAGCAGCTGTATGACTGCTCTCTTTCTCCCTCAATTGTCTTTGCGTGTGACTTCAATGCGCACACGTTCTGCTCGTCGCTTGATTCTGATGCTAGAGGAGGTGACGTCGAAGAATGGGCGGAGGAGTGCGATCTGGTTATCTTAAACGATGGCCAGCCCACTCGTCTCTCTGCCAACGGCCGATCATCTAGCCCAGACATCTCCCTCGTCTCTTCCAATCTCTCTAATGCCTGCTCTTCGTCGACATCCACAACTCTTTCCAGCGATCACATCCCTGTCTTTGTCGATATTGATCTCTCTAACTCTCTTGCTCCCTGTACAGGTGTTCGTCATCGTTCTTATCTTAATTTAGGCCTTGCAGACTGGAGCCTGTTCAGGGAGGTTGCCCTCGGCCAAGCGGCTGATTATCCGTGGAATGGCGATGTACACCAGAAGGAGCGCCACCTATCTGATGCTATCTTGAAGGCTATGAAAGCTGCGATCCCTGAATGCCGCGTTAAGACCTTCTTTCCCAATGTCACCAGGGAAACACTGCAGAAGATAAGGACAAGGGACGCAAAGAGAGCCGCAGATCATCTTGATCCAGACATCGCTGCGCTGGATGATGAGATCAGGAAGGACCCTGACAGGCACAAGAAGGAAACTTGGGAAAAGTTCACTGAGAAGATGAACTTCAGAAACGATGCAGCAGCAACGTGGAAGGCCTTGAAAAGGATCTCCGGAAAGTTCACCGCCGACAATTCCACGATTGAGTTTGAAGGTGGAGTCTTCAAATCAGGGAAGGAGGCCGCAAATGCTCTTGGGAAGCATTTTTTCATCACTAGAACCAAAAGAGAGAAGCAGAACAGAATAACTGTACGGGAACTCTGTAAGTTGCCTCTCATGGATGTAGATGATGCAGTCACGCCTGCACAGGTCGAGAAGGCAATAAAGGAGATGAGCAACTCGAAGGCATTAGGGCCAGACGGTTTTAGCCCTGCAGTCCTGAAGAGACTGCCCAGTGAACTACTGCCCTTTATTGCTGACGTCATAAATACATCGTTTCGTACATGTACTTTACCCCAAAATTGGAAAGTGGCTCGTGTTATTCCACTGCCGAAGCCGGGAAAGTCACCATCCACGGCTAAAGGGTACCGGCCGATCAGTCTGCTCTCACCCATCGCCAAAATTGCTGAAAAACTGGTTGTGGAGGAGCTTGCCAAGCATAACAGCCAACAGCAGCAACAGCATGATTTCCGTAAATTACATTCCACCACTACGGCCTTGTTGGAAATTGTGAGCTATGTTCTGGACGGTTTCAATGCCATGAAACCCCAACGTACTGTTGGTGTGGCCCTCGACTTAACAAAGGCATTTGACACAAGCCATGGCAGAAGCGGTGGATAACTGCCTTCACTAAAGGACTTCGGGCAAATGTACTATTCCAGGAACATGTTTCCAATAGCATTCCCATCGCCGCTGGTGTCCCTCAAGGAGGAGTTTTATCGCCTGCACTTTTCAGTTTATATCTAGAAGATGTGCCCGTTCCCCCTCAAGACATCAAGGTCGTTGCATACGCGAATGATATTACTATTCTGTGCCGAGATCGCGACATTAAGGTAGCCACCAGTAAGATCAATGACTACTTGATCGAGTTGAAATGTTTCTTCGATCGCAAAATGCTCACAGTCTCTGCCTCCAAATCGTCCGTCACCGTCTTTTCCACTGATAATGCAGAGCACAGTGCCCATCCTAAGGTGAAATGGGACGAAACTCAATTGCAGGCCACCCGATTCCCCAAGCTGCTTGGACTCGTGTTGGATCCTTCGTTGAAGTTTCATAAGAACACTGAGCAGAAGCAAGTCACAGTGAAAACAAGACCCAACGTCCTGCGTCTCTCGGTGGAACGTCCTGGGATGCAATAAAGAAACGATCCTGACCACGTATAAGGCTATTGTGCAACCCGCCTTGGAGTATGCTGCGCCAGTCTGGCAGCACATCGTGTCGGAAACCTCTTGGTCGAAGCTGCTGCGCGTCCAAAATTGTGCTTTGCGAATTGCAACAGGCTGTTCTAGAAGCTCTCCAATAGAGCACTTACACGCCGAAGCTCGCATATTGCCTGTTAGAGACCACTGCCAACTCCAGGCGCAACAAATGTACATTAACATCGTGAAGCAGCCGAATCATCCATCGCGAAGAGTACTAAACCCGGTGAGAGAGAGATGTATCAGAAAGCCTTTCGCCGATGCTCCGTCGAAAGTAGATGTGCAGAGATGGACCGAAGCACAACAAGAACGCCTCCGTCTCTTGCGCGCGGAGCATACCCGATTCGTGAAGGAACACTTGAGCAGAGTTGCCATAAACTCCATCCTGGGAGTCGCACCTCCGAAGGTCAGCGAGACAGAGATGGAACTTGGCAGGCGTGACAGGTGCACCCTTGCATCGTTACGCTGTGGACACTCTCCCATGCTCATGTCATTTTTGCATAAGATTGATAACAGCAAACCTGACGAGTGCCCTGTTTGCGGTAGTCAAGGGCATACTACTGCGCACCTGTTCAATTGCCCGAAGAGACCGACTACATTGACGACAATGGATCTGTGGACGAACCCAGTGCTAGTGGCCGAGTTTCTGAACCTATGACAGAACCCCTCTCTGTGGCTGCAAAGAAGAAGAAGAAGCGTGCATCTCGCCCTTCTTCCGAGTTGAGACTCTGAGGTGCAGCTGGGGGGCGGTATATCTCCTAGTACAGAATTTATGGCCGCCTTCATAAGATGACACCGTACGAACTTGGTGTGCTCCTCGCGCAAAAGACGGAGTCGTTCTTGCTGTGAGTCGTGCCATCATTGCAAATTCACTCTGTTTGGAGCATCGGCGAATGGCTCTCTTATACTTCTCTCTCTAACGGGGTTTAGCACTCTCCACGACGGGTGATTTGGTTGCTTTATAATGTTAATGCGGAGTTGCTGGGCGTGGAGCTGACAGTGCTCCTTCACTGGTAATAGACGGGTCTCAGCATGCAGATGCTCGATTGGGGAACTCCTTGCACATCCGGTGGCGATACGGAGAGCAGCATTTTGTACTCGTTGCATCTTTGCCCAGGAGGATTCTGAGACGAGATGCTGCCAAACTGGTGCGGCGTACTCCAGGGCGGGCTGAAGAATTTCCTTATACGTTGTGAGTATAGTCTTCTTGCTGCTACCCCACGAAGTGCCGCCCAGGGCCCTGAGAACGTCGAGCTTAGCTATAACGACTGTGACGGATCGAGCACAAGACCGAGCAGCTTTGGAAAGCGAGCAGCAGGCAATCGGTCTCCATCCCACACGACATCCAGATGAGCGCTGTGCTCGGATGTGTCCGTCGTGAGAACGGACACTGACGACTTGGCTGCAGAGATCCTTAGCATCTTGCGGTCGAAGAAGCTCTTCAGTGTGATCAGGTACTCGTTGATCTTATTGGCGGCCACCTGTAAGTCCCGATCTCGACACATGATTGTTATGTCATCAGCATACGCGACGACCTTGATGTCCTGTGGAGGCTCAGGCATATCTTCGAGATACAGACTGAAGAGGGCTGGCGATAGAACCCCACCCTGAGGGACTCCAGCTGCCATAGGAATACTGTTGGAGACATGGTTCTGAAACATGACTCTTGCCCGCCGACCTTTAATAAAGGCCGTTATCCAGCGCTTCTGCCAAGATGGTATAGACGACTCAAGTATGTTGCTTGACAGGACTCCAAGGTTAACCGTATCAAATGCCTTGGTGAGATCCAACGCAACAGCTACAGTTCTCAATGGCTTGTTAAAGTTGAACCCGTCGATAGCATAGCTGGTGATTTCTAGCAACGCCGTAGTTGTGGAATGAAGCCTTCTGAACCCATGTTGAAACAACTGCTTCTCGTTGTGCTCCGCTAGATCCTTGACAAAGAGCTTTTCGGCCACCTTGGCGAAAGGTGACATCAAGCTAATAGAACGATATCCCTCTACTGATGACTGAGGTTTGCCAGGTTTGGGTAACGGGATGACGTTGGCTGTCTTCCAGTTTTGCGGAATAGTGCAAGAGCTGAACGAAGTATTAATCATATCAACGATGAGCGGAAGGATCTCAGTTGGGAGTTTCTTCAGTACAGCAGGACAAATGCCGTCCAGACCGACAGCTTTGGAGTTCCACATGTCCTTTATAATCTTCTCTACTTGCGCCACAGTGTACGCTTCGGCCGTGCTCATGAGCAGGAGGCGGCAATTTCTCTCTTACTGTCACTCTATTTTGCGGACCTCGCCTTGTACTCGTGACAAAGAAACTTTTACCGAGAGAGTAGGCGGCTTCCTTTCCTGACTTGAAAAGAAAACGTTATTACCGAACCCAATAGTGGAAATGGTGGCTGGCAAGCTCTTTCCCGATAGTTTCCGAAGCACCCTCCAAGTAGCTCCACTGTCCGTCTTGAAATTCAACTGTTCTGTGAATTTTTCCCTGATGCTTCAAAACCCCATCAAATTGTGTATCGAGGAGGTATTTTGACTGACACAATACGTCGCATGTGGCTATAAAGCACCGTTCTGTAATGGTTGGTCTTCGCCTGGTATGCCTACAAGAATTCGCTCATGCAAGAAAATGTAGTAATAATGGGTGATCAAGAAACTCGCTTTGACCCGTATCATTCTGGAGTAGGGCACGGCTAGGAAGTTCGCCATCGTAGACTGACGCATTAGGAAGATCGCCATCGCATAGACCGCACATAAATGAACTAAGCTCAACTAAGCTAAAGTGAACTGGATCCAAGCAGACCACATATTTGGCGACATTTTCGCGGCGAGAACTATTTGGCGGCTATTTTGCGGTTATATTGCGGCCGGCGTTATTTGGCGGCTATTCCGCGGCTATTACGCGGCCAGCAGGCATTTTGGGGCTATTTCGCGGCTATTCCTCGGCCAAAACTCAGAGTAGAGGGCTCTGGGAGCGTTTTAGAAAAATGTTCCAGATTTGACTTGAAATTCTCCCAGGGGGTTTTTGGGGGCGCTGATTACGAATCTGTAGTTTATTAGTCGATTTTACAAAGTTTTCGGCTAATTTCGTTCAAAGCTAATCAACCGGGGAAAATTTCGAGGAAAAAACGCCACTTTCGAGATTTTCGGGGTGCTATGGTAGATATTGCTCAAATTGTTCCTCTGGGGGTTATTTGGAGTGCTGAACACGAACCTGGAGTCCGTTTACCAATTTCTTGCTAATTATGGTAGATTACGGTGTGTTTACGGTAGTTTTGTCAAAATCCTAGATTTTACTCAAAAATTGTATACGGGGGTTATTTTGGGTGGAGAATACGAATTTAACGTCCGTTTGTCGATTTTCAGAATACTAAGGTGGCTTTTGCCCCCTAAATGACATGTTACCTACCGTAAACTATAGTAAACCTCAAAGTTTCGACAAATGCACTCCAGATTCGTGTTCACCACCCTAGAGAACCCCTACATTCAAGTTTTTGGCTAAATGCGAGAAAATTTCTTAAAACTCGCGAAAAAATGCCTGATGGGTACCCTTGCCTTTTCGCGAGGCTTGAAAAATGCTCATAACTTGTTCGAACCTGCAGCTCGGGGCGGGATACTGCGCATTTTTTACTATTGAGCCAGAAGAGATACTAACGATACTGGTCGTTTTCGCAGATGCGTTTACCACTCTAAACACTTCCCTTGTTAGTACAATATACCTCTTGTAGTTCCTCCACAGCGTCAATTTCTTCCGTAGATCTCCTCTCCAGGTCATCTACTGGACTTATCCGGAGGATCTAGTCGTATCAGCTGTAGATGAACGGAATGTTCCTGTAGATGACGGGAACCTAACATGTTTTTATGGGTATACTAGCACTGCAGTTGAACAGAACTCGATTTTTGAGGGATTCTCAAATTCGAGTGGAGGCGGTAACCTAACGTGTTTTTACACTAAGATACGGTTTTCGGGTTCACACAGGGGACCCCGTGGACATCCCACTAGAGTAATCCCCTTTAGGGTCTACACAGGGGGTCACCCCATTGCGACGGTCCGCAGTGGGGTGCACCCGAACGTGGACCGTGGGGAGTTGGTCCCACAGTTTGGTACCCCCCTCCCCCTCTTGAGCCGTGGGGAACCCCCCCCCCCCTTCCCCCCTCGACCGACATAGAAGGCGTAATGTAACGCCGAGAGAGCCCTTACATCAAAACAAGATCCCGTTGTGTATACCGTTTGTTTCTGACCAGGTCAGTGCGGTGATGCAGCGCAGCATCGTACGTGTACACCCGGACAATGATGTTGTCCTTGTAAATATACCTAATGGCAGTATCAAACGTCAGTGAGAAATAGATTATACGATGTGGTGTGTGTGTCAGAAAACTGCATTGTCTGCCGAAATGGTAGCGTTGGGGACTGCTCGAAAGCAGGAGTAATCTACCAGGTCGAATGCCTATCATGTCATGCTACCTATATTGGTGAGACAGGAAGAATGCTTGCTACACGTGTTCAAGAACATTTAGCCGGTAAAAGGCGTAGCATCATTACAACACCTTTGGGCAAGCACAGAACTGAAGATCACAACGGTGACGATTTTGAAGTAAAGTGCGACATTTTGGCAGTTGAGAAGGATATTTCAGCGCGCAAAGCTTTGGAAGGTTTCTGGATATTCGCACAGAACCCCATAATGAACAGCCGTTTTGAGAGCCCATTCTTGACGAACGACCTCTTGCTGTTTGTACCACATTGCGAACTCTAAGTACGGCCAGTTAGCGGTGCGTGTGTATGTCCTCACCATCTACTATCATATATCACAACGCGCAGTAACACCCATTCGTTTCTGGTCTTTCGTTATAAGCAGACTTTAACGCTGTTCTTCTTCTTCTTCTTCTTTGCAGCCACATAGAGGGTTTTGTCATAGGCGGAGGAATTGGGCGACCAGTAGTGGATTCGTCCATAGGTCCATTGGTGTCAGCGTGGTAGGTCTCTCCGGACAGTTGAATAAATGTGCGGTATCATGGCCGACGATACCGCAGTCCGGGCACACATCAGATTTGCTGCTGTCAATCTTGCTGACATAAGACATTAGCATTGTAGAGTGACCACAGCGTAATGATGCGAGCGTGCATCTCGCCCTTCTTCCGAGTTGAGACTCTGAGGTGCAGACGGGGGGCGGTATATCTCCTAGTATAGGATTTATGGCCACCTTCACAAGATGACACCGTACGAACTTGGTGTGCTCCTCGCGCGCAAAAGACGGAGTCGTTCTTGCTGTGAGTCGTGCCATCTTTGCAAATTGACTTTGTTTGGAGCATCGGCGAATGGCTTTCTTATACTTCTCTCTCACGGGGTTCAGCACTCTCCACGACGGGTGATTTGGTTGCTTTATAATGTTAATGCGGAATTGCTGGGCCTGGAGCTGACAGTGCTCCTTCACTGGTAATAGACGGGTCTCAGCATGCAGGTGCTCGATTGGGGAACTCCTTGCACATCCGGTGGCGATACGGAGAGCAGCATTTTGTACTTGTTGCATCTTTGTCCAGGAGGATTCTGAGACGAGATGCTGCCAAACTTCAGTGCGGCGTACTCCAGGGCGGGCTGCAGACTTGCCTTATACGTTGTGAGTATAGTCTCCTTGCTGCTACCCCACGAAGTACCGCCCAGGGCCCTGAGAACGTTGAGCTTGGCTTTAACGACTGCCTGCTTCTGCTCGGTATTCTTATGAAACTTGAGTGACGGATCGAGCACAAGACCGAGCAGCTTTGGAAAGCGAGCAGCAGGCAAACGGTCTCCATCCCACACGACATCCGGATGAGCGCTGTGCTCGGATGGGTCCGTCGTGAGAACGGACACTGACGACTTGGCTGCAGAGATACTTAGCATCTTGCGGTCGAAAAAGCTCTTCAGTGTGATCAGGTACTCGTTGATCTTATTGGCGGCCACCTGTAAGTCCCGATCTCGACACATGATTGTTATGTCATCGGCATACGCGACGACCTTGATGTCCTGTGGAGGCTCAGGCATATCTTCGAGGTACAGATTGAAGAGGGCTGGCGATAGAACTCCGCCCTGAGGGACTCCAGCTGCCATAGGAATACTGTTGGAGACATGGTTCTGGAACATGACTCTTGCCCGCCGACCTTTAATAAAGGCCGATATCCAGCGCTTCTGCCAAGATGGTATTGACGACTCCAGAATGTTGCTTGACAGGACTCCAAGGTTAACCGTATCAAATGCCTTGGTGAGATCCAACGCAACAGCTACAGTTCTCAATGGCTTGTTAAAGTTGAACCCGTCGATAGCATAGCTGGTAAGTTGTGGAATGTAGCCTCCTGAACCCATGTTGAAACAACTGCTTCTCGTTGTGCTCCGCTAGATCCTTGACAATGAGCTTTTCGGCCACCTTGGCGAAAGGTGACATCAAGCTAATAGAACGATATCCCTTTACTGATGACTGAGGTTTGCCAGGTTTGGGTAACGGGATGACGTTGGCTGTCTTCCAGTTTTGCGGAATAGTGCAAGAGCTAAACGAAGTGTTAATCATATCAACGATGAGCGGAAGGATCTCAGTCGGGAGTTTCTTCAGTACAGCAGGACAAATGCCGTCGGACCGACAGCTTTGGAGTTCCGCATGTCGCTATAATCTTCTCTACTTGCGCCACAGTGAACGCATCGGCCGTGCTCATGAGCGGGAGGCGGCACAGCTCTCTTACTGTCACTCTATTCTGCGGACCTCGCCTTGTACTCGTGACAAAGAAACTTTTACCGAGAGAGTAGGCGGCTTCCTTTCCTGACTTGAAAACATTACTACCGAACTCAGTAGCGGAGATGGTGGCTGGCGAGCTCTTTCTCGATAGTTTCCGAAGCACCTTCCAAGTAGCTCCACTGTCCGTCTTGAAATTGAACTGTTCTGTGAATTTTTCCCACTGTTCTTTCTTGTGCTGGTCGAGATCTTTTCTGATCTCACCATCCAGCTGAGTGACGACAGGGTCTAGATGGTCAGCTGCTCTTCTGGCATCTCTAGTCCTGATTTTCTGACAAATTTCTCCGGTGACGTTTGGATAGAACGTCCTAACTCGGCCAACAGGGATAGCCACCTTCATGGCCCTGCGAATTACATCAGATAAGTGATGCTCCTTCTGGTGCACATTGCCATTCCACGGGTAACCAGCCGCTAGGCGTAGCGCAACCTCACTGAACAGGCACCAGTCTGCTTGGCCTAAATTGAGATAAGAACGTTGACGAACACCAGAATAAGGAACAAGAGAATTTGAGAGATCGATGTGCACAAAGACGGGAACATGATCACTAGACAATGTTGTTGAGGTAGACCATGAGCAAGCGTTGGAAAGGTTGGACGAGATAAGAGTTATGTCTGGGCTAGAAGATCGGCCGTTGGCAGGGAGACGAGTGGGCTGATCATCGTTTAAGATCACCAGGTCGCACTCCTCAGCCCATTCTTCGACTTCTTCTCCTCTAGCATCAGAACCAAGGGACGAGCAGAAGGTGTGGGCATTAAAGTCGCCCGCGAAAACAACTGATGATGAGAGGAATAATCGTTGAGTTGTTTGAGAAGAGGAATGGGATTGTAGGAGGAGGGGCATGAGGTGGTAGGGGAATATATATGTTGAAAAGAGAAGGGGTGTTTTAAGAGGGAGATGGATTGGAAGGTACTCGAGAGTACCATCCGTGGGAGTGTTTGGTATGAGGTGGGAGGGAGAGGATAAAACAAAGGTTGAAACTCCTCCGCCAAGAGCTGACCTTGGAGCATGGAAGGAAGTGTAGCCCGGGATATTAGGATGAGGATAGGTAGGGGATGGAGAGCTTGGTTTCTTGAACCATGATCACGTCTGAATGGTAAGTACGTGCGAAGAGAGAGAGCTCAGAAAGTTTAGTACGAAGGCCGTTGAGATTGATATGTACAATGGAAAGGGGGCGATTTGAGGAAGAGGAATCAGAGTTGGTAGGTGAAGAGCATAAAACACAGCGAAAAGCAGAGTTATAATGCCTCACAGAACTGAGACCCGAACAGGAGCGATGCACCCACCTTTCCTCTCCACGCCGGCCCTTTGCAGGAGAATCCGAAGGAGAGCTGCGGCCGGGCAGCACCTCTCCCATGACAAAAACCCTCTTCGCGGAGGGGGTGACGTCGGTTTGCATAGAGGTGATCTTCTTTCCTCCACACTGCCACGGCGTGAACGTACGACATCTCGGCAGCAACGCTGTTCTACTGGTGGATAGACGTGCAAATCCGAAAGAGTGCCAATTTTTCAGAAATAGATTTAGAAAGAAAGAAATTAGCAAGCCAAACATGGAAGAATCATCACGTGATGACTAGACGAAAAATACAGCGGTGCCGATTGCCACAAAGCTAAGCTATAAAATGTCTTGCAACTTTCATCTGAGAGTCTGAGAATCGGTCTGATATAAAAATGCAACTGGTATCATCAATTCATGCCCACGTGACAACCGGCACAGCTCGGTACTTGCAGTTTACTGCTCTAACAATAAGAGCTATTCAAGCCTCAAAGGATAAGTGAGTTCACAATTGAGATTGAGTTTTGCGCTGGTTTTAAAAGCATGGTCCGGGCAGGATTTCGAGTTTGAGATTCCCCGCTGAATCGAAGCGCATGCTGCAGGTAGTGCCAAGGAATGTGCGAAAACTGCAGAAGAAACGGTCTCCTTCGAGTGACTCCAGTCATTTCCGTCAACCGCTGCGTCAGAAAAGTGCGTCCATCGTCCATGTTTTAGCCATTGTCCACGCATTCTTCAAAACTGCACTGTAAAGATCGGTCATTCCAGCCATGATTATCATGCAGTGAATACCGTAATCCCTGATATCAGAGCTGTTTTCTTCAGAGGTAAGGACTTTAGAGTCTATGAAACGTCCAGACGGTGTACAGCTAGGCCAGCCTATCTAACCCGAATTTTGGTGGTGTCAAAATTTGAGCGGACCTTACCTTTAAACAGGCACGGGAATGAGTTGCCAGTCAACACTAAGTTGCTTTTTTTTACAACACTGCACGATCTTTTATTCAAGTTCAGACCCTTTCTGTTTCCATTCAATTGGTTTTATGTTAGTAGGTGCCATTTATATTGAACCAGTGGGAGCTTTAGGAGCCCGCTGACATCGTCGACTTCTTCTATTCTTCGCCGCTGACTTTTGGGTGACAATTGGGCTTGAAACCGTTTGGAGGAGGTGCGGGGCTACTCGAGAAAATTAAAATTTGAGCTGATATCATATGCCTGATAGTGTTATCAGTCGTTTTCGTGGAGACCCATGGAAATACTTCCTCAGGCAAAACTGCGTTTAGCTTCCCGTTAAAGCTTGGGTGTATTGGGTGCATTGGTGTGTAAGCTGGTGGTGAAACACGGGGAACGATGGGCGTGTCTCGATTCTGACGACCGCGCTAACCAAAAACGAGGATGTTTTTCGCCGCAACTGCAGTTTAACGTCGCGGTGCTCGTCATGGTATGTTTATGGAGAGGATGATTGCTCCGGTGAAGATTTAGCGAGCAGTTGAGTGAGAGCAGCGCTGTGGCTTCGGTGGTGCAGTGCGATAATGCGCTCCCCCGGAAAGGGAATATGCTGGTTCCCTCGCCCGGAGCCATGCGTTTTGCGATCTACTCAGCACCTTGTGTAAACATACCATAACGTGCACTGCGACGGTAAACTGCAGTTACTGCAAAAAGACATCCAAAAATTGTGTATGACTTAACTAGGGCATCATCTCGACAGGTCTATGACTGTTAGATAGTCTCTGACGATAAACCTGTCTCATCCCGTTATGCGGGTGAAAGGATGATTGCTTCGCTGAAGATTTACCGAGCAGTTGAGTGAGAGCGGCGCTGGGGCTTTGGTGGTGCAGTGCGATAAGGCGCTCCCCCGGAAAGGGAATATGCTGGTTCAATCTCGCCCGGAGCCAAGCGTTTTGCGATCAACTCAGCACCTCGTGTAAACATACCATAACGTGCAGTGCGGCGTTAAACTGCAGTTACTGCAAAAAACCCAAAAATCGTGTATGACTTAACTAGGGAATCATCTTGACAGGTCTACGATTGTTAGATAGTCTCTGACGGGATACCTGTTTCATCCCGTTATGCGGGTGAAAGGATGATTGCTTCGCTGAAGATTTACCGAGCAGTTGAGTGAGAGCGGCGCTGGGGCTTTGGTGGTGCAGTGCGATAATGCGCTTCCCGGAAAGGGAATATGCTGGTTCAATCTCGCCCGGAGCCAAGCGTTTTGCGATCAACTCAGCACCATGTGTAAACAAAAACGAGGCGTTAACCAATGTGAACCCAATGTACAGAATTATAAAACTCAAACCGCAGATTTCATCCACCGTAACCCAATAGACATGATAAGATTGAAGGAACACATCTGCATCCCATTTACAACCGTGACAAAATGTGGGTTGGTGGATTATCATGCTCCTTGGAAGCACTTCACTCCGATACTTGTGGAAAGTGGTTCTACATGACTGTTTGGTGAGTGTTGTCGAGAGCAGCAGTTGGGAAGCGTTGAAGCGCAGGAAGTTGGGCAACAATTGAAGTAGGTCAAGCTCCGGTAGAATTCAGAGCTTCACCCGTAAGGGCCTAACGGGCTATTCTATGCAACAGTAGGGGAAAGCTGCAAGTCTTCCAACTTGACGTGTACCTCGATGTGAAAGACAGAATTATAAAACTCAAACCGCAGATTTCATCCACCGTAACCCAATAGACATGAAAAGAATGAAGGAACACATCTGCATCCCATTTACATTCGCAATAAAATGTGGGTTGGTGGAATGATATCATGCTCCTCGGGCGGAATTCACTCCGATACTTGCGGAACGTGGTTCTACATGACTGATTGGTGAGTGTTGTCGAGAGCAAGAGTTGGGAAGCGTTGAAGCGCAGGAAATTGGGCAACAATTGAAGTAGGTCAAGCTCCGGTAGAATCCAGAGCTTCACCCATAAGGGCCTAACGGGCTATCCTATGCAGCAGTTGGGGAAAGCTGGAAGTCTTCCAAATTGACGAGTACCTCGGTGTGAAAGTATTTAGTGTACCGCACGCTCATACGAAACCTTATTTCATGAAAACTGGAATGAATTCCTTACACGGAACACGACATCATTCCACCGACCAGCGCTTCATCATGACGATAAATGAATGGAATTGTTTTCAATACTCTTATCATGTCCATTGGGTTACTGTGGAAAGAATCTGCGGTTTGAATTTTATAATTTTGTCTAGTCATTACGTGATGATTCTACGATGTTTGGCTTGCTAATTTCTTTCTTTCTAAATCTCATTCTAAAAAATTGGTACTCTTTCGGATCTTCGATGAGGTCGATTACCTGGTTGGTTACATCAACCAGTTTAGAGTTTTTGAGGTAGATTAGATGCTTCGACGGCTTTAGAAGCATAAAAATCCCGTACTCTTTCAAAGTAAACCAGCCGCTTTTGGTCAAAGTTATTTCTTGTAGAGGTACATTAATGTATGATCTATTTCCGCAATCGCGTTCAGTCCGCAAAGTCTCATTATCACGGTCCTAGAAGCGAAGCGGTTGTTTTGAGAATGATTCCCTCATTTTCATAGTTGAATTTTTCAAAAACAACCGCTTCGCTCCTACGATTGTGATAATGAGGACTGAACGCGATTGCGGAGCTGAACTATATAGTAGAGTCCACCAAGAGTGTCTCATTTACCTATCAATAAGAAGCGGTCGGCTGGGGATCAATGTGCATGAATCCCATACCAACACGCTCGATACCGAATGGGCGAGAGCGGTTGTGCTGCAACGAGTTTCATGCTCACTGATCTCAAATCTACCGCTTCTCATTGATAAGTAAATGAGACACTCTTGGTGGACTCCACTATACTTCTGTTTTTTTTTTCGGTCAATGGCTGCTTATATCATTGCATTCTCTAGTGTGTCGTTTAAGACATAAAAGTACCGTAGCAGACTCAACCGACTGCAAGGTTCTCGACAGATCCGCCCGTTCTGCTTAAGTTCGACTGCGATATGAATTATTTTATCTTCGACGATACATATCTATCCGATTTTTAGGCGTGATTTACGTTGTTGGATGGCTAATCCATCCAACGCTATACCCCAAAAAGTGGGCTTCCCGCAAGCATTTGGCAGTGGTCCGTACCAACATGCTTCGCATTTCTCGCAGTTCGGGCAATCTCCAATTCCTTCTGCTGTTCCACACCTGTGAGTTTGATGTCCGTAAAGTTTCCGTCTTTAGAGTCAGTTTCGTCTACCTATTCGATCAATATCTTCATTGCTAAATGTTTGAGGAATGAAGCTTTAAGAAGCCAATACCAACCACCAGCAGTTGGAGCGCCACAGTTTCCTTCAGCACCGAATCAGATGCCAAGCTCGTCAATGGTAAACGGCTTTCCGCCGAATAGAAGTGTGAGTCTTCAAGAAAAGTTTAAAAAGAATCTCTATATGGAAACAGATTAGGTCCCCGTGGTAGTCGGTCGAAAGCCCGATTGCGACGTCCTCTCCCGCAGCCCAGTGATCCTGCGCCGTCCTCCCCCTCCCTAATGGTCGGCTGTATGCCTATCAATTGGGCTGGCGCCTCCCTGCGCTGCGGACAGCCCAGCTCGGCAACAACGGGTGGAGTTTCGTGAAGTGGAGTTTTTCAGTAAGCACATGTATCGACCGGGATGGCCACAGACGGGGTAGACGGGATCAGTCTGAACATATCGGGGGTTTTCGACCTGAGTGAGCAGTGCATTGCATACGTAACGACCAGGCTGGCTTACGGAGAATTCGCCCGAATGCCCGGAGAATTTGCCCGATGCGTAGCGCTTGTAGAATATGCCCGCGAGGGGGGTGAAAATGCCCCCGACGGGGGATAAAAGGCCCGCCGCGAACTGCACAGTTTCGTAGATAATTTGATTGCGCGAAAAACTGATAGTTTAGGTGCTTAAACTTTATTCGGAGAAGTAAAATGTGGTAAATAACAGAATACATTCTAACCCCTGGCATAACCGTCTATTCAACTTCTCTGAAGTTAGAAAAATGGTGTTACCCTTAGGTAATCCCTGAGGTAAGAAACTTATTCAAAAGTAACTGGGTGATATCAAGGCAGAGCAATAAGCCTGGCTAGAGAGTCCAAATATCTTTTGCATGTTCTCGGCGTGATCTCAGGGTCAGGGATAGCAGAGAACTGTTGGATTTCTTCTTGAATCTTGCGCTGTCGTTCCAGCTCTGCCGGTCTTATGTAGCGGTCTGGCGCAGATCCATCCAAAATCGATGGCAGCAGGCTCTTCGCCATTGTCAACTCCGCTGCACAAAATCCCAGCAGTTCCCTCATTGTGGGGTCACGTTCTGAAAAATACTCAAGTTTTTTTTTTCAGAGAAAGACCGTTCCGAAAAATACATATTCCTCTCCCCCAAAAGCATGGCGTATCTTTGTGTGAAGCCTTCGACCAAGTTCGTAGCTCGTGTGCTGCGAGTCTGAACTCCATTCCATCGTCCATAGAATCTAGGAAGCCAGGTGTTATCCATGTAGATCATAAATTGGGTCAAACTCGACTCCTCAGTTGCAGACACTATTGGCTCTTCGAGCGGCTGAAGCACTCCAGGGCTGGGATTCATGAAAGGCAAACCACGGTTACGGCTGGGCTAGCGGAGGAAACCGGCATTCACGAAAAATCCGGTTTGGTTACGGCTAGGCTACGATTGGGCTACGCGTAACCGCACCTCGGAGCTGCGGTTAACCGCGGTTAGCAGCGGTTTCGCGGCTTAGTCGTCGAATTGATGGTGTGTTGTATTAGTGCACAACACTGAGGAAACGCACCTTTTGCGAATACGCATAAAAACTTGATATCTTCAAGGCAAGCTGAAAATACAGGAATGCCGCCGTTATTGACTGCCACATTATAGGCCCGCTAGCCATAATGTGTTCCTCTCGATAACAACGAAAATTCTCAGAATCATCAACCTCATCTGTAAGTTTTATGTACGTTGCCCATGGCTAACTAAAATCATTATGCCTGTCCTCCCTACTCTCGCTCTCTTCTTTATTTTATAGCACATCGTTGTTCTTTTTGCCTCCACTTTTTGTTCCTAATTCTTGTCTTCCGTGCGCTGACCATTTACCGAGCAGCCACAGGCTCTTCGCTGGGGTTTCTTTCCCATTTCCGCTCCGAATTCCCTCATTTTTTTCCTCAGAATTTTTTCCCAACACTTTTCGTACACGCTTTCGTTATTTTTCTGTTGGAAAACCCTAACTTGGTTTGATACTGTGATGCATGATTTGGTTTTTTTCGCATTTACAACGTTTTCTTCTACTTTTTTTTTTCGAAGCGCCCACTTGGATTTCAAATGTTAATATTTTTTACATGGTTCTGTGATCAACCTGGGGTTTCTCGATGTTTTTAGTTCAAACTTGTTTTTCCCTTGCATCTCGAGCTTTTTCCATATGATTTTTCTAAGGAGTCGTTTTATTATCCTCCTGTTGTGAGCGACAATAAGCTTGTGTGAGAATGACAAAAAGAAAAAAACAAAGAAGGGATTCTTAGACAAAAAAAGAGATGGAAAAAACTCGGAACTCAAACGACAAACGGAGAACTTGAAGCCGAAAACTCGTCGAAAGGTCGTTGATGATCCCTGCAGCAACACCTAAGCCATGTGAAACACACAAAAAAGTAGAGGGCGTTTCGAAAAAAGAAGTTGAAAAGGGCTAGTAATGCGAGAAAAAAAGCTAAATTGGGGGTAAAAATTTCACCAGCAGGTTTGCGGCTCATCGTGAGAGAGCAGCATCACTTTATGTACTTTCAAAAAACCAAAAAGGATTTTTTCAAAAAAAGGAAAAAATGAAAAACTTTAAAATGGAAAAAAACATCTCCAAGTTGAGGAAAATCCCTTTAAATGCCTGCGATCCATTGAAGAAGGTAAAGCACAAGGTAGACAAAAATAAGAATTCAAAAAGCAAGCAAAATTAGCAATCATGTGCAACAAAAACAGTGACGGGATAGGGAAATTCCGACCCGAGTGCCAATATTGATTTTCTCCAATCGAGATTCTCGGCGTCAATTGAGTGGCAAGTACGTGGCCGCGGAATGGTTAGCCACCCAACCGCGATGGGGCGGTTGTGAATGCCGGTTCGCGGTTTGGCTACCGCTGGGGTTGCAGCCCTAACCAAACCCAAACCTAGCCGGCTGCGTTCATGAATCCCAGCCCAGAAGCTGCGTGAAGGTGCTCCAGCAAAAGCGGTAGCATCTGAGGTCTTCAAAAGAAGCAGAAAAGTGCTGCATTTTCCGAAGCAGCTGGCTTCAGCCCGAGGCGATCTCTGTTGAGGCAGATACTGTGAAGCAAACTGCCACAGATGGGGAGATGTCACCTAAAACGACCGGATTCATCCGCTCAGATCGACTTCTGTTCCAGTGGTGTCTTTTGCACAAATTCTCATTTCCATGACCACCAGCAACAGTGAGCTCGTTAGCTGTAGCCAATCTCTCCGCATGGGCAAAATGAGCTAAAAATACTCATTGGAATATGATATTTTTCGATGTAATGAACATTGTATTTGCCTTACTATAATCCGGCTTTGCTAGCGTGTACAAGCTCCATTGAGATGGAAGTAGACGTTGGAGCCGCTCGCACCTGGATGCACTCCTGAACGATCTCCCCTTCGTGCTGACCCGTGCGGTTTCTTTGGGCTGGCAGTAATGTCCCTACAGAGGGTCGGTCACGAAGTTCCCACCTTCCCCTGAATTTCGATTCAAAATTTATTCAAGAATGGTTATTCCGCTTATTTATAGAAAAATGACACCTTGACAATCACCGGAGGACCGTGTCGTAAGCAGTCAGAGTTTTTTCAGAGGTCGACATTCCGTGCACACCAATACTCTAGTCTCATCTTTGTTCGTTCTTGTTAGAGTGAATTCATAGCAGTGTTGACGCCGCTCTGGTACTTCGTAAAGAGCTATTGTCGAAGCTCCCTGCTGTGACATCTTGAAGTTAACAGCTACGGGACTAAGGCCCCCGTCATAGTCGGTGGATCTACTGAGTCCCACCGGGTCGATACGCATCGAATTCGTGGAAGACGGGTGCAAAAAAATCAACCCACTGAGTCCGACTGCGACCGTCTGATGCCCACCGCAATCCCCCCGGTCGATACTGATGGTTCTCATGCGTACAAGGGCGTGGCCAATGCACCGACTGAGTCCCACCGAAATCGTCCTCACCCCACCCGGTCGATATAGGAGTTTCTCACGTGATTTGGGTGCATTTTTTTCGGCCGACTGCGACCTGCCGAGTCCCGCCGCATCTCGACTCTCGCCGTCTGCGCTCTGCCCCACGTACTGCTGATATGGAAATCAGATTCAGACATGTTGAAAACAACAAAAATCAGCCACCAAACACGTTCCGATTCACAGCTGAAGTGATAATCGTCACTATCAATTGCGTGTTTCGCAGAGGAGTTGGTTGGCGCTGGGGGCAACCGGACTCCGTGGGACTCAGCAGGTTTTTCCACCTCGGACTCATCCGGACTCAGTAGGACTCATTCGGACTCAGCAGGTTTTTCGACGAAGTCTGACCGGGGCCTAAAAGCCATCTCCTCAGTGATAACAAACCTACTGTTTTAGCTGTCAGTTAGCTGTGTACAGTCGTTTGAACTCAGTTCCCAAGCCTTATGAAGATCCGCCCACGCTTTCCCACGAACCCTTGATTGACCAGCGTCTGCTGCATCCGTTTTTTCATTGCTCTCTCGAAACCCCGCCCCGATTTCCCACCATCTCTCGAGATGATTTCTAATATCACCCGCAAGTTAAGTGGTCATTCCTCCAATTCAAATTTGTACAATTTTGGCGATTACACCATAACCAGGGGTGTGCGGCAAAGGAATTTGAAATTTCGGCAAACGGCAACGGCAAACCCCGAAAATGGCCGGCAAACGGCAAAACGGCAGACGGCAAAAGCTGTTCTGTGCTATAATACACCCACATTTGATTAGTCGTGTGGTGAACCATGCAATATCTGCCAGTTACTATGTATCTGGCGTTTAATTAGCCTTTACAGCAGGGGAAAATTCCATATATCAAAAGCTACTTGAGAGCCTCAGGTGATGAGAGAATTATAGTAGCGCTGTTTTGTGCGTGGTAGTATGAGAGCCTCTATCAAATTCAACGAGGCCGTTTGATTGCGCGACCTAGAATATTCGATATGGGCACATGCAGCAAAGCGTAAGCAAACTTGGTGCGGTGAGAGTGTGCGCCCACCCAAAGACTGGCCGATATCGTTACCACAGTCAGGTGGGAATGGATGGATGAATACGCCCTGATTCGTCGACATTTTTGGAGGAAGACAGTACATACCGCGATCACCAGCGCGCGGTTCAGGTTATGACCGGAGTCACTCACAATTTTTACTGTTAGTAACAAGTAGTAGGCTCGGGGTTCCTTATTTCACTCATCTAAAATTACGCTCAAATTGTTTCCCTATTGAAGCTACAGGAGTGGAGTGAGACTACCCTGAATGAATGCAGTGCACACGATAAAAGCAGCCTTCGAATTTTCACCGGGAATCAAGAGCTCTGAGTGGCATTTCGATCGAATACACAGGATGAGAGGATTCCAGTGACAATTCGACTGGTACATGCGACGCGCGCGACAGAATGTCGGTGCTCCCATGTCGTCGCTAGAGCGCCGCGCACGGTGCGCTTAGCCAGCCGACTGCTCTTGGGCGTTTCCCATTCTGTGTATTTGGCCAACAACCGGCACGAGATCCAATACAACAATGTCGGCTAAAAAACAAACAATAAATCTCTCTATATGGCCCCGAAACATGAACGCGGTGTGCACGCCCCACCCACTTTCCCTGTGGCTACCGAGGCAGTGGGTGGGGCGAGCACACCACATTCAAGTTTCTTGGCCGTATATTGCAATCGATTGCTCGTTTTGAGCCAGTTTTTGACACTGTTGTTGCAATGGGCCTCGGACAGTAGAGCAGTTGAGGAGCAGAAAAATGGGCGTGGCCAAGTGGCCCCCCTCGCTGCAATAGTACCGTCAACCCTTCGTTTCAGCTAATGATCTCTACATCGAAACTAATATTGAATACTGCCTTTAATCACACGGTTGCTGAGTTGAATACAAAACTTAGGTGTCAGGCAGGAATCCAACCCGCATTGCATCGCTTACCGGGCGAGAGTGTTACCATTACACTACCGACGCTCTGCACTCTTCAGCTATTCACACTTAAACTGTGTAGGCACAACAGCAATCACCCGTTAACGGGTATGATTTGGTAAGCACGAATCGGCATTAAATCCAGTTAAGCTGAGACCTTTTGAAGATAGAATTTTGATGTGAAAAAACTGCCTCTAATGACCGCTGCCAACATTCCTCAGTTTTTACAAAGCCGGACAAAGTATTTGCAGAACTGATCATTTTCCTGTCCCATTTATTACCATCAGCCAACCACCGACGAAAAAAGGGCATATTTACACGAGTTCTCAAGTGGTTCATATGTCCAAAAAGAGATGCTCTCACGCCAAAACTTTTGTACCATTTATTTTTGCAATTTCGGAACTTGCAGGAACCGGTATTTTTCTGGAAAAGCTTTTTTTTACGATTTCGGCATTTCTGAGGGGTTAATAATTTCATGTTTAAAAAGAGACATATGGAGGCTCCCAGCTTAGAACCTAAACAAACTCCTCCGATAACCTAGTTAAAATATTTCCATTAGTTACTGGATCATTGGGTAAAATTACCCATTACATGAGCTGGAATTAGTAGCTGGAACTAGCCAAAAAAATATTTGTTGCAGCTTCGAATCGCTGACCAATACAGAAACTGAGGTAAGGGCGCACACCAGGCCCTGTTGTTTTAACGCATTTTTGCCGAAAATTTGCCGTTTTAAGCGAAAATTTCGGCAAACGGCAACGGCGAACCCCAAAAATGGCCGGCAAACGGCAATTGCCGCATACCCCTGACCATAACCCGTACCCAGTATCATCGAGTTGTGCTCCCAATGTCAAATATAAAGGAGCATTCTGAAGTTGTTTACTGATGAATAGTGGAAAAGAGGCAATAGAAGCGGAAAAAACGAAAATCATACAATATTCACGTGAGGTAATTTTGCTTGAGCGAAAACCTCGAAAAGCAATGTCGTGAGTTGCGATCGGCTCCCTTCAAGGTACTGTGTGCGATCTGGCGATGTGAAATAATCATATATTATGCAAAATAACACAATACAAGGAACAAAAAATGGAGAAACAGCAAAAAGGAGCAAAAAAGCGGAGAAACAGCAGCAGAGAAGTGAGCGGAGCACCACTTATTGTTAGCGCGATGTTTCCTAGCGCAAGCAAAATCTCGCAGTCGCGACGGAAATTTTCTGCCCTCTTTGCGGGTATTTTCTCCCCTGCTCGCGGGTGAATTCTCCCCTCCAGGCGGGTGTTTTCTCTTCCCTCGCGGGCGAATTCCCCTGCTGAAATGTACGCGTGCGGCTCGGGCAAATTCTCACGTAATCGGCTGGCTGCATCCTATCGGCCGACTATGGCGGGGACCTTATTCACCTGGTTCAGTCGCGTGTTCAGTTCAGTATACCAGTGACCGCCATTGTGTGTTGACTCCATCCTATGACAAAACCCTCGACGTGGCTGCAAAGAAGAAGAGAAGAAGTTGACTTCATTCTGTCATCTTCCTTTTCTTCTTCTGCAGCCGCAAAGAGGATCCTGTCATAGGTTCAGGAACTGGGCGACGAGCGTAAGATTTGTCCATAAATCCATTTTCGTTAAAGAAGTCGGTCTCATCGGGCGATTGAATTGATGCACAGTAGTATGCACTTCATTACCACACAGGTTACGGCACTAGGTAAGGACAAGGCTAAATTTACTCAGACCCTTCCCCTCCGAAAGCAAACTTTTGACGTTGACGATTTCCTCAGACCCCCCTCATAGAAGCGTTATTTGTCCGTTTTTGTTGTATGTAAAATAGAAAAAAGGGGATTAACTTATTCCAAAAGATGTATAATTGAAAGAATAACAAACATTCAAAAACAAGACATTAACAGTGAAATAGATCACGAAGGAGGCTTATCTTGACGGATTACATGAAGTTTCTTGCGTTGGTGAATAACTTAGCTATAGTAAAGTTTCTTATTATAGTGAAGGCTCTCCTAGTGTTGAATATAAGACGCATACTGTGCTTCTCTGGGCTAAATTCCGGTCCGCAATTGCGTCTCGACACGCTTCGCGGCCGCACGCTCCAGAGTCGGAAGAGTTTCCAGCGCCGCAGCAGTCGATCTGTTGACTCAAGGCGGGTTTCGGAAACTGGAAACTAAGAAAAATTGAAGAAAACTATAAAAAAGCCCCATCGAGTAGGCTTTGGCGCTGGAGAGTCGACCGACTCGAGCGCGTGCGGCCGCAAAGCGTGTCGATAGGCAATTGCGGACCGGAATTCGGCCCAAATAAGCACAGTATGTTTGGACGTGTATCCAAAAATTGTGAATAATCTCGGGTATTAAGCTAAGGTGCGTAGTGAAAGAGAAGAGTTTAGAAGATGAAGTGATTGGCAAAATCCAAGAATACGAGACGTATTGATGAAATAAATGAGTTGTCAGGATGGAATCGAACCCGCCATGCATCGCTTACCGGGCGAGAGTGTTACCCATTACGCTAGTGTAACGGTAAGCGATGCAATGCGGGTTCGATTCCTTCCTGACACCTAAGTTTTGTATTCAACTCAGCAACCTTGTGATATTTTGTGATTATATACCATGCCATAAAAATGCATTAAATGTTCAAAAACATCTAATATGAGTTCGTCAATTAATTTCACAAGTCCAAGAAGAACAGGTCACTCCAGATGTATGGACTGCTACTTGGAAAGAGCGTCATCTAATCTGGTTACGTTGCGAATTTCATTCTCCGAACCCCACTCATACGCGAAACATACGACACGGGTTCAATTTCGCAAGGTGCCTAATTTTTACAACCATTTTTTTTTTTGCAAAGTAAGGGGTCACGAAAGTAGGATAGTCGAGTCGAGAGTGGTAGATTTCCCCTATACTCAAACTTTCATCGCTCAAGAAGGACGCTGAAAGGCACTCTCCTTACCTTGCAAAAAATGTGAAATCTAACGTTTTGCAAAAACTAAGCACCTTGTGAGATCGAATCCGCGTCGTGTGTCTCGTGTATGAGTGGGTTTTAGAGAATGAAAATCGCAACAAGAATGGATGACGCTCTTTCCAACTAGCAAGTGTTTGTGCTATGTTCGGTCTGGCTAAAGTCCAAGTAAAAATTTTTGTATCAAACCATTTATTAGTGTGTGTTTTTCCATACATTTAAAGTGACCTGTTCTTCTATGAAAACATATTTATTTATTTATTTATATATTAAATATGTTGCTCAAGGCACACGCAATAGAAAAATCGAGTACATATTGCCATCACACTTCTAGAAGCTCAATATCTTCTTCCCGGCAAGGCGTTTGAATTTGGACAGAACAGATGGAATAGGCAGCGGTGTGATATCAAGGTTAAGTGAAATGAAGATGGATCCTGCTCTGCAAGTGAATGAAAAGGCTCTCGTGTTGCCTTTTGGAGCTGCATATTAATATTAATAATATTATATTTATTATGCATATTAATAATATTATATTTATTTCTTTAAAACATCTCGTTGTCTTCGCCTTTGCCAAATACTTCATCGCATCCACTCTTCTTTTCCGCCCCATTCCGTAGCTTCCATTCATATACTCTGTCCCAAACGAAATGGCAAGCGAAGAGTCCAAAGAAGCAGCGCTCCCTCTGCGTCTCTGACGTTCTTGGATACCGAAGACGTTGCGAACGCTAATCACGTGCGCGACGAAACATCTCTCATACCGTATTTTTAGAACAGAAACCGTTTTCTGAAACACCCTATTTGTCGCGCAAATAAGAGTATCTACATCAAGATAGAGTATTACGGGCATTTTCAGCATAAATAACGCAAAAAAAATGATGAAGTATGCGGAAAAAAGAAATGGAAAGGTGAAAAACTCGATGAATTCTGTTTTGGGATGACGGTGAGGCAGATACTGTGTCGCGCACGTGATTTGCATTCGTGACGTTTACGTTATCCCAAAGCGTTAGAGACGCAAGGTAGCGCTGCTCCTTTGGACTCTTCGCTTGCCATCTCGTTTGAGACAGGGTATAACTTATTTACACTTCAATACACAACTATCCTGGATACACGCCCAGAACCTATGTGCCTTATGTTCAACCGTAGGAGAACCTTTACTATAATTTTAACCTTGACGAAAACTTGATTGCAACAAGGTTCCATGTTAGTTGGACGGTATAATCAAATTCTAAGAAAAAGAATTTTGAGCAGTGTACCTACCCCCGGTCAGAATGGTTCACCTGGTCTCCCGGTGGAGCTCAGACCCCCCCCCCCCCTCCTTCCACTCTTGCGCAGCTCATACTCCCGGTGGGAATATCCACATCTCGCGCCGAACCGTGCTGGTGAGACTAGCCGTTCCTCCGATAAAAGTCAGGCTCATCGCGCCACTGCAAGATTCGGACGAGTTTCCCTTGTCGTGATGATTACAATTGGAGCACGTTCTCGCGCACTGTTTTGCTTACTCAACTGCGGGACGTAGATGATCCTTTCGACCCATTGCCGTATCGGTAAAGACGGAACTGATTACGAAAAATCTAATAGGATTTTATAAAGAACAACTTGAAGGAAATTCAGAAAGGGTCGCAATGAAGGTTCAGCCAGTTTTCGGCGTAGGTACGACCCCCAACCTGTTGACCAAATTTTTGAAAAATGTTTACGATCCCCCGTCCCAAGATCGAAAATTGCTTTAGCTCTTTTTGAGTGGCAAATTTGGAAAAATTTCAAACTTGTGGTACAAAAAGACAATTTTAAATTCTTCTAAGAAATGAAAAAAATTCTGGTGGTGAAGTGCGATAAGGCGCTCCCTCGGAAAGGGAATATGCTGGTTCAATATCACCCGGAGCCAAACGTTTCGCGATCAATTCAGCACCTTGTGTTAACATACCATAACGTGCACTGCGACGTTAAACTGCAGGAAAAGCTTCCAAAAATCGTATAAATGTATATGTTTTAAAAAACTTCGACCCCCTCTAATTTTCTATTTTTACAAAAAAAAATTCCAAGTTTTTCACGACCCCATTTGCGCCGAGTCGCAACCCTGCTCAACACTGGTCGCAATTTTTCGGGAGATCAGCAATTATCCCGGTAGTGGCCTCGTAATTGTCAGAATTCTTCAGGTGCACGCTAACGCGCTCCGATTGTAACGCCTTGAGTACTGTTTCGAAGATTGCTCTCCGCACTCATCCACCGCTCGCGACGGACTCGCCGCCTTGCGTCGGGAGAGCTGAGTAGTACACCCCACGAACTGCATACAGGTTTTGGCCACTAGCTCAGTAGATAACAAAAGCAACACTCCATTCATTGCTCACATCTCACCAATGGGTTCACCTTCATGCTTCCAATTTCATTCAAATACTTGAGAGTAAACAAAACATCTTTTGTAGAATGGTGAAATTTCGTTTCCTGTTGTGAAAATTTTGTCTCATCCATATTTTTCGAACTTCCATCTATTTAAGGCAGTTCCATCCCAGTCAAGAGCCGACACGAATGGTCCTTCGTCTGCGTTTAAACCATATGGAGGACCGATTCAGGCGTCGCCCTCGATTCCTCCCTTCCCTGGTCCATCGGTGGCATTTCCGACACCTCCCGTTCTCAACTCTGCACAAATGGTTCCACCGCCAGTGCAACAAGTTGGTTGTGTTTTCACTATTTCAGTAGCGGTATCCGCTACCATTTATTCAATCAGAGTCCAGTGGGGCTTTGTGAGCGACTTCGGTGGAGCTACGACTCCGCATCTTGATCATCAAAATTTTCGAAAGAATTGCAATTTCTTTCGTACTCAGGTTTATAATTTGCCACCGGCACAAAATTCTCACGGAAGTGAAGTAGCTTTTCTTACCAGAGTTTTCCATGAGTAGGCCGCGATATCGTGTTATTTTTATCACCGGTGGGGTTGTTTCCCAAATTCCTAGTGTGTTCAGGGGTGCGTTCCAAGAAGATTTCCATCGGAGGAAAATGGGTCTGATAAGATATAACGAATGATAATCTAACAGATATGCTCATTTCATGCGGTCTCTCGATCTATCATTGGTCGGCTCTTATCAGATTCATTTTTCCTCCCGTGGAAATCTTCTTGGAACGCACCCCTGCTTCAGCCGCTCAACTTCGAAGAAAGATGGTGTGTGAATAAAAACACACCGCTCCCCAATTCTTTTATACCCTACCCTTTATCAATTGTATATCATCAATTTTGTTTACCGTGAGAATTTTGTGCCTGTGGCAATTTATAATCGTCTCTTTCGTACCCCCTCTAGTCAGTAAAGTTTTATTACAAAACTTAAACGGTCCCCTCTTCCGAACTTGTTCTTGGTTTAAAACTTTTACGATGCCCCTCCACTTCGATTGCACAACCACGCTGGACCCTTGTACTCAGTAAGGAACTAGAAAGTCTATGAGTATGAAATAGCTGGAAAATGTTTTGTTGTTGCTATTCTTTCCACTCAATCGAATGCAACTCAATAGCAATCTAGGCGGCACTGGGATCGGTATACCAGTCCGCCGCTGGTAGTTCTACTCCTATGATGTATCAAAACAACTATAATTCTACTCCGTCTGGTCACCCGCAACCGCCGCAGTGTAAGTAGCTTTAATAGGCTTAATTGTAGCGTCTTTCCGTTATATTGTATGCTTTTAAGTGCCACCCAACTTCTCCAGTCAATCGAGATCGTCTGCGTCGACTCCAATGCAATCGCATCCAGCAGCAATGCAACCTCATCCACCTCCAGTACAGCCTCATCCACCTGCAAAGCAGCCTCACCCATCTCCAATGCAGCTATACCCTTCTGCGATGCATCCTCATCCAGCCGCAGTTCAGCCACCGCCACCAAACCTCCACCAGTTGCAACAGGGGTTTGGACAAATGGTGAGTAGGAAGCACAGCCTTTTCATTTTTTATTTCGAAGATATTGTGTAGGGGTATCCAAGTTCTTTTTCTTTTCTATACGGTTCTGCTTTCCTGAAAGGGTGGATGAGAGGCTGACGTAAATAGACTCATTCGGCGTACCCTACTGTTCGGTTAGATGGGTCTAGAAGGAGTCAGAGCGAGGTTGCCATGATCACTGTCACGTTTATACATTCCCATCACCAGGTGTTGTGTTGGACCTCGACGAAGCCACGGTCCCCCCTCCCCCCACGATCAGGAAATCCAAAAAATGCGGTTTCCTTTTTCGCTCCAGCCGCGAAGCGGCTGGAGAGGTTTGGTTTTGCCTAGGCCTTGTGATCACTTAGAATTTTATAAAATAGTTTATAGAATCTTTGAAACAAAAATTCTGAAGATTTCCTTCTGGATATAAGCGAACGGGTCCAGAAGACACCTGCTGTCGAATTTCAGCAAAATCGCTTCACAAATAACAAAGTTGTGAGCCCGAAAGCTTAAGAAAATTTCATGGTGTGCGCCGTAGGCCAGTAGGCCGTAGGCCGTAGTGGGCCGTCACGCTTTTCAGTCCTCACTGCTAATAGCCACTGCCAATGGTCTCAGGCAATCAACTTGGCAGACAGGTAAGTTGGTAGGAGGTACGTAGGCTGGTAATTAACCGATTTGTAGGTGAGGGGGGATTCTGATGACATCATCGGGACGTCGTGAAAAGTGCTTCCGGGCTTCTGATGACGTCATCGGGACGTCGTGAAAAGTGCCTCGAGTTTCTGATGACGTCATCGGGACGTCGTGAGAGTGCTTCGGGCTTCTGATGAGGTCATGGGGACGTCGTGAAAAGTGCTTGCTTCTGACGACGTCATCGGGACGTCGTGAAAGTGCTTCGGGCTTCTGATGACGTCATCGGGACGTCGTGAAAGTGCTTCGGGCTTCTGATGACGTCATCGGGACGTCGTGAAAAAGTGCTTCGGGCTTCTGATGACGTCATCGGGACGTCGTGAAAAGTGCTTCGGGCTTCTGATGACGTCATCGGACGTCGTGAAAGTGCTTCGGGCTTCTGATGACGTCATCGGGACGTCGTGAAAAGTGCTTCGGGCTTCTGATGACGTCATCGGGACATCGTGAAAGTGCGGGCTTCTACCCCGAACGGGGCACTCAAGATTCAAGTCAAATGGAATGAACCACCGATCTATAACGCTATCAATCAAAGTATTTCTACACAACCTCATCAACAACAATGACTGATAGCAGCATCAAGCACCTTATCAAGGTTTCCATTCATTTTCATGGGAAAATCGTGGGTGACGTCTAGGGATAGTCCCAAAAAGTGCTTCGGGCTTCTGATGACGTCATCGGGACGCCGTGAAAAGTGCTTCGGGCTTCTGATGACGTCATCGGGACGTAGTGAAAAGTGCTTCGGGCTTCCTGATGACGTCATCGGGACGTCGTGAAAAGTGCTTCCGGGCTTCTGATGACGTCATCGGGACATCGTGAGAAGTGCGGGCCTACGTCCAGACGTCGTGGGCACTCAAGATTCAAGTCAGAAATGGAATGAACCACTCGGGCTTCTGATAACGCTATCAATCGTGAAAGTATTTCTACACAACCTCATCAACAACAATGACTGATAGCAGCATCAAGCACCTTTTATCAAGGTTTCCATTCATCGGGACGCCGGAAAATCGTGGGTGACCCCGTCATCGGGATAGTCCCAAAGTGCTTCGGGCTTCTGATGACGTCATCGGGACGTCGTGAAAAGTGCTTCCGTGCTTCTGATGACGTCATCGGGACGTCGTGAAAGTGCTTCGGGCTTCTGATGACGTCATCGGGACGTCGTAAAAAGTGCTTCGGGCTTCTGATGACGTCATCGGGACGTCGTGAAAGTGCTTCGGGCCTGACCCCGACGTGGGGCACTCAAGATTCAAGTCAGAAATGGAATGAACGTCATCGACGATCGTGATAACGCTATCAATCAAAGTATTTCATGGGGACGTCGTGAACAACAATGACTGATAGCGTCATCGGACCTTTATCAAGGTTTCCATTCATTTTCATGGGAAAATCGTGGGTGACCTCGTCTAGGATAGTCCCAAAAAGTGCTTCCGGGCTTCTGATGACGTCATCGGGACGCCGTGAAAGTGCTTCGGGCTTCTGATGACGTCATCGGGACGTCGTGAAAAGTGCTTCAGGCTTCTGATGACGTCATTGGGACGTCGTGAAAAGTGCTTCGGGCTTCTGACGACGTCATCGGGACATCGTGAAAGTGCGGGCCTACGTCATCGGGCACGCCAAGATTCAAGTCAGAAATGGCTTCTGAACCACCGATCTATAACGCTATCAATCAAAGTATTTCTACACAACCTCATGAACAACAATGACTGATAGCAGCATCAAGCACCTTTTATCAAGGTTTCCATTCATTTTCATGGGAAAATCGTGGGCTTCTGACCCCCGTCTAGGATAGTCGTGAAAGTGCTTCGGGTTTCTGATGACGTCATCGGGACGCCGTGAAAAGTGCTTCCAGCTTCTGATGAGGTCATCGGGACGTCGTGAAAGTGCTTGGGGCTTCTGATGACGTCATCGGGACGTCGTGAAAAGTGCTTCGGGCTTCTGATGACGTCATCGGGACATCGTGAGAAGTGCGGGTTTCTGATGACGTCAGACGTCATGAAAGTGCGGGCCTACCCAGACGGGGCACTCAAGATTCAAGTCAGAAATGGAATGAACCACCGATCTATAACGCTATCAATCAAAGTATTTCTACACAACTTCATCAACAACAATGACTGATAGCAGCATCAAGCACCTTTATCAAGGTTTCCATTCATTTTCATGAGAAAGTCGTGGGTGCCCCGTCTAGGATAGTCCCAAAAGTGCTTCGGGCTTCTGATGACGTCATCGGGACATCGTGAAAAGTGCGGACTATCCTATGACGGCACTCAAGATTCAAGTCAGAAATGGAATGTCAGGACGTCGTGATAGTCCCAAGAGTCTTCCGGGCTTCTGATGACGTCATCGGGACATCGTGAGAAGTGCGGGCCTACCCCAGACGGGGGGGGGGCACCCAAGATTCAAGTCAGAAATGGAATGAACCACCGATCTATAACGCTATCAATCAAAGTATTTCTACACAACCTCATCAACAACAATGACTGATAGCAGCATCAAGCCCCTTTTATCAAGGTTTCCATTCATTTCCATGGGAAAATCGTGGGCGACCCCCCCGTCTAGGATAGTCCCAAAAGTGCTTCGGGCTTCTGATGACGTCATCGGGACGCCGTGAAAAGTGCTTCGGGCTTCTGATGACGTCATCGGGACGTCGTGAAAGTGCTTCGGGCTTCTGATGACGTCATCGGGACGTCGTGAAAAGTGCTTCGGGCTTCTGATGACGTCATCGGGACATCGTGAGAAGTGCGGGCCTACCCCAGACGGGGGGGGGGGCACTCAAGATTCAAGTCAGAAATGGAATGAACCACCGATCTATAACGCTATCAATCAAAGTATTTCTACACAACCTCATGAACAACAATGACTGATAGCAGCATCAAGCACCTTTTATCAAGGTTTCCATTCATTTTCATGGGAAAATCGTGGGTGACCCCCCCGTCTAGGATAGTCCCAAAAGTGCTTCGGGCTTCTGATGACGTCATCGGGACGCCGTGAAAAGTGCTTCGGGCTTCTGATGACGTCATCGGGACGTCGTGAAAGTGCTTCGGGCTTCTGATGACGTCATCGGGACGTCGTGAAAAGTGCTTCGGGCTTCTGATGACGTCATCGGGACATCGTGAGAAGTGCGGGCCTACCCCAGACGGGGGGGGGCACTCAAGATTCAAGTCAGAAATGGAATGAACCACCGATCTATAACGCTATCAATCAAAGTATTTCTACACAACCTCATCAACAACAATGACTGATAGCAGCATCAAGCACCTTTTATCAAGGTTTCCATTCATTTTCATGGGAAAATCGTGGGTGACCCCCCCGTCTAGGATAGTCCCAAAAGTGCTTCGGGCTTCTGATGACGTCATCGGGACGCCGTGAAAAGTGCTTCGGGCTATCCTGATGACGTCAAGTCAGAAATGGAATGAACCACCGATCGTGAAAGTGCTTCGGGCTTCATCAACAACAATGGTGATGACGTCTTTTATCAGGGACGTCATGAGACTGAAAAGTGCTTCGGGCTTCTGATGACGTCATCGGGACATCGTAGAAGTGCGGGCCTATCCCCAGACGGGGGCACTCAAGATTCAAGTCAGAAATGGAATGAACCACCGATCTATAACGCTATCAATCAAAGTATTTCTACACAACCTCATCAACAACAATGACTGATAGCAGCATCAAGCACCTTTTATCAAGGTTTCCATTCATTTTCATGGGAAAATCGGGTGCCCGTCTAGATAGTCCCAAAAGTGCTTCAGGCTTCTGATGACGTCATCGGGACGCCAAGAGTGCTTCGGGCTTCTGATGACGTCATCGGGACGTCGTGAAAGTGCTTCGGGCTTCTGATGACGTCATCGGGACGTCGTGAAAAGTGCTTCGGGCTTCTGATGACGTCATCGGGACATCGTGAGAAGTGCGGGCCTACCCCAGACGGGGGGGGGGGGCACTCAAGATTCAAGTCAGAAATGGAATGAACCACCGATCTATAACGCTATCAATCAAAGTATTTCTACACAACCTCATCAACAACAATGACTGATAGCAGCATCAAGCACCTTTTATCAAGGTTTCCATTCATTTTCATGGGAAAATCATTCAGGAGTCCCCAAAGTGCTTCGGGCTTCTGATGACGTCATCGGGACGCCGTGAAAAGTGCTAGGCTTCTGATGACGTCATCGGGACGTCGTGAAGAGTGCTTCGGGCTTCTGATGACGTCATCGGGACGTCGTGAGAAGTGCTTCGGGCTTCTGATGACGTCATCGGGACATCGTGAGAAGTGTGGCCTACCCCAGACGGGGGCACTCAAGATTCAAGTCAGAAATGGAATGAACCACCGATCTATAACGCTATCAATCAAAGTATTTCTACACAACCTCATCAACAACAATGACTGATAGCAGCATCAAGCACCTTTTATCAAGGTTTCCATTCATTTTCATGGGAAAATCGTGGGTGACCCCCCCGTCTAGGATAGTCCCAAAAGTGCTTCGGGCTTCTGATGACGTCATCGGGACGCCGTGAAAAGTGCTTCGGGCTTCTGATGACGTCATCGGGACGTCGTGAAAGTGCTTCGGGCTTCTGATGACGTCATCGGGACGTCGTGAAAAGTGCTTCGGGCTTCTGATGACGTCATTGGGACGTCGTGAAAAGTGCTTCTAAACTTCATGACGACGTCATCGACGTCGTGAAAGTGCTTCGGGTTTCTGATGACGTCATCGGGACGTAGTGAAAAGTGCTTCGGGCTTCCTATGACGTCATCGGGACGTCGTGAAAGTGCTTCGAGCTTCTGATGACGTCATCGGGACGTCGTGAAAAGTGCTTCGGGCTTCTGATGGCGTCATCGGGAGGTCGGAAAAAGTGCCTCGAGGTTCTGATGACGTCATTGGGACGTCGTGAGAAGTGCGGGACTATCCTAGACGGGGGGGCACTCAAGATTCAAGTCAGAAATGGAATGAACCACCGATCTATAACGCTATCAATCAAAGTATTTCTACACAACTTCATCAACAACAATGACTGATAGCAGCATCAAGCACTTTTTATCAAGGTTTCCATTCATTTTCATGAGAAAGTCGTGGGTGCCCCCCCCCCGTCTAGGATAGTCCTAAGAGTGCTTCGGGCTTCTGATGACGCCACGGGGACATCGTGAGAAGTGCGGGACTATCCTAGACGGGGGGGGGGCACTCAAGATTCAAGTCAGAAATGGAATGAACCACCGATCTATAACGCTATCAATCAAAGTATTTCTACACAACTTCATCAACAACAATGACTGATAGCAGCATCAAGCACCTTTTATCAAGGTTTCCATTCATTTTCATGGGAAAATCGTGGGTGACCCCCCCCCATCTAGGATAGTCCCAAAAGTGCTTCGGGCTTCTGATGACGTCATCGGGACGTCGTGAAAGTGCTTCGAGCTTCTGATGAAGTCATCCGGGACGTCAGAAATGGAATGAACACCGGATAACGTGGGCAGGTGTTCGGGACCCGTTGCTGCTCATCCGAAAAGTTGCGAAGACCACCCCGTAGAGTGAGCAGGAGCCCAGACTCTGATGACTAGCCATCCGAGAAATTATGCCCCAGACCTTGAATTTGCGCAGGAGAGAACCACCGATTGCAAAACGCTATCAATCAAAGTGTAAGGATGACAAGCATAACCGCGTCAACAGACAAGTTTGAGATGTTATGTGAGTCATGTCAGGTCATGTTGCCAGACTGCTTTTCAGTTTCGTAAGGTCATTCACACAACCTTATTTTTGGAGTGCTCCCTCTTCCTTCTTCACCAGCCTACTGAAGTCATTTTTTCTGCAATAAATGGTACTTGCTTCGGGACCTGCTAGCATGCTCAAATTCGAAAAACAAATTGTTAGAACTATCTCCATTCGCAGCTCAGCAGGAGCTCAGACTTTTTCATATCCGAGAAATTATGGAATTGAAGCGGCTGTTCTGCGAAGGAATGGGGCAAACGGGAAGCAGTTTGAGATGTTATGTAGTCATGTCAGGTCATGTTGCCAGACTGCTTTTCAGTTTCACTGATGTGAAAGTGTCATTCAGATGGACCCCATTTTGAAGGTAGCTCCCTCTTCTGACTGTCACCAGCCTACTGATTTTTCTGCAAGTAAATGGTACTTGCTTATTTGCATCCAAATTCAAGAACAAATTGCAGGCAGATTCTGCATTCGGCTGTAGGCCAGCAGAGCTTTTTTCATATCAGGATTCATCGACTATCGAAGCTGGCTGTTCTGCGAAGGGACCAACTATAACCGGGGCCTAAAGGTCTGCTTTGTTCCACTGATGTGAAAGGTGTCCAGATGGAAAATCAACTGTCCTGGTTTTGGTTGTGGCCGACCCGTTCGATACGTATGAAAAACATGGAAGGTGCAAATAACCGGGGCCACCCTGCTGGTGTAGCCAGATGTGGGCTGACGCGATCAATATGAATGAATTATGTGGAACGATATCATGGATATCATTCATTTCTTAGCTAATATCATGTGAACATCGGTCTTGTCAGCCACATCGAGTGATTTTTCTGAGATAGTTTTACAACAGTTTGGTCATTGATTCTTGTGACCACAGAAAGAGGACTGATCTAGTGGGGAGATGAAGAGGTCTTTGTTCGAAATTCTTGCATGGGATATTACAGCGTAATATCAAGAAAAAGTGAACAATTCTGTAAAAGGGTCTCTCAAGCAGAAGTGGATTTGGTCAGCGTTACAAATGCTTCAACAAAAGGGAACAATAGGAAAGCGGAATGAGAGAGTCTACAAAAATGAACAATATCCTCCAAGAACTCTTTCTTTTTCGAAACTTCCAAACAGCGGAAACAAACCGTTGTAGTATTTTACGAGGAAGAATTGACTGGTTCTCTAAAACAATTTGACATCATCCCCCCTTTTAATGATAGCTATTAGGTTCACATGCATATATACATATTTTATCGGCACTCACATAATCAAAGTCCTTTAGGGAACCAGTCAATTCTTCCTCGTAAAATACCACAACGGTTTGTTTCCGCTGTTTGGAAGTTTCGAAAAAGAAAAGAATTCTTGGAGGATATTGTTCAATTTTTGTAGACTCTCCTCATTCCGCTTTCCTATTGTTCCCTTTTGTTGAAGCATTTGTAACGCTAACCAAACCACTTCTGCTTGGGAGACCCCTTTTTACAGTATTTGTTATTTTGAACCCAACATTTTCATGATCTCGCTTACGAATTTTATTTTCATTTTCGCTCTGAAATTCCTGCGAGCCCCACCACCGCCCGTTGCGTCGCACCACAACGCCGCATTACCCTGCCCATCGCACGAAAAAAACCCGACGTTGCTGATCTACTCTGTTTCTATCTAGTGATCCATGCTAGAGCGCAGAAAGTGGCGGCGGCGTTTGTGGTTACGGTAGGCGGCATTGAGTGCAGTCTAATTGCGCAGGGAAAAGGACGCAGAGTGATAGTGTAATCTGCGTGCGCTCTTGAATGGCGCACTCGATAGAAGCAGAGTGTATCAGGCTGAAAACCGAACCTTAAAAAACCATCGGTCATCAATTGTTTCGAAATAATCGAGTAAGTGTCAATGAAATGAACCTCCCAATTCGATTTAACTTGTCAAAACTTTGTTCTCCTGCAAGAGCTTATTTTGCGTAGGAGCTTCCATAATCTGGTATTCAATCGTAAACTAAATTCAGTGTGGACGCTGTTCTTAAAACGATAGCGTGCAGCGAGTTAACCTTTACTATTCAGGTTTAGGCGAGAAAGTGGCGTGTGAAACGGTTCCGATTATAGGTTGATCTTGTTATAACTTTTAGAACCTGAATGCTCAAGCTGGGGTGCCATCTCATACGAATGCAGCATGGGGAGCATCATATCCGCAGGATCCGCGACAAATGGCTCAGCTGAGCTCGCCAGATATCATTGATTTGATGTCTGAGAGGAATGTTGTACAACTGGGATTCGAAGACAACGACTATAATCTCCCTCATAATATGGCCAACAATTCTGCCAAAGTGGATCCGAGGTTTGTTCGAGGGACAGTGTTGCTTGAGTCTGGATAGTTTTCATTAAAAGATGGAGTATTTTGCCGCGCCGTTCGACGGCGGAAGTGTAAACGATCCCTAAGACAGCATCCGTGGGTGGCGGCACGCAAAATCAATCTGCATCATTGCACACCCGCTCTCGCACACCGCAGCCCGCGGACGCCCAACCTATCTGTATCACACTCGCCGTAACTCGCTTCATTTTCAAGCAGATAAGCCGACTTGATAGCAAAAATGGAGCGGCGACAAGCTGCCTTGAGCGGGTATGAGCGGCATTCTGCCGCCATCAATGGGAGAGGGCGTTCCCGCTAACAATGGACAACGTTTAACTGACTGAAAGACATGGATCATTCATTCGTCTTCTATCAAACCGTTGAGTGCATACTATACTTCGGACCGAATTATATTATTCGAAAATTATTCGAATGATTTTTCGAATTTCGAATCATTCAAAATTCGAAAATTTTCGTTTTCAAATAATATTCGAAATTCGAATATTTCAAAAACCGGCTCTCGAATATTATTCGAAATTCGAATATTTCAAAAACAGGCTCTCGAATAATATTCGAAATTCGAATATTTCAAAAACAGGCTCTCGAATAATATTCGAAATTCGAATATTTCAAAAACAGGCTCTCGAATAATATTCGAAATTCGAATACTTGGGTATGGATTTATTCGAATTATTCGTCATTTCGAATAAATTGAGCGGACAACAATTCGTGGCTCAACCACATCCATTGAGAAGTGGTCTTCTGAGGAGAGTACGGATTCGTATACATCTGTACGAGTCTAATTAGGGAGCCCGTCATTAGCGTGGTTCGAACCTTCGTTCACACCTAATTATCTGCGCTCGCACCTCCATCGTTGATGACGCCAGCAAAGCTCGTGCAGAAGAGTCCTGGCGCTCAACCAAGGCCTCAATATTGATTGTTCAAATAGCGGATTAAGTGTTAATTAACCCACTCGAAATTTCATAAAGGAAGTTGAAAGATTGTTTTTTTACCAGCTGCTGTAATTGCAAAGTGGCACAAGATATGAGCAGGCAGTGTAAAAGGAAAGCATTGAAGAAAAATACAGATTTGTAAATTGATGACAACAATGATTTGTAGAAAATATAAATTCCACAATGGTGATTGAAATATGATATATGACTGTAATGATAAAGTGCTTCAAAATGTAAACAAGCAGAAAAGTGTACAAGATAAAAAATGAACTTATAAAAACGCGTAGATGCAACGATCTCGACTACTTGTCGCACTTTTGATTTTGTGCAATGCACTAGTTGTTTTTTTAACAATAGTGGTTGAAGACGAATAAAAATATGTTTTTCTGTTAGCTTTTCTTTTCTTGGCGGGTGCTTGCTGATCCACTTCCTTATTTGTTCAGTCGTTGTGTATGACAAGTCGAATGTTATTTGGAAACCCCGAGAATCTGTCAAAAAATTGCAATTTATTCGAAAATTCGGAAAAAAAATTCGGTAATTCGAAAATTTGGATTTTCGAATATATTCGAAATTCGAAAATTCGGATTCTCGAATGTACTCGAAAATTCAAAAATTTTCATTTTCGAATAATATTCGAAATTCGAAAATGTTCGTTTTCGAATAATATTCGAAATTCGAAAATTTTCGTTTTCGAATAATATTTGAAATTCGAAATTCGAAAATTTTCGTTTTCGAATAATATTCGAAATTCGAAAATTTTCGTTTTCGAGTAATATTCGAAATTCGAAAATTTTGACCATTTTGCCCAAGTATAGTGCATACGCTGACGAAAATTTGACATATTATGGACGTTCGAATGTCGTATTATCTACTATCGTTCACTGAGCCAAATTCCGGTCCGAAATCGCGGCTTACGGCTGTTGCATCATGCGACACGTGATAATCGTGCTGGGAGAAGGGTGAATCGTGCTGGGACCGAGTGGTCCCAGCACGATTAAAACGTTTCGCATGATGCAATAGCCGTAGTCCGCAAATGCGGACCGGGATTAGTCCTAGAGAACGACAGTATATTTGCCTTACTCTGTGTGTTAGTCGGTTGTGTGTGAGTGAACGGAAATTCGGTAAGGTTGCCGTGAACAATAGACAGTATAGTTGTGCTCGAATATTCGCAACTGAATAAACATTCGAATAAATTATTCGATTATTTATTCGATGATCGAGTAATCAAAAAATCTCGATATTCGATCATTATTCGAAATCGACTATCGAAAAAAAACCTTTTCGATCATTATTCGAGATCTACTATCGAAAAACCCCATATGCTATTATTATTCGAAATCGGCTATCGAAAGTACCAGATATTCGATCATTATTCGAAATCGACTATCGACACACAATTATTCGAACATATTAGATCTTCGAATATATTTGAATAATCTAACACAGTCATTACTGGATTCTACCCAGAAATTTCTGGAAGGACCAGTGCACCAGCACTACGTAGGGTCAGGGCTGTGCCTAACGTAAATTTTGGATCTCGTAAATCGTAATTTTCAAAAACCCTCGTAAATCGTAATTCGTAACCGATGAGTAATAAGCTCAAACACAGCCCCAAACCCCATTAAACATAGAAACGCCTCAACTTTCCAGTGCTCATCTGTGATTCAAAATAAATCTGTTCTCGAAGAGTACTTGAAAAAATCCCTTATCGGAGCGAATCTTTGGTGTGCAATAGCAGACACCCGTTGTGGCAGCACGCGGCACGATGACAATTCTGGTGTGACCACGTAGTCCGGGCACGATCAGCCTTCGTCCCAGCACGATTTTATCGCATTACGTGCTGCAACAGCGTTTGTCCACAACTGCGTATCGGAATTTCCTTCTGATAAGGTCAATACTGGTCGAAAGTGCAAATCCTCTTCTATCCAACGCTTTTTTCTAGGTTTTCAGCCAAACTTGGTGGTTTCCGAATTCGAAACTGAAATCTGATGGAAATCCAGGGTACCGAGTGAGCGTCTACTATTTTTTCGCAGTCAAAGTTGAGGCCGCGAAAATTGGTAGGGCAATTGAACCCACCACATATGCGCTAGATCAAAATATGCACGGGAATTCTCAATAGAGCGAGATTAGTATATTTTTACCAGCCTTTGACAAGGTGCTTCTTTGGCTTTCGACGGCGGCTAATTTGGATTTTGTTCTTTTTTATCGATTTTTCAAAACGAAATGAAAAAAGGATATTGCTGAATAGGTGACAAAATAAGTATGGCTCAAAAAGGTGAAGTATTTATCAAGTAGCAGCAAGTTTTGCGGCTCATATTTGTTAGGGCAGAAAATGTCGATGTAACAAATTCACGAAAAACGAAAAAAAACTAGGAATCACGCCTAATCGAAAAATTCCGCGAACACTATGACCAACTCAGACAGTAACACTGATGGAATCGCCGGTGCGTGGCGGGCCGAACAACTCCCATTTCGCTATGTGACCGCTATCGTTCTAGGAGGGAGCCGGAATAGAGACACTGATTTAGTGCTGCCTGCGATTCGACCGAGGAACTCCGCATAGGTCCAGGGAGCCTTTTACTTAATGCCCATTTCCCTGCTAACCACTCGGAAGGGTCTTTTAGCGCCGCCGTTCGTACCGGTCTTACTATCTGGGTCCAAATGCCCTGTCTATACTTTGAAACTATCAGCGCTATTCATCTCGGACTTCTGTATCTCATCGGTCAACCCTAACGATCTGGTGGGAGTTCCTTATTACTGAAGAAATTCAGTAATCAAATTTGGCTTTTTGGAGCAACTGATGAAGGTTAGCGACAGCGAAATTTGTAGGTAGGGGTTTGTCAATACCCCATAATATTCAAGTCTGACCACAGACTTCCTTCAATTAGACGAAATTCCATTCACACTGATAGCCATTACGATCTGGTTCAAAGGACTGTTTTCCCCCACGAGGGTTTTTTATGAGGTGAACGTTTCTAGATTTTGGATAAATTTGGCTTAAAATTTTTTATTATGAGCAGCAGATCTGCCGGTTACACCTAAACACGTTTTCAATAATTATATTTCGCCATAACTAACCGCTCCGTTGTTGAGTGCCCTTGATTCGAGTTTCGGAGAAAAACCGCTAAAAACTGCATTTAGAAGAAACGATGGAGGAGTAGTGAAAGCAATGAAAAAGACGGTGCGAGCCATAGCGGAGAGGGTGTCACACGTGCGCAGCGCGAGCGAGACTTCTGGCCACACACCCTAAGGCGGCGTTCACAGTTTTTTGCGGGGCGACGCGATTGCACATGTCAGTGCGACGTGAAAATCGCACTGACATGTGCGCAAGTATTTAGCTGTTGACGCTGGGCGACTACGCGCAATTGCGTACGTACGCGATTTCTCGTGAACAAGCAACGATATCTTTTGTAGCGATGCCAACAGTTGTTTTTTCGTGTTCTCCCAAGTGCATGTAATCCTAAATATGGTTGTTTCATTACTTTCACTTGGTTGTTTCAATGAAAAAAAAACATTGAAGAAGAGTTTGCCATCGCGCGACGTCCATCGCGTCGCGTTGCAAGGCGACGCGATGGCCGTCGCGTGAAGACGAATTGCGCGTCATTTCGAATGTATCGCGCCTTTTCACTATGAACACCTAGCGAAGACGCGACGCGGCGTCCCGTGATCTATACGTAGGCTGTTTATAACATCGCGCCGCGCCACGAATGAACGCTGAACGCCGCCTAACGAAACGTCAGCTCGTGACGAGCTGGTGTTGTATGAATAGCGCATTAGAGCCGCTGTAGGTGTCATCAGGCAGCTGCTAGTGTAGAAACGATACGTGTCGATTTTGCGTGCCGCCACTCATGAACCCTGCCTGAGCGGAATATTGAAAATATTGAGCAGTTCAAAAGCTTTTGAAGCCATGTTTAAAAACTGCCTCTTCAAAACAGTGGTTTCGCCAAACTCTGAATTCTGTAGGCCCTTAGTTAAATTGATTCGTTCATTCGAAATAGAAAGCCGAATATATTCATTCATTCGAAAATTTCGAAGTCGAATATGTTCATTCGTTCGTTCATTCGGCAATTTTGAAGTTGAATATATTCATTCATTCGTTTATTCGAAAAATTCGAAATCGAATGCATTCATTCGATCCATTGAGTCAAAAAGCACAACTATAAATCACACCCGGCTGTCACACTCACGTCCTACGTTTGCAGCCCGTGGAAAGTGAGCACGTTTTCGTGGGTGAATGCCTACAATTACGCCGCGTAGCGGCGTGGGGGTGCATATTAGTTGATTATGTCGCTTACATTTTCATAGAATGCTGGATTCTGGCGTTTCCAGTGTATTCCGCTCTACATTAACTATGGTGCCGCAGAATGAGGAGTTGCTGAAGAAAAGTCGTCTACCTTTCGGTCTTACGCTTCATCCGTTCCGGGATATGAAGGTATTTGGGTTATCCAACTCCATGCTGTCTTCCATTTCTTCTGTTTCAAGTGGCCTCATTATAGAACTTGAATATCATCCAAACATCCACAATTGTTCGCTGTCGGTATTGTCGAACGTACATAAATCCATATGTATATCTGCCGGATTCACGGCACTGGAAGTGTAATTTATGCAATCGGAACAATGACCGTAAGTGCATCCTTTTCAGAGACCCATTTGGTATTTCCTTCTGTAATCCAACGGAATTTCGGCTTTTTCCTGCACACTAGCGGGAAAATGTGTTTGTTTTTGACTGAAATTTGCTTCATAATGGCATGGGCACAAGTTATAAAAGTCTGACAAAGGAAGTATAAAAAGCGTACGTCGGATCTGCCAAAACGACTAGTATGGTTAGTATCTCTTCTGGGTCAATAGTAAAAATGCGCAGTATCCCGCCGCGAGCCGCAGGTTCAAAAAAGTTAGCAGCATTTTTTTAAGCCTGGCGAAAAGGCAAGAGTACCCATCAGGCATTTTTTTTTGGAGTTTCGAAAATTGTTTTCGGATTTAGCTCAAAAGTTGTATTTAGGGGTAATCTAGGGTGGTGAACACGAATCTGGAGTCCATTTGTCGAAATTTTGAGGTTTACTGTAGGTTACGGTAGGTAACATGTCATTTAGGGGTCAAAACCCACCTTAGTATTTTGAAAATCGACAAACGGACATTAAATTCGTATTCTCCACCCCGATTAACCCCCGTATACAAATTTTGAGTAAAATCTGAGATTTTGACCAAACTACCGTATACCCACCGTAATCTACCGTAATCTGCAAAAAGATCGATAAACGGACTCCAGATTCGTGTTTAGCACTCCAAATAACCCTCAGAGAATGATTTTGAGACATATCTATCGTAGAAAACCGGAAATCTCGAAAGTGGCGTTTTTCCCTCGAAATTTTCCCCGGTTGGGAAGCTTCAAACGAAATGAGCCGAAAACTTTTGAAAATCGACTAATAAATCACAGAATCGTGATCAGCGCCCCAAAAAACCCCCTGGGAGAATTTTAAGTCAAATCTGGAACATTTTTCTAAAACGCTTCCAGAGCCCTCAATTAGTAGAAATAAGCGCCCAACCGAAAATCCGTACAAGTCCAAAACGCTGTCAGTCTGGACAAAGTACGTAAAATGTGCGTTCACCCAAAATTTGCTCAGGTGGGTAGTTTTGGGTGCTGAACACATTTATGAGGTCCGTTTCCGGCCTTTCCGAAGAATAACGCGCTTTTTGCAAGGTACAAAAAGCACAAAAAATGAGCTTTTTAAGCTTGTAACTTCTTGGAACCTGCGGCTCGCGGCGGGATACTGCGCAGTTTTACTATTGAGCCACAAGAGATACTAACGACACTAGTCGTTTTGGTAGATCAGACCTACGCTTTGTATACTTCCCTTGTGAGTTGTACGCAAAACTAGGGCCTAAAGCCATGTTTTGACTGCAGGTGGTCGCTGCGGCCATGCGAGGGGCAACTTTTCCTTTTTCATCGCGCGTAATGGAAAGGCGCTTCAGTTGTGATCGCTCCGTGGCAAACGTCCTACATCGCTGGATCGCTGCGACGAAATCCTCTGTTTTACTGCTCCGCTGCTGGAGGAGCGATTCTCAATGGTCGGTGATCATCGCCAGGGTTGAGCAGGCCGTTGTGGCAATTTTCGTCGCGGCTACGACCCCCCCCAAATTTTAATTTTTTTCCAAAAAAAAACCCAAAATTTTACGACCCCCCCCTCCCGAGGGGGCCCCTGGGAACAAATTTTATAAAGTTTTACCTAGTGTCAAATTTTAAAGAAAAGCGAAAATTGTTGTAATGATTTTCATGATCTAGATCGGTCGCGGCTGACGTGTGGACACGAAAGGGTCATGTATAGGCTCTTTTTTCCATTGGCGTGGACCATAAGTAGTTAGTCTCTTTCAACATAAAAATAGAGCTACCTCCCTTACTGAGGAGTTCCGGGGTAGCTCTATTGGAGTTGTAGAGAAAATTGTAATTATTATTTAAAAAAATCATTTGAAAACACAATAAATGCATTAAAAACAATTAATTTGCAAGCAAAACAGAAGTGTTTCTGAAGTGAGAGATCTAGGTTTTCAAATATCCAGTGATTTGAGTTTCAGACAGCATTACAGAAACTTGGTTAGGAAGGCAAATTATCGCACCTATAATATTTTTAAGGTACTCAGAACTAATAATCCTCAGGCGCTTCTATGAGCTTACAAGACCTATGTGAGGTCCTTTTGGGTTGAGTGTGGAATCACAGTCTTTAACCCCGTGAAAAGAAGGACATTGCCCTCATTGCTGAATCCATTCAAAATAACTACACCCGCAAAACTAATGATGAGATGTTTCTGGACTCGCGTATTCCCAGGTGCCCAATGGTGCCGAAAAAGAGCGCTAGAATTCTGAAACTGCCTAGTCTTCATAGGAGAAGGGAAAAGAGCTGATCTCATAATGATGTACAAATTACTTACTAGAAAGTTGTCTTTGGACCCTGTAAAATTTTTCGGAGCTCCCATTTCAAAAAAAAAGCAGGTGCGGGAAACTCCAGACTCTATATTCCAATTGCGAGGTCACAAACTAGGTCAGGGTTTTTACCCTACCGTAGCGGCAGAGCAAGTTCAATCAAATTCCTAGGGTGAGAATGAGTTCCTTCTGAGTGTGCTCCTTTGAGTGCATTCAAGTCCCTTCTAAAGAAACATCTGACCTTCAATCTACTTGTACTGGATGGTTTTTGTCCCACTTACTTACAAGTACAATTACTTTTTGTTATTTGTTTTTGAATGTCATTTTCTCGGCTAATCGGTTTTCTTTGTTTCCTCAGCGTAGGTTTTACAGTTGGGCGTTCAATATTTCAGTGCAATTCTACGATTTTATATCAAGTTGTGTATTGCTTTACGTGGACTTGTTCCGCGTCTCCAATAAATAAATAAATAAATAAATAAAAACAAAGTTGATGGAATTATGGAGGAACACCCTATTACAACAAAATAATGAAAAAGACAAAAAAATCGGAGAAAATATGATGAAAATGAAAGAAAAAAGATTCAAAAATTTACTTTCCCTCCATAAGGTGAAAAGTTGCGTTGGCTGCAGCGCGGGTGCGAAGTCGTCCTCATCAGAGCGCGTCTGGCGCAGGGCTTTCTTAGGGAACTTAAGGCGCTTAAGGAAACTTCCATTACGTCGCGCATCGAGGAAACTCTGAACTTTTGTTATCCTACGGTCCCCAACAATTAATTATAATAATGCAAAAATAGCTCCAAAACGGGAGTTTCAAGCGAAAAAAATAGTTGCTTTCCTCTTCTCCAAGAAATCCACATCTGGCCACATCCTCAGGACAACAACGGGATTCCGGGTTTACGAAGGGAATAACTCTGCGAAGGTGCAGAGAGTTATGCGTGACATCAAAAACTGTGCACAAAAAGTGCACCAGACATAATTAATGGAATATATGTTATTTGTTATATTATATGAATTTCTGTTATTATCCATGATAATATGTGTATTTTCTCTGATGATTACTCATGATATGCTATATATTATTTGTGATCATTCATTATTTGTAATCATTCATGATACTCTACTACCAAAAGTAATCTTATGGTAATCAGCCTATAAACCTATAGTAGTAGTTTATCATCACGTCCTTAGAGAAGCTTTCTTACAATATAGCCCTTGTTTCCTATCCTTAGGTTCCGCTTATTCGCTCATTTAAAGCTGTATGTTTCTCTCTGAGCCCTCTAACTCTAGAGTGATTTCTGCAAGGGTCCCGACCCATGTACAGTAGCCCTTGAGACCACTCGGAATCGGTTTTGCCACTTGTTAATATTCCTACCATTCTACCACTGATATTCTGCAAGTTGTGTATAGTGCCTCTTCGGGTCAATAAAGAAGATCTGCAGTACTCGAGAGTGTGTCATCGGACGGAGGCTGAGTCCTGAATATTTCTTCCGCTGTAGCCTGTTGTTGCAACTCTACTTCCAGATCGGATAACAGGCACGGGACTGGGAGGAGTAGCTGGCACTGACCAGAAAGAAGAAATCGCCATCAAGCCACGAGCAAAGGGGATTACCTGGCAGCCAGCCAGAGAAAGAAGAACTCTGCCGGCAATAGCCGAAAGAAGACCCATCTCACCTGGCCAACAGCCAAAGGAAGACGGCTAGTAAGACAGGCAAGTCAGCCGTCATCCCTCATAAATTGTAGGCCTGCTGCTGCATATGGTGCATCGGTTATATAAGAACCCTGGTAATCGATAGCTTCTTTTTAACTCCAAGAAAGTTATGCAGGTACTCTGATTCACTGGATCCCTCGATTCATCATCGATCGTTCCGACGCGTCCAGCAAATGGTTAAAAATAGCCAAAAGCCGATTGACCAAGGCCCGTAACGAGCTCGAAGAAGCCATGAGAGGAGGCGCATAGCCTCCTCACACCAGTTACAAGAGCCGAAGAATCAAGGAGCACACAGAAGATAGCGTGAAGACATTCAGGCGTGCAATCGAATCGAACCGAACGCGTGGATCCAGGCGACCAAAAGAACTCGTCAAACGACGCAATGGAAAAGCTGCATGCTGAGTTCCGGAATCTGCAAGGCGATACCTCAAGAAAGCGAACTGGAAGCTTGCGAAAGCTACCTCGAGACGGCCGCGGAAGTCATGGACGATGCGGACTATACTCAGCCGCAAAGTCTTTGCAAGAAATCTGAGGGTCGAACTGCTCATCGCTGATCTGCAAGCCAACCCCAGTTCCAGAGCGAACTGAAAGAAAGATATGCAGGATGGGATCTAACCGAAAACTCGACACCTCCTACCCAGCAACTTGCGCCAGCAATTACCCTTTATATCTACCACAATTGCAAATACCGAAATTCGCAGGAAAACGATCCGAATGGGACAATTTCTGGGCAATCTTCAATGCGAATATCCATATTCAGTCAATTCCATCGACGCTGAAATTCAACTATTTGTGGCAAGTACCCTGACAGGAGAAGCTCAGGAGAGTTGGTAATCAAAAGTACCAAAATCAATCGAAGAAAACTATCCATTGGCCATGATCGTGTCTCCAGGCGAAGTATGCAAACGACGACACAAGGATAGAAGAACTCGCTTCGCTGAAATCCAGCAAATGCACACTTGAAGAAAGAACCACCCACTTCGCAAATGCAGCTACTGGAAAGGGATCTCAGCCATGATGAATCCAATTAGCTGTCAAAGGCCAAGATGTTGATCATCGGATGCTTGCTAAACACCGTCTTCAGCAAATTCAACGAAGACGTTCAAGTCAAAGCTGTTGGAGAAAAACGCGTGCAGAGATGAAACCCGAGTAGATTGGACATGGTCTACATATGTACAAGGAGATCCATGGAATTCTTCAAAGGAAAGAATACGTTGAAACAACACGGATCAAATCAACAAAATCCAGGAAAACTCCAAAAGGCAAACCGAATCGACCAGCCAACTTCTCCCAAAAACGCATGCATTTACTGCAAGCGACTCAATCATCAGTCCACAGGACTGTCGCACTGTTCCCGAGATGGAAAGACTGTCGTTTCTCTCTACAAACAAGCTCTGCCGAAACTGCTTGGAAAACCAAATCACTTCGCAGAAGCATGCCGGAGCCAAGGATGCACGAGATGCGGGAAGAAACATCACATCTCCATCCTGCAACATCACTGAGCCGCAGCTCAAACGAAGCTCTAGTTCAAGGAAATCGTCAAGCAATGACGAAAAAGAAGCCAGTCACGCCTACAGTTCCAAAGGAAGCAGTCCAGGGGGCATAAGATTATGCCACCAAAGAAGAAAGGCAAACGAATGCTTCGACAGCTCCACCAGAATGCGGTCACTCTGGACCAGGATGACGAGCATGTGGATTCCGAAGACGAGACAACAGTGGACCACGTCACTGGCGCAGCCAAACAGACGGGCACACAATACTCTTTTAACAGGAACCACAACCATTCTAGGCAGAAGAGGATCGCAGAAAGTGAAAAATCACTGATGGACACAGGCTCGGAAAAGTCATTCATCGACACAAAAGCTCATGGAAAGGAATTGGATCTGCCAGTTGTTGGAACGTCAAAACTTCGTGTGAGAACCTTTGGCTCAACCTGAAGTCAAAGAATGCGAGCACAAAGATCGTAGAAGCAAAGCTGATCGACAAATACGACAAAGTGCAACATCGTTCCCATCTCTCTTCCCACAGCCCAGTAATAATAACCAGCCACCGATCTATGCCGAAGCTTAGCGCAAAGAAGATCTCCGTATCATCAAAGGACAAAGGAATTCAACTATCGTCAGATTTGAATGAAGAACCGCGTCCACCTCAGATCCTGCTCGGTTGCGACCAACTATGGGACATGATGGAAAGTACGAAAGAAAGACTACCGTCAGGGCTGCACGTCATATCAACCAAGTTTGGCTATATGGATATCCTGGAAAGCAAGTCAGAAACGAAGAAGTCCGAAGAAAATGCAGTACTTAACGTCATCCAAGAGAAGAGTGGACGAGTTGGACAAATACGAACAATACTGGGGGATTCGACTCAACAGGAATAAGCGAGTATGCAGGCCCCGAAGGCCAACAGAGAAACAACGAATAAACGAAGAAGTAGCCAAAAAAGTTCAAAGAGACAATCGAGAAAACGCGAAGACGGCTACTATGTGCACTTCTGCTGCCTTGGAAAGAAGAAAGGAAGCAAACACCTGCCAAACCAACAGGTCAATCCGCAAATGAAAAGGCTTGCAAGGACTATGGAACCAGCTGAGTAAAAAGCGCACTTCTGGAAGACTACCAAGAATATCTTTGAAGATCAACTACAAAAGGTATCATCGAACCAGTTCCAACAAGGCCGCTCTACTTGGAACACGATCCACCATTATTTGCCCCATCAAGCAGTGATAACTCCAGAAAAGCCTAACACAAAAACTGCGAATCGTGTTCGACGCTTCTGCCCATTACACCGGGAAGCCATCATTGAATGACGCCTTACATCAAGGGCCTCTCTTCCTTCCGGACACTCGTTGGAATGATGCAGCGCTTCCGCACAGGGAAGATAGCACTCATAGCCGATGTAGAGAAGGCATTTTTGCAAGTCCATCTTCACGAGGATGACCGTGACGCCACAAGATTTCTATGGCTGAATGATGGCTTCAAGGCCACCAACAAACGACAACATCGTGGAATACCGTTTCACCAGGAGTGACCTTTGGACTCAACGCATCACCGTTCCTCCTTGCTGCAACAATCAGATTCCATCTGGATACCGCGGATGTCGACACAGACTTTGCCAAAGAACTCAAACGACAACCTCTACGTTGACAATTTGCTCCCTATGCGCTCGGATCACCGAAGGAAGCGCCATCAAGGAAATACTCAGAAGCAAAGTAAGACATTCGTCGAATTGAACGATGAATCTTCGCGAATTCATATCCAACAACCAAAAGGTGAACAATTTCCATCAAACAGGAGGATCAGAAGCAAGCATACGCAGCCTTCCAAAGTGCTCGGTATCACTTGGGGATACGAAGAAGGATAGTTTTATGGTGAAATGTGAAAATTCCGGAGACTCCGCAAAGTAACGAAACGGGAACAGTCCCACCATGCAAACGCATCAATCTATGATCCGATGGGATGGCTCAATCCACTGATGATCCAGAACAAAACGTTTTTTTCAATCTCTATGGAAAAAGGAGTACCAGTGGGGACGATTCACTGACTCCGAAAGAAGATCAACAAACAATGGAACAACCTTCTGCAATAAAATCCAAGGATTTGCAAAGGAGTTACCAAGAAGAATCTGTTGTTCCGGAACGAGAGATACACAATATCAGTGATTTTTTCCGACGCAAGCATTTCCGCGATGGCTACATGTGCATACCTTTTGCAGTGAAGAAGAGCAACATCTCCTTATATCAAAAATCGAAACTGCCGAAATTGAAGGAAAAGCACACCGTACCCAAACTGGAGCTCAACGCCCTTACCCTATTCTGCAAGGCTAGCCAAATCCCAATAGTGGGAGGAACTACAGAGTTCTGTTACAATCGGCGGAATCTATCTTCCTGTCAGACCTCCGAAATTGCACTCCAGCTGGATAAAAGGCGTAAAAAGACACTGCTAAACGCATGGCGTGCTAATTTCCAATCGAGTGAAGGAAATCGCCAAGATCGTAGAAGGCCCTGAATCAACGTGGAATACCCGTCAAGCTCGGCTATGTGAGAACAGCAACAAACCCAGCAGACTGCGCAACAAGAGGTTTGTCGGCGGTGGAGTTGAAATCACTATTGGTGAGACAGGGCCCACACTTTCTCCAAGAAAGAATCCTGGAAAATGGCCGTCTGAGACCAAAACTATTCGATCTCAAATTGGAAAGAGACTCTCAGTGAACGTCGTAGATGTGAGTCAGACACCTTGGATAGAGTACCAGAGAATACAGCTCCATCAAGAAACTCACACGCGTAGGGAGCATGGATTTTACGTTTTCTTCGGAAATCAACAACAACAAATTTGTCGAAGAGTGATTCAAGAAAACGGATTCAAAAAGCGATTCCGGAACTTCGAAGTGTGCATAAAACTTCTCAGCTCAACGCAGAAGAACTTAGAAGATCCCGGAAGCTGCTCATCAGAACGCACCAGCGAGAAAAACGTTCATGCAATCACCTGCAATCAAAACAAGAAACTTAACATCACCGAAAATTGCGATGGAATCTATGTGTGCAATGGAAGACTTGGCAAAAGCGACCTGTCACAAGAAGCCAAGAATCCTGTGTTCATAGCGCCGAACACAAGTTTTGCGTCATTGCTCATTGAAGAAGCACACGGAAAAATGCATCGATCAACGGCACACACGGTGATGTCAGAAGATTCGATCAAAAATTCTGGATTCCTTTGTCTACGTCAGCAAGTCAACAAGATCATCAGAAGATGCATCCAAGTGCCAGAAATTTAACAATCTGCCGTATCGATATCCGAAGATGAAAGACCTGCCTCAACGCAGAGTAGTGAAATCACGCCCATTCGAACACGTCGGGTTGGACTCACTTCGCTGAGTCCGTTGCAAGTTAAATTTGCATACCCAGGTGATACGGGAAAAACATACGGATGCATCCTCACATGTGCGGCAACAAAGGCTTATCCATCTCGAACTTGTCGAACGATAACACAACGTTAGCATTCGTGAATGCGATGAGACGATTTTATAGCAAGCAAAGAGGAGTGCCGAAGTCTATCACCAGCGACAACGCACCAACATTCCTACTCGGACAGAAAATAATGACTGATAGCATCAGACACGTTATCGACTCAGATGACACGAGACCATTTCATGGCAGACCAGTCCGATCAACTGGATTTTAAAAATAACCCCATATGCTCCGTGGCAAGGAGGATTCTACGAGAGATTAATCCAGTCCGCTCAAGAAAGCCTCTTCTACAAAGCGATTGGAAAGCGAAAGCTTAACGAAGACGCTTTGAGAAATCAGTCCTGACTGAAGTGGAAGCATGTACCAACAGCAGACGCCTCGACTTACCAGGAATCAAACTGGGACGATACGCCATGTCTGAGACCCATCGACTTCCATCCAAAATGGTATCAACGTCACGGCTTCCAATGGAACCTATCCAGAGCGACGAAGCAAACGATGAAAGCTAGCATACCCTCTGGAAGAAAAGAGCAGCCCTTATAACTCGTAGGCAAGCCGATAAAGGCTCTCTCAAATCTTCATGCGATACCACGCAGAAATTCTTGGGACGTATGGCTAACACAGTACATTACTGCACGTTGAGAGCATCATCAATCGCTACTCACCCAAGCGAAAAGCACTAAAACGCATCAAAGCGAAACTCCTGGAGACGTGGTAATAGTCCACGAAAGAAGTGCAGCCAAGGAACAACTGGAAACTCTGGACGAATTACGAGAGTAATTGAAGACAACAGCGGAGACGTACGAGAAGTCCGAACTCCTAACCAGTCAACGAAACATCATCAAACGTCCAGTAAATCTCCTTATTCCAAATGGAGCTGGGAGATCAAGAGAAGAATCAGAGTACAGCAAGCCCACTCCTTAATGGTATCTCTGACAAAAATCACGGCTATAACCTAAGAGACCGGGCACCAATCCACCATATTAATGTCATAGAAGCTGAAAGAAGTCTTTCAAAATGAACTCCATGACAGATGAGTCGGATAATGAGTCTCATTTCAGCATGAGCGTCGGTGCCGAAGACGTAAAGAAGCTCCTTCACCACCTCGCAGTAAGACCAAGATCAGTGCTCAATGACAAGATCATTCAAGAACAAATCGTAGCCGTAAACTTGGAAGCTGATCGACAGATGAGAACAAGTGAAGATCTTCTTTATCTCAGTACTTACTCTAATGGGAGAGAAGAAGTACGCTGAGGAAACAACAATCTCCAGCAAACATGTACTATAAAAGACGCGACTTCGACCAGCAACTCACCCAGGCTTATGCATTAAACTGAAATCTGCCGGATACATATCGGATCTTCTATGGAGCACGTACGAGGAAATGGTTAAAGCAAAAGTAGCTACCGCCTCTCGAAGAAAGAAGAATTCCAAGAAAAAAGGTGCACAAAGGAGAACGACCTTTGATGAAGCTCACAACTGCAGTATTCATCTCGTTCCTGGAATGCTGCGTAGCATCAAAACGCCATCGACAAGATCAGAGGTGAGCACTATCCGCCGTTGACCATGGATCCTGTGGAGTCGTCCAGCGACCAGCCTGAACAACTGTCCAAGCAGAAGCCCACTGCCCCCTGCGGGGAGGGTCGTCCAGCGACAGACAAAGACTACACGACTGAAATGAAAAAGACAGCTGAAAGAATCCTCGAAAACGATAGCTAAAATGGATGGAAAGATTGACTGGAATGCAGTGCGAGGTTCTCGAAAGAGCTCCAAGATTTCAAGAGACAGAGTCGACGAAAGATTGAGTTCGGCATTCCAGCAGATTCGGAACATGGTGGAAGCAACAACGGACCAGCGATCTAACCAGAAAGTCAAGGACGCCATTGAAGAATTCCGTCGAGTCTTGACAGAATCCATGCACAAGGAAACGCCCCAGCCAGATGATATACCTTCGTGATGCTCTCGAAGATGATCAAGCGAAGTGGCCGAACAAGCCGCGAAGCTGAGAGAGCGCAACCGAGGTAGTCATAGAGAACCACCGAGAGAAAGCAGGCAAGGAGAGAGCGAACTCCTCTAAGAATCGTGGAGGCCCGATCGAAGCTGACCGGATTGAAAACCTGCCGAAGCAGGAGATACGGCGACGCCGAAAACACTATCTATACATCTGGCGCTCCGGACCGTACTTTTATGCCAAGTTTTGCAGAAATAGAGGTAGACACACATCGGATGCGTGCGCTGTACATCCCTCCGTCAGGGAACGCAGAGACATTGCTCGATCAATGGACTTATGCCGACGCTGTCTAGAGCACGACTGTGATGGGCAGTACGCCGCACCCCCAGATGCTCCTACTGTAAAGACGACAGCCACCACGAGTCACTATGCGCATTGCCGGAGGAAGCGAGGATCTTCTTAAGATCATCGACAGATACGAAAACGACAGAAACTGGCGCCGGGAATGTGCACAAAAATTCACACCAGACATAATTAATGGAATATATGTTATTTGTTATATTATATGAATTTCTGTTATTATCAAGTAATAATGTGTATTTTCTGTGATTACTCATGATATGCTATATATTATTTGTGATCATTCATTATTTGTAATCATTCATGATACTCACTAAAAGTAATCTTATGGTAATCAGCCTATAAACCTATAGTAGTAGTTTATCACGTCCTTAGAGAAGCTTTACAATATAGCCTCTTGTTTCCTATCCGTAGGTTCCGCTTATTCGCTCATTTAGCTGTATGTTTCTCTGAGCCCTCTAACTCTAGAGTGATTTCGCAAGGGCCCCGACCCATGTACAGTAGCCCTTGAGACCACTCGGAATCGGTTTTGCCACTTGTTATTATTCCTACCATTCCACCACTGATAGTCTGCGTTGTATATAGTGCCTTCGGGTCAATAAGGAAGATCTGCAATACTCGAGGTGTGTCATCGGACGGAGGCTGAGTCCCGAATATTTCTTCCGCTGTAGCCTGTTGTTGCAACTCTACTTTCAGATCGGATAACTGGCACGGGACTGGAGGAGTAGCTGGCACTGACCAGAAAGAAGAAGTCGACATCGAGCCACGAGGAAAGGTCACCTGTCAGCCAGTCAGAAAGAAGATCTTAAGCCCCCACTTGCCGAAAAAAGACGCATCTCACCAGGCCGATAGCCAAAGGAAGACGGATATAAGACAAGCAAGTCAGCCGTCATCCCTCACAAACTGTAGGCCTGCTGCATAATGGGGAAGCAGCCGAGAGACTATATTGAGAACCTACAGAGCAATACTTCAGCCGGTTCTGGAATATGCGGCACCAGTGTGGCAGCACCTCGTGTCTGACAGCTCCTGGAATAAGCTGCAGCGTGTACAGAACGCTGCGCTTAGAATTGCTACCGGTTGTGCAAGGAGCTCCCCGGTGGAGCATCTTCACGCGGAGGCCTGCATATTGCCGGTCAAAGAGCATTGTGAACTCCAGGCACAGCAGATGTATATTAATGTTCTGAGACAGCCGAATCATCCGTCAAGGAGAATCATGGCTGCCGAGATGTCGTACGTTCGTGCCGTGGCCGTGTTGAGGAAGCAACATCAACTCCGTGCAAACCGACATCAACCCCTCCACGAAGAGGGTTTTTGCTATGGGAGAGATGCTGGCTGGCCTCAGCTCTCCTAAGGATTCTCCTACAAAGGGCCGGCGTGGAGAGGAATCCTGGACCCGCTCAGAAGTACCCATGCGACACGTGCGGCAAGGATGTCACGTGGAGTAAAACAAGCGTGCTCGTGCTTCGGATGCCAAAGGTGGGTGCATATACCTCTGTTCGGGTCTCCAGTTCTGTGAGGCATCATAACTGTGCTTTTCGCTGTGTCCTATGCTCCTCACTTCCAACTCTGATTCCCTCTACCTCAATCGCCCACTTTCTGTGTACATATAAATCTCAACGGCCTTCGTGCCAAACTATCTGAGCTCTCTTTCTTTGTTCGTACTCACCATCCAGATGTTATAATGGTTCAGGAAACCAAACTTTCCCCTCTGCTACCTCTTCTCACCCAAATATCGCCTGGCTATACTTCATACCATGCTCCAAGATCGTCTTTCGGTGGAGTTTCAACTTTTGTACTATCCACTCTTCCTTCTCACCTAATTCCCAATGTCCCTGGACGGTACTCTCGATGTACTTCCCCATCCAACATTTTCAAAACTCCCCTATCTCTCTTCAACATCTACATTCCCCAACTACATCTTGTCCCCTACCTATAATCCTATCCCTCTTCTAAAACAACTCAACGACTGCGCCCTCTCACCTCAGTCGTCTTCGCGGGCGACTTCAATGCTCATACCTTTTGCTCTTCACTTGACTCTGATGTTAGAGGAGAGGACGTCGAATAATGGGCGGAGGAGTGCGACCTGGTTATCCTAAACGATGATCAGCCCACCCTCGCCTCCCTTCCATCGGCCGATCTTCTAGCCCAGACATTTCGCTCAGTTTCCTCCAATCTTTCTAGTGCCTGCTCATGGTCCACTACGAAGTTAATTTCCGCGTTTTTTTACGCTTTACACTATTGAAAACTGGTGCCATTAAACAAAATTTTTATTCAAAATAATTTCCGTCATTAATAACGAAAAGCCATTTTCCCGCAGAGTTTGGGTAACTTATGGATTCCATCATAATAAAATTTTTCTCTGGTTTGGCCTCCACCCATTCATCGAGGCCATTTTTTGACATCTTGACTGATCTTGAAAGCGCTGCTCCGCTAGAACCATGCGCCATTGACCGGAAAAGGTGATAATCCGACGGGGCGATGTCTGGAGAAATGCGGCAGGTGCGGTAAAGACTTTGTTGAACTCTTTTGGCGTATCCTTTACCGTTCCGAGCATTTCATGAGGTCCGGAAGGCGTTATCCATGAAGCAATATGACTTTTTCGTGTCGAACTGCTTGCATTCTGGTCTACTTTGGCTTCGATTTCATGCCGCAATTGCGCGCTAGTTGATGTTGATAGCGATTCGCAGTAACTGTTTCGCCGGTTGCAGAAGAAGTTCATGTTACAAGTATACCGCGTTTCGATCCCACCATATGCACCGGTAGACCGTAATGCGCCCGTGGATGTTTGGTTTTGCGGTCGAAGTTGTTGTTTCACCAGGACTAACCCACGATTTTCTTGCTTCCGGATTGTCGTAAGTACACGCACTTTTCATCGCCAGTTATGATGCGGGGTGTAAAAAAGACTTTCTTTGGAATCGGTCCAACAAGATTTGTGAAGTTGTTTTTTCTCTGCTCTTTGTTGCGTTCACTGAGAGCTCATAGGGGATCATTTTCCTTCCTTTTGAATCTTCCCCATTGCCTTCAAATCAAATGAAATTGCTTTTTGCACAGGTGACGCCGAGAGATGCCGCAGAGCTGTTCTTGCGTTTGAGCCGAATCTTGATCCAACAAAGCCTGAAGTTCTTCGTCTTCCAGAGGCTTTTTTGGCTGTCCTGGTCGATCTTTGTCCTTAACGTCAAAATCACCCGATTTTGAAACGCTGAAACCATTCTTGGCAGGTTCTTATGGATGGAGCAGCATCCCCGTAAGCTGGAGGCAAGCAGCATTTTGGTGCGCGTCAGTGGCTTTCTTCTTGAGATGAAAAGGAAAGGAGAGCTTCCCGCAAATGGCGTTTTCCGGCACAAAAGTTGACATATTCTGAAACTAAAATAATACTTTTTTATAAAGTGCGTAAAAGCAAGTTATATCATCAATAATAGCTGATAATACAATTGAAACATTATAACATAAAATTCGTTATATAAAAATAATTTTATTTTTTACAAAATATCAATAACAACAAAAACGCGGAAATTAACTTCTAGACCTAATACTTCAGCTAGCATATCCTATCCTTCTTTTGGGACTGAACTAAACTGTCAGAATAAAGCAAATTATTCTAAAGTGTGTCCGAATGAGGAATGGCGGCCCACGCGGCCGGCGTGTAACGAGCAGGCGGCCATCGCATGTGCCGCCCTCGGACGATGATGTTAAATTTCAACGACGGCCGTCTCCCCACTCCCGTCTACAAGAGCTGATTGATCGGAGCAGGGCTTGCTGCCAGCCGGTGCTCTGGCCCCGTTCGTGATCGATGGCGGTGGGGACTTTCGCATGCTCGTCCGAGAGCGGCCGAACCTGCGCGACGACCGCCTGCCAAGCACGCCGGCCAAAGCATGGGCAGTATTCTCCTTCGGACGCACCTTATATATTTACGAGACGGTTGGCTATATAAGAAAAAATTACGAATTATCAAGTATATACGTATAAGTATAGTATAGTATATTATCTATGTAACCATAACATTGAGTATAGTCATGGCATTATTTATTAAGTATACTTGGAAGGATTAGCTTATAAATCTCACTCGGCAGTTTCTTCAAGACCGCTGGAATAATACCATCCGGCCCTACAGCCTTCGAGTTGTGCATCTCTTTGACCACCTTCTCAATTTGCGCAGGGGTCACAGCTTCTGCTTCATTCATAAGTGGTAACTTACAGAGCTATCTTACGGTCACTCTGAGTTCTGTTTCTCTCTACAGCCTGGGGAATACTGAAAAATTCTTTCTGAGAAGGCAGTTGCAGCCTCACTTTCCCGATTTGAAGGCTCCATTCTATCGAACTCGATCGTAGAATAGTTGGTGGAGGTGCTCTTGCACTGGGAATTTTCTTTAGAACTTTCCCAAGTTGATGCTCAATCCTCCTTGAAATTCATCTTCTCCGTGAATTTCTCCCAACACTCCCTTCACTGTGCTTGTCCAGATCTCGCTTAAGCTCGCTATCCATAAAAGCTCAAGCGATTGTCGGATCAGGTGATCTGCGACTCTCTTTGCATCTGTCCATAGCTTCGAGATTTCCCTGGTGAAATTGGCAAAAAAGGTCTTGACTCGGCCTTCCGGAATGGCTGCTTTCATGGCCTTGCGAATCTGCGTCAGTCAAGTGACGTTCTTTCTGGTGCACGTTTCTGTTCCATGCGTCAGTCAACCACATGGGGAAGTGCTACCTCCTGAGCAAGCCTTTGCCATTCTGCAAAGGAAATATTAAAGATCTAAGATATTCGACTGATACACTGAATAAGGAGCTAGAGAATTAGAGATCGACATGAACAAGACGAGAGATATGATAACTGGACAGGGTTGTAGCAGTCGACCAAGAGCAGGCGCTAGAGATTAGAAGATACAAGACATCATGTCTGGACTAGAGGGATCGCCTGCGAAGAGACAGAAGAGGGTGAAAGGGAGCAGTCGTACAACTGTTTGAGTGAAGGAGTAGGGTCGTAAGATTCGTTAAGGGACAGAGACGTGGTAGGAGGATGACAGAAGATATTAAAAGAGATATGAGGTGTTTCAAGAGAAAGGAGATGGATAGGTAGGTATTGAAAGAGCACCGTCCTTGGGGGTGTTTGGTATGAGATGAAGTGCTTAGATTTGATAACAATACAAAAGTAGAAAACTCCTCCGCCGAGAGATGACCCTGGAGCATGATCCAAGCCCAGGTATATAAGCCAGGGCCAATGGTAGGATGTCAAAGAGCGGTAGCGGGAAGGAGACAGCTTGACTTCCCTAGAGGCTGCCGGAGATGTCGTACGTTCAGTGCCGTGGCAGTGTGGAGGAAAGAAGATCGCCTCACGTGCAAACCGCCGACGTCAACCCGCTCCGACCGAAGAGGGTTTTGTCATGCGGGAGAGGTGCTAGGTCGGCCGCAGCTCTCCTGAGGATTTTATTACAAAAGGGCCGGCGGTATCGAGAAGGAATTCCAGGTCCAGCACGGAAGTATCCATGTGCCACCTGCGGTAAGAGGTGATGTTTACCTGGCATAAAACAAGTCAATCCAGTCGCTTCCGGATGCCAAAAGGTGGGTGCACTTCTCCTGTTCGGGCCTCAGTTCTGTGAGGCATCATAACCTCATCCTTTCGTTGTGTTCTATGCTCTGCCCCCTTAGCAACACCGCTCACATTGATTCCTCAATTACCAACCGCCCCCTCTCCATTGTCCACATCAAATCTCAACGGCCTTCGCAACAAGTTATCTGAACTCTCTCTATTCAGCACGTTCTCATCACACCCGGATGTTATCATGGTTCAAGAAACCAAGCTCTCTCCATCTACCACTTATCCCCAACCTAACATTCCGGGCTACACTGCACTATCACATGCCGAGTGACAGCTCTTGGGGGCGGAGTGTCTCACTTTCGTTCAATCTGCCTTACCTTCTCATATTATCCCTAATACTCCCTAAGGACGGTGGTTACACTCAGAGTACATTCCTGTCCAATACCTCCCCTCAAGAACCCCTTTATCTCTATTCAACATATATCATTCCACTCCTATATCATGCTTGTCCCCTCTCTTATAAATCCTATTCCCTCCTTACAGCCAGGTTGTACGATCTGCTCAGCTCCTCCCCTTCAGTTGTGCTCTTGCCGGGTGACTCTCCAATGCTCACAACGTTCTGTTCCGCTCTTGATTAAACTGACGCCAGAGGGGAAGATGTCAGAAGAAGTGGGCTGAGGAGTGTGACCTGGATTGTATCCTCAATGATGACCAGCCCACTCGTCTCCGCGGGCCAACGGCCGACACTTCTAGCCCAGATATCTCTCTCTGTGTCATCCAATCTCTCTAAATGCTTTCTGCACGTGGTCCACCTCCACAACTCTGCTCCAGTGATCCACATTCCCGTCTTCTTGTCTATATTGATCTCTCTGACTCTCTTGCCCTCTTTACTCTGGTTTTCGTCATCGTACTTTATCTTTAATTTAGGGCCTAGCAGACTAGGACCCTGTTCAAGAGATGCTGCACTCCGCCATGCAGGTCAGACTTCCCCATAGGAATGGTGATGTTTCCATCCAGAAAGAGCGCCATCTAATAAGTGCCATCCGCAAGGCCATGAAAGCAGCAATTCCTGGAGGGTCGTGTCAAGACCTTTTTTCCCAAATGTCAGCAGGGAAATACTGCAGAAGATAAGAACCAGAGATGATGAGAGAAAGAACCGCATGACCATCTAGACTCGGACATAGCTGTGCTGGATAACGAGATCGAAGCTTGGGATCTGGATAAGACACCGTAAAAAGGAATGCTGGGAGAAGTTCACTGAAAAGTGCTGAATTTCAAGGGCTAGACGGAACTACGACGTGGAAAGTCTTGAGGAAAATTTCCGGCAAGTCCGCTCCCTCGATGAGCTCCGCTATTGAGTTCGAGGAGAACGTCTTCAAATCAGGAAAGCGGCTGCTTATTACGCACTCCGGCAAATTTTTTTCATCCACACGTACCAAGCGGGGCGTGCGCAAAAACAGAGTCACGGTTAGAGAGCCTGAGCCGGTTGCCGCTCATGAACGCATCTGGAGGCCTTTACTCTCCCACACCCAGGTAGAGAAGGCTCTCAAAGAAAATGCCACAGGAATTCGGGAAGGCTATCGGGGATCTGACGGTATCCTCCCCAGCCATCCTGAAGAAGCTTCCTCACGGAGACTCTCTGTACCGATGCTTGGGCAGATATCATTAACACTTCTTTCCGGACCTGCACTCTACCCCAAGCTTGGGAAGACAGCCTAATGTGATACTGTTGCCAAAGCCAGGCAAGTCCTGCAGAAGCAACGGCAAAGGGCACTTTCGACCCAATAAGCCTGTTATCGCCTCCGTCGCTAAATTAGCTGAAAAGTTGATCGTGACGGACCCATGGCGGCTGATCAAAATGAGCGACAGCAGCATCGCAGCATGGGTTCAGGAAACTTCACTCCACTACTGCAGCCTCTATTGGAGATCGTGAGCTTTGCGGTCGATGGGTTCAACATGAGAAAGCCCCCTGAGAACGGTGGCCGTCGCCCCTCGGACCTTGAGCGAAAGCGTTTGACTCTGTTAACTTGGGATCTGCTGTCCGAGAAACTGGTTTCCAAGTCGTTATGCCACCATCATGGCAGTAAGCGATGGATTGCAGCCGGTTTCATTAAAGGCCGCTGTGCTACAGGTTCTGTTCCAGAATCATGTATCCGATAGCATATCCAATAGCAAAGCCGGTGTTCCGCAAGGCGGAGTGTTATCCCCCAACCTATTCAGCTTCTGTATCTTGAGAGTGGGACATTCCCGGAGCCTCCCAATGATGTAAGGATTGTTATGTATGCGCGACGACATCACCATCATGTGCCAGGATCGGCTGACCTGCAGATAGCCGCCGCTAACAAGATCAGCGCCTATATCTCGTCGAGTTGAAGCTCTTCCTCGATAAAATGGTGCTCACCAGTCTCTGCCGCAAAAATCCTCTGCTCTTCCAGTGTTCAAGCAACGAATACCAAGGAACACATTGCGTTCCATCCAGATGTCAAATCGGACTGGGTGACCTGTTGCCAGCAGCAAAATTCCCCAAGCTGCTTGGCCTTATTCTTGAATCCCTCACTGAAGTTCCACAAAAACGCGGAACAGTAAACAAACAGTCGTCAAGGCTAGACTTAATATCGCTTGAGAGCTCTCGGAGGAACATCATGGGGAAGCAGCGGTGCCGAGAGACTATATTGAGAACCTCTACAGAGCAAATACTTCAGCCGGCCTCTGGAATATGCGTGTGCACCAGTGTGGCAGCACCTGGTGTCTGACAGCTCCTGGAATAAGCTGTCAGCGCATAGCAGGAATGCTGCAGCTTAGAATTGCTGCCGGTTGTGCAAGGAGCTCCCCGGAGGAGCATCTTCACGCAGAGGCCTGCATATTGCCGGTCAAGGAGCATTGTGAACTCCAGGCACAGCAGATGTATATTAATGTTCTGAGGCAGCCGAATCATCCGTCAAAGAGAATCATGAAGCCCATAAGAGAGAGGTCGATTAGGACGCCGTTCGCCGATGCTCCTCGTAAAGTTGATGTACAGAGATGGGCCGACTCCAACATGGAAAGGCTTCGTCTTCTGCGTGAGGAGCACACCCAGTTTGTTCGAGGATATCTAGCAAAGGCGGCTGTGAACCCTATCTTGGGAACGGTGCCGCCTCGGGTTTGCGAGTCCGAATCTCAACTCGGCAGACGAGCCAGATGTGCTCTTGCATCGCTGCGCTGTGGTCACTCTATTCTGCTCATGTCTTACGTCAACAAGATCGACAGCAGCCGACCAGACGCATGCCCGGACTGTGGTTCTCCCGGACACGACACGGCGCACTTGTTCATGTGCCCGAAGAGACCTGCCTCCTTAACAACAATGGACCTTTGGACGAATCCTGTGAAGGCCGCCCAGTTCCTCAACCTATGACAAAAACCACGTTGAGGTTGCAGAAGAAGAAGAAGACTTCCTGAGCCATCATAACACCAGGATGATGAGTGCGTGCGAAAAGAAAGAGTTCAGATAGCCTGGCTCGAAGGCTGTTGAGGTTGATATGTACAATAGAGAGGGGGCGGTTGGAGAATGAGGAATTAGAGTTGCTGGGGCAGAACACTGAACACAACGGAATGAAGGATCGTGATGCCTCACAGATTTGAGGCACGAACAGAAGAGGTGCACTCACCTCTGACATCTAAAGCATTGGACACTTTTTTCCATTCCAGGTGACATCCTTGCTGCAAGTGGCACATGGGTACTTCTGAGCGGGCCTTGATTCCTCTCGACGCCGACCCTTTGTAGCAGAATCTTTAGGAGAGCTGCGACCAGCCAGTACCTCTCCCATGACAAAAACCCTCTTGAAAGAGGAGTTGACGTTCGGTTTTCAAAGAGGCGGTCTTCCTTCCTGGTGCTCTTTCGGAATAGGCGACCCACTGAACAACACAATGAAATTAGCGATTGTTCGGGCATGACCTACCGCTCGGATGGTAACATCGAACAGTTCAGTGTGTTTGAAAAAGTCTAATTCATTCGACGGCTTCCGTGGATAAACATTTCTCATGAAATTTCTCTCTCTAGTGGGTCGTCTATCCCGATAGAGTACCTCTTTCCTCCACACTGCCACGGCAAAAACGTACGACATCTCGGCAGCACCAAAATGATGGAATGAAAGTCTCTAAACTGCAGCTCTAATCAAAATCAAACTTTGCGGGGTCGCCGGCGACCAAGCCGCGGAGTGTTTAAGGCCACGCCCCCCATTTTTCTCGCTCGCTCTCGTCGCTCGCACCTTTGTCACTATGCCGGAGCCTTAGTTACAGCGTCGCGTCACGCCGCGAATGAGCTCTGAACGCCCTTATGATGAGGACTCTTTTCGAGTCGCGTGACACATGAGTGAGTCATCATTGATAGTTTCGGTCCACCTTGATTTCGAAACACATCTACGATTTGCGTCAGTGTGCATCCTTGGCGCGCAACCTGCTCCTGGGTCAATGGAATGTTTTGGAAAATCAATTTATTCGAAAAAGTCGACTATCGAATTCATTCGAATGTTTCCGTAAGTTTTCGGATATTCGACTTTTCGAATAAATCGGGAATTTGAACTTTTCGAATATTCGACTTTTCGAATAATTCGGGATTTTGAACTTTTCGAATATTCGACTTTTCGACTAATTCGGAAATTTGACGTCTTCGAATTTTCGACTTTTCGAATAATTCGAGATTTTGAACTTCTCGAATATTCGATTTTTCGAATAATTCGGGAATTAGCCTTTTTCGAATATTCGACTTTTCGAATAATTCGAAGTCGACTTTTTCAATCGAATGATTTTTCGAATCATTCGACTTGGTCAAAGTATAGTGGAGACTGAGTAGCGCTTCATGTGGAGTGGGCACCGTGTGGTGCAGTCCATACAGAGCGTGCGCCGCTTGTTAGACAGTGAGTGGCCTTCAATCCCCGCTCCCAACCTTCACTTGATAGCTTACTCAACCGTACAGAGGTGGATCAGACCACACATTTCCTTTTCGGAAGACAAGTTCGAATAATTTGATATTGAGAAGAAATAACTAAAACAGACAAAAAATGGAATGGGAAACATTGAGGTCAGCGATATATTTCACAGCAAGCAAAAATTGACCGCGCCGCAAGCCGACGCGACGTGCACGGCCCCAGTTTCTAAATCTGCCATTGAAGCAGATCAATCAGAGGAATAATTCCACTGCAATTAACGAACAAAATTTAACGCGATTTTAGCACTTTTTCGTTAACCGTTAATTTTCCAAAATAAACCGCGTTAACCCGTTAATGCGTTAACACGTTAACGTTACAACGCACAGCCCTGGTATGAATAGCGCCTAAGCGAGATGCGAAGAGCGCTGGCTGGCCTTTGCGGGCGTCAGCAAGCTATGGCGGACCTCGACGTGCGGCGTCGGCCGCAGGGCGTCGCCGTGGGCGAGTGTAAACGGTGCGTCTCCAACTTTCGCGGCGAACTATGGACGCTGCCTCGGTCACGCAAAATCTCGTCGACAGAAATGTTTCGCCGTGACCGTCAGCGGTTGACTCAGCCAAGATCGAGATCTCATGGAGAGGTTTCGGATTTTAATCAATCTTGGCTAATCACTCGTACCTAGAATCTAACCAAAGGAATGAAGAAATCAGACAAACCTGACGAGTTCCACAAACTCCACAAGTATACTGTATTGAGAGCTGGGCCTTCACGGAACCGATTGATGAAGGACTAGATGAACAAAGTCTTCTTCCGAATTCAGGATCAGAAAATGCTAAAACAGGCCTCGATTTGAGTGCTAGTGACACAATTGATCGAAGCATGGGATAGATCTGAGAATCGGCAAACCTGCTCCGTTGCGACTACCGCAAGACAATGCGCGTCATTTAATTACGCTGCGACCAATGCTTCTAAAATGACGCTCAGTATTTTTCGAAGAAATTTCCAAAATTTCGATCTCAACTTTCATGTTTTCTAGTTTCCTCGTTTTTCCTATCAGTGTTTTATATGCAAAAATGATGCGCCTTTTTCCAAAAGTTGTTCTTATCAAGAAAAAGTTTTCAAAATCTCAAGTTCGATTCAATTACCGGAAAATGCCACGAGCCGGGAAAATATTGTCAATTTAACGAAGGTTGTTATGCAGAAATGACGCGAATTTTCCATTTCTCGCCGCAAAAATTGCGCAAATTTGCTGAGAAACTATCGAGAATTTGCTGCCGCGAATTTACCGGGGAATGACCCCAAAAAAAAAGCTTCGACTCAAGTCCGGCACCGAGGCTGCAGGTTCTCGAAAGATTCTCTGTACGCTAGGTCCGTGGCTTGTTTTCTCAAGAAAAACTTTTAAACGCGGCTGGCGCGTGCGGTTTTAATCCCACCGGCGGCTGGGCGGTACGATAAGCTGATCAGCTGCGCTCTCCTCTCGGCCTGAATCGGTTAGCCAGTCGGCGCACGCGACCTATGCGCCAGCCGCGGGTGAGATTTAAATGTTTCTTCTCTAGGAAACTAGCCAGGGACCTAACTATAGAGTCCGGCTCAGTCCATCCAGGCTTGTGGGAGATCAGCCCTAGACCCTTCACTTTTTTCTCGCGAGGAAGTGGTTGCGAAGATTGAAATCAATGCAAATGCAAGTCTGGAACCCAGTTCTCTAATTATCTGGACTTGAGGATTTCAGAAAGTTGTGAGGTTACTCCGGTATTCCAAGCAGTTTTCCTTGCAGTAGCCGTCCATGAAGAGGATCTTACATTCGATCGGAACCCTTCAATGAACGTGGTGAGTTTTTTTTTGTTCAACTCAAGAAACGGCAATATCCTACTTTTCGAGCTCTAAAGTGCAATTTGTGTCCAAACGTTGCCTAAGCGATTACTCTAGCATTGTGTAGACTTTCCTGCATGGAGCGACGCCAGGTAGCTTAAGTTGTCTGTATCGATAGAGAATCATTACGGCTCAGATATATGTACTGTCGCTGCCGTGCGGCGCGGTAATTCTGCACTAGGCCTTTAGGTGCTCAACGCGTATATGAGGTTCATTTTCGTTTTTCATGAACTTACGATAAGTATACAGTAGTTAAGTCAAGGCCCGAGATTTGAAGTCTCCTGATGAGAATGTCCGCCAATGGGTTCAGCGGGCGTGTTGGTCGGCCGTTGTGAAGGTATTTACCGTAGCTGTGAATCAATCAGCAGGAATATCAGACGATTAGAGGGCAATATCCCAGTCAGCCGTATCTCATTCGTGGGTAGCCTGGCCTGAAAAATGACTTCTTGACGGTCAATTTTCCTTAGTTTCCAGTTTCCAAAACCCACCTAGAGTCAGCAGATCGGCAGCTGCGGCGCTGGAAGCTCTTCTGACTCGGGAGCGTGCGGTCGCAAACCGTGTCGAGACGCAATCGCGTACTGGAATTTGGCCGAGATAAGCACAGTATTCTGAACCCTAAAGGTTTCGCTACAACATTTTTGCCAGCAGTCATAAGCGCGTTTGTAGGTACTACGATATTTGCGCAGTCGTGCGAAAGCGAAGAAAACGCATTCCTAGTCGTTCGAAAATCTTTAAGCAGACCTTTTTAGGTTCTGCACTCACAAGTAGTTCCCTGGACGAAATTTGGACGATTTTTCTGTCTCTGACTCCTGGAATGTGTAAAATTGAACCGCTTAGGGCTCGATTAAGCACTTAATTTCAGTCGGTGGTCATTCCGGTGAAAAATGGCATGCCTTATATCGAGGAATGCTTGTTTTCTTTGCTGGAGCAGACTTTCACAGGAAATTGGGAGGTGTATATTATGGTCTTAATAAAAAAAAAAGTGAAAAAAAATCGGAAAGTTGTCTTCTTCAGATATGCGTTTATAACGATGGTAGCACGGACTTGACAACCACCTGCGTGGAGAAGTTTATTCCACTCTTTGCTTCAAGAGGTGTTGAGTTGAGCTTGAAAAGTGGTCGTGAATCTGGAGGTATTATTTGTTGGAAAATCTTTTTTTTTCTTCGAATTTTTAAAATTTAGCTTCCTGGCAAAAGTAACGATTTGGTAGAGTCAAAAAAATGTTTCCAAAATGTCTTGAATTGTCCTAAAAATGATTTGGGTTAAAAATAGCTTGGAGTAATGAAAAAGTTAGGAAATGAAGTGAAATAACTAAAAATACGATTTGGTGGTCAATGACAGACGAGGGATCGGATTTAACAAGCTTCTCAGTTAACCTTATCAAAGCGGAATCCAATGCGATATGGAATGGAGCTTTGCGTTCACCTAGCCAGACCTATGCTAATTCCATTATTACAGCTTTCAAAATGGCTTAATGTTTCCGTTGCGCGCTTGATTTCGTCTTGATAAGGTTAACGTAGAAGTTAGTGGAATCCGATCCCTCGTCTGGCATTGACCATCAAATCGTATGTTTAGCTGCTTCACTTTCGTTTCCTAACTTTTTATTACTCCAGGCTATTTTACGCCAAATCAATTTTTAGGTTATTTCAAGACATTTCTGAAACTTTTTTTGACATTTCATAATATTTACTTTTGCCAGGAAGCTGAAATTCCAGAAATTTCACATATTTTTCCCGACGGTTCCCTTTCTGACCTAAATTTTGTTCCACGATTTCCATTTTGGAATGATGAAACATCTACCAGAAGACATTGTCGGATGAGTACAACTTTTGAAACTAATGACCCGCAACCATAAAAAACCATAGGATATTATTTTCTCATTGTCACCCCTATAGAGGTTGTGAAAAATCAATATTCCTCCCAGGTGACTTAGAGCCATCAAAAATCATTGCGGCATTTTGTGCTACAGGCGAAAATCGATATTATTGATCTGTATTTGTCGATAATGACCTCTGAGCAAAATTCCCCAATCAAGAAAACCAATCCTATCAGCAATCACCACTTCTAGCTGCATTTTTGCAGAAAGCGCGAAATTCGATAATATTGATTATCGATCGATTACGTGTCATGAGTACGAATTTTGACAAGGTCAGTACATACCTTCGACGACCTGTGTTGATTGGCTGAAGATTCACCCACACACCCTGGTCTCCACAGCCGTAGCATGCCTAAGCAGTTTTCGTGCTCCACGGCTAATTTAGTATGTAAACCTACGATTTTGGGGTACCGTTCAAAGTTAAGGTATCAAGTTCAAAGTGGGATAGGAGCGACCTGCATCCGTTTCCAGCCTCCTGTCCCAAAATGAGCTTCCAAGCTCAATCTTGAGTGTACCCGCAAGATCGTGAACGCCGTCTGAAAAAAAAGGAGATTAAAGGCGGTGTTCACGAAGAAAAAGTTGGCGATTCTCTCGCAGAACACTAACGGTGTATTGGATCGTAATCTGTTTGTGAAGGAAAAACGCGGAAAAAAAAACTTTTAGAAGTGCCCAAATGCGGCACCCCTTAAGTCCGGAGACTCCACTTTTTTTCGGAGACCCCTCCCCGCACACTATTTCTTTCGAAAGAATCTTCGATTCGTAAACAGCCGGTCAGCAAAAAATTTCTTCGTTAAAGGCACAGTCCAAGCTCAGGGGTTAAATTTGAGATTTCCACATAAGTGAGAAGTAGACCTATCCCATATAACACCTGCCAAGTGCGAGCTCTCAATTCCTCCGAATATGCGAGATATAGGAGGAAGCCACCCTGGGGCTCCCACATCCGGAAGTCACTTTGACACGCCCCTTTTACGATCTTTTGAGCTCAACAGTGGCGAGACGAGCGATGATTTCCTATCAATAGCCCCGTTCTTCTCTTCATTCTCAGCCTCTATCAGTTCAGGTTGGCTCGCATACATCGGTTGCAAATGAGGGAAATTACAAGCCACGGACAATTCGTCCACTATGCTTTCGCAGCTCAATTTTTAGGGGGCCATAACTCCGTTCCCAGGGGGTCTTGTAGGATTCCAGAGACATCATCGGAATCAGCGTGGGACAGTCTTACAAATAGGCAGAAAAACAATTCTGAGGTTGAACTGTGCCTTCAAGTCGGTCGGTCGGTCGATAAGATATGGCCACGTTATCGCATGGAAAGACTTCATTCCTTCACACCGGTCAATCCTCACGTTCTCAAAAATTTGACGTCACATAAGAGATTCTGCTTTGGCTGAAAAAAGTGCCTTCTCGTCTGTTTTCGCAGATCTTTCTGACGCTGCTGTCACAGTAAGCCCTTGACCTATCATAATCTGTAAGAAACTGAACACCCGTAATTTATCATGAACACTGCCTTTAACAACAATTTTTCTCGAAAATCAGCAAACCATTCCAAACTATTTTTGGGTTTAAACACCAACTTTTTGCGCTTTTGATAATGCAATTTAGAGCTAATTTCTACATTCAATCTAAACTGAGATTTCGGGAAAGGGGTTGTGCGCGTGGCCGATTCCAAACCAAATCACATTTCTTTTTTGACGACTTTCTGCTTAAGGAGTTGGTTACGCGAAGAATCGAGCTGTGGAAATGGCCTCTGGACAGTTTATTTGCCTCTGTGACGCGGATGATATCTCTCATTCGTCGCGAATCCAGGAACAATATAATCTCGCGGTTTCCTACATGGAGAAATCCTTGGTGTTTATTGGTAGGTTTTCTCTTGTCAGCCGATTTGGAGTCATTCGTGCATATCCTGTGTTTTAGCCGGGAAATAGCTGTCGCAAATTTTTGTTGTGTGGCCAACATCTCTAATGTTAGGCCGGGATCGTCTCACGCATCGCCGCGAAGGTATTGCGATGCCGGCCTTATTTTCGTTGGCACTAACCCGGTTTTCTTGTCGTAGTTCTTTAGACGGCGGGTAGCCGCGTCGAATCGTGCGTGTGGGGTGGCGCCGTCATGAAAAAAATCTGTGTGCTGCAGCTTTCCATTTTCGCTATGACAAGCACTACTTCCTTAACTTTCCTTTACCTTTCCTTCATTTCCATCCCCTTAATCATCTTCTTAATCGCCGGATAAGTTTCTAGTAGTTGCTCGTGTTTGAAAATTGCGTGTTTCGCAGCTTATGTGTAATTATCTCCAATGCTGTAGGGTTTTTTTTTTCAGGAAAGCGCACAAACGGCGAAATCTCGTGAGTTCTGTTTTTATACAAATATAACATATAAGAAGATGAGGAACTGGAAGAAACGAGAGAAAGGGAAAGGAAAGATGAGGAAGGAGTGCTGGCTGTGGGAAAAAATGAAGCGCGGCGGATTTTCAATGTTTTTTTTTTCATGACGGCGCCACCCCACACGCTCGACACGCGCAACCTCGGATTCAACGCGGCTACCTCCCGTCAAGAGAACGACGATATGTTATAGCACACGTGCATTGAGTTTGTGCCAATGGTAACTACGCAGTCAGTCCAGAATCGAAAAAAAGTCCATTGCTATCTGCGCCGTCATTACTATCCCTTCCACGAATTTTTCTTTGCTTGGAGCAAATTATGTACCCCCGAAACCAGGTGGCGGCTCAGACGGTTGCGGGGCAGCTCATCCCCATGACTCATTATTCAGCCGAGAGCGGAGAGAGCGAGACGACGAGACAGCTCGAGGGCGCCTGCGTCAATTGCACCGGCGTATGCGTAGCGCTATAGCATTGGAGCACGTAATCACTACACAATTCCTCAGTCTCAGTCAAAGTATGTCTCGAGCTCTACACTAAAGATGGATCAGGGGTTTACAATGATTTTCAAGACTTCCATACAATTCTGTAGTACATCTCAACTAAAATTAATAGGAAACAAGACGGCTATCAATGTTTTATGGGAATATTTTATTACAAGCACTGAACAGGGCTGCATGTGGATTTGTCAGAAGTATTAGTGGTCCTCATCAGATTTTCAACTCTGTTATGTATCAAATGGAAGGAATAGAATAGATTTTCTCCTCGAAAATCTTCCACCACAATTCGTTTTAAAATAGGTTCTGTACTGTTTCCTCGACTGACGCGGCAATGGAAATCTTTAAGATCTGGAGAAACATAATCTCTTTGCGAGTTTTCTGGCACAGTATGCTCCTCAAAGAAACTGTTTTGAATGATTAAAGGCAGTGTTCACGATAATCTTCGATTTCGAGGATTAATCACTTAACCGATTGTTTAGCCACCGGGTAGAACTGGAAATGAGGAAGAAATCGAGAAAACGTCCCAGAAGGGCATCAAATTCTTTACTCTCACCCCACCTGTTTACTGTCACTGGAACTGTTCGTTGTGAAAATGAAATCATTTGTGGACCCATATTTTTCAATTTGCACCTCTCTGTTGCTCTGTTTTTTCCTTCGAATTCTAGGTAATACTGCTTTGCCTAGAATATTCTTTGCATTTTTGTTTGACCCCATTTTTCATCGGTGACAACCGCCGTGAGCATGTTCATCCAATCGGACAACCAGTCCAGGCCAGAGTATAATTCCACTGAAGTAAGACGTTTTAGTGGGTCTCAAGTCATTCCTTCGTAATTTTGGAAACACTTGGTGGCCAACGTGTTTTGAGTGCAAAACTCGGGAATGAAAATCATCGCGAACACTGCCTCTAAGGGAAAGTCCATGTGAGTGTAAGCAATATTTAGATAGCTTATCTGCTCTGCTGACATATTGATATAGGAACAGTGATATAGCAGTATTTCCAAGTTTTTTTAAACAGTTTCGGGACTAAATTCTTCCTTGCATACCTAATCTTACCGTATCTACAAATGTACAAATGATTTTATCTAATGCTTATATTGTTTGTCAAATGCTCAGTCAGTATTTCCTATCCGAATGGTTGAAACATCACCAAGCCACTAATAAATATATTAAGTCCAAATCCAGCTTCGCCACACTTCCACTATCACCGCATCGTTTGACACAGACACTTCTGGTAAAACTCCATCGAAATTAAGGCTTCATCAATTTCTTGAGGTGAAAAGAAACCGATTAGGTTGCGATTCCCAGGTTCTTGGGTGAGGAAAACCGTTGGAAATCTTTACGATGACCAAAGAAGATGAGAGAGCTCCCCGTACACTGGAGACCCAGAGTGTAGGTGATAGACAATGGCAGTCGAGAAGACGCCAGACGCGCGCGTGGTAGACGGGGTTGCCGCGGAGACGCCAGACGAAACGCCGAATGCGGCGATATGCGTTGAATGATGAGTCATGGGGATGAGCTGCCCGTCAACGGGCTCAGACGGCGACCTTCGTCTTTTTGGCGGCGGAGCGGTCAGTGATGGCAAAATATAACAGTGTTAAGGGGATTTTGACATGATATGCCCGATAAGCCTTGCTTCGACCGGCTCAGGATGAGTGACCTAGGCTATAGAAACAATTTTGTACGAAAGTAACGGTTCATAGCTCACAAAAGACCTAGATGCGGTCCACCTCGCCCAAGTTGAATTATCCAACCCAAGTTTTCAAAAGTTTGAATTGAGGCGGATCTTTTGCCTTTGGGATTAACGGCGCAGTAAAGGATTGTTCAGGAAAGATACAATGATCTGCTGCAATATGCAGAAGGGCACACGACAGGCCTCACTAAGAGGGGAAGTGTCGCAAAGAGTACCTATGAGTCATGAGTACGCCACATCTCCTTAAAGATCCTTAGGGGTGGTTGTGGGGGGTCGTCTAAACTACTTTTACGGCTAAAAACGTAGACGACGGTTTCTCATTCCTGGTTCCGTGGTTCGTTAACTGGAGATTATCTTGAGGGTGAAATAATCAAAGTAGACAGTTTTTTCGGTTGTTTTCGCACACTTCTTTGAACCATGTGTAGCCTACGCTCAGGGTTGCGACTGCGCAACAGAGGTTCGTAAAATTTTTGGAAAATTTTCTAAAGAGAAAATTTGGCGAGGGGATTCGTAATTTTTTGAAGAAAAATGGAAATTTTCTCCAAACCTTTTGGTTAAAGGAGGTTAAAGAATGAGGTAGGAATAGAAAAATAGCCTTTTATAACTGCAAGTTGGAAATTTTTCAAAATTTGTCATTCAAAAAGGCCCGACTGAGCGCTACGTCAAAATTCTGGCCGGACCCTGTCCTTGAAATCTATTCCACGGAGTAAAAATCAAACGCCAGGATCACACGCCTCTTGCTATTAGGCCTATGTCATTGTTAATCGAAACCCCGCTGTACCCAAACTGTAGCCACATTCCCACTCAGATATTTTTGGGGAAGTTGCAGAGGACAATAGACCTGATATGGTCGTTATCACTTGGTCGAGGGGAGAGGAGCGAGACGTCTCCCCGAAGGGGGACGTCTCGCCTCTCTCCCCTCGAATTAAACACAACGATAAGGCGTTCGAAACAGTCGATTCGGGAGGTAGAACAGGGGAAGTTCGCTCCACGGTTGTTCCCTGGCCTCCCCCCGATCATGATGAACGCGAAAACAAAGCCGCAGCGTATACGGGGATGCAGATGGGCTAGTCGCAAGGTGGTCTCGCACTTCGCAAGTAGAAGGGCAGATTTGCCTCTCAAGGACTGTGTAAGGTATCTCTGTCCGGATTTCAGAGGAGGTAACAAGCTTTTTCAGAGGAGGTAACAAGCTTCTCTGTAGCCTTTTGTCAAAGGTAAATATTTTTGGCCCTATTGCTGCTTTCGAAGAACAGGAAACAGTTGAAAACAGCGAGTTCCGGCAAGCTGACTTTTGATAAATCAACGACCAATGGGTGTTGGGTTGCGATAGCTTAGGAAAGACTGGCGATCAGCAGAACAAGGGAAAACCTGCTAGCCGGAGGTCCACTCCGCCTCCCCTCGATTTGGGGGAAGTTCCCCAGTTGTTTCGAGGTTCTGCTGTCGTTATCAGGAACTTCTCCACGAATATCTGAGCACGTTTATGTGAAAATTGATCAGGATACAGTTTGCCACAAAAAACCACTCAAAAGTTAGCCCCGGATCCTATTGCCTTGTAAGCGCCGTACTTGAATTTTCTGTAATGTAGTGTTTAGGAAGCAACTTCCGGCGATTACCTGAAGGATCAACACAGAGGTATACAAAGTGGGCTAATGGTCTACATGTAGATCAACTACAATCACAGGTGTGTGTCATATTCTGTATTCAGTCTTTCAAAATACTACCGATTTCGTGTGTTTAGGTTTTCACTCCTCATGGACCAACACTCATCGCTCCGACATGGTTCATCTCTCATGAACTTTTCAAACGATTGAAAGGATTCCTTGAAGACGTCGCTGTTGGCTTTCCAGAAGATCTCGAGTTTTTCTATAGGGCGCTTGATTTGGGGGATGTGTCGTTCTTGAAAGTAAGTTTAATTTCATTTGTATGGGCGACGTGCTATATCTTACAAGATTCACCAAAAGACAAAGTTTTAGGAGTAGGTGGTAATAGTAAACCCAAAAAAAAATGTCAGGGAACTGCCCGCTGTGCTCAAAAAATCTCCAGAAGCAAAGCCTAATAGTAAATTAAGAAATTTGATGTCTGCTTTGATTAAAAACTAGGGAAGTTCCTGAGAACTCATATCTGAGAGCAGACACTTCTCGAAGGTTCTGCCTTGGATGGGGAGGCGTTTCTTCTTGAATATAACTTCCGTTGTTCCAGGTTGATCGAAGATTGGTTACATATCGATACCATCATGGCTGCGCCTCTTTTGGGGTTCCTGAGACGACCATCTGGAGAATGCGGATTGATCGTTTCTGTAACAGAATTTTGCCGTTTTGGAAATCGTTTACGATATGGAATGCTGGAAAGCAGGGGAAGCGATTCTTCAAGTTCGTTAGCTCAAAGGAGCTTCAGTTACGTTGCACTTTTCAATTATTGTTTACTGTAGTGATGGATTTCCAGATCACTGCCAGAGGACGGAAAGAAGAGTGTTATAGCTTTCTGTGACGTTGACGAGAGAAAGGTGAAACGAGGGTTTTTCGAAGACTACGACGAAGTTGCTCGGGTTGTGAAGCGGAGACTGCCGATTGTACACGTAAGGTGTGTATCTTATACATTGCCTTTGGCAGGGTCGAGCAGACCGTCGTCGCGGGCCTCGACGGAGCTATACTAGAGTTTTTGAAAAATGTGAAGAAGTTTTACGGTGTAAAAAAAACTTAACTCGCGTGCCTCGGGAAGTGTTTTTAATGTGTGGCCGTAAATTTTTGGGTGTGGGACGCTGAGGCCGAAAAGCTAGAGCGCAGACTAGGCAGAGATGGTGGGAAAGTCATAAAAAAGTTGAGAATTACCGAAAAAGTTCGACACTTTCCAGTTCTAGAATTTAATTCTGCCATGTCTGAGGCTTTTCGCTCCCCTTTTTTGTCTGATAATAGAATTTGATGACAAATAGAAGTAATAGCTTCCCGTGCGTCTCTGGCTGATTTCGGCCCAAACGTCCGCCACCCTAAAATTTAACGTCCCCCACACAAAATTAGCAATTGGATCATTATAGCAGGCGATTCCATCTCAAAAAATTCAAGTCTCAGCGATACTAAAATCATTTCAGATGGTTCAAAAAATAACGGCCCCATCAAAAATTTTGAGTTTGTCTAAAAAGCGACCCCTTCCTAACTCACGTTGGTCCAACTTGAGCTTGATCTGGCTTGGAGGAGTTTGTACGGTAATTTATAGTCAGGTCCGTGGCTTGTTTTTCAAGAAAAAACATTCAAATTCAAACGCGGCTGGCGCGGCGGTTTAATCTCAGCGGCTGCTGGCTGGTAACTATCAACCAGCCGCTGGTGAGATTCAAACCGCCGCGCAAGCCACGGTTTGGATTTAGATATTCTTTCTTTAGGAAACAAACCACGGACCTAACCATGCTCTCAAGTTCTCCATGTGTTGGCAATCCTTCCTCACTTGAGCCGCAATCTCATTGTTAAGCTCGGGGATCCGGGTTTTTTCTTAGATCTGTTACCCGGATCGCATCTCTATCGCCTAGAGGGCTTGAGAGGAGTTTAAGACTAAACGTTGTGTGCGGCAACACGTCCTCTCGAACTATACCCTGTCGCATTTGTTTTTTCACATACTTCATGATTGTTTTGCGTTCTTTTCGCTCAAAATGCTCGTGAAATTCATTCGGTGCAGATACTCTTCCTTACGTGGGAGGCAGGGCTGGGCACACGTCCCGGCATGGCGATTCTGAATATGCACCCCCCTTAGCTCGGTAATTTTTAGGCACCCCCTTATGGGAAATCGAAATCGGCTGTTTTCCGAATAGTTGGACAGCCATGATCTTGACTTCCTGATGTTGATAAACAAGAATATAAAAAAAGCACTGAATAGAGAAAATTCCGAAAATGGCAACAAAAAGGGTAGTGTAATTTCTGAACTTATTACAAAAGATAAAGGATTTTTCAATACAAAACAATTGAACAATTACCAACAACAGAACTACTACTATTGCGATAACTAATGTTTCCTGTCGAATGTTTTCATAAACCTATGAAGGATTAGTTAATCTGTGTTTGATTGTTGTGATGTGGAAATCAGAACTATTTTGTGTTGTGGAACAATGTTAGGATTCATGTGATTCTTAGGGAGTAAAAAACCCGAATTTTACCCTCCTAGAATGCCGCTATCCCTTAAAAAATCGGCTTGCCGTGCGATACGGTGTTAGTACGCAGCTACACAGCGCACACGAGAATGGACGCGCATACAATGACTTACTTGACTTAATCGGTTGGCTTTCGCCTGACGCGGTCATTCCGCATCTTCACCGAGGTGTGCCGTCCTAGTAGTCAGCCGTGTCCATTTTTCACGGTCTTCAGCCACAATTTGAACACATTCCATCCAGCTGTCACTATTCCATTTCCTGCGAAACGAAACATCGCGCCTGAACTGTCTTTCGATGCCGAGTGACTTTAAATCCTCTTTAACCACATCCGTCCAGAACTTTCGCCTACGCCCAGGTGGCCGTTTCCAGACAGGATTTGGAAGCATTTTTAAAGCGTGTTGTACGAGACGATCCGGCGTTCTTCTTAGTATATGCCCGAGCAGTCGAAGTCGACTTTCCATTGCTGCTTGAGATGGCGTTAGGAGATGCTGGCACCTCCCTCGTGTCAAGCGTTGATGTACTGCGTCGATTTCCTTTGTAAAGGTCTTCGTTATGGCATACACGCGGCCAGAAATATCCAAGCAAACGCCTAAAAAGCTTCCTCTCCGTGCAATCCAACCTTTCCATCTGCGTTTTCGGTGCTGCCCACGTCTCCGATCCGTACATCATGATAGGGCGAATAGCGGATAGGTAGACGCGCAACTTGACTTCCTTCGCGATGGTGGTAGACCACAAACACTTGGTTAGAGAATTGAATGCAGACGTAGCTTTCGCACATCGTTGTCGAATATCCGCTGCATAACTACCATCGTTCTTCAGCAAACAGCCCAAATAACAGAAATCGTCCACCAGTTCGATACGTTGTCCGTCCACACAAACTCCAGTTGAAGGCCTCTGAGAGACCCACATCTGCTTGCATTTGTCGGGACGAAGACGAAGTCCATAGGCTGCGGCATTACTTCGAAACGAGGTTCACAATCCTTTGCAGTTTTGCGTTGTTTTCAGCGAATAAACACAATGTCGTCGGCGTACTCCAGGTCGACAAGGGAGCGTCCTGATGGTGTTAGGATCACATCCGCAGGAAACTGTTCTGCAACTCTACGCATGATGTCATCAACGGCGAAGTTGAAAAAGAAAAGGTCCTGCATCGGCTCCTCGCCTTACTCCTGTTTTCACCTCGAAAGCTGACGTAAATCCGACAGGTGTACGAACTGCTGCTGTTGTTCCTTTGTTCATGTCCTCGATTAACCGAACATACTTTTCCGGGGCTCCATCTGCTCCCAGAGCATTGAGCAATCGATCACGATGAGGAGAGTCGAACGCGGCTTCAAAGTCCAAAAAGCAAGCTGTAATGGCTTCGAAAACCGCTGCCACGATTCAATTACTCTTCTCACGACGAACACTTGGTCGATGGTCGATCTTCCAGGTCGAAAACCGGCTTGCTCCATCTCTGGTCGTTCCTTCACGATGTTTGATAAGTCGCTCGAGAATGATACGTTCTAAAAACCTTGTACATGACACGAAGTAGAGAGATTCCTCTGTAGTTCTTAGGATCCGTGACGGATAGCTTCTTGTGAAGAGGTACGATGATCGCATGTCTCCACGAATCGGGTATCCTTTCGCTCATCCATATGGCACGGATGGTGTTGGTCATTTCACGAATCCCAGACGGAGGAAGAGCTTTCAGCATTTCAGCAGTGATGTTGTCATCTCCACCTGCCTTTCCATTCTTCATTTTCCGGACACAATCCAAAACTTCAGACTCAATCGGCGGTTCCTCACTGACATCGAAATGTGCTCTCTGGAACATGCGGGAGCTCAGGTACTGATGGCGCTGGACGATTCAGTAGTGAACTGAAGTAATCCTTCCATATTGGCAGCGTCGCATCACCAACTGCAACTCCATTGGTAGGGTTCAAGGCAGGAGGACATCTCTTCATTTCCCGCTATACTGTCGCAGCAACGTGGAGGCTTTCCTCGGATTCTTCTCCTCCCAAGCCTTCTCGAACTCCTTAGCTCTACACGTCCACTCGTTCGCGGTCACTTTGAAGCTGCCGACGCAACTTCCTCCTCAGCCGCTTCTCCTCCACGAAGTTTCCTGCAGTTCGGAGAGCACATACTCTGTTGTAGGTAGATGTTGTTTCTTCTGAGACGTAGGCGAACTTCTTCTTAGGCTGTACAACCGGGAGTGCCTCTTTCGAAGCGTCCTGGATGCATTTGACAAAGAATCCGCGTCGCAAAGTTTCTTCTTAGTCCGTACTCCGATGTGAGTAGAAACGCGTTGTCGGAAATTCCTTCTGCACTCTTCATCTCTGAGACTTGTCATGTCAATCCTCTGGAGAGGCTGAGCCCCTCGCTTCCTCTTATGAATCCTCGCAGTGAAGTTCAACAGAACAGGACGGTGATCCGAATCGAATGCGACATCCCACACAGCTCTAGATCTTCGAATGTCCGATACTGGAATATTCCTCGTCAGGACATAGTCAAGCTGTAGTTTCAAAGTTGTCATCTTCCGCTTCCGCTGCTCTTATGGAGATAGCCGGGTTGGTCCCTGCCACGTAAGCTGATGGCGGCGATGATTCCTCTTGAATGTCGATGCAATAATCAGACCACTGCGTTCACAAAAGTCGACAAGGCGGTAGCCATTGTCCGATGTTTGCTCCACTGGGTAGAACCATTTACCGAGTACTTCGGATTCCTGATCAAGTCCCATCTTCGCATTTGCGTCAATCCCCACGACAACAGCATGTTGACAAGGTATCCTGGCCAGCAACGTATTGAGTTCCTCATAAAACGCATCCTTCGAATTGTCTTCGGCGGTTTCAGGGCGCATGAGCACTCACTATCCACAGATTGAATCCTCTGTGATCCCGCAGTCGTACGAATGCATTCCGACACGACGTTGAGCCGAACTCCTTGACCATACCATTGAAATCCTTCCTTACAGCTATTGCACAGCCTCCCACTCTCCTATCGTCAGCGTTACCGCAGTAGATGGTGTACTCTCCGACGCTGATGACGGGTCTATCCTGAGGCGGGTTTCCTGCAAAGCAGCAAACGGTGCATGGAAATAGCTCAGAAGTCTGGATAGCGCAGTTTTTGGATATCACTCGACAGCGATCGACAGTTCAGGGTGGCGAAATTGTGGCTTGTGGCCAAAGACTCCATGACTCCCTAGGTACAGGTCCTAAGGTGTTATGGACCAGAGGCCTTAGTGTGCCGGACGGCGACACCTTTATGCAATGTGCGGGATACTTTCGCGATATAGTTGTGCACGTTATATCGCTCGAACGTTCCTGTGTACACTCAAACGTCTGCTGGGTTCAGTAGAAGCAGGGGCACCAACGAGCAGGTACCAACAGACTTGTATACACACTCTCGCGCATACAATATTAATAAAAATGTATTTTATTGCAGAACGGAGAGGAGAAAAGGATTGAAACTGAAGAAAATGGAAGATGGTAAAGGTAGTCTATTCTGGATGTACCCACTTTAGAAATTTGATGGAAATAAACAAAGTTAGAGCGGGTGTAAATATTTAGCCGTGATAAGGTTCATTCAAACGAACCTAGTTGATCAAAACTAGCATTAAACTGAGAGCAAAGGTTATTGTGAGAAAGAGGAGAATCTGGCAATTATATTAGCATCAATGGGACCGGTTTTTAATGTGATTTAAAGACCTTAAATCTCGTCCCGGTTATACCCCGAAAACCGGGACAAAACCGGGACGAGTTTTAAGGTCCCTAAATCACATTGAATATCAAACCTATTGCTATTAAAATGTTTGCCAGATTCTCATCTTTCTCCCAATGGTCTTAGTTCTCATGTTCATGGGTGTTTTTAATCAACTAGGTTCATTTGAATGAACCTTATCACGTCCAAAAAATTCACTCCGCTCCAACATAGTTTGTTTACATTAAATTTCTATAGCGGAAACATTGAAAGAATCCTATTTCTGCCTGCTTCAATTTACTCCAGTTTCAATCATTTTCTCCTCCCCGTTCTGTAATAAAATACATTTTTTAATTAATATTGCGCGCGCGTCCACTCCAGTGCGCGTTGTGTAGCTGCGGACAAACACCATATCGCACGGCTAGCCGAATTTCAAGGGATTGCGGCATTCAAGGTGGATAAAACTCGGGTTTTTATGATCAGGGTACTTCTCAATGAGGAGGAAACGGTCATTCGCTTCTTTCATAGTAACTTGCAGTCTTCAATTTTTACAGTTGGCTCTCTTCATGAGTCACATTCTCATGAATAAAAATCTATTGACTAGTTGTGATGCTGACTGTGCTATCTGTACTGTTAAACTGTCAAAATAAAGCCTAGCCTGCTAGCATGAGTCCGGGCGGAGTAAGCAGCGGAGCGGTCGGTCATGGCAAAGTATAACAGTGATAAGAAGATTTTGACATGATAAGCCCGATAAGCCTTGCTTCGACCGGCTCAAAATGAGCGACCTAGGCTATGCATCAGTTCGCTAATCTTTTTTTGAACTTGAATGATAGTTTTTGTGGGCGCTGTCTTAGTATCTTTACCTCGAATCGGTAGCCACCCGCGTAATCAGTGAACGCTGCATCAAAGAAACATGACACCACATCAATCCTGACCTGCTACAAGATAACAGAGTAGTGTTGAATCCTTCATCGAAACAAACTTTGGCAGCAACTATGAATTATTGCGAACACAACCTGCATCTCTATCAATGATTTGAATTCTTTAAGTGTTTGACTCAAAAAGCGGAGAAGAAGATATGACAATTCAGAAGAATAGTGCGTACTACTTTTTTCCTGAAATTTGATAGAACATGCACTTCGTTCTTTTTTTTTCGTGTTCGGCTTAGGCACCCCCCTTTGCCCTCTCTGCAACGTCTAATATGCACCCCCCCCTAAGGTTACCCGGGACGCGTGCCCAGCCCTGGCTGCTTCTTTGGGCTCTCCGCTTGCCATCTCGTTAGGGCAGGGTATATCCACAGCTAGGCGGCCATCCTTGGACGCGTCAGTATTTTCGAGTCTTTTAGAAATTTCGGGGACCAATTTCAAAAGAGCGTAGATTTTTATACAAAAAAAGATGTATAGCAATATTCGGGTTATTCATTGAAGTTTTTAAACGTTTCTAGAGATAGTCTCTGACAGTTAGCTTTTTTTGAAACATCTTCGTGGCAGCTAGTTAGAGAAACCTATAAATTATAGTTGTACACGAACGAAATTCTCGAAAAATTTTCGAAACATTTTTCGAATTTTTTTTCGTTCGTTTTCGTTCGTTCGAAATTTCGTCGAACGAAATTTTTTTCAAATTTCGTTCGTTCGAAATTTCGTCGAACGAAAATTTTTCAAATTTCGTTCGTTCGAAATGTTTTCGAACGAAAATATTTCAATTTTCGGTCGTTCGAAATCGTTTCGAACGAAATTTTTTCAATTTTCGTTCGTTGCGAAATTTTTTGAACGAAAAATTTTCGATTTTCGTTCGTTCGAATTTTTTTTTTGAAATTGTACAACTATATTATGAATCTATTCTCCTGCGCTTTCGTCAAAGTTTTCGAGGAAGGCCCGGGAGCATCTAAGTCAGAATTCTTCTCTGAAACAAAGGAAAGATTTTTTTTTCAAGAAAGAACATCAATAATATCAATCAAACATCTGTTCACATCTCTACACCGTTGGAATTTCTTTTCAAATTGATATTTCACAGAACGGAGATCCCAACTAGGTGAAAACATTTATTAGTAGTACATTTGCCAAAGAAATCTCCCTATTCTGAGGTTACCAATTATAAGCCGGTTAGTATCACTTCAATTTTCTGTAGGCTTTTTGAAAAAAATAATTGTGAAAAAGGCTTTTGTAACCTATCTCGAGGACAACAACCTACTGTCGGATCGACAACACGGGTTCAGGAAAGGCGACCCAGATGATCGAAACACTTAATCAGTGGACTGCTACCTTGGATAGTAAAAAGGATGTGGATGTAATTTATTTTGATTTCGAAAGAGCGTTTGATAAAGTGGACCACGCCAAGCTTATTTTCAGACTTGAACTGCTGGGCATCCACAAAGCTTCGTGTAAATTGTTCCTTTTCAGCCCGTAGAAGTGCGTTAAGTGGGGTGCCCCCAGGGGAAGTCCTGTCTCCCATTTTGTTTAATATTTATGCGTATGACATTTCCATTATCGTTGAGCGCTGTGGCGTTAGGTGTAAAGGATTCGCACGTGATATTAAGGTTTTCGATGAAATAGGCGGTAATGGGGTTAGGGTAATACAAGATGGTATTGATACGGTTCATCGCTGGTCGCTAAATTGGGGTTCTCCTCTGTCAGTAGTGAAAACGAAAGTTTTGCACTTGGGGCACGCTAATCAACAGGCCATTTACAGAATCAATAATGTACCAATCGAGGCGGTCGACAAAATCAAGGACCTTGGATTCATAGTTGATAATAAACTCCTGTTCGATGAACATTGTGGGCGCATTGCTGCCAAAGCGCAACAAAGGCTCTTTCTATTATTCAAGTCTTTGCGGTCTAAGGACCCGCTTTTATTGACCAAAGCATATAAAACTTATGTACGTTCTATGGTGGAGTATGGAACCTGCGTTTTTGCACCGCATAACCGCATGTTTATTGAAAAAAAAAATAGAAAGTGTGCAAAATAGTTTTATGAGGAAAGTCGTCTCAAGAGCGATGCGATTCTCTTATTGCGCAATACCCAGGAGTTACCTTAGGAATAAAAGGTTCTACTTGGACACCCTTGCTATTCGTAGGAGGAGAAATGATTTGCTCTTGATTTTTAAAATGCTAAAATTTTAAATTGTCTGAGTTTTTCACGCTGATACGTTCGAATACACGAGGGTAAAGGTTGAAACATAGCTTTCCGAGGCCTCTTTCCCAAAAAAGGCGGCATTTCTTTACAATTCGTGCGGGATTGGACTATCTAAGCTTGAGTATGAAATTGCAAGTGCCGGCTACCTATTTTGGCTTCAAAACGGTGGTCGGTCGGTATCTTCAACAGGAGCCATTGGTGTTTTAGTCTTGGTTTAGTTTTTTTTACTAGTTCTATAGTGTTCGAATTGATTTTGTTCAGTTTGTTAATTTTTAGATCTTTTTAAATGTCATATCACATGTGCTTGCGCATGTAGTAAATTTGAAATTTTACTGTGAAGCTTGCCCCTAGGTGAAATTCACGGCAAACCCAAAATTGCAGCGGGGTCCCTGCTACACTGGGATAACCTGAGGTCACTTCGAAAGTGTAGTTCAAGTTCCCACATTCCTATGATTTTGAGCAGTCTTACCAAATCTTATATCAGGTGAAAGCGAAAGCTTCCTGCCACCCGACTTTGACGATTTTCAAACCTTTCAGCAGTGATATATCGCTCGAGTGCGATATACCGGTCGAAAGCGCAAATTTTTTCCTATTTAACGCTACCTACTACTTGGGCCAAGGCCTGCTCATTTGCAAAATATATCTTATGATTCTGAGGTAATCTTCAGTACTGAGGATCTTTGAGTGTTTCTATTCACTTTGAGGTATATAAACCACCGAACCTGCCAGAGTTTACAGGATATTCGAGCCACCATAGAACTAGATGATAGCTTTTGCTGAAAATTTCGTCGGAGCGTAATTATTTATTTTTAGCGGGTTTCGCGAATTTACAAGTTGGGTCTTTTCTGGCTTGTCCGAGAAGTTTACGCCTCGAAGCTTGAAAGTTGAGTTTAAAGGCCAAGTCTCTCCTCTCAATAGTATTTTTCGTCATTTATTCATCTTTTTGCATGTAGGTTCTCGCCATTTACATAGACTCCAGAAAAAAAACTATCGATATCTGACGAAAGAAAATACGCTTGAGTAGGGACTTGCCATTTTGCTTTACTTTGAAGCTTGGAGGCCGAACCTTTTCACATAAGCCAGAAAAGACCGTAGTCGCCATATCACAAAAACTGCTAAAAAGCAATAATTTCGCTCCGTCGAAATTTTCTGCAAACGTTGTCATCTTGTTTTAAGTTGGCTTAAATATTCTTTCAGTTATGGCAGATTTGGTGGTTTGCCTCACAGTATCTAGAAGCACTCAGCACCGAAGATTACCACAGAATTATACTGTCGTTCTCTGGGCCAAATTTCGGTGCGCAATTGCGGACTACGACTGTTGCATCATGCGCTACGTTTTACATGTGCATCACATGTAATAAATTTGAAATTTGATAATCGTGCTGGGAGAAGGGTGAATCGTTCCGGGATCAAGTGGTCCCAGCACAATTAACACGTGTCGCATGATGCAACAGCCGTAGTCAGCAACTGCGGACCGGAATTCGGTCCAAGAAACGATGGTAGTATATGTTTCGCAAATGAGCAGGCTTTGGCCCAAGTAGAAGACATCGTTACACAGGAAAGAATTTTTGCTTTTGATCGGTATATCGCACTCGGCCGAAGGACCAACGCTGAAACGTTTAAAAATCGTCAAACTCAGATGGCAGGAGACCAGCTTTAGCCTAATGTTTCGCGCAAATTACGTTTTCTCCCTTTTTTTAGGATTTGGACACGTCAAAGTCTACTTAAATCTGAAAAGTGTAGAAATTGTCATTAATATCGATTCAGTTTTTTTGCCTCCTGTGAAACCCGTGATTGTGAACAACCAACTCTGCTCTGTTTGTTGACATTTCTCCGTTGTCAGTGTCAACAAGTCGCCTATCGGCGTCCTCAAAAATGCGTTCTTCCTACTACTTCGTTCTCCGATTTGTTTGATTTGAGTGTTTCAAGTGGAGGTGAGATTAGCTACTAGAAAAAAATTAAGCTTGAGACATTTAAAATACTTTTCGAACGGTTTGACGTTCAAATTCAAAATCGTTTCCAATTGAATCAATTTGATTTTAATTTGAAATTTGAAATTTGAAAAATTGATTTGAATGAATCAATTTGTTTTAATTTTAATTTGAAATTTGAAAAATTAATTTGATTGAATCAATTTTGACATTTTTTCGGAGCAAGATGAACGCTTTTTCCAAGTCTGTCTGATTTGGAGTATTTCTGGCTACATAATCAAGCGGGGTGTGAAAACCCAATGAAAAGTCAAGCCACTTTTTATTATATTAAAGTACCTCAAAAGACACCTGTCGGAGATCGTAAAATTTTCGAAAAGTTGAAAAATTTTCGATGGCCGGGGGTCGTTCCTATCTCGAAAAGTTACCCAGCGCCCCGCTTGACCGTGTCTGGTGAATAACAAAAACCAAATCTTTCAAGGAGTCCATACTCTGCCTTGCCTGGTCAGACACCCTGGAATTGCGTCACAACACTTTTTTTTTGAGAAGTGTACAGTTTGTCTTCACAGTTCTTCTATCCAATTTCGTATTCATAGTAAAGATCTACGGTAACAACAGCTTGCTAGTTTCAAGAAAATGCTCAATTAAAAAAAATTCAACGAAATTGTTAAGGGATGCAAGGCCGCCGTTGGTGATCTGTGTGAAACTAGATATGACCGGAGGTGATCTGGAGCGATTAGTGGCTGATTCTGGCTGGATTGAAGGGCGTGACTACATCCACTTCAGTTAGCGATAAATTCGAGTTTTTGTAAGTTTTGAAATGAATTTCAGTGAATTCATGCGAGCTGTGATGCAGTTGTGGGTTTTCTGTGAATGTCCTATTCGGGTGAAATTCCGGTCTGCAGCTGCGGAGAGCCGCTATTGCGACAAGCACGTCACGCATAATCGACCGTGTTCTAGTTGCGTACTGCAACAGCGGTTGTCGGCCGCTGCGGACTGGAATTAGCTTCGATAAAGACAGTAAGCTTGCATTATCTTTTCTGTTTTACCGAGCTATACATGATTTCATCGTATCCTGAGCGGTAAACAGCTCATTCATGTCTCTGCCAACGACCGATTTTCGAGCCCAGACATCTCATTTTTCTCTTTTAATCTATCTAGTTGTATCCTCTGTTCTGGAGTAAAGTATATTCCCGTTTATCGCGTGCGTCTGCGAGTGTATACTGCATCTCTTTCCCCCCACACTTTCTCGCTTTCTCTACCCTCGCTCCGCACAAACGCGCAGAGTAAATTTGGCTCCGAACCGGAGGGTATGTACTTTCACTTGCTAAAATGATGGGCATCGAAGGAGAAGAGCTTGACGTGATTTCCGCATTTTGTTCCGATTTCTGCATCTGCTTCGAAGGTCAGAGTTTCGAGGCCAAAAAAATCTGCGGAAAACGGAATCCCGCTTATCCCTCGTGCGCATCCCTCAATTCAATAATTGACAAGTTGTTAGCATTTTGAACGGGTTTCGCTGTTTTTAGAGCTCCTTTCCCCTACGTGCGGTAGAAATTTGGAGATTTTTTACCGTAAACGCTAGTTTTGAAGACGGGTTTTCGCGTCTTGTGCAGTCGATTTCCGTGTTTGTAATTCGGACAGACACATAAATGTGTGCGTTAATGACTGCTGTCCAATGAATCTACTGTTCTGGTTATGCTTCATCGGAGGTGTGGTTCTTCCATTATGTGTCTTCGTATGTGATACCTCCGTATCAATTGTGCGACACAACTCACGCACTCTGCTTCCACTTTTACCATTTTGTGATACTACGGTTATGCTATCTGGCATAGTGAGGGTAGTTTTCGAAACATGGTTTAATGTGAATCGGGCGGTGAATCACTGAATCCTCATTTTCCATGACATTCGCTGTTTTCTTTTTTCAGTGATGCCTTTGGCGGTGTTCTTTAAGAATTAGTACTGCTGACACAGATAGTAGCTGTGGGTCCATTATTGGAGACAGCCCTCATTAGATGATGTAGAAGAAATTAAACGTTTTCTAAATACTTATAAACTATAGTTGTACAATTTCGAAAAAAATGTCGAACGAACGAAAATTAAATTTTTTCGTTCGAAAAAATTTCGAGCGAACGAAAAATAAAAAAATTCGTTCGAAAAAATTTCGAATGAACGAAAAATGAAAAAATTTGTTTGAAAAAATTTCGAATGAACGAAAATCGAAAAAATATGTTTGATATATTTTCGAACGAACAAAAAACGAAAAATTTCGAGCGAACGAAGTTCGAAAAACTTTTGAAATTTTGGAGGTTTATTGAGCGAAATTCGAAATTAATCGAAATTTCGGTTTTTTCTGAAATTCTTTGAAAATTCCGAACTTTTCTCGAAATTCGTGGGAAATTTCTGAACTTTTTTCAGAATTTTATTTGAAAGAATTTCGAACAGACGAATTTTGAAAAAAATTCGAAAAATTGGATTTCGAACAAACGAAAATTGAAAATTTTTCGTTCGAAAAGATTCCGAACGAACGAAATTTGAAAAAAAATTTCCTTCGACGAAATCTCGAATGAACAAAATTTGAAAAAAAATCGTTCGACGAAATTTTGAACGAACGGAATCTGAAAAAATTTTGTTCGACGAATTTTCGAACGAACGAAAAAAAAATTCGAAAAATTTTTCGAAAATTTCGTTCGTGTACAACTATATTATAAACTCATCAAGAAATGAATGAAGGTGCTAGTGTATCTTTTCTTAACACTCAATGTCAGGTGGATCACTCAAATTTTCATTCTGAGTGGTGCTATGTAATTGGGTGTGCGTTAATGAAAAATATCTTTTTTGTTTAGCATTAATCGTTAATTTTCGGAAAAAAAGCGTTATTCCATTAATGCGTTAACAAGTCAATTTTGCATTTCGTTAAAAAATTTAGAAAACGTTATCCGTCTACAGGAAAAATCAGTAAATCTTCAGAGGTACCGTATCACTCAGGGCCGCAATTCCACTTCAATCAACGATCTAAATTAACGTGATTTGAATACACTTCCGTCAGGCTTTAATCGTTGATTTTCAAAAAAAAAACTTTATCTTCGCCACGTTAACGTTATAACACACAGTACTGGTATGTTCTAGATCAATCAATCACATTAGCGCCCAAAAGTCATTGGACACATGGTTTTCAGAGAAACTGTTTTTATACGTAGCTCGACCCCAGCTCATCAGAACTTAATCAAACTTCAACGTGTTATAGAGCATCGCAAGCAACTATCTTTGACACCTACTCGAAGTTGGCTTTTGAATGCGCCGTTTGTTTAACATGGGAAATCATAACGAAATCTCGGAGTTATGACTTTTTTTAGCCTATTTCTTCAACTCATGTTCATAAAAATTCCAAATCTATAACAAGTACTGGCAGTCGTATGCTTTTTGAAAACCGACGTATTTCCTTTCCAGAGAGCAGGTGTCTTCAGAAGAAAAATCAAGAAAGGATTAAACAGAAAACGCCATGTATTTGATCATTTATCTCTTCTGAATATACACTGCAGAACTTTATACACTGCATTGGAATTTCACAACTGGCTTACAAATTTCGCCCCTCTCCATTCCTGTCGAAGCGAGGTAGATAGCAGGAGCGAAATCTCGTGAATTTGACTCGAAATCAATTTGATGGACTTTTCAAGCTTGAACCTATGCTCTTGCTTCGAAGTATTTCGGTTTTGAAGGCTGTCCAATAGCCAGCAATTGCTATAGAATGTAAATTTTCATGATCATGCTCTGAGGAAATAGACTAAATCTATCATAATTTCTATTTTAAAAAAAGTAGCTGTCTCAAGAGAAAGTGGTTTGTTATTCAACGTCGCGCAACGTTGTGCGCGGCGTCGCTTCGGTGTTAAACAAGAGCGTTACCCTCTATAAAACGTGGTAATTCACATCATTCGAGGCAGATCCTCAACTGTTGACCTCTAGAGAAGAACGCTACGTGAATGAAGACACACCGCTCTCCACTCCTTTTATACCCACCCCTTTATCAATTTGTTATCATCGATTTTGCTTACCAGAGCCATCCTTCCCGAAGCTCCATACCTACATTCGGAAAATTCTTCTCATCATGCTACATCGAATATTTATGATTAATAATATCGATTTGTCACCTGTTGCGGCAAATGCGGCGATAAGTGGACAAAATCGTCTGTAAGATGAATGTTTCATCTTTCGAAACTGGAAATCGTTGAGCGAAATTCATGTCAGAAAGGTAAACTTTGGTAAAAATATGTGAAATTTCTGAAAATTTAGCTTTCTGGCAAAAGTAACAATTTGGTAATGTCAAAAAAAGTTTCACATTGTCCTGAGCTATCTTAAAAATGATCTGCCGTAAAATAGCCTGAAGTAGTAAAAAAGCTAGGAAATGAAGTGAAATAACTAAAGATACGATTTGGCTGTCCATGATAAATTAACTAGCGATAAGTAAATACAGAGGGATCAGATTTTACAAGCTTCTCCGTTAAACTTATCAAAGCAAAATCAAGCGCGCAACGGAAACATCAAGCCATTTTCGAAATCTGTATTAAGGGAATCAGCATAGGTCCAGCTAGGTGAACGCAACGCTCCATTCCATATCGCGCTTGATCTCGCTTTGATAGGTTCAACGGAGCAGCTTGTGAAACCTCATCCCTCTGTCTTTCCTTATCGCTAGTTTGTTTATTATTGACCGCCAAATCGTATTTTTAGTTATTTCACTTCATCTCCTAGCTTTTTTTACGACTTCAGGCTATTTCACGCCAAATCATTTTTAAGATATTTAAAGATCTTTTTGAAACTTTTTCAGACATTCCCAAATCGTTACTTTTGCCAGGAAGCTAAATTTACGGGTGGGTGCTGTCCTGTCCAGGTTGTCAATAGCGCGCGCGCAGTGGCCGCCGTAAACTTGTGACAGCCGGCTGCAGGTATACTGTAGCTTGGGAAAACTCGTCATTTTCAATGGTTCTTAGCGGGAAACGCAGGGATTCGCTCGTCTTACCCTCGGGGAAGTCAATGAGTTCTATGTCGGTGTGTTCCTATTAACATACGATCCCTAAATCGATGTCATTGTTCAGTAACCGATAAACTAATTAATTAATTAATGTCGAGCGTTGAAGCACTGACTGCTTACTGATAAGTTATCAAACATCACTGATAGAGCTAAAATTGGTTGTATTGGAAATTTCACAGCGGGAAAAGTAGGGATTTGCCCATCTTGCGCTCAGAAAACTCAATTTCAAGCGTTCCTGCATGGGTCGCTCATTGATAAGTTATCAAATAACACTGATAAGGGTAAAACTCGGTGTACTGAATCATTTTCAGCGGGATAAGCAGGGATTTGCTTGTCTTACCCTCAGGATGGTTATTTTTGAACATTGCATTACTGATTACACACTGATAAGTTATCAAATAACGCTGATAAAGTTAAAACTCGTTGTACTGAATCATTTTCAGCGGGATAAGCAGGGATTTGCTTGTGTTACCCCCAGGATAGTTATTTTTGAGCATTTCATCACTGATCATTCACTGATAAGTTATCAAATAACACTGATAAGGGTAAAAGTCGTTGTACTGAATCATTTTCAGCGGGATAAGCAGATCAGTGATGAAATGCTCAAATTTGACCTTCGTGAGGGTAAAATGAGCGAATCCCTGCTTTTCCCGCTAAAAATGATTCAGTTTAACCAGTGTTAACCTTACCAGTGTTATTTGATAACTTACCAGTAGGCAGTCAGTGCTGAAACGCTCGAAATTGACCTCCCCGAGGTTAAGACGAGCAAATCCCTGCTTCTCCCGCTAAAAACCATTGGATATGACGAGTTTTCCTAAACTACAGTATTCCTGCAGCCGGCTGTCACAAGTTTACGGCGGCCACTGCACGCGGGCGCTATTGACAACCTGGACAGATCAGCCCTCCCTTAATTTACAGAAATTGTCACATGGTACTAGATTTCTACCGTTGATACCAACGCTCTCTACCATTTCTTTGTTAGGCCTTTTGTGCGAATATGAAAATCTTGGTGATATTGCAACAATCATACCCAGAAAAAGGCTACAAACGAACCCAAAAAATTTATTCATTTATTTAATTATGTCACTTAAGGCGAAGCGCGGTAGAGTAATACATGAGACGATACCAAAAGTCAACCAAACACTAATCAAAATTCAGGAGTTTATCCCCTGCTAAACGTTTGAAGGCACGAAAACCGAGTGGGTGAGGAGGAGAACCCACTTACAAGAAATGAAGATAGCTCCCTTTCTGCAGGTGAAGCTAGCTGAACGGACCGTGGTTTTAGGAGTATCGTAAGAGATATTAAGTGAGCTTTCCCGTGTCCGAGAAAGTACCAATCAGTAGAATTTGGACGACTTAGTTTTTATAACACCAGAAAGAATCCTGAACACCATACAGACGTCTCTTAATTGCCGCCGAGAATGTAGAGTGTACAGCTTGAGCTTCTGATTCCTGCTTTTAGAAGAGGGCGAACTGCGAAAGGAGCAAGGGAACGCTCTAACGAACACCCTCCGAGTAAAATTCCCCTGAACCTTCTCTAGCAAGCGAATATATTTCTTTCTAATTGGACGAAAGACTGAGGTCCCATATTCCACAATAGGTCTTACGTATGTCCGTTTAACGTCAAATCTTCGTTTCTCATACTCCGAAGTAGGCTGGAGGTAATGCGACAGTCATATAGGATCCCAGGCGTTTTGTAGACTCTAAAAAACTCGTGAAAGGAACGTATTGTGAACACTTTTTATTCTGTTAATTTCCAGTTTTGATATCTTTTTGTATGGGTAGACCACGTGCCTTATGAGATGATTGATAGGTGATTGGCCTGTGTTATGAAATGTGATCATTCGCTGTCGTTGAAGTACGTAAACGTTAGGAAAGTAATCGTCAAATGCCATTATTAACTGTTTACAGCTCGGTGCCAATTGTGCAGTGTTTATCTAGTATACTGTTGATGCAAGTGCTAGCGCCGGATCATTTATTGTCCATAATTTCTAGAAAAAACTCCCAAGTCGTGAAATGATTGCCTGAGTACTGAATTTCAATCTGCTCTCTCATTTAGATGGAAATTGTCCAGATGTTGTGAATTTTTTTGCCTACTGTTTCACCTGATTTCCTACCAATTTACTCCATTTTCTGAGAATCCATCGAGAGAGACTGTTTTTTTCCGTGATTGTAAGTCCTTAGCTTTCGATAAAACAGCGTCCAAGGCAGGGATCACAGTATTTCTCAGCATGGTGATCATGGCCAGAATGTCGATATTTACATTCTAGTTTTGAAGAATGTCTGGTTGATGACTAAAACGAGGACCATGGACCCGCCTTTGTGACACAGTGGTGTCACAAGTTGATCCGATATCCTGAAAAAATCGTACCGAGGGGTTTTCGAGGGTAAGGGGTCGTTTAGACTTCTGCCGCCGAGCGGCGCGGCGAAATACGGTCCCGTAATATTGATTGTGCGGCGCGGTGCGATCGATATCATAGAAATGCACTTTGCCGCGCCGCTCGGGTGCGGTAGTATAAACGACCCTAAGGCGGCGTTCAGAGTTTTCGCGGCGCGACGCGATGGCACATGTCAGCGCGACGCGAAAATCGCGTAGCGCGGACATCAAGGTGTGAACGGCACGCGAACGCTGGGCAACTACGTGCAATCGCGTACGTCCGCAATTTTCCGTATACAAGCAAAATTAATAAGTGATCCTATTCTGTATTATTCAGTGTATGGAATCTTTTTTTTTATTTTTCTATCTGTATCTTTTATCGCTTCTTTTTGCTTTCTTTATCACAATTTTTCTGTATTAATGACAAAACGACAAAAAAAAAGACATTGAGAGCAAATGATGCTCAGATTTTTTCTCATAGTCGAGTGTACAGAATAGGGTATTTACTGGTGAAATAAGACTGAATCATGCGCCTGTCGTTTGAACACCATGAAAAACCTCAAAAAATAGAAGCTTCACTAAATGCGATTTCTGCCAGACAGCCTGAAACTGCAGAAAAACAGACGATGAAAACTTATCGGAGAAAAAGGGTGGAAGACATAAGAGTGAAAAGGCTCAAGAAGAACCTAGACTCCCCTTGAGTTCTTGATGAGGCAAGAAAAAGTGATGCAAACGCTTCGCGACCATCGCGTTGCAATGCAGCGCGACACGATCGACGCGAAGCGATCATCATTTACGCGTCAAATCCGATGTATCGAGCCTCTTCACCGTGAACACCGCGAGACGACGCGACACGATGTCGGTTGATCGATACGTAGGCTAATTATAATGTCGCGTCGCACCGCGAATGAACTCTAGACGTCGCCTAATGCGTCGATTGGCATTCATCGTTTGTTCGATATATTCAGACGAAGTTCTGAAAAAAATTTTGGATACGTCGTTGAATTTTGCAATGCACTATAGTTGGCGAAACCTGTCGCTGCAGCGGCTACGAATCATAGTAGTGGCTTTACAACCCCGCCATGGTTCCCTGCGGCGCGGCGCGATGTTACAATCAGCCTACGCGGCCCTTTCCAACCCGCGGCGCGACGCGATGTTATAATCAGCCTACGCGGCCCTTTCCTACTTGTGGCGCAGTATCAGCCTACGTATCGATCAAGCGCCTCGTCTTCGAGACGCAATGCATTTGAAATGACGCGCAATTTCCCATTTGAGCGGCGTCCATCGCGTCGCCTTGCAATGCAACGCGACGCAATGGCAGACTTTTTGCTGCTCTTCTTAAGGTTTTTTTTTCGTTAACACAATAAAATTTAACAATGAAATGAGTTAAAAAAGCGTATATAGGATCACGTGCACTTTTAAGAACACGAGAAAGCTGTTGGTATTGCTACAAAAAAACCCCGTGGCCTAATTACGAGAAATAACGTACGTACGCAGTTGCTCGTAGTCGCCCAGCATTCGCGCAGCGTTCACACTTGAATACGTGTGCGACGCGCAAATCGCATCACGTAGGATTTCAGGTGTAAACGCTGGGCGATTACGCTCAATCGCGAGCGTACGCAATTTTGCGTAAGCAGGCAACAGTAATTTTCAACTAAAGTTGACAACAGTTCTTTCGTTTTCAGGGCTTAATTCTGGTCCGCATTTGCGGAATTCGGCTGTTGTATCATGCGACACGTGAGAATTGTATTAGGAGAAAGGTGAATCGTGCCGGGACCATGTGAACGGAGTTTGGCCTCGAAAAGAATAGTATGCCACACTAGTGGCTGTACTCATGAAACGGCGGGCGCAGGAAGGAGGCGTAACTTTCCCGCACCCGCCGTATGGCCACCAGTTCTGTGGAATGCGTGTGGCTAAGTACGATAGTTCCCGCCCCCGTTTTCAATAGCTGGGGACAATAGAAAGGTGTGTGTTTGCATACAATTCCCTCACACTCACTCTGGCAAATCGGGGGACACTCCGCGTAGGACTCCCGATAGGAGAAAAGGAGCACAGACCTACGCGGAGTCATACGGCAAGGGTCAGCGGGAGTGCAGCATTGCGACGCTCGTTATGACGTCACTATTGCGATCGGGACACTAGCTAAAGGCACGGCGGAGACTCTATCGAGCAGCCGAACGAGGAGAATCCAGACCTCAGCGAAAGACAATGCCCACCTAGACCAGACGCAGAGACCATCACCGCCACAACATCCACACAGACACAGCAGGCAAATCGGGGGACTCTCCCGCAGAACCGTTTTTCCTCAGCGGGAGTCCCGAACCGAGCGACGCCCACTTTTTTTATTAGTGACTCTCCCGCTGGGTGTTAGGCGGCAGACCCGCTCACGAAATTTCTGCGGGAGAGTCCCCCGATTTGCCAGAGCATCCCATAATACCCTTCATAGTTCTTGCGCTGCGTGTCGCGTCGCGGCTGCGCCCCATGCTGCCCATTGGATCGCAGTTGTTCTGCTCGTAGAGGGCGATGCATAAACCGTCTGAGCATCCTTCCCGGGTTTCAGCCGGACCGTTCACGACGACTTAAGCCAGAAATAGTGATTTCAGCCACGGAGAAACACAGAATTGAATTATTTGCCACGTGTCGTCATATATCGTGTGCGTTCCGTAGTGGACATTCGGAACACCACTGATTTCACGGCTACTTTTTGTTTGCTTTTCGTCGTCTCAAATTTCTCGTTGTTCTTCCGGCGGGTCGAAATTTCTGGATTGTTTCTCTACTATCATTGTGTGTGGCTTGTCAAGGGTTCAGTGTGGGGGTGCATATTTGCGTTCACGTGTTCTTTCTTGTCTGTGCGGGGCTGCCCTGTCTGATGGCGTCTGATATCGATTCGCTGACACTCGGCCGGCTCTCGTCAGTCCATTCACTCTCGCTTATTTTCACATCAGAAATGCTTTACCCGGAGTGCTGATTAGGCAATTATTGCTTTTTACGCGCTAGTGGACTACACGTATCGACGGCTGCACGCTGGAAGGTGAACTTTGACCGTGTTTGTATTTCTTCCTTGTTGAGCGAGTTTTTTCTCTTTTTTTTAGACTTAAAAAACAAATTATTATATCTTTTATTGAATTGTTAGATGATAGCCTCATTCATTTCGCTCTTACAAATCTGAACACGGTCGGTTTACTACTTCGTTAGAATGTTGTTTCTAAAACCTTATAGTTTCAAAACTTTTGAATTTATGCTTGCAGGAATGTTTGCGATGAAATCAATCAAAATTGGGTGCCAAGTTTTAAGAGTTAGCTATGGGCTAAGTGTGATTTCCCGTTGTCCGCTGCGCTCCATTCGTGTATATTGCTCCGGTCGCAAAGTGAGTATAGAAAACTAATTTGGGCAAACCCAGCTGCTGCGTTTTTTCGCTTCCCCGAGCGGCTGGCGATCAATAGAGGCTTATATTCATCGCTTTCAGTCGTGAATTTTCAGGAAATTCGTTTATTTGTTTATAGTTGTTTAGCTTTTTCCATTTCAACTTTTCTAACTGCGGCAGCTTTGGGGGAAACATAAATCCCTGATAACGAAGTATTACGATCAGGGGTGTGCGGAAATTTCTGTTTTTTGGCCGTTTTGGTCTTTCTGTTTTCTGATTTTGAAAAATCTGCTAAAAAGAGAAACAAATCAGAAAAAATTAACAAATTCCGGTTCTGTGGAATAGCGCAGCTTATCTAGTCCTTTACGAGGTATTACTTGTATTCAATGGTGCGACTGGTGTTAAAGGTCTGTATTATGATGCTAAGGGACGAGGTAGGTCTCGTGTATTACACAACTGTCGGAAATTCAAACGTCTGAATTGGTTTAGCCCCCTTAAAGGCAGTCAGTGGTCGCGATAAAAGTCGTTTCTCTATTTTTCCACCTATCTTGAAAACGGTCCCATGCTGATTTCAATGATGCCCCTGGAATCGTACAAGACCCCCTGGAAACAGAGTTATGGCCCCTCAAAATTCAGCTAGGGAGCATTGTGGACGAGTTGTCCGAGGCTTGTAACTCCGGTTTTTCGCAGCTGATGTGTGCCAGCTGACCTGAATAAAGAGATACGTTAAGAGTGAAGGGAAAAACGGGGCTTTCGATCGGAAACCATTGCTAATCTAACCACGAATTCAGGGAAACTGTTATAGGACGTGGGCTGAGTGGCCCAATGGGTTGGCTGGACCACGAGATTTTTATCCATTTGCCGGCCCTTTTTCGTCACACTTCCGTTCTTAATCTTCTTGGAGGGACCCAAAGCTTACGTTTTAGCCAAAAAAAACGTGCAACTTTTCCTTCGTGAACACTGCCTTTAAGGGCAGGGTTCGCGATAAAAAAGTTTATTGTGGTATATTTTTGGGAAGGTATTCCTGGTCATCACAGGAGTGAAAATAAGTGGAAAGTCGGCGAAAAACGCTCAAAAACAAGCTATTGCTGGGTCTCAGCCCGCCCCTAATTAACTAGATTTCTGCAATTGCTTGTTTTGTCGTCTTTTATTCTGCAATTAGAGTAGTTGCTGGACACCGAAAGGTTATAACATTTTCAGCGGCAAAATAGAAGGCGGAAAATTGTTAGTTGGTGGTGTGCGTACACCCACCAATTAGCCGTTCTGACTTGTTTTTGTTTTTTTCCCTTGTTTTCGCTTCTGTGATGACCAGACCTCCATTCTTATAAAGAAAATTCAACAATCGTTTTTATCGCGAACCCTGCTAAAGCGTTTTTCACACTTGCCCGACCGACGTCGGACGACTCCTTATCGAATGTGTAATCTCTATCTACCCTACCCTGCCCATCTTGTCTAATTTAACTTATCAAATTTGATAAAGAGTCGTCCGACGTCGGCCGGCAAACTATGAAAGGGGCTTAAGGCACTCGTAAGGTAATACTTTGGCACAATAGGGGTGGCATCTTAGGGCAGAGCAGGAATTCAACCTCCCCTTGTCAGCAGCTGCTGCAGTTAGTTGTTCGCAGCTGCCGCTGACAGCGAGAGGTTGAACCCGATGTCTGTCCTAGGATGCAACTCCTTATTGTGCTGACGTACTACCATACGGGTGAGTGCTCTGAGAGTTTTGGCCGGGCAGTGGAATGCTTAATTTTCCCGTAATAGCCGAGGACAAGGTCGTGTTCGGGAAATAGCTGGATGCCGCGAAGTAGGCGTCAAATAATGGTCGTCGAGAAACAGCCGCGAAAAAATTCTCTCAAAGGGAAGTGTAAGATGCATTGTTGAGGCAGATTTGGATGTCAACACCGCCGTCGGTTCAACTACCCATGTTTTCTGAGATATTTCGTGAACAACATGGTCGCAGCCACCTAGCAGATAAGAAATAATCAAGAAATACTCTAGAAACAGCTCGACAGAATCAGTTGTTGAGCCTGGTGTGCTATTTCTCGGCCAAGACTCTCAGCGTGTCATTAATGTTGTATCCGTCATTGACGCGTCATTGCTGCTATCAATGCCTTATAGGTCATATGTGCAGTTCCGTAGATATTATTTTACAAGTATGACAAAGGTATTCATTATTACATTCTTTCTTCACTTGAAAAGAAGTTAAAATGCAATGAGTATTTTTCTGAAAGTTTTCTGTTTTCTGGCCGTTTTGGCATTTCTGTTTTCTGACAAACTAGATTTTCTGTTTTTTGGAATTTTCCAAAAAATTTCCGCACGTCCCTGATTACGATATTCAGTTTTATAGAATTGCACCGCTGCGCTGGCGACGGAAGTGTAAACGATCCTTTCGGGCCCGATTAGAGTTCCACCGCTAGAAGGCGCTGATGCATGCAGTGGAGGAATATCAATCATACGGCGTCGCACCATCGATCCTCCATTGCATGCTGCCGCGCCTATCTGCAGCGCGACTCTATCCGGCCCCTTAGGCGTCGTTTCTACTTTGTGTAATATTGATCGCGCGGCACCATCAATAATATAGGATTGCACTTCGCCGTGTCTCTCGGCGGCGGGAGTATAAAAGACCTCTTACATTCGATCTGGCCAAATCACTTTCGGTTATCCGGTAGGATATTTTTCTGGAATTCCTATCAGACAGGGTCTAACAGATTACTGACCTTCAGATGGACTGAGCTATCATCTATTTGGGAATAAAATCCATTTCCGTTTATCGCATGCGTCTGCGCGCGTGTGCTGCGTCTCCTCAAACTCCCCCCATACTTCCCCGGTGTCTCTTCCCTTGCTTTGCGCAAGCGCGCGAAGGAGGATCAAAATCTGCTGGGAAAAATGTGGGGAATGTTCACACCCCATATCAGAAATTTTGAGACAGAAAATTTTAGCCAAAAAAAATGAAATTTTTGAACTTTAGTTTCTTTTTCTTTTTTGCTTAATTAGCATTGCATTCGTTCTCCTACTGATGAGCTCGGAAGTGATGTTACGTAAAGACACCTCTAGTCGCCGTCGCGCGGCGTGGCTGGGACGTTGCGGTGCGATGGAGCGCGCTTGTCACAGTACAGATCCACCGCTAGTCGCATCGTGATGAGGCCCTTCCGCGCCGCGCGACGGGGACTAGAGGTGTGTTTTCGTAATGTGCTCGGGAGTCTCAGTTTCGCTTCTGTCAAAAACACCTCTTCATGAATTTTTATACATTTTCTGAAGCTTTTACGTCCCTCTCAATGTATCGTTAGAGGGTAACCGCTTGATCCTGCTATCAGATCGGAAATCATGATTAAGCGGCCATAGGGGGGGGTCATAAAATTTCATGCCCAAAATTGGAGATTTGTGGAGGGGCTGAGACAAAACGACCTAAAAAGAAGAATTGGGAGGGGTCGTATTTTTCCTTAGGACAGAGGGGGTCGGAACTCACAACTCTCTGCGTTTACCTGTCGAAGTTTTGTATAATTTTCGTTACATTTCCCCCGTTCAAGGCATAGTCCATGTCAGTTAAGGAAAGATACAATATAACCACAAACTGAGCAACAATGCTTTACAGATGGGATTTGTGCCAGTGCATCCAGAGGAGCAGAAATTCGTTGACACCGCCTTGCAATTAGTGAAAGAAGCAGGAAGGGTGAGTCATTGCTGTTTGGCTGTTTGAGCACTAGACGTTTGCTGTCGTTTTTGTACGTATTTAATCAATTCCAGACCAGCTCTCCACTGTTGCGTTCATTGATTTAGGCGCGCTTGTTTGACGACATGTCGTATATCGCTACATTTTGATTTAGCTTGTTCGTGATGCGTTCGATCAGCCAAGTTCTGTCGTGAAGACGAAGGAATCATCCGTTGATCTGGTCACGGAAACGGATCAGGCGGTGGAAAAGTTGCTGATTCGGGGACTGTCGCAGGCATTTCCCGATCATAAGTTGGTGTTTTTCATTTGGAGTTTGTGGATTTATACCATGTTCCCTAGCCGAAGGATGGTTTTTTAAAGATTTATTGGTGAAGAATCGACGGCTGATGGCGCCACCTATACGTATACCGATGATCCAACGTGGATTATTGATCCTATTGACGGGACAACGAATTTCGTGCACAGGTTAGCTGTAATGGAACTTATTTCGCACTACTTATACCAATTTCCGTCTCTGGACCTTGGAAATTGATACTTGAATCACAAAACGTGAAAACCCTTAGTATAGTTAGGTGCGTGGCTTGTTTCCTGAAGAAAAACCATTTAAATCTCACCAGCGGCAGGCGCGGTGGTTTAAATCTCACCGGTGGCTGCCTGGAAAATGCCAGCCAGCCGCTGGGAATATTTAAATCGTCGCGCCAGCCGCGGCTGAAATTTAAATGTTTTTTCTTGACGAAACAAGCCACGGATCTAACCATGTCTACAATGCTTTTATCTTCTGGTTTTAAAGACAGTGTTCACGATGAAAAAGTTGCCCGTTTTTCATCAAAAGTGTAGGTTTTGGGTCCTATAAGAAGAGTAAGAATCGAAGTACGATGAAAAACGGCCAGGAAGTGGTGAAAACCTCGCGGAACAGCCGACTTTTTGGATCACACTGCCCACGTCATGTGACCGTTGTCCTGCGCTTGTTTTACTAGAGGAACAGCTGCCGAACTCCTTAATATTCTTTATCCCGAAAGATTCTAACATCCAAGCATGTGCTTTAGCCTGTTTTGTTTTCAAAGGCCTTTTCGGAGAAAAACGCAGAAAACAAAGTCATCTAAGAATATTGAAGCGCGAAACCATTTCCGTTGTTGGGTTTGGCGCTTTGTCTGCAGTGTCCCGAAACACACCTGAAAGGCGTAATCAAGTATTCCAAAGCGTCCTTTAAACAGTTGTTCTCAGATAATCGAGTGTTCTGTGGGACTTTTTCCTATTAACCTCGACTTAGTGGACTTACTCCAAAACAGCGAAAAAACTAGAATACGTTTGGAAGTGGACTAGGTACATCGCAGCTGGCCCAAGGTTGAGAAGCTAGCGAAAAAATGTTGAAATATCGAGGCCAATTGACTTTTACCCCTTCTAGAATACCTACGTCGTTGAAAGCGTCAAAAACTATCCAAAATGACGGCATTGAAGCAATCAGTTTGGACGAGTTGCAAAGAAAGCGGGCGGGGACTGCATATTTTGCTGGCTCCATAGGGCTGAAATACGGTTATTTTAAGTCGTTCTCGACGATTCCAACGGTGTGAGCCTTCTGTTAGGAGTGGTAAGACCCTATCAATGTCCCTAAATCATTAACTTCTGTGAGCGTGTATGCTGCTTTGGCATTTAGGGGCGGGCCCATTCCTGTGTGATTTTTCGAAGTTCACAGAAATTTTGTTTTGTTTCCACCTTCAGGGCAATCGAATTCGATAGTTGAGTCATTTTCAATTAAAGGATTCCTCTCGTTGCCATATGTGTGGGTCTGGCAATCAATAAGGAGCTGAGAGCAGGAATTGTGTACAATCCGATATCTAGGGAATTGTTCTTCGCCCAGGTACGTTGAATTTATAACTGTCTTTGAATGAAAAATTAGATTCCTCTCCTTAGGTGGGGCGTGGAGCTTTTAAGAATGGATTTCCGATCAACACATCTGGCACCACTGGTAGGTTTTTTTTTCAGATTTAGTCTGTCGTTTTATTTATGTGGTGTGCATTGTGCTTGTGAGTGACACAGCTCATAGCCCATCGAGGGACTCTGCCAACGCGTAGCTAGATGCCTCCGAGGGCGCGGCCTGAAACGCCGCCACATTCCATGTAGCGAGAATTTAAGGGTTTTAGCTACGATAGCTAAAACCCGCATATTCTTGTGTCGTTTGAACCACTGTTCTCTCTGACGCTAAACCCGTATATTCTCGCTATAATTTTGTAGCGAGAATCTACGGATTTCGCGACAGCCTGTGTTGAATTCAATCCCAAACCCGCGTTGGCTACGCGGAACGCAGGGATGCGGTTTGAACAGTGTTGGCACAGTCAACCCACGGATAACTTGACACTCTGTGGGTGGTCGTGGAGGGTGACCCCGTGTCGCTCTCTGCAAGACCTTGCAAGGGATAAGTTTTGCCGGTGGTATGCTGCAGGTCGTGGGGAAGAAACGGCGATGCGCTCGATCGCAGCGGGGTCGTCTTTCTAGTACAGATCAAGACTGGGTGGGTCGATCGACCGTGTGCTGCAACGAGAATAAGCGTAGAATATGCGGGTGCTGTAGCGAGAATTTACGAAGAATATGCGGGCGCTGTAGCAAAAATTTCACCAACTGAGGCTAAACTTTCCGTAATTTACGTAAATTCTCGTGTCAAAATTAGACTAGATGCCTCCGAAACCCTGGGCATCTCTGGTTACCGTGTGAGGCATTTAGCTATGCGTTGGCGGAGGAGATTAAATTTCTTTATCATATGGAGTTCTCAACTGAAAAAGTGCCCAGCGAAGTCTACGAGTTGTTCCTTTGTGAATTTTCGTTGTGGCTTTGCCAAGAGAAAAGGAGAACACGAATGGCATTTCCTAGGGGTTCAAAAAAGTGTCTCAGATTGGGCTGAAAACTTGTTTCTACTGGTGGTTTCGGGTGGTGTTTTCGAACCTGTGGCCCATTTGCCAATATTTGAAAAATTAACACATTTTGAGCGCTTATGATTAGTGTATACTATATTCTTAGGGAATGTTGTCCGAGAACATGGGAAATGTTTGTCTGTGCATCTTTGTTGGTCAGTCTTGGCTTGATTGTCGTGTACGTTCAGTGTCGTGTTTTCCCTTGCATGGGCGAAACTCTGGTGTTTTCAATGAGAAAGTTTCTCGTTTCCTAGTCCGGCAAAAACAGTTTATATATGTTTTATTTTGTTCTAAAGTCAAAATTCTCGACTTGGCAGCATGCTATGAAAATTTTGTGCTTACAAACACGGCGTTTGCACACAAAGTTCCGAGTTCGTGCCCTTGTGGACTTAGCCAGATAAGGTAAACGAGCTCAATGAGTGATGCAGATTTGATTGATGTGGAGAAGTCCGCAGTTGCACTAGCAGGGTTCCAGATGTGGAAAGAGTCTGTAGAATAAATATGTATTCTAAGTGAGGACTCACCTACAGCTCTGAACCGTTCGCTGATAACGGCGTCGCTAGCGATTCATAACTATACGAAATTTGGTGGAAATTGGTTGGACATCGCTCAAGGCAACATGCGACGCCAGGTCGAAGCCGGTATCAGGGGTGGGTCATTTTACGTCTTTCGAAGTGTTGTCAGGCTTTAGATTTTCTTTCTGATTTCAAGAACTCATAAAAATCCCTAATAAGGTCTTTTTCCGTGGCTGACAGCAGAAGCGGAAGTGCTGCGCCACAAATCGAATCTCTATCGATCGGGAGGGGGCTCTCGTTTTACCTGTGGCGGATCTGCCCTGAAATTTAAAATTTAGACGCGTGCCGCCATGCTACCGCTCACGCTCTTTGATGCAAGGCCATCCGCAGCAATGACGTGCGTAAATTAGTTCTGGGAAACAGAAAATCCAGTTTGACAGAAATTAGAGAACACCTACGAAAATGGGCAGCAAATAGAAATATTCACCTTTTTAGGTGTTCTTTAAAGGTAAACCTCTTTGTAATGGTAACTACTACAAGACAAAGAGAAGGGCTCAGCTACCTGGTTGGGATGCGCAGCGCATTTGACTTCGTAGTCGTAAAGGCTTGTATGATTTTCGGGTTTGATTGACCATGGGTGAGGATCGAACCTGTCCATGTACAGCGAACAGGAGCCTGCCACCGCACTACACGCGCTGGGATGGACAACCACCATAGCGAGATACTTGGAAGTGTTTAGCATGGGTGAAATGCATCCCTAACCCGTTGGTTTACGTTCGATGAGTCCGGCTTCTTATCTCTAGAGTAACCCCGCTACGAATCGCGGTACATGTTTTTTGTTTCCTGCCAAATTTTGCTTGCATAGTGTGCGACTTCGGCGGAGCTACAACCCTCATGATTACAACAATTTCAAGGAAAAAACTCTTCAGTTTTCAATTACCTCTTGTAGGGGAAAGTTTGTTCCATTTTCATTTCAAAAGTTTTGCAAACCTTCTCGAAATTTTTAGGTTTTCGTTCTTCATTCAGCTTTCACAACTCCCTCCGGTTGTGACTAGTCACAATCCAGCTGGGCTAGTCATCACCCGACGAGAAGACTACGTGTATAGCCACATATAGACCCGCTAGCGCGTTTTCGTGTTCGGGTTTGTCACCTAAGTTGGCCGTTGAAGGGAGTGGGAGTGGCGGGCCGGGCCACATTCGAGCTTAGGGCCACAAATGGCTATTTTGGGCTGTTCTAGCGGTTTTTGATATTCCCGTTGTAATAGGCCCCGAAGTTTTCGGTTTCTCATGAAAGGTCGAAGTCTGTTTCTGTCGCGGACGCTGCCTTTGATTTCTTCTTCTTCTTCTTCTTTGCAGCCACATTGAGGGTTTTGTCATAGGTTGAGGAACTGGGCGACCAGTAACGGATTTGTCCATAAGTCCATTACGGTCAGCGTGGTAGGTCTCTCCGGACAGTTGAATAAATTTGCGGTATCGTGGCCGATGGTACCGCAGTCCGGGCACACATCAGATTTACTGCTGTCAATCCTGCTGACATAAGACATTAGCATTGTAGAGTGACCACAGCGTAATGATGCGAGCGTGCACCTGGCCCTTCTTCCGAGTTGAGCCTCGGATGTGCAGACTTGGGGCGGCACTACCCCCAATATGGGATTAATGACCGCCTTTTTCCAGATGACACCGTACAAACTGAGTATGCTCCTCGCGCAATAGACGGAGTCGTTCTTGCTGTGAGTCGTGCCATCTCTGCAGATTGACTTTGCTGGGAGCATCGGCGAATGGCTTTCTGATCTTTCTCTCTCTGACGGGGTTTAGCACTTCCAAGAGGGGTGATTTGGTTGTTTGACAATGTTGATGAAAATTGTTGGGCCTGGAGCTCACAGTGCTCCCTTACTGGTAATAAGCGGGTCTCAGCATGCAAGTGATCGACCGGGGAACTTCTTGCACACCCGGTGGCGATTCGAAGCGCCGCATTCTGTATGCGTTGCATCTTAGTCCAAGAGCATTCCGAAACTACATGCTGCCAAACTGGGGCGCCGTATTCCAGTGCAGGCTGGAGAATAGCCTTATACGTTGTAATAATGGTCTCTTTGCTGTTACCCCATCGTGTACCGCCCAGGGCTTTAAGCACGTTAAGCTTCGCTTTAACGATAGCCTGCTTCTGTTCCGTGTTCTTATGGAATTTGAGCGATGGATCGAGTACGAGTCCGAGAAGTTTTGGGAAGCGGGCGGCAGGCAAACCATCTCCATTCCATACGACATACGGATGTGCGCTGTGTTCAGATGGGTCCGTTGTGAGTACGGATACCGATGACTTTGACGCAGAAATCTTCAGCATTTTGCGGTCGAAGAAGCTTTTCAGTGCGATCAAGTACCCGTTAATCTTAGCGGCGGCCACATTTATGTCCCGATCACGACACAAGACAGTCATATCATCAGCGTAAGCGACCACCTTGATGTCTTGGGGTGGGGCGGGCATATCTTCGAGGTACAGACTGAAGAGAGCAGGCGACAATACACCGCCCTGTGGGACTCCAGCTGCAATCGGAATGCTGTTTGAGACATGATTCTGGAACATCACTCTAGCCCGTCTTCCCTTAGTGAATGCAGCTATCCAGCGCTTTTTTGCCATGGCGGGATTGATGACTCCAGTAAGTTGTTTGATAAGATACCAAGATTCACTGTGTCGAAAGCCTTGAAGTGAGATCCAAGGCAGCTGCTACAGTTCTTTCCGGCTTATACGCGTTGAAACCATCAATTGCATAGCTCGTAATTTCTAACAAAGCTGTCGTGGTGGAATGCATTTTTCTGAATCCATGCTGAAACACCTGTCTCTCGTTGTGCTCGGCCAGGTCTTTGACGATCAGCTTTTCAGCTACTTTAGCAAAAGAAGACAACAAGCTAATGGGCCGATATCCCTTGACTGGAAGCTTGGGGCTTGCCAGGCTTGGGCAGCGGAACGACGTTTGCCATCTTCCAATTCTGCGGGATAGTACACGACATGAACGAGGAGTTTATCACATCAGTGAGGAGCGGTAGTAAGTCAGTGGGTATCTTCTTCAAGACAGCAGGACATATCCCATCAGGACCAATAGCTCTAAAGTTCCGCATTTCCTTTATAATCTTCTCAACTTGCGTCGTAGTAAACGCTTCGGCCGTGCACAGCTCTCTTACAGTCACTCTATTCTGCGGACCTCGTTTAGCACTGGTGATGAAAAAACTTTTTCCCGAGCGCATAAGCGGCTTCCTATCCTGATTTGAATACGCCGTTGTCGGATTCGATTGTGGAGACGGTGGCGGGTGAGCTTTACCCGAAAGCTTCCGTAAAACCTTCCAAGTAGCTGCACTGTCCGTCTTAAAGTCCATCTGTCCGTTGAACTTCTCCCACTCTTCTTTCTTGTGTCTGTCCAAATCCTTTTTGATCTCACTGTCAAGCTCAGCAACCACGGGGTCCAGATGATTAACCGCTCTCCTCGCATCTCTCGTTCTAATTTTGTCGAGGATTTCCTGTTGACATTTGGATAGAACGTCTTGACGCGACCGATAGGGATAGCCGCATTCATGGCCTTGCGGATTGCGTCAGATAGATGGCACTCCTTCTGGTGCACGCTTCCATTCCACGGGTAATCTGCCGATAGGCGAAGCGCAACTTCACTGAGCAGGCGCCAGTCTGCTCGGCCTAAATTAAGATAAGAACGTTGGCGAACACCAGAAAAGGGAGCGAGAGAATTGGATAGATCGATGTGGACAAAGACAGGAACGTGGTCACTTGGCAGAGTAGTCGAGGTAGACCATGAGCAGCAGCTAGAAAGGCTGGACGAGACAGATATGTCTGGGCTAGAAGATCGGCCGCTGGCAGGGAGACGAGTGGGCTAATCATCGTTTAGAATGACCAGGTCGCACTCATCTGCCCATTCTTCGACGTGATTTCCTCTAACATCAGGACCGAGAGACGAGCAAAAGGTGTGAGCGTTGAAATCACCCGCGAAAACGACCGAGGATGAGAGGGAGCAGTCGCTCAGCTGCTTGAGAAGTGGGATAGGATTGTAAGATGAAGGGCATGAAGTTGTTGGTGGAATGTATATGTTGAAAAGAGAAAGGGGTGTTTTTAGGGGGAGATGGATTGGGAGGTACTCGAGAGTACCGTCCGTGGGGCTGCTGGGAATGAGGTGTGAGTGAAGTGAAGATAGAACGAAAGTAGAGACTCCACCGCCGAGAGATGACCTAGGAGCATGGTAAGAAGTATAGCCTGGGATATTGGGATGAGGATAGGTAGGGGATGGAGAGAGCTTGGTTTCTTGAACCATGATCACGTCTGGATGGTAAGTACGTGCAAAGAGAGATAGTACAGAAAGCTTGGCACGAAGGCCGTTTAGATTGATATGCACAATGGAAAGGCGATTTGGAGATAGAGGAATCTGAGATGGAAGGTGAGGAGCATAACACACAACGAAAAGATGAGTTATGATGCCTCACAGAACTGAGACCCGAACAGGAGAGATGCACCCACCTTTGGCATCCGAAGCACTGGACGCTGGTATGTCTCCGGTTTACACCCTCACCGCACGTGGCGCATTGGTACTTCTGAGCGGGTCCAGGATTCCTCTCCACGCCGGCCCTTTGTAGGAGAATCCGAAGGAGAGCTGCGGCCGGCCAGCACCTCTCCCATGACAAAACCCCTCTTTGTGGAGGGGATGACGTCGGTTTGCACGGAGGCGATCTTCTTTCCTCCACACTGCCACGGCACGAACGTACGACATCTCGGCAGCGCCTTTGATTTCAACTACCATGCTTACTGTCACTGACAGGATATGAATTCTCTTGGAATTACTTACTCCGTTCGGTTCACATGAGTAGAGCGTGTTTAGTTTTCTATACGTAATACGTGATAATAGCAAGGGAAGTGGCTTTTGATAGAGAGATTGGTAGACTGATAAGTGGTGTTACTAGGTGTTTTTGCATACATTCATTCCTCTGATATTTTTGGGGATAGAGCCAAAGGTATGGAGCGGTTGAACGTTTCAAGAGGGGAGAGTGGAAAAAGATCGGGCGTAAAATTTGAAATTTTTTTCGTTGGTATAGCTAACGCCTAGCCGAAATCACATTCGTAAATTTTCGTCATAGAAGGGCGGGAAGTGTTTGGACCTATGGCCTGCAACTACGTGTCCTGAGTGTCGAGAGCTTCTCACTATAAGGTCGTGGTTGAATATTTTGCAACAGCTCAAGATGTCGAAGTCCAAGTGCACCGATGTCCTGCCGGAATGTTGCTCTAGTGTTTTTAGCACGCTTTGCATGATTTGTTTGCTCGATGAAGCATGAAATGTGTGTAATCGCCCCCCTCCCTCCCCCTGCACACAGACCAAGAAACAACTTCCGTCGGCAGTTTTTACCAGGCTGTCCTCAAGACAGAATTGCAGTCATTTCAGCGATATCGGAAAGCGTCATCATTACACAGTTGGGGTCGCATCGGTATCCGGAAATGATGAACTCGTACACGTCGTCCTATAAGACTCTGCTGGGCGATCAGAACAGTCATGGGTGAATTCTATATGCTTGCAAAGTAAATAGTTCCTATTAGCAAATGTGTAGAAAGTGTTAGGACGTCTTGGTAGCTTGTGGGTACTAATCAAGTGAATGCGGGGACTAATGTGGCTATACATGGAGTGTTAACGTCGTCGTCACGGGAAACCGTGTACGAATGCGACGTTTTTTCTGGTGCTCTGGTTTGGCTTGGCTAACATTTTTTCATAGATCGCCAACCACATCTAAAGGCATTGTGCGCTCTAACAATAGCATTCCATTCATCGTGCTCGGTCGAAAAACTGGTCCTGACGGGAACCTTTCACAAAATTTATGGTCCCGAAGTTTGGTCCGAGAATTTTATGGCAGTCTGAAAGTGCCTTGGTAGTCCGAAAACTTTGGCTAGGTAATTGGACGAAGTAGACTCTCAGTTTTCAGTTCGGATGTCTTCTTTTGGGGTGTACCTAAATGCATGTTGAAGCGAAAGTTTCCCGCCTTTTGACTGACGATTTTGAAACCTTTCAGCGATGTTTCTTCGGCTAAGTGCGATAAACCGATCGAAAACACAAATTATTTTCTATCTAAAGCTGGCTCCCACTTGGGTCAGAGTCTGCTTATTTGCGAAGTATACTCGGACAATAACTCGCTCCACGCCCCGTTGGAAAGCCGGCGTCACCAGCGGAATAGTGGCCGTGGAGCCCAGAATCTGAAGTTTTATCGCCCGTGGTAGTGGCCTCCGCGAGCACAGTAGTGAGTGTAGTGGGCGAGCAGCTGCTTCGTGACCGGGCAACAGGCCCCTCTGAGTTTATTTATTTCCAAAAATATGCGCAACGCGGCTGGCACACCGACACGCGACGCGGCGGACACGCCAACACGCAAAGCGTTCAGTGCGCCGAGCACCAACTAGAGCCGCCAGCGGTTGAGCGGGGCCTCCAGCTGCCAGGCGGGTTCGAGTACCTCAAACTTGGGTATTTGAACCGACGGCGCTTGAGTCATCTGAGTCCTGGCTCAGAAACGCGTCGCTTGCTTCCCTAGGAAACTAGGGTCTTGGGCGTCAAGCCACTTCTGGGGGCACGCTTCGCCCGTGATAGGCGCCATCCCGCCCTTGTCCCCGCGATAGTCACGCTCTCGTGTCAGGAGTGCGAGCACACGCCTATTGCGTGTCTTTGGGAAAGTGGGCCTCGAGATCCTCTAAGTCTGAGTATGCTATGATTCAGGTGTAATATTCAGTACTCAGCATATTTGGGTGCTCCTATTTACTTTGAAGTGAATCACGAACCCTGTCAGAGTTGACAGGATATTTGAGCCATTTAGAACGAGATGGTATAACGTCTGCGGAGAATTTCGACGGAGCGTCATTATTGATTCTCAGCGGGTTTTGTTATTCTGCAGCGGCAGTCCTTCCTGATCTATACGAGAAGTTTCGGCCTTCAAAGTTCAAAATCAAGTAGAGAGGTTAAGTTTCGACTCAATAGTATCTTTTCGTCAATTATCAGATCTTTTTCAAAATTTGGTTTACGCCATTTTGTCGATTTTTGAAAAACGATCGATGAAAAACGATCGACAAAAAATATTGAGGAGGAACCCCGCTATTGTACTTGGCGTTCAAACGTCGAGGCCGAAGTTTCTTGGATAATCCAGAAAAGACCGAAGTTGTAAAATCGCGAAATTCGCTAAAATTCACAAATACGCTCGGTCGAAGTTCTCCGCAAACGATGTCATCTAGTTCTAAGGTGGGTCAAATATCCTCTCAACGCTGGCAGGTTCGGTGGTTTACCTCAAAGTAAATAGATGCATACAAAGATGCTTAGTACTGAAGAATACCACTGAATTATAGAATATATATTTTAAAAATGAGCAGGCTTTGGCCCAAGAGAAAGGTAACATTAGATGGAAAAGAATTTGTGTTTCCGATCGGTATATTGCACTTGGGCGAAGAACCAACACTGAAAGGTTTGAAAATCGTCAAAGTGAAGTTCCGCGAAACTTTCGCTTTAACCTAATAGCTTCAGAAACAACTGAAAAAAACTGTTGAAGAATCTGGCCTGAACCCATCTCTTTGAAGGCCTTCTTGTTTGTGTAGCGACTGTCTTTAGATCAATGCTCTTCCAAATTTCTGTTTTATAACCACTTCTTCTGTTTAGGCATCGTTGTTTTGGATCAGCTGCTATCAATATGATAATGGTAGCGCAGGGAGCGTGTGATGCGATGGTGGAGTACGGACTACATTCGTGGGATATAGCAGCGGCAGCAGTTATCGTCGCTGAAGCGGGTGGATGTCTTATTGACCCGACAGGTGGGTCTTCAATGACTGAACATTGCTCTCGTGTTCTTCAGTCGTTTCGTCATAGGTGTTGTGTAATTTGCACTTTATTCTAGCGCTTTGTTCTATTCGTATAGAATAGGACGATAAAATTTAAATGTTTTTATAAAAACCCGTGGAGTAGGGCTCTGCAGGGATTCCGATTGATTGTGAAGACGTGTGCAGCCGCTTGTCCTTTTTTTGCTTTGTTTTGTATTTAAAATGCTGAGTGTTGTAATTTGCCCTGCCGAGGAATCAGATTACGCCTGCTTTTGCAGCGCCATGAGCGAGAAAGTGAAGTTTTTGGCTATATTTCTACTGCACCACTCCGAATTTTCAGCGGCTACCGGGAGTTTTCATGATGCGGTGAAGGGGAAAATCGCAGCGATTCATATGCTATTAGGGTGTAAGATGTAGGTTGATCGATAAAAGGGTGTGAGTGATATCGCGGCGAGCCAGATTAGCTAGCGTGTATTTGTGTGTACCTTGTAACAGAACATTCTCGAAGTGCATTTGTGATGTCTTAGATTAGTACATTTTCGGCACAATCTGAGTGAGGCCTGTTCTTAAATTTAGTTTTTTCTTTTTGTAGTTAGATATAAGTGCTAGAAGGACGTGAGATACTTTCTGTCGTACAAAGTTCTGAGATGTCGTTTTGCGCCCAAATCAGGGTCAAGCGACGCTGCGTAATTTTTCGAAATTCTAGCGACCCCACCATCAATTTTTCTCTAAACCCAAACTTTTGCAACCCCTGGGCGCGATTTCTGGGCAGTTTACAATCGATTATAAAATTGTCAAGCCCGAAATTCGTTCAGTAGTCTGGCTGAAGCGTCTAAGGCGGGGATCATACTTCCTGCGACCACGACGGCGAAAGTGTATATCAAGCATAGCGATTTTTGGTCGATACTGATGGTAAACTTTGCGTCGCGTCGCTCGCCGCTGGAAGGATGATCCGGGCGTAAAACCTGAGCAATGCTACGACTCTTTTCTTTGGTAACCAAAAATATCGAGAATTTTTGGGATATCTCCACACTAAAATTTCATTTTTGTTCCAATTTTTTTGCGATCCCCCTCTATCCATTCATTTTCGGGCCCAAATTTTTGCGGCCCCTCCCGCTATTATTGCAACTTCAAATTCGGGGCTGTTTACGATTGTTATTCTGGATTAGTTGAGACAGATTTTTTTCTTTCAAAGATGTAATCTCGATCACTTTCGAAATCAAGGATCACCCCATTTTTGAGGCATTCGTCATCGTTTTAAAGTTTTTTTTTTTTGACATGGCCGCCATGAAAGCCATCTAAAGCATATTTCCCAAAATTCTGCTCTTAAAATCCTAAAATAAAAAAAAATTGCGAAAGGAACAGTCTGTGAAAATTTTCTCAGGACCGTATATTTGATACGGACCTACTGACTCCCTAATAAGTTTCAAAGGTTAGCATTTCGCCATCGCTGGTAAATACTGGTGTTTTAATACGTTCACACCAAATTTCCTGTTTCGACACGTTGGAACAACGTATTACAGCAGTTATCTGCGGGTAAAACTCAACAAACGTGTCAAAAACATGCGAGAAAGAGTGAACGTGTTGAAATTAGAGTTATTCACCGCGGTGGCAGAGCACTAACCTTTAGAACTTAGAATCGACTGAAGTAATGTCTTTTTTTCGATTTTTTTCTATTTTTCTGTGTTTTTCTTCATGGTCACATTGAAATCGGATTGCTTCAGGCCAGCCGTTCAACGTGATGTCGCGCAAGGTGCTGTGTGCGAGCACGATGGAGCTGGCGATGAGCCTCAGTGCTATTCTCACGCATGCCGACTTTGAGCCGGAGTGCTAGATAGTGTCTATGGAAATATCAGAGAACTGCTCTGTTGGTTAGAATGCAGTGTTAATAGGAGTTCTGTTGGAGTAATAGTTATATTTATCAAAATTTCTGATAGTATTAATATTTAGATGATCATGAATACGCTTTCCCCGATGCTATCTCATTCCTGATATTACTTGTCTTTGAAGAGCTGTAACTTATTTGTAATTTTTTTTTGGATTTCGTCATTTTCTCGTGTTTTGAAGAGAAGTCAGAGATTCTAGAGATATAGATTTTTAATAAATATGGCTCAAAATCTCTGCCTACTGTCTGGCGGTGAGGCTGGTCGATAGAGCGGGTCAATTTATCGGTATAGAAATCTATATGTGGCGAGGTTTTTGTTACTAACCTTTCGTCTATACAGTTACAATCCGAGGAGATCTGGCGGCTGCGCAATGACCGAGGTGAAGAGCTCCCAGTTCACTCAAGAAGAAGTGCAGGGTATCATTAAATCGGTTGGTGATTCTGCTTTTTGCCTTATCGTTTGGTTGACACATGCTCTTAATCGTGATTCAGTAAAGCTAGATGTGTGTAACTGCTTGCGACTAGGGATGAGGGGATAAAGTTTGAAATCCGGCGGGTTTCGTCACGAATTTTTTTCTCGGGTTCAGGAAATCGGGTGCAAAACGCGCGGGAATGTGGTTTCGGAGCGCAACGCGGATTTTTCCTGAATTTATTGATAGGCTGCTCTTAAAACAATTAACCCAAAGTTTTCGCGTTCCGCAGCGCTTCGTGTGGTATTCGGAAAGCTGAACGCGGTAGGCAAAAAACGCGCGAAACTGCGGGTTCAGGAACACGAAATTTCGCTCATCCCTGTCTGCGATTAGTCGCGCTCATACTTCCTGTCACCGTATTCGTGTCTCTTTATAACCAGTTGTTATGAACAGTAGTCAAGGCTCAATTACTGTTCTTCTCTGGGCCAAATTCCGGTCCGCAATTGCGTCTCGACACGCTTTGCGGCCGCTCGCGCTCGAGTCAATCGAGTTTCCAGCGCCAGAGCCGAATCGATATGGCTTTTTTATACTGTTTTCTCCAATTTTGCGGTGCTGAAAACTCTTCCGACTCGAAAGCGCGCGGCCGCAAAGCTTGTGGAGACGCATTTGCGGACCGGAATTTGGCCCGAAGAAGCACAGTACACATATTGGGGTTGGCGAAGAAAATTTTAGCGCCCGCGTCATGATTTCGTCCACCGTGGGGTTCCAACCTCTTGTGGAAAATGGAAAATCTTTTCGCATCCGCGGAGGATTTTGTATTAGGTTGATGCGAAAGTTTTCCGCCACATGACTGACGATTTTCAAGCCTCTCAGCGTTTGGTCCCTCGGCCGAGTGCGATATACCGATCGAAAGCTTAAATTCTTTTCTACCTGATTCTGTCCTAATTGGGGACAAAACCTGCTCTTTTGCGAAATACATGCTCTAATTCTGAAAATTTAGCTTCCTGGCAAAAGTAACGATTTGGTAATGGTGAAAAAAGTTTCAAAAACGTCTTGGAATATCTTAAAAAATGATTTGGCGTAAAATAGCCTGGAAAAATAAGAAAGCTAAGAAATTAAAAAAGCTAAGAAATGAAGTGAAATAACCAAAAATGCGATTTGGTGGTCTATAATTTCACATGCTTCTCCGTTAAACTTATCAAAACGAAATCAAGCACGATATGGAATGGAGTTCACCTAACTTGACCTATGCTGATTCCCTTATTGCAACTTTCAAGAATGGGTTAATGTTACCTTTTCGCGCTTGATTTTGTTTTGATAAGTTTAACGGAGAAGCTTGTGAAATTATCGACTACCAAATCGCATTTTTGGTTATTTCACTTCATTTCTTAGCTTTTCTATTTTTCCAGGCTATTTTACGCCAAATCATTTGTTAAGATATTTCAAAATATTTTTGAAGCTTTTTTTCATCATTACCAAATCGTTGCTTTTGTCAAGAAGCTAAATTTTCAGAAATTTCACATATTTTGCCCGAAGGTTCCCTTTCTGATTTCAATTTTGCTCAACTATTTCCATTTTGGAAGGGTGAAACATCTAACAGACGATATTGTCGTATGAGTACAATTTTTGAAAGCTATGACCCAAAACATTAAAAATACCACTCATTGCCGCATTTTGTGCAACATGTGAGAACTGAATATTATTGATCATTAACATTTGATCTCGCATGATGAGAAGAATTTCTCAAACAAGTGACTTAGAGCCATCAACAATCCAAAAATCATTGCGGCATTTTGTGCAAAGGCGAAAAATCAATATTATTGATTTGTATTTATCTATAATGACTGATGAGCAAAATTCCTCAAATCCAAGAAAACCAATCCCACCAGCAATCACCACCTCGCCGTATTTTTAAGCAAAAAGCTCGAAAATCGATAATATTGACTATCGATCGATGACGTGTCATTAGTACGAATTCGGACAAGCTCAGTACTTATCTCCGACGACCTGTGTTGATTGGCTACAGATTCACCCACTTACCCCGGTCTCCACAGCCATAGCAGAAAAATCAGTTTTCGTGCTCCACGGCTAATTTAGTATGTCAACCCACGATTTTGAGGTATCCTTCAAAGTTAAGGTAGCAAGTTCAAAATGGAATAGGAGCGACCTGCATCCATTTCCAGCCTCCTGTTCAAAAATGAGCTCCCTAGCTCAATTTTAAGTGTACCCGCAAGATCGTGAGCGCCGTCTGAAAAAAAAGAGATTAACAACAAAAACGCGCGGTCTTTCAATTTTTACTCGAAAACCAGTGAACCGTTCTAAACCATTTTTGAGTACATATAACAACTTTTTGCGCTCTTTTTAATGCAATTGAGCTCTGATTTCTGCGTTCGCTCTGAACTGAGATTTCGAAAAAGGGGTTGCGCGCGGGGCCGATTCAAAACCAAACGCTTCGCGCGCACCACAATTCAGTGTTAATCTTCAGTACTGAGCATCTTTGAGTGCTTCTGTTTACTTTGAGGTAAACCATCAAACCTGCCAGAGTTGACGGGGTGTTCGAGCCACCTTAGAACTAGATGATAGCGTTTACGGAAAATTTCGTCGGAGCGTAATTATTGATTTTAGCGGATTTTGTGATTTTGCCACTTCAGTTTTTTTTCTGCATGATCCGAAAAGTTTCGACTTTGAAGCTTCTGAGTTAGGTATAATGGACAAGTCCCTATTCAGTAGTTTTTTTCGTCAATTATCGATCATTATTTCATAAATCGACGAAAATGGTTCAAGTCAAATTTGCAAAAAAAAACTATCGATAACTGACGAAAAAAAATACTATTGAGTGAGGGGCTCAGCCATTATACTCAACGTTGAAGCTCCGAGGCCGAAACTTCTCGGATAAGCCAGAAAAAGGCTTGAGTTGAAAAATCATTAAGTTCGCTAAAAATCGATAATTACGCTCCGCTAAAGTTTTGCGCAAAAGCTATCCTCTAGTTCTAAGGTGGCTCAAATATCCTGTGAACTCTGGCAAGTTTGGTGGTTTATAAACCTCAAAGTGAATAGAAACACTCAAATATGCTCACTGGTGCAGATTACTACTTAATTATAAAATGTATTTTAAAAATGATCAGGCTTTGGCCCAAGCGGAAGGCAGCGTTAGACAGAAAAGAATTTATGCTTTCGATCGGTATATCGCACTTGGCTAAGGAACAAACGCTGAAAGGTTTAAAAATCGTCAAAGTCAACTGGCAGGAAACTTTTGCTTTAATCTAATAAAAGCATTATGTCCAAATCCTCCAATTTTAATTTTAGCCCAAAAGTGTCTACCATTCCCCTGGATTTTAGTCCACATTATCCCCTTATCCCCCATTTTGTCGCCCCACAATTTTGTTATTAGAATGGTAAGAGGAACGTGTACATTCAGATTGTACCTGCGGGTATCAGATTGTTTTGGATTGAGTTCGCTCTGAGTAAGTATAGTAAGCTTTGTATTTCAGGTTCTGGATGAAGTGATCGGTTTTGAGCTCGTATAACTATGCGGATAGTTTGGCCTGGAATAAGCAAGCCGTCGAACAGATTACTAAGAAACTTGTTGCGCTAAAGAGACCGTATAAATATATAGGTGAGCCTCCTTCTATTCTGAGTTTTACCTTTTTTTCTGTTGCGCTGTTCAATCTCTTGTAATTGGTGACATCTTGCATGAGGGCTTGTTTTGTTGATTGTTTCAGTGAATTCCGCGCTTTTGCAATCGGTAGCGGAACTGGTATGAATGTAAGCACCATCTCATACTGAAACAAGAACACTGATCGTGAGTTTTTATCGCGTTTCGACTGCTAATTGTCGGGGCTTTCCCTCTGGAATAATGCAAAGACTTGTTCTGACTTCTTTTCTACTAATATGATCTAAAGTTAGCGACATATTGACAAAATTGAGCGGGAAATGGAACACTGGGTCAAGAGTGCTATTATCGTGGATCTCGGCAAAGCAGCAAATCCCTCCCCCTATGACCGAAATTCGAGAAAATTTACCGGTCCCCACTAATTCCTGTTTCTAGGCCTACTTTCCACCATTTCCTTCATCAATTTTTATTTTCGGGTAACATTCTAGCGTCTCCTCTCCAAACGTTTGCTCAGACTTCACCCCTCCAAAAGCAAAATTTTGGCGATTTTCTCAGACCCCCGCCCCAGAAGCGTTATTTGTCTGTTTTTTTTTGTTTTAAAATTTAATGAAGAGTTAACACATATCCCAAACGATGTAGTTCTTTAAGAAGAGCAACTATTAAAAAAAAACAAGACATTAACAGTGAAATATATCACAGACGAGGCTTTTCTTGACGGAATATATTAAGCTGCCTGCGTTCGTGAATAACTTACCTATAGCAAAGGTTTTGATTATAGTGAAGACTCTCCTACATATCACTTCATCGCCTCCACTCTTCTCTTCCGCCCCACACTATAGCTTCCAATCTGAACTCATTTACAATTAAATACCCAACCATCCTGGATAGACGCTCAGAACCTATAAGCCTTATATTCAACCGTAAGAGAACCTTTACTATAATTTCAACCTTTACGATAGCTTAATTACGACAAGATTTTATGTTAATTGGACGGTATTAACAAAATCCTCGCAAAAAATACTTTAAACAGTGAATCTACCCCGGTCAGAATGGTTCACTTGGTCTCCCGGCGGAGCTCAAACCCACCCCCCCCATCCACCCTTGCGCAGGTCAGGCCCCCTGTGTGGATATCCGCACCCCGCGCCGTACCATGCCTCTGCACTTAAGAAAGTAATATTCTAGTTCTTGTATAATTCATTGCAAAAAATCACAGCGATGGGATGGAGCCTGCAGCGTTGGGCGATAGAAGCAGCTGTCTCCACTAGGTCATGCCAGTCGACTGCGATTCTCACAGACCATATCGTTGAGGTCGTTTGCAGCGCTGAAAACTGTTCAGGATGGTAGTATCTGAGCATTACTTTCTCACTCGCCTGTAACCCCGTACGAGTCACATAATGAAGAGTGGAACCTTAAAAAACATGAAATGATTTTGAGTGATAGCACTACTAAATGGAGTTCACGAAAGAAACAGCTCGGCTGAATGGATTGTAACTTTATATCCCTTATTTTAGCGTGAATTTGATTTCCGCTTATCGCGTGCGTCTGTGCGCGTATGCTACGTCTCCTTCTCCCCACTTTTTCTCGCTGTCTTTCCCCTCGCTCCGCCCAAACGCGCGAAGACAATTTGGCTCCGAAATCTAGCTACGAATGACCCCATTCCCTCTAGTATTCAAAATTTTCGAAAAAAAAATTACAATCCTCCCTCCACCCATTCCGAGCTAAAATTTTTACGGTCACCCTCGCTCCCAGTTGTGTCGGGGCGCGACCACTCTCCTCTTTGTATTGTTATCATTCTAAATTATCACATGTTTTCTCCCGTTCTGCTTTTAATTCCGTTACTCGTAGAGGTGGTGGTTTATGAGACGGAATTGCTCAAAGGCAGTGTTCATGATAGTCTTTGATTTTGAGAATTATTTGCTATATTGATTAAGTGGCCCCTGGTAGAACTATAATGAAGTAGAAATTGAGAAAACGCACTAGAAGTGCACGAAATCCTTTAATCTCACTAGGCCTCATGAGTCTCACAGGAACTGTTTGTTGTGACAATGGCATTGCTCCGTCCTTTCCTTAGGGCCCTAACTAATCCTGTTTTGCATAAAGTTTTCTTGTATTTTCGATTGACCCAATTTTCCCCTGGTGACAACCACCATGAACGTGTTCATTCAACCGGACAACTAGTCCATGTTATAGAATAATGTCACTGAAATACGACGGTTTGATGCGCTTCTCGCCGTTTCTTCGTAATTTTGTTAACACTTGGAGGCCAACGTATTGTTGTATGCGTAAAACTCGGGGACGAAAATCATCATGAACACTGCCTAACATTCGCGCTGGATACGTTTGAACGCTTCTGAGGTCGTAGATGACATGATGTGAGCCGCACGGTCTTACGGTATTATCTCGACCGTGTTTGAGCTGGTATGCTGCCTCAAAACAAAAAAATGGGGATAGACACAACCTGCTGGATATCACTGCCGGCAGGCCACGAGTTCCGTAGTCGAGTCTTTGATAGGTTATTATTAGGTTGACGCAAAAAGTTTCTGGACTTTTCACGACTTTGAATAGAAAACATTTAATCCAGAAACAAACGAGGCTCACCCAACAAAATAATTTCCAGCACATTCAAGGACCCTTCTCCACCGAATGGGCAGATCATGAAGACTCGTAGAACTCTGGCTGTTTTGAGTCGAAGTATTCTTCTAAGGCCATTTTGACTTCGTCATCGTTAGTGAACTGTTTTCCATCCAGGAAGTACTGCGTCTAGCGGAACAGATGGTAGTCGGAAGGGGCATGATCAGGGCTATATGGAGGATGAGGAAGAACTTCACAGCCCAGCTCCAGCAGTTTCTGTCGGGTTGTCCGAGATTCGTCTGGCCGAGCATTGTCGTGAAGAAGGCGAACAGAGTTCACGCCAGGGCGACTGGACCTGGGCTGGGAAGTTTATACTCACCCTCCAAATAGCACAAATCTCGCCCTTCCGACTACCATCTGTTCCGCTTGGTGCAGCACTTCCTGGATGGAAAACAGTTCACTAGCGATGATGAAGTCAAAATGGCCTGGGAAGAATACTTTGACTCGAAACAGCCAGAGTTCTACGCGTCGGCAATTCATGGTCTACCCAATCCGTGGCGTGGCGAAGGATATCTGAATGTGATGGAAAATATTTTGCTGGGTGAGCCTTGTTTGATTTTGAAATAAATCTTTTCTGTTCAAAGTCGTGAAAAGTCCGGAAACTTTTGCATCAACGCAATACTTTGATCATTAGAACGTTTGGAAATCCATCCTTGTGGCGAAGAATCGATTTTGAAAGGCATGTCCCACCGGTAGTACACGTGGTACGAAAAGGTAGTTAACGCGTGTACCACACTTGATCGCAATCGGTCTTCTCGTGGCGTCAAACAGGGAAAGAGGGGCAGATCAGAGGGAAGACAATGCAGCGTTATTGGCCGCATAAGTGGCATCGACCATTAGCTCCACTCATCCCTTCCTCTGATCTATCCTCCTCCTCAATGTTTGGCTCACGAGGTGATCGCACGAATGGGTAAATAGGTCTGTAAATGTGTAGAAAGAGTAGTAATACAGATGTGTTGTTTCAGTATCGTGGCAGTATCGCTGGGAAACGAAGAATATGCTTGTCGTTGTGTACGTGTATGCATTGGCGACATCATAAGCTAAACGGGAGGTAGAGTGATATCACTTGGCAGCTATTCGTCTAGATATATCTGCCGTTCATATTTGTGGCCTACGTTGTACTCAAGATCATCATCATCATCATTATCATCATCGTCATTTTCATCATTTCATCTTCGAAGTAGACGTTTTTTGGTGTTGTAGTGAGCAAGAAGAATGACTTGGCATTGTTCACAATTCATGAAAATGTATGATCCAACACGCCTTCTGAAGTACGGTGTTCTGTCTTGTCGAATGTAGTGGAGAAGTAGTGATGGGATAGTAGGTTACTTTCTCACATCTTGGCATTTTAGATGCACGATGTGGTGAGGTATTTTCAACAGTATTTTGTCATTTTCTCAGTTATTATTTTGCTTTGGTTGTCATTGATTGATATGTAATATGTATTGCTGTTCGAGCTTTCCGTAGGGTAAGTAAATATGACCAACGAAATTAACATGTATTGTATAGCCAAGCCATTTTGTGCCGCCGTTTCGCGCCTTTGCTCGCCGTAGCCGCCGCCGCCACCGCTCCATACGCGCATTTGCCACCCTGTCGTGGGATATGATGTGTTGTGTGAAGTAGGTCACTATCATTGTTGTTGTAACCGCGCGTATACGCGTTGGTTGATTGATCAGTTGAGCGCTTCTACTACCTATTTTCTTCCTCGTTCATCGTTCGCTCCTTGATGTACCGGTTCTGTTATCGAAAGTTTTATTTCTAAATTGTTTTTTCCTCATTTTTGCACGAATTTGAATAAAGTTTATGAATGAGTCGTGGTCGCGGATAGAATGAACTTTCAGAGTCAGCAGTTCTAGGCATAAGTCGGAACATCGAAAAGGTTTGATGGGAGAAGTTCTATCCGGAACACTACCAGTGTAGTTGCAGTTGGTGGCGCGACGCTGCCAATATGGAAGGATTACTTCAGTTCATTACTAAATCGTCCAGCCCCATCAATACCAGAGCTCCCGCATGTTCAGAGAGCGCTTTACGATCTCAGTGAGGGATCGCCGACTGAGTCTGAAGTTTTGAATTGTGTCCGGAAAATGAAGAATGGAAAGGCAGGTGGAGATGACAACATCAGTGCTGAAATGCTGAAAGCTCTTCCCCCGTCTGGGATTCGTGAAATGACCAACACCATCGGTGCCATATGGATGAGCGGAAAGATACCCGATTAGTAGAGACATGCGATCATCTTACCTCTTCACGAGAAGTTATCCGTTACGGTTCCCAAGAACTATAGGGGAATTTGTTCACTGCGTGTCATGTACAGGGTTTTGGAACGTATCATTCTCGAGCGACTTATCAAACATCGTGAAGGAATGTCCAGAGATGAGCAAGCCGGGTTTTCGACCCGGAAGATCGACCATCGATCAAGTGTTCGTCGTGGAAAGGGTAACTGAATCGGGGAAACGGTATTCAGAACCATTACAGTTGACCGCAATGTTAATAGGACATGGTGCGGTTGGGGACTCGCACTAAATTACGGTAGAATCTGGCACTTTGCCAGATTTCGTCATCGATCGGCGCCAACCGTCGTTTCTCTGCTCACGAGAATATCAGCTGTGGCTCTGATCGATGACGAAATCTGGCAAAGTGCCAGATTCTACCGTAATTTAGTGCGAGTCCGTAACCGCACCATGTCCTATTAACATTGCGGTCAACTGTACAACTTGCTTTTTTGGGCTTTGAAGCCGCATTCGCCTCTCCTCATCGTGATCGATTGCTCAACGCTCTGCGAGCCGTTGGAGTCCCGGAAAAGTATGTTCGGCTAATCGAGGACATGAACAAAGAAACAAAATCAGCAGTGTTGTACACCTATCGGATTCACATCAGCGTTCGAGGTGAAAACAGGAGTAAGGCAAGGAGCTGTAGCAGGATCTTTTACCCAACTTCTCCGTTGATGACGTCATGCGTTGAGTTACAGAACAGTTTCCTCGGACGTGATACTGGCAATATCAGGACGCCTCCTTGCCGACCTGGAGCGCGCCCACGACATTGTGCGATTGTGTTATTCGCTGAAAACAACGCAAAACTGCAAAGGATTGTGAACTCTCTCGTTTCGATGTGGTATGCCGCAGCCTATGGACTTCGTCTTCGTCACGACAAATGCGAGCAGATGTGGGTCTCTGAGAGGCCTTCAACGGGATTCTGTGTGGACAGACAACATATCGAACTGGTGGACGATTTCTGTTATTTGGGCTGTTTGCTGAAGAACGATGGTAGTTATGCAGCGGATATCCGACAACGATGTGCGAAAGCTACGTCTACATTTAATTCTCTAACCAAGCGTTTGTGGTCTACCACCATCGCGATTGAAGTCAAGTTGAGCGTTTACCTAACAGCCATTCACCCTATCATGGTGTACGGATCGAAGACGTGGGAAGCGCTCAAAACGCAGTTGTAAAGATTAGATTGCACAAAGAGGAAGCCGTTTGGATGTTTGCTAGAATATTTCTGGCCGCGAGTACCTCATAACGAATACATCTACCAGGAAATCGGCGCAGAACATCAACGCATGACACGAAGGAGGTGCCAGCATCTTCCAACGCCATCTCAAGCCGCAACGGAAGGTCGACTTCGACTGTTTGGACATACTCTAAAAAGATAGCCGGATTGTCTAGTTCAACACGCTCTCAAGATGCTCCCGAGTCTCGCCTGGACACGGCCGCCTGGGCGTAGACGAAAGTTCTGGACGGACGCGGTTGAGGAGGATTTGAAGTCACTCAGCATCGAAAGACAGTTCAGGCACGATGTTTCGTTTCGCAGGAAATGGAATAGTGACAGCTGGATGGAATGTGTTCAAACTGTGGCTTAGGACCGTGACAAATGTGCACGGCTGACTACTAGACAGCACACCTTCGCGAATATGCGGATTTTACGTGGTCATACTCATACTTCCCGCGAGAGTAAATATCAGGCGTATCGATTTTCGGTCGAAATCGATGGTAAACATTCCGTCCTGTAGCCTGTCAATGGAAGTATGATCCATGCCTAAGCCAAGTTGGCGATCCCCAGACGAGAAACTCCCTGAGAAATGTGTGCTCGTGTCTGTGTCAATCACATAAAAATTGAGTTAGCATAGTTTCCAAATTAGTTTGAAGATTCGTGAGTGCTGATAAACGCACCCAGGGTTTGGTCTGCCCTGGTTCCTTGAACACCGTCTAGAGTGTAGTCCATTCTAAATCTGGAACTTCCGTTTTCTTTCATCAGACGAACTTTATTAACTTTGTACAGACATAAGAATAAACATATCACATCCAGAAGTCGCACACTTGAAAACCTTGAACTATTCGCGGAACTAAGGGTAGAGGTGCACTAATGGTATAGTACGAGGGGACAACCGCATTAATGTCCGTCTTTGCCCGGGAATCCGTTGTTTCCAGGAACTCCTGGCACACCGGGTATTCCTAGTTGGCCTCTAGGACCATCATACCCAGCCTTTCCAGGCGCTCCTCGTCCGCCAGATGTCCCGGGTTTCCCCTGAGGTCCTTGCTTACCCGTCAGTCCACAAGGGCCTGATGGTCCCGGCCAACCTGGTCTGCCAACTATACGCAGTGCAGACTTTCCTGGTGCACCGGGTTCGCCAGTGGCTCCCTCACATCCCGGGGCTCCTCTGTCACCGGGTGGACCTATGCTACCCCTTCGGCCATGTCGTCCAGGTATTCCAGGTTGACCCGGTGCGCCTGGTGGTCCCTTTCTGCCGATGGGACCATTAGGGCCAGGGGGACCAGGTGGCCCTACGGGACATACAATGCATGCTTCTGCGGGTTTCGCGGATCCCGGAGTGAGTATTTGGCCATCGTATTCCATTCCGGACGCTTCAATGGAAGCTAATGGTGGTTGATGTGCAGGAGGCTGAGGTTCCGATCCGGGTTCACCATCGATTCCGGGTTCACCTAAATGCAAAAAATTTTAACGCGTAAATGTGGTTTATAAGTTAGGACAATATATGAAATTTGATATATCATGAAAGAAAAATATAATAAAATTGATTGTACAGGGCACAACAGTATTGAAAAATGCGAGTTGAAAAGTGTTCATAAAAGGAGGGACCAGCTCGGCTGGCTACAGGCTATAAACGGCGAAATTCACATGTTTCCTACGCGTGCGGGTGCGGAACGGAGGTTAGAGACAGTGAGAGAGCGGAGGACAGACGGAGGCTGAGGCTCACGCCTCGAATGATGTAAATTACAACGTTTTATAGAGGGTAAATGCAAAGCGCGCGGCGCTCCAACTAAGCGCACGCGCATGCTTTCCGCCGCACGCGTCGCATTCAGCCGGGTCAAAAGGGCCTGAGGCTCCATCCTTTCTGTGCTCAGTGCATTCGATCAACAAGCGGAAATTTCGATTCTAATAGAATTTAGAGAGAGACTGACCTGGAATACCAGCAGGTCCTGCGTAACCGCGCGGTCCGGGTGGTCCCGGTGGACCAGGTGGACAACGGGGTTTGATAGGCTCGCACTGGCACCACTTTGGAAGACTGGCGAAGACAGCGCTACGTCGTGGTCGGAATATGGAGGTGATCTCTTCAGGCGGTGGTGAAGAGATTGAACTCGGGGTCAGAATCGTCTGAATTCGCATCACATCTGTCCACGCAGAGTCGGTTTCCACGCGAAATGCGTGAATCTCATCAATCACCTGAAGGAGTTTGGATTTTTCATCCGCAAAACCACACATTTTTTACCCATTTCGCCGACCTTGGCTCCGGGTCGGTCTTGATCCTCTTTGTTCCTAACCCCATTCAACGCCTGGTAACGTTTGATCAATTTTCACTAAGGTTGTTCTAACTTTAATATTCACTCGCCAACAATGGTAAATTGTTTCGAGGGATTCAATAACGTTCCTAAAAACCTACATATTCTCATTCGCTTTTAAGCCAGTTCTGTGGCATACTGGCAACTTTTCTACTGATGGGTGCGCGTAGACCGGCGTTCTCTCACGGTTCAGATCCCGCAATCTGGAAGCAATTTCTAGATTTCACCGAGAACCTGTCGGGAAGGTGCCGTACCAAAGCCGAAGCCGAAAGATTTGAAGGAGAGTCAAGGCGGTGTTTAGTTTCTGCCAAGCATCAACGCGGCAACTCCGCGATTTTGCCGCTAGTATTTCGTGGTTTTGTCACCTTACCAAGATTCGAACCATCATTCCTCACCAGCCTTGTAGTCCGCCGCGTTATCGACTCGGTTATCTCCGTTGACACCGTAGGGCGCTCTCATTGCAATGATGGTCGCGATTTTGCCGCGGTGTTATTGCGGTGAATTCGCGGCAGACTTCTCGGAAAAATCGCGTTTTTTTCGCAGTATTTTCACGGCCCGCGGTGTTTTCACGTGAAATTCTCGGTAAATTCCAAGCAATTCCTAGCAGAGTATCACAAAATTTTCCCATTCATCTATTGGCGAACGAAAATGTTGGAATTGTTTTTGTCGGCATGATCTATGTTTGTGGGAATGCTTGAAGGCTCCCATCAGAAGTTTTAAACTAACAAAAAACCAAATGGCTAAGATGTGGTACCACCTAGATAAGAGCTGCTCATGTAGTCGATGACGGTCACCTTTTTCGTTGGTGTGAATGTGATTACCGTTGCGAGAATTGTTTTCTGACAGTACATATTGTTCACAGAAAGAATTAATATTCGCTTAACGATGAATATTAGTTGTTGTTTTTTTTTGGCGTGAAATGGTGTTGTAATAATTTTTCTTTATTCGACCATTATCCTGATGCGCAATTCGGCAAACTTCACAGAATTGTCTAACATAAGGAATGTTGAGACTCGGGGTAATTCTAACAATCTGGTATTGCCTGCAAAGGGAGAAGAATAATCGCTCTGGACTGAAGACGGAGTTTGTTGTTTCGAATTCCGATTTTCAAATCAACAATCATTTCTAGAGATGATGGAGATTTTCATTCTAGAAATAGTTTTCGAATTAGAAGAAAAAACTTGGAGAAACGGAAAAATACAAAAATCCTAAAAAGCCTATGAACTTGCGATCCAGACTTTGTGTGTTAGAATGTGAGTGTGAAAACTCTATGATACCGACTTCCCGTACCGTAGTGACAAAAGTGAGGAAGTTATGTCTTACACAATACACATTTTTCGATCACTAGCCAATTTTTGTGGAAAAAAAATTATAATAGGTACGGTCGGAACCTCAATTCCTGAGATGTTTCATGAACTTTTGAAATTCATGAATTGAATTAGATGAGATATTTCAAGAAAACATATTTTACAGAAGGAATCCCTTTTCCTAAGCACAGTCGACGCAGACTTGTTCATTAGCTCTGTGTGTTTTTACGCGGCCTGCGTCTCCATGAATTTCTGTTCGGGGTCCGCGGTCTCAATGTTTTCACAGAAATCTGCGTCTCTATCTGTTTGTGATCTAGACAAAATATATTGAACCGCAAGACAATTTTGCGTCTACTGTTTGGTTGCCTCGAAAAATTTGGTCTAGCGAATGGACGGAGCCGCGGCTGTCGATCATGACTCGCGATCGAAATTTGCTGAGCAGCTGTGTCACGAAAGCCGATTCCGTCTACTCGATACAGCAAATTCGGTGATAGAACGAAAGGTATGAGGAATTTTTTTTCGGAGGAGTGATTTTTCGAACATCAATACTTTTAATTTCTCGAATCAATAAGCCTCCAGAATAATTTTTTTTTTGGGAACAATAACACATATTACGGGAGTTGAAGAAAAAATTTCGCCCACAAGTCGAAAATTCTGCCCACTACGGAAATTTCTATAGATTTCTACGAGGGTGCGAAACGATCCCAAATGTCCCCCGGGGGTTGAAACCAGTTGGTGGGCAATATTCTGACGTGAGTGCGGAATTTCTGCTCCATCCCTTCTCATTATGTGTAATCGAGCTTATTTTGTTTTCAAATTTTGGATAAATGATAGTTCGGATATTGCATTTTTACAATTTTTATGAAAAAAATAAATCGAAAATGGCTTTGTTTCTAAATTCGCTAACGAATGAGTGGCTCGAAAAAAGAAAAAAAGTTCTACATCCGATTGAATAGAATAGTCGAGTAAGTAGATCTCAAGTGACACTTCAATAAATTTTTAAACAAGGAGTAGTTGAAAATCGAATATTTGTACTGTACTTGAATACTTTGATGGTCCAAATGGACTGAAACGTTTCAGAACAGAATAATGCAATGTTTCAAATGAACTATACTCGGCACCGATGTTGATTTAAATAAACCGAATAAAATCCGGATAAGTCGATTACTCTAGCCGAATACTCTTTGAATAATCGCACCATTCGAGTTTGCAAGACATTCGGCTTTCCAAGGATTCGGCTCATTTGAAGAGTAGAACTATCTATTTATCGAATATTAGTGAATTTAGATAGTGATGTCGCCAGATTTGGCCAAAAGAAGTGCTCAGGACTAATCCTAAATTATTTTACAAGAAAATTTCAAAATTTTTCTAAAGATTTTATATCTACTCCGAGATTCGGATAATTTGAATTTTTCATTTAATTAATCGAAAAAAAATTGAGAGGTCTTAGTTAAATGATATATATTCATGGAAAAATTTCAAAAGGTCATATTTAAAGGCAGTGTTCACGATAATCTTCAATTTTGAGATTATTCCCTATATTGATTGAGTGGCCCCAGGGTAGAACTGAAATGACGTAGAATTTGAGAAAAACGCACCAGAAGTACACGAAAACCTTGAAGGCATCGTTCACGATGAAAACTAAACTTGGGTTTTTGACGTTTTCGTGTTGTTATATGCTTATAGTGACTAAAGATTGCGAAAAGCCCCCTCAAGACCGTGAACTTTTAAAGAAAAACCCATTTCAAGATAGCTCAAAACAAATTTGAAGTTACCGCCGATATCAACTTGGGATAGTTGCGCGAAGAACGCACGGAACAGTTTTACGATTCGTTCTTTGGAGCAGCGTTGGATACAATTCACCGAGGACGCCATTAAGACGAGCGACCATTTTTTCTCGAACGAAATGAAAATGGTTGCTAACCTGCTGCGTCCATTGCTGTCAGCTGCTTTCGATCGACGTCGAACGCGAAATCGAGTAGCGTCTGCATTGCGCTCTACGACGCGTCAACGCACGATCGCCGGCAGCGACCACTGAGTTTTGTTCCTTGTAACAACGGATCGACCCCAAGGCCGGCCCCCAAACCCAGGAAGGCTTTTTAAGGTAAGCAAATCTTCATTCAGAGGCGATTTCGAAACTTCAAAGCGTTCTGAGTGACATTATTATGGCCCACTACTCCGACTGAAGGCAAAAGTTGGAATTCGGTTTTCATCGTGTACGATGCCTTTATGTATCACCCCGCCTCTTTAGCACCACAGGAATTGTTTGTTGTGACAACGAAATCATTTGTAGACAGGTCCTTTGCAATTTTCTACTTTCTATTTCTCCGTTATTTCCTTAGGGTCCTAACTAATCCTGCTTTGCATAGTTTATTCTTTTGTTTTCGATTGACCCAATTTTTCGCCGGTGACAACCACCATGAACATGTTCATCCAACCGGACAACTAGCCCATGTTATAGAATAATGTAACTGAAATACGATCTTTTTAATGCGTTTCTCGCCATTTCTTCGTAATTTTGGTAACACTTGGAGGCCAACGCATTGTTTTACGTGAAAAAGTCGGGGAGGAAAATCATCGTGAACACTGCCTTTAGAGGCAGAGTTCACGATGATAAGGTTGACCCTTTTTTGCAAAAACGTAAGATGTGGGTTCCTCTAGGTTTATAAGAAAGGAAGTACGACAAAAACGACTAAGAAATGGGTGAAAATCTCGTGGGCCAGCCAACCCAATGATCTTACACTACCGCGCATGTTTTATTTGCGAAAACGGCGTTTTGCGGCATTTTTGCGCTCACAAAGCGCCGCATCGCCATAACTCACTTAAAAATTTGACGAAATTAGATTTTCAAGGAATTTTCGTGTTCCTCTCAGTCAGGCAAATGCAGCGATATGTGTAGAAAGTCTTTTGGACTCCGGTATTTTGTTGAAAAATACGTTTTTCTATCTGAAATTCACATTGACCACAGATCAAAACATGACAGATGTCTGCAATCATGACCGTCTGATCAGTTCATAGTGAGATATTTTGTAGTGCAATTATGCAATTTTCTATGAACTTCTGGTGTCTGATTCTACCATTTTGTAACACTATAGTGTAGCACTCAATGACAGCAATTCAGAACTGACTTCCAATTTGAAATCGGACTACTTTGAAGCTAGTTATGGTGATGCGGCGCTTTGTGAGCGCAAAAATAACCGCAAAACGCTTATTTGCAAAAAAAAATGCGCGGTATTGTACATACGACAGTTGTCCTGCGTTCTTTTTACCGTGGGAACAGGCACTAAATTTTAGAATGTTATTTATCGCGAAAGGTTCTAAAATCTCAGGACATACATTGGCCTCTCTTATTTCCAAAGAATTCCCGGTACAGGAACAGAAAGCAAGCTCACCTAAGATATTTGAAGCGCGAAATCTTCTCCTCGACGTCAGGTTGGATGCGTTGTCCGCAGTTTCCCGGAACACACAAACATGCATAATTGAATTTTTTCGGAGATTTCTCTTTACAGTTTTGCACCGCTATTTGAGTGCTCTGTGAGGGCTTTCCCCTGTTAACCTCTTCTCAATGGACCTACCTGCCCAACAACATCGAAAAGTATAATACGGTTTTTATCGTGAGCATTGCCTTTAAAGACACAGTTCAACCTCAGAATCGATTTTTTCGTTTTTCTGCCTATCTTGGAAAATTTTACGCTGATCACAATGGTGTCTCCAGAATCGCTCAGAGATCACTACGAACGGAGTTACGGCTCCTCAAATATTTTGATTTTGAACGGCTAGGAGTTCGCGGACGAGTTGTCTCGAGCCTGCATTTTCTTGTTATTCGCAGCCATCGTTCTGAAGCAGGCCATAATATAAAGTCAGGCCGAAAACAAATCGAATAACATACATTTTGAATAAAATTATTCGCGCGTCTCTTCCCTATTGAGGTAGGAATGCTGGCAGTGGGCGTTACCCATTTTTTTCTTTCAAGCGGGCGTGGCCGACTTTTTCCTAGCTTTTTCTCGCTTATTTGAGCGAATTGAGATTTCGCGCTTGGCAGGGTTGCTATAGGTGGCGACCGGACCCTAATATCAAAAATTACCTCTGAGGTTGGACTGTGCCTTTAAAGACAGTGTTCACCATGAAAATCGTTTTTCTGTTCTTTCGCCTATTTTGAAAACGGTCTCACGCTAATTACAATAAAGTCTCTGGAATCTTATAAGACCTTCTGAGAACGGAGTTATGGTCCCTCAAAAATTGAGCTAGGGATGCATGGTGGACGAGTTGTCCGAAACTTGTAACTTCCGTCTTTTGCAGGCGATGTATACGAGCTGACCTGAGTATAAAGAAATGCTGAAAATGAAGGGAAGAACGGGGCTATTGATCGGATACCATCGCTCATCTCACGGTCCAGAGCTTTAACTTGTTTACGTCAGAGGGCGGGTATTGCGCTTCTGGGGTTTGCGTTGCGCTCAAAGTGGCAGCTTCGGGCTCTGCCTGGCTCGTTTTTTTGCATTCTTTCGATGTCAAAGTTACAGTGCACCCTCCACTACCTATTCCTAGTGGAAACTGAACCACATTTTTCATCGTGAACACTGCCTTTAAAGGCAAGGTCCGGTCAAATTTTGACACCACCGAAACTCGCGTTAGATAGATTGGGGTGGCCTACCTGGACACCGTCTGGAATTTTCACAAACTCTAAGTCAGTACTTTTGAAGAAAACAGCCTCAAAGTCAGGGATTACGGTATTTACAGCATGATAATCATAGCTGGAATGACCGATAATTACACTGCAGTTTTGAAGAATGCGTGGACGACCGCTAAAATATGGACGATGGCCACACTTTTCTGACTTTCCTGACACAGCGGTTGACGGAAGCGGCTGGAATAACTTGGAGACGACCGGTTTTTACGCAGTTTTCGCATGTCTTCTGGGACTACCTGTAGCATGCGCACCGATTCAGCGGGAAATTTTAAAATCGAAATTCTGCCCGGACCCTGCCTTTAAGAGATCGTCCCGTTCCTGAATTTTGAAGAGGGTTTCTTCGAATTTTTGAATCATCCCCAAGCAATAGTCAAACGTTCTTGTCTAGATGAAGCGGAATCACTCAATCTACTTCCGAAAGAATTGTTCAAAATATTTGAAATTACGAACTATCAATCGAATACTTCCGGATTCGAATTTAGACTGTATCCCGCTTAGATGAGGTCGGGCAGAGCAAAAAGCAAGGCGGTAGGTCATGGCGAGTTCAATTTACTTTGACCGGCTGAAATCAAGCAGGAAGGCTTTATGTGAAGCTATACGCTATTTTCGGGTTGCAAGAAATAATGTTCGACGCATAGAATGATCACTTACCGTATCATGTACAGTGCGAATTTCAGACAGTAGTAACGGTAGGACAAGAGCACATGATGAGATGGCGATAGTAGCACAAATACCGGCCACCCAGGCGATCACCCGCTCTTCACGTAACAACATCGCCACCCGTGTAGTTGCCGAAGTGATGAGCACACTGCCCTTTTAACGCGAAAGTGACTAAAGTAACGCCCTCGAGATCGTATCGGCCACGGTTCTTCCTTTGATTATGCATCACGATATGTGCAGAAAAAGTACAAGACGACGGAACAATGTAGGTACCCAGCAAAAACGTGTGCACCGACACTTTCTTCAATCAATTTTTCTGAGTTTACGCAGGTAAAACTGACGAATCCGCAAGGAGTGTAGCAATTCGAGGTAGGATGTATACAGGTAACGGTCTGCTTCAGGAACCTATATACCACAATCCCACAATTGGAAATGTGGAAGTTCTGTGTGTCATGATAAACTTGTTCGTCTCACCAGCTTCTGCGTAGCGACTATGCGATGTCCTGCCATCGTGACGCAGGCGCGTCACACTGGGTTTCTCTGAAGTATTTTCAACGTCTGCGGCAAAAATATGGATTTGTATATGTGAAAAGTGCATAGAAAAAGAATAGCCAGTCACCTTCCGAGCAGATTCCATCAAGTTTGCAGTAATCCGTACCCTTACCTCGTAAGCTTATTAGACGAAAGTTGTTGGCTGAAGGATGCAATTTCGCTGCAAGAACAGCCATTGTCCACTATCGTGTATTCAAATCTTCAGGTGTTCACTAGCGAATTTCGACATTTGGCACATGCAACGAATGCCGAAAAAGTGAACTTTTTATCGTCCCAGAATCACATTCTCTCAGAATTTAGAGCCGCGGAATTACGCGGAGGGTGGCATTGGAATTTTGAACTCCGTAACTCTGAGGACCCCCATCGTTCTTTTTTTTTGAATTACAATACCCGCGGTAAGTTTTGTAAAAAAGGGGAGCATTTGGCAAACTTTGCAAAAAAGCTTCCGATGATTGTAACTTTTTGAACGAAGACGTTTTCCAATTCTGAAAACGCCATCATTTTCACAGCTAAAATTCCTACATAATAATGCACATTGTGGACCGAAATTTCCTGAAATCGCTTTGTTTTCGTGTGAAATCGTTTTTGCTCTCGTTTCACAAAAACGTCGCGCGCGGCAAAGTGCGGCGAAATTTTGAGTAGTAGTTGTAATAGGAGAGCAATCTCTATGTTTCCTTCGTCAATCATATGAAAGTGGGGCCATCTCGAGATCTGTACATATTGAATTTTTCAAATTCTTCGATAAACACGCTCGGGAGCATCCTGAAAAGTCAGAATTTTGTTGCGAAAGCCCCAGACTGATAAATGGAGGATTTCGAACCTTCAATCTGCACAGATCTCGAGATAGCCCTACTTTCATCTTATTTATGAAGGAAGTGTAGGGATTGCTCTTCCATTACTTGTACAACTAGTCCTCGTTAAGTTTCACCGCACTTTGTCGCGCGCGACGTTTTTGTAAAACGACTGTAAAAACTATTTTACTCGAAAACAAAGTGATTTTGGGGAGCTTCGGTGCACATGGCACTTTATTATACACGAATTTGCGCTGCGAATATAATAGCGTTTTCTTAACCCGAAAACGTCTTCGTTCAAAAAAGTTACATGCATCGGACGCTTTTTTTTTACCAAATTTGGTAAATGCTCCCCGTTTTTACAAAACTTAGCGCGGGTATTGCACCTCATGACGGAAAAAATAAAAGTTGAGGATTATCTCGAATATGAACATTTGAAGATTTACATCTCGTATGAATGACTAAATCGTAACTTCGAGCTCAACGTTTTTCTCTTAGATATGATAAAAATTGTTTGAAATTCTCACATTGTAGTCGCCTAAACCTGATCTGAATCGTCTCTCCTGAAAAATCCGAATTAGAGATTTGTGGTCGAATACTGCCTTCCGAAAAAAATATGAAAAAAATTTTCTCTTCATTAAAGTTTTGGAAAAGAGAAGTTTTTAGATGCAGCGTTTCGTAAACTTGGATGATTGGCAAAGTCCTCTGGAAAAGTGCTAATTGACATTCCGTGACGAATAATTTTCCGTTAAAAACCGGGATCATACTTTTCGCGACCAGCGACATTGCATATCAGGCATAAAGGGTCTGCAGAGTTAAAGTAGCGGCGTCGCTAGCAGCGACGAACAGCGTTGGGTGGTACAATATCAATTGCATTCAGTGACCAGGACGACCAAAGCGGTGTGGAGCGCGACTGGGTGGCACTGCAGAGTGTTTTGACGCTGCGACGACCCTGCGTCACTGCCAGCGAGCAGCGACCGACGCGGTGACGATAACGGTCGGAAACATTTTTGTCGCTGCGTCAACGGCGAAGCTCGGAAACCAGTCGCCGGTCGGTGCAACTCTGCAGACCCCTAAATAGAGTTTTGATCGATATTGACGGAAAACACCACGTCGCGTCGCTCGTCGCTGGAAGTATCATCCCGGCCAAAGACAGTGTTCGCGACAATTTTCGTTTCCAAGTTTCACACTTGGAGATAACACACGTGCTCAAAATTGAATAGATTGTATGACATAAATGAAAGACTCAGAGTTGGTGGTATGAGGGAGTAACGAAAAAAATATTCTTGATGGAATTAGACAAATAAGGGGTTGTTTTCATGTAGCCAGGGTGGACGAGTTACACCGCAGCATGCCCGCTTGGTTAAAATAGCGGAGCTAGTGGTAAAGTGGTTGTAATAGCAAAGCTAATCGACTGTTACGGCGTGTAGAAGGACGCCTACGTCGTTGGAAAACTCACTGACGACCAAATAGACTGTATTGGAACAGTCAAACTGGACGAGTTTGTGTATGTGGGTGGAGTCTGCGATACTCATGGGCGGAGTCCACGAATTTTTTTGACTCGATGCTGCTCTGCTCAATTTTGGGATTTTTGACTTTTTTGACGCTTTGAACGGCGTAGGCGTTCTATTTGGAGCCATGCGACCAGATATGAGCGGAGTTCCGCGTTTCGAAATCTGCAGTTTCGCGCATTTTTTACATTCCGCGTTTCGAAAACAGCAAAAAACGCTGCGGAATGCGAAAATGTCGGGTCATCTGGAAGGGAAATACATTAGATGATTTGCGATTTTTGCCGCGTTTCGCGTTCCGAAAACAGCACGCGCATTTTCAGGCGTTTCGCGCCCGATTTCCGGAACCCGAGAAAAAAATTTCTGCTCCGAAACCTGATTTCCGAAATTTCATATTTTTGTTCCGCTCATCCCTGCACACGACCCAAAGACGTAGTCATCTCAGCAACTTTTTCCAGCGCATCGGATGTCTTCTGAACAAAAGCGCTCGGGGTCGTGTGATAATAAAATCACGATGAAACGGGGAAAAACGCCCTTAAATGTTGCGTACGTTGCGCGAAACAATAATAATTAAGGCCTAAAGGTAAGAACGGAGCAATAGAGAGTGGGCAATTCAAACAATTTCATTGTCACAACAAACAGTTCTTCTGAGAGTAAAGAGACGTGATGAGAGTTCAGCTGTTCACGTACTCCTAGCGAGTTTTCCTCAATTTCTTCGCCATTTCCTCTCTTTTCAGGGACCAAGTAATCAATTTGGCGAATAATCTCAAATTTGAAGATTATCGCGAGTTATGCGTTCAACGGAGCAATTTGAAATTTTCGAATGAAAAGCTTTGTCCAAATCACCTCATTTCACAGAGCCACTTGCTTTTCTTTGTTTTTTCACAAAGCAGCATTCCAAAAAGCCTTTCGGAATTCGAAAACCCCGCTTGGATGATTTTTCCTAACATGATCATTTGAAAACTACAGTGAATATGGTTTTTCTGATGAGTCGTTTTGTGTTTCCGACCTTGAATTATTTTATAGAAAGCACTTTTCAATAATCCAAATTATTCATCTCCTCTTTCAAATATTTTTATTCCAAACGGATGATTCATTCGTTTCGAATAATTCTCGATTCCCCAGATTTACCAGTTAATTCTTTTTTCGGCGAACGAATAGTTTAGTTTGCCATTCATTCGATTTGAAACAAAAAATATTCGGTAATTTTCCAATTGATTCCTTGATTTTTTTCACAAAGTAGTTGTAGTGCGTTAAGGTTTTCGAATATTAATCGCTAACGATTGAGCAGATTTTGTCATCGAATATGATGTGCTTCTCTGGGCCGAATTCCAGTCCGCAATTGCGTCTCGACACGCTTTGCGGCCGCACGCTCCAGGGGCGGAGTCGGCTTTGGCGCTGGAAACTCGACCGACTCGAGCGCGCGCGGACGCAAAGCGTGTCGAGACGCAATTGCGGACCGGAATTTGGCCCAGAGAAGCAAAATATGTTATGAATATCGCTACCCAATTTGAACAAATAAACAGTACCGTCAAAAAGTATATTCCCATGGCCTTGCGTTGAATAAGGTTTTTGTACATGGCGTGCCCTTAGCGAAACTTGATGAAACTTTAGTATGTTATGGGGCTTCACAACCCTTGCTTTACGCATACAGAATATTCGTTTTTGAGCGAGCAGTTTTTGAATATGGAAATTATTGATCATTTTGTGGTATTATTTAAAATAGGGACTATTCCCTCAAAACATGGCTATCACAATTCCAAACCCGTAGCAGTTGTTTGCCATTAGAAGTTCTCCTGAACTGTAGTATGCACTTGAAAGAAATTATTCTCTATCAAAATTTTTTTAAGAAGTAAATTCAAAAGAAAATTATGCAATACTGCACCTGCAATACCCGCGCTGTTTTGTAAAAACGGGGAGCATCTGGCAAACTTGGCCAAAAAGCGCCCGACGAAAAATGAAAACTTTTTTGAGTTCTGAAAACGTCATCATTTTCACAGATCAAATTCCTACCTGTTTATGTGACTTGTATGCCGAAACACCGTGTGTTTTACGGGCCGAAATTCCCTTAAATCGCTTTGTTTTTCAAGGAGATCTTTTTGCAATCGGTTTTCAAAAACGTCGCGCGCAGCTAGGTGCGGCGAAACTTCAAGCAGTATTTTTACAAGTAAAGGAAGAGCAATGTGTATGCTTTCTTCATAAATTAGGTGCAGGTGAGAGAATCTCAAGGTTTGTGTTGGTTGAATTTTCGAAATCCCTCACCTAAGAGTCCAGGGTTTTCGCAACAAAACTTGGACTTTTCAGGTAGTTCTCAAGCGTGTTCAATGAAGGATTTCAAAAACTCAACCAACACAAACCTTGAGATTCTCTGTTCTGCACCTAATTTATGAAAAAAGCATACAGATTGCTCTCCCATTACTTGTACCAGGTTGTCCAATAATTCTTGTCCGAAAAATTTCAAAATTCTACAATTTTCCTTAGAAGTGTTATAATATCAGGCAAGTGTAAGAACCTTCTAGAAGGTTCTCCAAACTTCTATGCTAGGGTATATAAGGCGCAGTCGCCGCGTCTAGCTACCAGTACAAGCTAAAATGGACCAAGGTCGAATTCGTAAGTTCGTGTACTACGAGTGGCTGCAGGGCAACGACACGGGCACCGAGGACCTGGTCACTGGGCATGAGACCTTGGTCCTCTACGACAACGTCGCCCGCCGTGCCGTCTGAATCCCGCGCGGAGAAGAGCCGCCGACGACCTGCACCCGCTGAAGATCATGCTCTGCTGCTGGTGGGACACCAAGGGCATGCTGTACTTCTAGCTGCTCCCGCAAGGCAGGACGGTCACCGCCTCCATCTACACCGACCAGCTCGAGAAACTAGCCGCCGCCATCCGAGAAAAGCGTCCCGACGGGCCTCGATCCACCTGCTGCACGACAACGCGCGCCCCCACGTGGCGAAGGAGACCCAGCAGAAGTTGGCGACGCTCGGCTGGGAGACGGTTGCACATCCGCCGTATTCCCCGGACCTCACCCCCTCCGACAACCACTTGTCCCGCCCGCTGGAGCACCATTTGGCCGAAAGAAAAATCACCAACTACGACAACCTCAAATCCGACATCGCGGACTTCTTCAAGTCGCAGCCCCCGGAGTTCTGGGCGAAGGGCATCGGCGACCTGCCCAATCGATGGGCCACTGTTGTGGATAACTGTGGTGATTATATTGTTGATTAGACTTGTTTTTCAATAAAGTTGAAAAAAATTAAAAATGGTCAAATTTTCGGACAAGAATTATTGGACAACCTGGTACAATCACTGCTCAAAGTTTCGCCGCGCGCGACGTTTTTGCAAAACTATTGCAAAAACTATTTCCTAAACAAAGGGTGGGTGTTTCGGCATACAAGTCACATATGTAATTAGGTACGAATTTGATCTGTGATTATGATGGCGTTTTCAGAACTCAAAAAAAAGTCTTCATTCAAAAAGTTCACATGCATAGGACGCTTTTTCGCCAAGTTTGCCAGATGCTCCCCGTTTTTACAAAACTTACATAGCACGGGTATTGTATTAAGTATATCTCTTTGACGTCATCGAAAGAAAGCGAAATTCGTGTACCAGTTGTACTTTGTCAAAGCTCATAAAATAAATTTTTTAGATCGGTTCTCAAGCGATTAATTTTTTAGGGTGAGTTTTCAAAAATATGCCAATATCTGTTTAATTTTCGGTCCTCGGAAAAAATTTTGATAGAGATTAGTTTTTCGCAAGGTTATATTACGGTTCAGAAGATCTTCTCATGGCCAACAACTGCTACGGATTCGGGATTGTAACAGCCACGTTTCGAGGGAATACTCCTTATTTGAAATATTACCACGAAGTGAAAAATAAATTCCATTTTAAAAAACTGCACGCTAAAAAACCAATTTTGTGTATGTGTAAAACAAGAGTTGTCATGCCCCATTCATGCCCCATAACATACTAAAGTTTCATCAAGTTTCACTCAGAGCAAGCCAAGATATGTATAAAAACATTATTCGCGGAAGGCCATGGGAATAGACTTTTTGACGGCACTACCTAAATCTAATGTCTAATACTATATTTGACCCCGAGTGGAGGAAAGTGATAGGTCTCTTACAAGAAATTAATATCGATTTGGTGATATTTTCAGAATTTCCATTAGAGTACCTGCCAGTGAGAAGAAAATCATACTTCTACTCTAGTTTTTTCCTATTTTAAACTAGTTATATGTCATGAAGTGCAGTCCTATGCGCCTTATCGGGTAGAAAACGTGTCGAATACTGAAGAAAAGGTTCACACGCTCGAGAAATCTCAAAGATCTCTAATACATCATTCCTGCAGTGCAGTTGTGACAGATTACTCGAATTCCTCAGGGGAAACCGTTTCTTCACAGCCATGCGTAATACTGTGGGCACGAAACTCTTGAAAGTCAGCACCCGGACGAGAGTCTGAAGTTCTGATTTTTTTTCAGAATGATTTTCAGATTATTCAGTCATTGGCATGCGATATTATCATCACTATCTCATCGCTTTCGCGCGTGAAAAGACAGGTATAGCTTTGTCGTTTTTCTTCCTTTTAGTATTACTGAGTTCAGCCTTTACATGTCAGAATCTTTCATCCCATCCAATTTCATCATTACCTACTCCACCTAACCTGAGCTTGGTGTTTCTGTATAGTTTACAAAACTTTCTTTTATTTGTGCTTACAAGGGAACTACTATAAGTCATGGTAATCATTCCAAATGAAATGTACCTTTCCAGGACTATTTTCGGACGAAAAGTCCGAATATGCCCATCGCAGTTGCCTAGACCCACTCTGAACGAAGTTATGCGCGTTTTTAAAGCTTCGCGACAAGGTAGAATTTTTGGGGTATTTTTAATTTTTTCCCGGATTACGCTAAAAACAAGTATGTAGGGGTAATCTGGGGTGCTGAACGCGAATCTGGAATTCACTTGTCAAAATTTTAAGGTTTACTGTAGGTTACGGTAGGTAACATGCCATTTAGAAGGCAAAACCTACCTTTATAATTCGAGAATCGACAAATGGACATCGAATTCGTATTCAGCACCCCAAATAACCCTCACACAGAAACTCTGAGAGAAATCTGAGACTTTGACCAAACTACCGTATACCCACCGTAATCTACCGTAAGCTGTCAAAATTGATAAATTGACATCAGATTCGTGTTGAGCACTCCAAATAACTCCCAGAAGCACGATTTGAGCCATATCTGTCGACACATTCCGGAAATTGTCAAAAGTCGATTTTGCAGTCAATTTTTCTGCCGGTGGCAAGTTTTAAATTTAATTTATTTTTATTTTTAAATATAGTCGAAAACTTTGAAAAAACGACAAATAAACCTCGGATTCGTGATCAGTACCCCAAATAATCCCCAGGGCGAATTTTGTGTCAAATCTGGAATATTTTTCTAAAACGTTTCGAGAGCCCTCTAATTGGTACACATAAACGGTCCAAAACGCTGTCAGTCTGCGCAAAGTTTGGAAAATGTTCCTTCACCCAAACTTTGCCTAGGGGGGTAGCTTTGGGCGCTGAACATGAATATGAAGTCCGTTTCCGAATTTTCGCAGGAATAATGCGCTTTCTGGAGGGTACAATAGGTACGAGAATCAGAGAAAAAACGCCTAGAACTTCTTTTAGAGTGGGTCTAGGCAGCTGCGATGGGCTTATTCGGAATTTTCGTCCGAAAATGGTTCTAGGAAAGTACACTTCATTTGGAATGGTTCGTATCACTCATAGTAGTTCTCTTGTTAGTTTCCGACAAAAAAAGGAACTGCAGACTGCTGCAATTCCTTTGTTTTTTCCCTTTTTTATTTGCTCTGCCAGAACAGTACTACGCCACACCACCATGAAAAGACGCTGGAAGATGCGGTCCCTCGCTACATTACCTACATTTATGTCTATTGGACTATTAAGGAATAAACTTGAATATCTATCCGGAAAACAGTTCGTCGTCGACTTCTCTGCTTGCGAATGATGACAAACAAGTCATGGCGGGCGCCAGCATGCCACAGGTGGTGTGTTAACAGTGTGTATCGACTTTTTCGCACACTATGGACGCCGCCTTATATGAGGGCAGAACCCATATTATTTCTGATCTTTGGAGTTCTCGGAATTGTACTGTAGTGTATGCCCACTGTAATCTGATCGCTATTTCCATGACTGCGAAGATTTTGTTTTAAAATGTTCATATAGTCGTGCCTTCGTGCTCCAATTTTATCGAAATCTTCGATGATCTACCGTAGGCGTGCAGTAACACTGCCCAAATTTCAGAGACAACACTGACTAAGGACTGTTTTTAGCTTTCCGTGGAGATTTGGAAAACCATGCTGTCGTTGCTGTCGGTCTGTGACAGTACATAATTAATCCGTGCTTGAAATTCCCTAAATGGCTGTGGGGATTCCACAAAAGAGCATTTTCATTGCTTAAAAAAGGTTCAGGAATTTCTCGGGATGTTGAGAATTTTTTTTCGGATTCGGCTCAAAACTTGCATCTGGAGGTTATTTTGGGTGCTGAACATTAATCTGGGGTCTATTCCTCGCCTGACTTAGGGTTAGGGAAGACCAAATGTCTTTTAACTGGCGTTACTTACCTTAAGATTTTGAAAATCGAAAAATGGACATCACATTCGTGTTCAGCAGTGAAATTTTGAATCAAATCTAAGACTTTGACCGAGCTACCGTATACCCACCGTAACCAACGGTAATCTATCGAAAATCGATAAGCGGGCTGCAGATTCGTTTTAGGCAGCCCGAACACCCTCTATGTACAACTTTTGAGGCGATTTAATCGTACCATTCTCGAAATCGTCAAAAGTGGCTTTTTTCCAGCAAAATTTCCCCCAGTTCGAAGCTTCGGACCAACTCAGATGGAATTTTCACGAATATTGACAAATAGACCTCAGATTCGTGATCAGCAGCCAAAACAACCCCTTAACAAGTTTTCAGCCCAGTCCGAGACAACTTTTTTGAAGATCCTGAAAATTGTCAATCGTTTACCCCTTTTATCTACTCAAAGCTATGGAAACTCCCACTTTTGAAAATCTCCTATAAATAAAAAAAAACGATCTTTTCAGGCCTATAACTTAACTCCTGTAATTCTCTGAGTCATTTAGGGGATTTGAAAAAACGGATTATCAATGCTGCGCCCCATACCCACAACTATCAACACATGCTTTCATAAAAGCCCATCCCAAATGCAAGGCAAGCCCTAGTAAGTGTAACCAAAATTATGCTGTTCAGCCTAAGACCGTATCGAAAAGAAGTTTCGTTCTGAGATCCATTGCCGATCTGGGCTTTCTCCGAAAATTCTCATGTCCAAACAAGTCAGTAGGCAACCTCCACATACTTTCTTCGAGTCCCAAACACTCGTTTCGTCTTGTTTCAAAAAGCTATATTTGCCGCCACCGCGAAAGTATGAAAAGCGAGTTCGGATTCAAAGGGAGAACCATTGATACGCTATCAGAAATCGAAACATTCCCGTGGAGTTTCTGAAACAGCGCTACTTATAACGCTATCTCAGATGTTTGATATCGGCACAAATCTTCACCGCTACCATGGATTCATCTGGATTGCACCCCACTCCAACTAGGTTTGCACCACGGAGGAGTTTCCCGCCTCGTACTCCAACCTAGATCTACCAGCGACAAAGTGTGGAGGCGATGGCGTAGCATACACGCCCACGCGATGAACGGAAATAAATTTCACTCCGAAATAGAGGATACGTGCACCGGGTTTGCACCTCCAACACGGTGCGCAAAGTATCAGTAACATCTACGACGACTACACATAAAATCATATGTCGTATCCAAGTTTAACTATAAAGGGACATTGGTTTGCTGACAAACCCTGCTGGAGCAAGTTCATAGGCCAAATGGCAGCCCTCGAGAATGATTTCAACTAGTGACAAACGATGAGAATGGAACTCTTTCCCCCACCTTCCTCCTTCTCGAACCTTTGCTTGGAAGCGCTGCTCAAGACTCGCTCTAAACACTTAACCCATACCCGCTTTTTCAGACCAGTCGGCCACACGAACACCTTAAGGCTCGCTAGCGTTGCCCACCTATACCACTGCGACTAGTCTACACTTTGACAAGGCACGCATGACTGTAGACCAAAAGCAAGTTGTTGTGTTCTTTCTGCCCAGTTTCCCTTTCCCGCATCACTTTTTATGAAACTTTATTGATCGTTCCATTATTATGATCAGAGATCGCACCTAACCAAAAAATCATCAATGAATCAATGCATAAATGCAAAATACACACATAACCACGGAGGCACGCCCATCGTGAACATTTACAAGATCAATAGATCGCAAGCGAACTTCTCCAACTAGCACACAAGTATTATTACTATTTTATACAATGGTGAAGTCAGGGTGACAAGTCGAACACAGTTAAACTGCACTCGAACTCGTCATAGAAAAACGTCAGTGAAGAACAGGAAAGCACTGATGAGAGGTATCGTGAGGTCAGTAGACGAGTATACAGGTGTACAGACGGTCGTCAGTAGGTTTACTTCGCCTTCGCCTTGCCGGCCTTCTTTGGTGACGCTCCTCCAGCTTTGTAAGCGGCCATCTCCTTCTCGTATCGCTTCTTCTCATCGGCAGCCATCTTCTCCCACTTGGACTTGTCCTTCAGCTGACCCCACTCGACACCGGCTGCCTGAAAATTCAAACTGAATTACACAATACCACCTTTCAGCTTATCGTTGGTTATATCCTTTCAGATACATTTTTTTCACTCAAACGCTAACGTCGGACGGGAACGAGATTCTCATGCCGTAAAATAGCGTGTTTCACTATGTCGATTGCGTCCAACACTACTCATTGTACGACACCATGGAAATTTTTGCTACCTTGGCGAACTCATTCCTGGACTTCCTTGTTTTATTTTAGACTAAAGTTACATGATAATTTACGTATAAGGAGATTTAAACGACAAAGCATTTCAAATTTAGGCTGCGTTTCAGTGTGTACAGACAAATTGAAAGAATATTGTTGCGAATTTTTTTCCATGATGTCGTAGAATGAGTAGTGTTGGACGCAATCGACACACCAAAACACGCTATTTTACGGCATGAGAATTTCGTTCCCTGTCCGACGTTAGCGTTCGAGTCATTTTTTCTCCCATGGAAACCTTCTAGACTCACCCCTGGATTGGCAAGGGAAAACCGCGGGTTCGCGTGGAGATTTTCGATGGAAAACTAGTCCCCGGCGAGGCCGAGCTCCGCCCACTCATTCCCGAAATCCCCTCCCAAATTTGATCGAAACTAGGTGAAGGGGAACATGGGAGTACGAGGCGGAGTTACTCCCTCCAACGTACGCGTTACGGTCCGATGAGTGCCCCGCGCGCGCAGCGATTGCGAAAAAGCCGCTGTTTGGAAGAATCATCGGCACCACATATGACAAAACGGTTATTCCCAGTGACATAGAATGAACGCAGTTGAGTGAATGAATCTCCAGAACATGCCAGTTTACTTGATTGCATTCAACCACTGGGATGTCGCGTCGTCGCCCTTTCCGCCGCGTGCGACCGCACTCGCTGCTAACCGTCACGACGGCTGCGGGGTGTGACTCGTCCATTTTCGCAGGGTGTTCCCCGGTTTCGGGGTGGGGGGATTGAAACCTCATCGCTTCGAAAAAAGCTTCAATCCCAATTCTGGTTGCTTATCAGTGCCTTGATCTGGAGGTGGTGGACGAGTTGCCCGTCACCCCCTAAAAACACAACTAGACCGATTTAGTAAACTTCAAATACCGTGCGGTACCGATTGCCACAAGGGCATGAAATGACGATATCGGTTGCATTGCTATATCAGACCGACCGACTCAAACTCTCAAATGAAAATTGCAGAGTATTTTATGGCTCCGTGGCAATCGGTACCGCGCGGTATTATTGGTCTAGTTTCCTTTTACGAAATTCTGCGGTGCGGTGAAATGGGGGCACTATCCTAGACGAGAGGGGATGGGGGCACTCAGGACCAGGGGTCTTATTCGCCATCAACCCGCCGGGGAGTCGAAGGGTAGATGGGGTGAAATTTCAGTACAAAGTGCGCGCTCCATGGCCACCTCTCGCCTCCCTTGGCTTCCCTCGCGACCGCCGGAATAATTCTTCGAATAGCATAGCTAAACAATGGCCGCTTCGCGATGGAATCTTTATATTTTCGCAGTGATATCGATACGTAACCATGGTTGAGCAGGCCGCTGTGACGATTTTTGACGCGGCTACGACCCCCCCATTTTCCTTTTTCTAGCTTTATCAAAAAAATCTAGCTTTATTTAGAGTCAAATTTTGAAGACAAGCGAAACTTGTGATAATACTTTATAGGATCAAGTTCGATCGCGGCTGACTACTCAGAACGTCGGAGGGCCGCGTCCTCGTACCCACCACTCAGCGAGGCGGGGCCCCCCTCCGCGCCTGGCGCCCAACAGGTCCCCGCCCCATGACTCGTAATGGGCGCGAAGCCCGGACATCCAAGCGAAAGGGCGCGGGGCCCGGGTAGAACATCTCCGCAGTGTCATCGTTTAAATGATTGATTCTTTGTATAACAATCTCCGGGAACCAACTCTCTCATACCCTGGGCGGGTGCTCTACCTTTCTCCAAAATTTTCGAAACCCCACGGTGGGTGTCCCATTCAAGTATTTTCGATAGACCGGGGAACTTACCTTACTGCCACCGCGCGAAGTGCGCGATGATGTAAGTACTTACTCGAGGCTGCCTGCAGTGAACTTATCATAAAATTGTGCTCCGTATGTGGCCCGGGTTTGATTCTAGCGTTCAACGTGTAATACGATTTGCCTGAGCGAACATGTTTTCCTCTGTTTTGAATTTTCCCTGCAGGACCGAGCTAACGAAATTTGGTGGCGCCCCCGCCCCGCGCCTGATGATTCTCCGCTCGCAAAACATGGCCCCCGCCGCTCGCACTTGATCGGAAATTCCCGGGCACACGGCCCTCCGACGTTCTGAGTAGTTGATGCCTATTTTTCTCCAGGTTTTACGATCCCCCCCCCGAATTTTCATTTTTTCCCAAAATTTTCAAAAATTTTACGACCCTCCGTGGTGACCGGTCGCAACGCTGCTCAACTCCTGCGTAACAGTTTGCATTTCCATCTTACATGGTGGGTTGATCTGCTCCTCTGCCGCGCGCGGTATCATCCCTTCCGATTCCCTTTGACTACCCTCGGTGGGTTGTTGGCGAATACGACCCCAGGACAAGTCAGAAATGAACTGATCCACCGATCGGTAACGCTACCAATCGACGTATTTCTATAGAATTTTAATAGCAACAATGCTTGATCAAGCATTCTAAATGAGTTTTTTGGTTTCTATGAGTAAATCCTGGGTGTCCCCGTCTAGGATAGAGCCGAAGTGGGCGTGGTCAAGTGCCCCGTCGCTGCGATAGAACCGCCCCAAGCTTACTGTCGAGGAAGGGCTATTACGAAAACACAAAAAATCCTGGACAGTCAAGCACATAAAATTTTTCCAAGTTTAGAACTCGTTTCTGGGGGAGGCGGTCATTGCTGCGTTCTGCGTCGCCCGTGCTCAGGTACTCAGGACGACGGCCGGCGAACCTTTCCCAGCTGGCCCGCGATCATTATTTGCATCATTGTTTACCTCAAGCATGTCAGCCCGGCACCACGGCAGAGAAACGCCCCGCCTCGGTCCGCCGCAGTCTGCGGTGAGGAACCACCCTCCCCGCGGATCACGGCGAAAACCGCCCCTCGCGCGCGGCGGGAAGGGCGGCGGCGCGACATCCCAGCATTCAAGTGAAATCAAGTAAAGTTGCATGTTTTCTTTCACTATTTGTTTTCACTACTTGTTTTCACTATTTGAGTTGCTGTGTGCGTTTTATGCAGCTGACGATAACGTTTTGCCGTATATGGTGCAGATGACTCTCCCACACGACGGCGACTTTTCCGCGTTCGCCGCGCGCGCGGCACTCACCGGGCCGTGACGCGTACGCACGCAGGTGAGCAATGTCATGGAGCCATAAGCTTGTTACGACGTGATCATTCGTGATCACTATCAATTGAAGATGGCGTGGCGTATTTTGTGGTTCGCGGGCGAGCCAATATCCGCGCTGCGTGTACGTCGCATGCAGCATGGTTCGCCGCTGGCCGGCACCCTCGAAATGTGGGGCGCCGGCCGTCGTTTTCGGCATAGATCTCAGACAGTCGGTGGTACTCGGACGCCGCCGATGCGGAGCTCGGACGCTCCCACAGCGACGTCTGGCCTGGAGGACGGGCGCTCACCGGCCACAGAACCTTCTCGGACGCCGACCTCTACCAAATTTTGACCGTAAGCGCCCTTTCACGCTATTGTAGGCTGTCGGTTTTTCGTGATGCTTTATCACGGATTGCGAAAGCTGTTAGGAAACAAGCCGCAAGGCCTGTTTCCTACAAAATTTACTTGGGGGCATTGAGCCCCCAGGATTTCCTTCTTTATTGGGCCATCTGGGCAATACTAATACCTTGCATTGCCCTTTGACGACCATGAATCGGTCGACCACCTAACCCCCACGCGTCCCGTATACAGCGCGGGTTTGCACTAATCCTTCAACATATACTCTCGTGTTGGTCGCTTGACGGTTGTTGGTCTGCGTCCGGTCTCGCTAGGGGCTACCGGTCAGCGTCTCTCATCACACTCACTTCAAGGTGCGCTCACCGGACACGACACCTAGAAGTCGGCGTCCGAAGTACCACCGACTGTCTGAGATGTTCGCCGGCCGTCGTCCTCAGTACCTGAGTGCGTTCTGCGTCGCGGTTGGTGAGCGTCGCGCACGGAGGAATGAGCGGCGACGCGACTTTCCAGTCCTTGGGTCGTATTCGCCATCAACCCGCCGGGTAGTCGAAGGGTAAATGAGGTGAAATTTCAGTACAAAACGCGCGCTCCGGCCACCTCTCGCCTCCTTGGCTTCCCCGCGCCCGCCGGAATCGCATAGCTGAAGAATGGCCGCTTCGCGATGGAATTTTTATCTTTTCGCAGTGATACCGATACGTAACACAGTTTGCATTTTCATCTTACATCGTGTAAGATGGGTTGATCTGCTCCTCTGCCGCGCGCCGTATCATCCCTTCGACTTCCCTCGGCGGGTTGTTGGCGAATACGACCCTTTTCCACACAATGGTGAGGTTTTTCGCGTTCGCCGCGCGCCTGACACTCACCGAACCGCAACGCATACTCACGCAGGTGAGCAATGACATGGAGCCAGCATTGTGCTTAAATGCACGGAAAATTTTGCTGTGAGAAGTGGCCTCCTCGCTGGGATAAAACCGCTTGGGGCTTCATAACACCTGCATAGATCGTGAAGAGGCTTCGCGTTCACTGTTGAAGGATTGGCGCAAACACGGTGCACCTATGTTATAGCATATGGCACCGAGTTTCCCGCCAACCTGCAACAGTGAACGCGAAGTCTCTACAAGATCCATACCGACGTTAAAGGGGAGCGGTCATTTGCTCACCCGTGCACGTTCTGCGTCTCGCGGTCGGTGAGCGTCGCGCGCGGCGGGAAGGGCGGCGGCGCGACATCCCAGCATTCAAAGTGAAATCAAGTAAAGTTGCATGTTTTGAGGCACTATTTGAGTTGCTGTGTGCATTTTATGCAGCTGACCATAACGTTTTGCCGTATATGGTGCAGATGACTCTCCCACACGACGACGACTTTTCCGCGTTCGCCGCGCGCTGCACTCACCGGGCCGTGACGCGTACGCACGCAGGTGAGCAATGTCATGGAGCCACGTTAAAGTAGGAACTTTGAACTCAGATGCAAAAGCCTGACCACGAGACCGAGCCCTGGTAGATACCTCAACTGGAACTTCACCGCAGCTCAAAAAATTAGCTTGACCAACCATTTTCAACCCTCTGCTCTCTTCAAAAGCCTGCTCAGCCTCATTTCAAACTCGCAGATCAAAGAAAATCATTTTAAAAATTGCACCACTCCACCTGGACACATCGACGACGCTCATTCCCGGCTTGCTGAGCTTGGACCGGTTCTCGTTGAGCCAGATCATGTAGGCGGACTGAGCCCGCTTCGGGGCATTCGGGTCCTTCTTCTTCTTTTCGGCCTTCATCTTGGGCGATTTCACCTTCTTCGGCGAGGAAGCTGCGCTCTTCTTTGGGCGACCCATTGTACAATCAACTGAGCTGAAATAATGAACATTACTCAGATCCGAGGGTTAAATAGAGTTCACATGCAGATAATATCAGTAGCGGACAAGAGTGATTTTTCTCGATTATTCTACTGCAAAACAACCAAGAGAGCGGTTATTAGAGATAGGAATAGGGTAAGGTTTCGTCAGAGTTTACCCCGACAAACCTTACCAGACAAGGAAAGAGTTCAATGGGAACGAAAAGTAGCCTGGCCATGCAGTGACCACGATCCATTATGTACTAAGCCTCAACTCGCGCCCTTTCCGACCAGGGGCGGGGCTAAACGCGAGAGGGCGTCACACCCTGGCACGCAGACAACGAGTGCGGCAAGACATCATGCAAGGTGGGAGTGTGACAGACGGCGAAAAAGGCGCGAATTCAAAAATTGGCCAGATGCCACCGAGAGGGCTTTTCAAATAACAGATGGCTTGTGAGGACAGATATGGGATATGTCAATAATGGGATTTGGTATGGGACAGTAACTCAAGGTATTGTTAGGATATAGTGAAGATTCTGGGAAAATCTGGCGAAATTTCGATTGGAAATGATTTATTTTCACTTGAAATGCAGTATAACAGGGAGATTCGGAAACATTTTGATTTTTTTCTTTAAACACAATATTATCCTTTTTTGAGAAATATACTTTTCCAGAATCTCATTCACATCCAATTAGTAGATTGATGAAGGAGTAGTTTTTTTAGAGAAAGAGTGGCAAATCACAATTTTTTTTTGTAGTTTAAACACATTTTAAATTAAACTTTCTGCAATCCAAGGTTTTCAAATTAGTGGCTTCTTTGATTTACCCCTTTTTGAAAACTCTGAATTCATAATGTGATCCGAGTTCGCATGAGCCTTGAAGTATTATTTTGAATATGACCTTCCCGAAATTTTCGATTTTTTCTTGTTCATGGACAACCTTTCACAAATTTTGAACGAGTGAATTTTTACGAAATCATCAAAATGACAAACTTTCGGCATTTTAAGACTTTCAGATTATTGACTTCTTTGATTCAAATTTTAAGAAAAATCTCGACTTCACAATTGATTCGGACTTCGCAGGTATCCAGCAAAATTATCTTGGAATACGGCCTCCTTGAATTTTTCGTTTTTTTTTTGCTCATAGACAGACAATCTTCCACAAATCTTGATTGAGTGAAATTTTATGAATACTTCAAAACAGTTGAACGACGGATTTCTAGTTTTTCGAACGGGTTTTTCCTAGTTCCAGAAATCATTAGCAAAGATTCTTTCGAAACGACTTTTTCGAAACGTCCAAATCAACTTTTTTGGAGTTTAACTTTTACGATTTTAAAATAAAAGAAATCAAGAATTTCGATTGAAAGGTTTTTTAAGTAATTGTATATTATGATATTTTGAAAGACTAACATGTTCAAAAATGGGCAACAGATCGATCGGTTTTTTTCCGTGGATTAATTTAGCTTATGTTAGCCAGCCACAATTTTTTTGCAACTCAAGTAGTATTTTGAACTTTCAGAAATTCAAGTTTATCAAATTATTGACTCTCTTGAATGAGTCCTTTAAAATTTCAAATTCATAACTTATTTCAAATTTGCAGATACCCTGCATAATTATTTTCGAAAATGGCCTTCTTGAATTTTCCGATTTTTTTTCGTTGAATGAGTCAAGTTCTTTGGAATTCCTCAGAACAGTAGAACAATCGATTTTCAGATTTCTAAACGGATTTTCTTATATTTGGAAGTTATTAGCAAAGATTTTCTTCAAACACAATCCTTTCGAAACACATTCCAGATTAACATTTTTTCGGGTGTTAATTTTATAAACATTAAGTTCAAAAGATCAAAACTCTCGAATAAAAGGTTTTTTCTTTATTCTTCAGACATGTTTTTTTTATTTTTCGGTTAATGAACACGTTTCAATATGAGAAACAGCTCAATCGATTTTTTCGTGGATTGATCTAGCTTATGGTAGCCAATCAAGATTGTTTTGAGATTTCGATAGTATTTCAAACTTTTAACATTTCAAGGCTTTCAGAACAAATATAGACTCCTTTGATTTATCCCTTTTTGAAAAATTCGAATTCATAATTTAATCAGGAATCGCTGGTATCCGGCAATTTTTTTTCGAATATGGCCTTTCTGATTCTTCCGATTTTTTTCTGTTCCTAGACAACCTTTCGCAAAACTTGAAAAATTGAATTTTCTAACTTCAAAACAGCAGAAATATGGATTTTCTGATTCTCACGCGATTTTTTCCTTTTTTTTTGGAATTTGTTAGTGGAGGTTTTTTACAAAGACCTTCTTGTAACGTCCGAATCAACTTTTTTTGGAGTATAGCTTTTTACGATTTTTAAGAAAAAGAAATCTAAGATTCCGAGTGGAAGACTGTTTTTTGATAATCGATTACCACGTTTTTTTTGAATTGCTTATGGATGGAACACGTTTAAAAACAAGAAAGAGCTCGATCGACTTTTTGTGGATTGGTCTAGCTGTCTATGCTACGATTTTATGTAATTTGAATACTTTTTAAAATTTAAGACTGAATTTCAACGCTTTGGAATTACTGACTTCCGTGATTCACAGCTTTTTGAAATTTCGAAATCATAATTTATTCAGAAATCGCTTAGGTACCCAGCAAGTTTTTGCATATGGCCTTTCTAAACTTACCGATTTTCTTCTGTTCCTAGACAACCTTTTGCAAAGCGTGGACAAAAATAGCAGAACGATGGACTTTCAGATTTTTGAACGATTTTTTCCCATTTTCGTAATATATAAGTAAAAGTTTTTATACACGATCTTTTCAAAACAATTTCCAATTCAACATATTTGGAGTGTAACATTTTAAGAACTCTGAGTGAAAAACGGAATCTCCGAAGAAAAGGTTTTCTAGTACCGAGTTAGCACGCTTTTTATTCTTTGATTCTTTGATTGATGAACATGTTTGAATATAAGAGTCATCTTGGTCAATTTTTTTCGTGGAGTAGACTCGGCACTCACGATTTTTTTGTAAATTGAATATCATAGGACTTTCAGCGTTTCAAGATTTCAAACTGATTCACCCCTTTTTGAAAATTTCGAATTCATAATTTATTCCGAATTCGCATAAGCTAACATGATTCTTTGAATACGACCTTCCCTATTTTTCCAATTTTTTTTTCTTGTCCATAGACAACTTTCACAAATCTTGGACAATCGAACTCTTTTAAATCTTTAGAATAGTTAAACGATTGATTTGTACAATATAAAAAAATTTCCCATTTCAAAGTTTCCACCAAACTTTCAAAATTTCAAGGTTTCAAATCTATTTTGACTTCTTTGATTCTTTGGGATTGGCCTTCTTAAATTTTCCTTTTTCTCCCTCATAGGAAACCTTTCACATTTAATGGATGAGTGATTTCCTTTTAAAATCTTCAAAATAGTAACAACTATCGATTTTTATGTTTCTTTTTTCGCTATGCCAATCCAGGTTTTGTATAGTGGAATCGTTTTTGTTGGCCTTACGTTTCGGCAAGCTCGCCGTTATCAGAGGCCTGAAATTTCATCGAAACAGGTTATTCACGAGTTACACGGGCAAGCGCGTCTTCGCCTATTGCGAGTATCAACGCTTCACAAGAGCTTCAGAAACTGAACAGGTCAAACACCGATACTAACCCGCCTCGATTCCACAGCAGCCAAGCTCCGCTACACTTCGGAAGCGACTAGAGCAAGTGAGACACCATTGAAGCTCCTAATGTCAAAATTAGCGGTGACAGTGGGAAGAAACAACCATTTTACAATCCACATAGCGGGATGAACGGTAGAAAATCATTCGTTATCGTTATGCACTCACTGCGATTGTTTAGTTTTGGATTTCGCTTCAGTATGTAAAACGCCTCAAGGGCTTTCCTGGCCGCGATATCAGTTTCGTGGTGGAGAATAGAGAATTCTTGGTCCAGTGTCATAAACTGAATACGCTGTGGATGAAAGTTGGAAAGAATGCAGGGTTGAACGATAGGCTGCTTAGGAGACTCAAACTGGATACATCAACCTGCCCAGTTTTTTATAGCTTGCTAAAAACGCACAAGCTCTCTTCCGAAGACATGCAGTCTTTGACGGCCAGCACTTTTAAAATAAGACCCATAATAAGCTGTGTGGGTGGACCCACAGATCGCATATCGTGGTTCCTGAATAAAATTGTTGGACAACTGCTCATCCACGTACCGTCACATCTGTCTAACACCAGACAGTTTCTGGATCGCCTACGAGCCTGCAGAATGGAGGAAAGCTGCGTGATAGAATCTTTTGACGTCACCGCACTTTACACGAACGTAAACAATCAGGAAGCTCTCCAGGCACTGTTCGAGATGCTTGATGAGTATGGCAGAACGATAGTGACGTTCGGTCTGAGCAAGCAACAAATCATGGTTCTCGCGAAAGAATGCCTAAATTGCAGCGTTTTTAAGTGGTGTGGAAGCTACTTCACGCAATTAAGGGGCCTCGCCATGGGCCAACGGTTAGCTCCGGTTTTAGCGATTTGCTTCATGAGCAGGATAGAGAAACCGCTGCTGGAACGACTGCCCACTATGTACTGTCGCTACATCGATGATTGTTGTGTTATAACATCAACACAATCAGAAATGAACGAATTGTTCAATATTCTGAACCAACAATCCGAGTACATAAGATTCACACGAGAAACCCCTAGAAATCAATGGCTCCCCTTCCTCAATACACAGATAAGGCTCTCCAATGGTGTGTACAGCGTAAAGTGGTATCGGAAAATGAATTCTAAGAACATCATACTTCACGCTAGGTCAGCGCACCCTCAAGCCGTCAAGCGAGCTATCGTACGCAATTTGTTTAGAACGGCTCTAGAGGTGTGTAGTGGCGCCACTGAACGTGAAGAATCGAGGAAACTGACTTGACTTACTTACTTGACTTAATCGGTTGGCTTTCGCCTGACGCGGTCATTCCGCATCTTCACCGAGGTGTGCCGTCCTAGTAGTCAGCCGTGTCCATTTTTCACGGTCTTCAGCCACAATTTGAACACATTCCATCCAGCTGTCACTATTCCATTTCCTGCGAAACGAAACATCGCGCCTGAACTGTCTTTCGATGCCGAGTGACTTTAAATCCTCTTTAACCACATCCGTCCAGAACTTTCGCCTACGCCCAGGTGGCCGTTTCCAGACAGGATTTGGAAGCATTTTTAAAGCGTGTTGTACGAGAAGGTCCGGCGTTCTTCTTAGTATATGCCCGGAGCAGTCGAAGTCGACTTTCCATTGCTGCTTGAGATGGCGTTAGGAGATGCTGGCACCTCCCTCGTGTCAAGCGTTGATGTACTGCGTCGATTTCCTTGTAAAGGTCTTCGTTATGGCATACACGCGGCCAGAAATATCCAAGCAAACGCCTAAAAAGCTTCCTCTCCGTGCAATCCAACCTTCCCATCTGCGTCTTCGGTGTTGCCCACGTCTCCGATCCGTACATCATGATAAGGCGAATAGCGGATAGGTAGACGCCCAACTTGACTTCCTTCGCGATGGTGGTAGCCCACAAACACTTGGTTAGAGAATTAAATGCAGACGTAGCTTTCGCGCGCATCGTTGTCGAATATCCGCTGCATAACTACCATCGTTCTTCAGCAAACAGCCCAAATAACAGAAATCGTCCACCAGTTCGATACGTTGTCCGTCCACACAAACTCCAGTTGAAGGCCTCTGAGAGACCCACATCTGCTTGCATTTGTCGGGACGAAGACGAAGTCCATAGGCTGCGGCATGCTTCGAAACGAGGTTCACAATCCTTTGCAGTTTTGCGTTGTTTCAGCGAATAACACAATGTCGTCGGCGTACTCCCAGGTCGACAAGGAGCGTCCTGATGGTGTTAGGATCACATCCGCAGGAAACTGTTCTGCAACTCTGCATGATGTCATCAACGGCGAAGTTGAAAAGAAAAGGTCCTGCAACGGCTCCTTGCCTTACTCCTGTTTTCACCTCGAAAGCTGACGTAAATCCGACAGGTGTACGAACTGCTGCTGTTGTTCCTTTGTTCATGTCCTCGATTAACCGAACATACTTTTCCGGGACTCCATCTGCTCGCAGAGCATTGAGCAATCGATCACGATGAGGAGAGTCGAACGCGGCTTCAAAGTCCAAAAAGCAAGCTGTAATGGCTTCGAAAACCGCTGCCACGATTCAATTCTTCTCACGACGAACACTTGGTCGATGGTCGATCTTCCAGGTCGAAAACCGGCTTGCTCATCTCTGGTCGTTCCTTCACGATGTTTGATAAGTCGCTCGAGAATGATACGTTCCTAAAACCTTGTACATGACACGAAGTAGAGATTCCTCTGTAGTTCTTAGGATCCGTGACGGATAGCTTCTTGTGAAGAGGTACGATGATCGCATGTCTCCACGAATCGGGTATCCTTTCGCTCATCCATATGGCACGGATGGTGTTGGTCATTTCACGAATCCCAGACGGAGGAAGAGCTTTCAGCATTTCAGCAGTGATGTTGTCATCTCCACTTGCCTTTCCATTCTTCATTTTCCGGACACAATCCAAAACTTCAGACTCAGTCGGCGGTTCCTCCCTGACATCGTAATGTGCTCTCTGAACATGCGGGAGCTCAGGTACTGATGGCGCTGGACGATTCAGTAGTGAACTGAAGTAATCCTTCCATATTGGCAGCGTCGCATCACCAACTGCAACCCCATTGGTAGTGTTCAAGACAGGAGAACATCTCTTCATCTTCCCGCTATACTGTCGCAGCAACGTGTAGGCTTTCTTCGGATTCTTCTCCTCCCAAGCCTTCTCGAACTCATAGCTCTACACGTCCACTCTCGTTCGCGGTCACTTTGAAGCTGCCGACGCAACTTCCTCCTCAGACGCTTCTCCTCCACGAAGTTTCCTGCAGTTCGGAGAGCACATACTCTGTTGTCAAGGTAGATGTTGTTTCTTCTGAGACGTAGGCGAACTTCTTCTTAGGCTGTACAACCGGGAGTGCTCTTTCGAAGCGTCCTGGATGCACTTGACAAAAGAATCCGCGTCGCAAAGTTTCTTCTTAGTCCGTACTCCGATGTGAATAGAAACGCGTTGTCGGAAATTCCTTCTGCACTCTTCATCTCTGAGACTTGTCATGTCAATCCTCTGGAGAGGCTGAGCCCCTCGCTTCCTCTTATGAATCCTCGCAGTGAAGGTCAACAGAACAGGACATTGATCCGAATCGAATGCGACATCCCACAGCTCTAGATCTTCGAATGTCCGATACTGGAATATTCCTCGTCAGGACATAGTCAAGCTGTAGTTTCAAAGTTGTCATCTTCCGCTTCCGCTGCTCTTCTGGAGATAGCCGGGTTGGTCCCTGCCACGTAAGCTGATGGCGGCGATGATTCCTCTTGAATGTCGATGCAATAATCAGACCACTGCGTTCACAAAAGTCGACAAGGCGGTAGCCATTGTCCGATGTTTGCTCCACTGGGTAGAACCATTTACCGAGTGCTTCGGATTCCTGATCAAGTCCCATCTTCGCATTTGCGTCAATCCCCACGACAACAGCATGTTGACAAGGTATCCTGGCCAGCAACGTATTGAGTTCCTCATAAAACGCATCCTTCGAATTGTCTTCGGCGGTTTCAGTGGGCGCATGAGCACTCACTATCCACAGATTGAATCCTCTGTGATCCCGCAGTCGTACGAATGCATTCCGACACGACGTTGAGCCGAACTCCTTGACCATACCATTGAAATCCTTCCTTACAGCTATTGCACAGCCTCCCACTCTCCTATCGTCAGCATTACCGCAGTAGATGGTGCACTCTCCGACGCTGATGACGGGTCTATCGCTTGAGGCGGGTTTCTGCAAAGCAGCAAACGGTGCATGGAAATAGCTCAGAAGTCTGGATAGCGCAGTTTTTTGGATATCACTCGACAGCGATCGACAGTTCAGGGTGGCGAAATTGTGGCTTGTGGCCAAAGACTCCATGACTCCCTAGGTACGGATCCTAAGGTGTTATGGACCAGAGGCCTTAGTGGGCCGGACGGCGACACCTTTATGCAATGGGCAGGATACTTTCGCGATATAGTTGTGCACGCTATATCGCTCGAACGTTCCCTGTGTACACTCAAACGTCATGCTGGGTTCAGTAGAAGCTTGGGGGCACCAACGAGCAGGTACCAACAGACTTAATCTAGCAAGTGATATCGCCATTTCAAACCTTGGATATACAATACGAACGACGCCAGGAGGGGCGACGAACACGCTCTTCGAACATCAACGATGGCAGAGATCTCTCTCAGCCTTCGCTTTCCTATCGGATAGGATCAGTGCTGAGCTTCGTCGATGCATAGCACGAGCTGACCTGGAGAAGATGATGTTGGTGTTCTTGTTAACATTCCGCGAGATAATATCAAGCATCAGCTCGTCAGAAACAGGCTCTACGATCGATTCTTGTATCTGCGACAAACGAACTGCGTAACGAGCCCACATGGAAGAGAAGGGGATTGTGCCCAGAGTGGCGTTATATACCAACTCCAGTGTTTGGCTTGCAACGAAATATATATTGGAGAGACGGGAAGATTGCTTTGTGTGTCCGACTCAAGGAACATCTAGCCTGTGAAAGGCGCAAGTCTCTTCTTACTCCCGCTTGGTAAGCACCCAGAGTTGAACACCACCACAACGACTTCACGAGATCATGTGTACTATTCTCCACCACGAAGAACTGATATCGCGACCAGGAAAAGCCCGCTTAGAGGCCCGTTTTGCATACTGGAAGCGAAATCCAAAACTAAACAATCGCAATTGGAGTGCATAACGATAACGAATGAAGTTCTACCGCGTTCGGCATCCCGCTATGTGGATTGTAAAATGGTTGTTTCTTGCCGCCACTGTCACGCTCATTTTGACATTAGGAGCTTCAATAGCGGTGTCTCACTTGCTCCTAGTCGTTTACGAAGTGTAGCGGAGCTTGGCTGCTGTGGAGATCGAGGCGGGTTATTGTATCGGTGTTTGACCTCGTTCAGTTTCTGAAGCTCTTGTGAAGCGTTGATACTCGCAATAGGCGAAGACGCGCTTGACCGTGTAAACTCAGTCGAATAACTCCTGTTTCGATGAAATTTCAGGCCTCTGAGATAACGGCGAGCTTGCAGAAACGTAAAGGCTTGGCAATAAAAACGATTCCACCATACAAAAACCTGGATTGGCATAGCGAAAAAAAGAAACATATATTGGTGATGCCCAGGTTTGAAGAAAACCGGACTTGGAGATTATCGATTTTCAAATTTGCAAACAGATTTCCCCTTTTAAAGGTTGCTCACGAACTTTTAATATTTCAACATTTTCAAATTATTGGCTTGCTTTTTGATTCAATCCTTGCTTTGAAGAATTTCCAGAAATCATAACTTTATCCCGAATTTGTGAGAGTGCTTCAGCAATTTTTTTATCTTGAATATGACCTTCCCGAATTTCCCCTTTCTTGTCTTTGTTCATGAACAACCTTTCGCAAATCTTGAATCAGAGACTTTTTTTTGGAGTCTTCAAAGAAGAAGTAAGAACGATACATTTTCAAAGCCCTTTTCGAAACAATTTCCACATCAACTTTTTTGGAGTGGCACTTTTCGCGGACTTCAATAAAAAGAAATCCAAAATTCCAAATCAAAGATTTTTTTGAGAATCATCTAACATATTTTTTTTGATTTTTCGATGGATGGGCACGTTCGAAAATGAGAAACAGCTCGATCGATTTTTTCTTGGATAGATCTAACTTATTGTAGCCATTCACAATTTTTTTTGTATTTCATTTATTATTTTCAACTTCTCAGCAGCATTTTCGACATTTTCAAATTACTGACTTCGTTGATTTACCTCTTTTTAAAAACATCGAAGGGCCCATGAAAACTTCCATTCGTTAAGGAGAGTCAGTCTGAACACACTGTAAATTTGAATTTCAGCTTTGCGCCAGAATCTTTTTCGAGTTTTTTTTCGCATTTGGAGAACTCTCAACAGTAATTTCAAAAGTTTTTCTGCATGTGGAGTTCTTGGCCCGTACACTCTGTTTTCTATGTTGTTTTGACGGTCACCTATGAAAAACACTCTATGAAAAAGTGGTAGATGACTGGAGTGAAAACTGAGGGGCGGATCCTCATCTTCAACCCCTTCCAACAAGGAATAGGCGACAAATTTTCGAAAATTCGAAACCGAAAAATGACAATGCTCGTTTCGAGACCAAATTTTTCAGTGCAGGAATGGGTCATTTGGAGTACGACCATTTTCTTGAAATTTTTCGGTTTTTGTTTCGGCATTGATTTTCCCGGAAAAACCAAAAGAAATTGAAAAAGAAGCCGTATTCTTGCTACGTGAATAACATAGTGTGGGTAGAGCATTCTACAAAATATTTGGACCAGAAAAAATTTTCGTTTTTCGGTTTCCAAATCATTTCGCACACTCCCTGCTTCCAACCTCGTAACCCTTCTTTTTTGACGCGCCGAAGTTTACTAGTGTACGGTCCACCGGGCTCCATTCATGAAATTGAGCCTGAGAAAATTGGAAAGCAGGTTCCCGCGCGAACAATGCTTTCTAATAGAACTCATATAGCACTGGAGGGCTAGCGCAGCTCTTTCAGGGGGCAACCCTCCAGAGGCACCGGCGCTTGCTCCCCCAATCAGAGGGGCTACCGCCGGAGTGACAATTTGGCTTGATCGGAGCCCCCGTCACTGCCCTGAAGCCCCCTGTGACTGCCCTGAAGCCCCCTGTGACTGCCCCCTGAAGCCCCCTGTGACTGCCCCTCAAGCCCCCTGTGACTGCCCTGAAGCCCCCCCTGTCACTGCTTTGAAGTTCCCCCATCAACACTGCCCCGGGCAAAAGCCATGATCGTCACGGCTCCGGGCAGTGACGTTCCAATCTGACTTACCGGAGCAGTGGACGCTCACCCTCCCCGGAAAGCGTCTCCGCTTCCCTCCAAAATATCCCCTTTCTGACAGTGACTCGAAATCGCCGTCCAGGGCCGGCCCTGTTGGGGGCCGAATGCGGCTCTCTCCATGAGGTGAGAGGCGCCTTTTATGCACCGCTCGAGCACGTGATAGATGCCTTTCTCTGGCCTCTATTGTCGTAAACTACCTTCTACGACTTCTTCCCATCTTTTTCCTCTCTTCCTCTCCGGAGGGGGCAAGCGCCGGAGGAGAGCAGGGGCCTCCCCCTGAAAGCCCCCTCCCGGGGGAGGCCTGCGCTGTCGCTCCCCAAGTCGAAAACGGGCCTCTATTGTCCGGCGCTTGCCCCCCGCATGAGTCTGGAGAAGAAATCAAAATTTCCGAACTAAATATTTTTCTACTACTCATTCAGCATGATTTTTTTGAGTTTTCGATGAATGAAACAAATTCGGAAAGTAAGAAACAGTACGATGAATTCAAACGAGAATTAGAATTAACTGATTGAACGATTATTCAATTTTTCAAAAAAAAAATTCGCTCTGACAAAGGAATGACAACTGGACAAAAACGCTGTTTCCAAAACATCCGTATCATTCAATGTGTTCCATGTGTTCCATCTTAATTTAAAGGCTCTTCTGGAGAGAGTTGTGGTGACTTCCTCAATTGAGCGCTAAGATGCTTCCCCACCACGCAATTTCTTTTAGTGTCCTGAAAAATTGTCTCGGAGTTTGCTCAAAAGTTAAATATTTCTGGAGGAGTCATCCTTGGTCCAAAACACGACATTGAGGAGTCCAGTTGTCGGATTTTCAAGCGGAAATTTCGACACAAGTTCTGGCACAAAAACTTCCATCATGGGAAAATTTCTGGGCAAAACGCTACTTTTGATGATTCCCCCAAAACGCAATGATAGAGCTCGCCTCCATGCTTCCTGCAGTAAAGCGTTATTTGGAGTCCTCAACCCGAATCTGAAGTCCGCTTCTCCCGATTTTCGATAGAAACACGGTAGGGTATACGGTAGAATGCCCCCAAGTCTCAGACTCGGCTCAAAGCTTTTGTGTTATTAATTAATCTCGATTCTCAAAAAATACACGCCAGCCTAAAAGCATCATGTATCTACCGTCACCTACGAGAATGCTTTACAGTATCGGGAATAGGCCTCAGATTCGTGTTCCAGGATATTTACTGATCAGGATCAGATCTACAATTCATCTCCGCAATGCCGTTCAGGCAGCCCGCACAAAGTGCACGCTGATTGCCGAAAAGCGTGCTGCGGTCGCGGCTGCGACTATCCTCAGACAAAGGATGAGGGATCACCTGGGCGGTGAGTCTCGCTCGGGACACACTATGCTTCGAGCGACTCAAATTTTTTTCGAAAAATCGAGTTTTCGACTGACTCGATTTTTCAAAATTTCGGAATAATCGGGTTTTCGACTTCAATTCGGTTTTTCAAAATTTCGAATAATCGAGTTTTCGAATAACTCGGTTTTTCTAAATTTCGAATCAACCGAGATTTTCGACTAACTCAATTTTTCAAAATTTCCTTAATCATCGAGTAGTCAAATGACTCGATGTCGACAGTCATGCAGTCGATACCTTCAAGACCTCGATGACTCGACTCGACATAAGTATATCGGGCACCGAAGGCGAAAAAGCCTGGGTGATCCTCAGAGAATACAAAATTAACAAAACCACGAACTTTTTGTCCTGCTCCTGGGATTGGAGTTTTCTTTTCTTCATGACACGCAGCTTCCTCTGCTTGCAATGGATCCTGAATATTACTAGGTTGGTCCAAAAGATCTGCACCAATTAACTTTCTCTCTTCCATCTATGATTCTCCGACCAAATGTAATACATCATTCGAGAGTACGACTTTTTTCTTCTACTTCTAGTAGGAGTTCATCGCTACTTGGAAAACTTGACCTGCCTCAAGTTTTACATGAAAAATGTTGAGGAAGTTTTGGGATCCGAACACCATGTCCTTTCCGTTTTCTTCTTTCTAGCCTATCATTGCTGCTCAAGTGCGTGGAACATTTGCACACATGAACACTGAATTACAAGTACCAGAATAGATGCACAGTAATCTCTCAATGCAGCCGAATTCCGCATTTTTTCCGAAATTTTTGAGAAATTACGTTTTCTTTTCTTTTTTTTGTGTTTTGTCGTCCAGGTTTGTTTCAACAAGACACAATTTTTATGATTCAAAATACACTTTTTCCATTATTCAGTATAATCTCTCCTAGAAACTTATTACACCTTGCTCCCAACTATCCCCTAATCTGTGGATCCCTATCTCTGAAGTAGAGAATCCGAAGAAGGTCTGCAAAATACGCTTCAACAGCCATTAAAACCTCTTCATTCGATGAAAAACTAACCACGCATAAATTTTTCGGAGTTCTGAGGAGACAAATGGAAGCGTTGCAGGGGGCCAAATCTAGTGAAAACGGTGGATGCTCCAAAGATTCGAACTTTAATTCATGGATTTTAGCCATTGTCAAAATGCTCTTGTGACACGGTGCATTTTCTGTCCTTATGAAAAAGGATTTTTTCTTCTGCAAACCAGGGTCTTTTTCACGAATTTTTTTACCTTCAACTAGTCCTTACAAAGGTTGCAATAATATTCAGAATTAATTGTTTCACCAGTTTGCGAGTAATCCACAAGCAAAATTCTTTTCGCATCCCAGAAAACTGGTGCCATAACCTTCTTGGCCGATTTCCGGACACGAACTCGTTGTTCGAAGCCGAACAACCAGGTTCACACCACTCTTAAGCCTCTTGTTTTGATTCAGGATCACGATGATAGACCGAATTCTCATCCATAGTGATGAATCGGATTACAAAATCCGCTTTATCCTTTTTAAAACGCTCCAAACGTTGCTGAGAAAGTCGCATCTCAGATGCGTTTTTTGTACTATTAATAGCGAATGCGGCACCGATTTGTGGACACAGCTTTCTAAAACCCAAAATTTCACCTAAAATATGGCTCACACTGTCTAGTGAGATGTGTAGAGCCTCTACTAAATCTCTCTCAATCAACCGACGATCTTCCAAGAACCATATCCTGTATTTTGGCTCTTGATTTCTGGTGTTGATGCGCTTTTTGGACGTCCTTTACGTGGATCGTCTTCCAAGGCTTTAAATTCAAGCAGCCCGTTTTCTACTGGTCTAATTGTGGGTGAACAGTCATTATACAATTTCAAAAGAAGTGTACTCGTTCACTCCAGAGTGAAGACTTCAGTATAAACTTGTTCTGCTTTAATGCTCACAAGATTTATTTTATCAAGTGTCCCCAGAATATTCTGCTTATGCTGAAACCTGTAAAAAGAAAGAGAAACACATAACTCTGATAAAATCTATTGATGTTAGTAATTCCCTTCCCCAACAAGGATTTTTCATACGTTCTCTGAACGGCAATATTGACAATTGCATGTGTGTGCTTTCTGGTGACTCATTGAAAAGAAAAGAGAAAAGAGAAGTCCGCGAGAGGGAAAGGATCAGAGAGACTAAATAACAATATCAAGTTATTTCTCAAACCATTCCAATTTTCTTTTCTTTGCGCTTATAAAGTCTTTGTAATGTAGGTTATCTAAAGCGCGAAATCGGCTGAATAATTAGCTTCCACTCGAACGCCTGCAAGAAAAAATAATGATTTGGCGAATCGTTTTTTACATTTAAGATACTCAGCCTGACACAAGAGCATTTGAGTTAGTCGATTCCATCAACAATTCAAATTCGGATTTGCGGAAGATTCGAAAAAGCCGGTCACTGCAAAGAGAAAAAAATTCGTCCGAAATCCACCCTGAATAAATGCTATTCTTATTGCATAACACCAGCGCAACACGCTGAGCGCTTGACGGGCAGGGCGTGTCATTTGGAGAAGTAAAAATGCTTTTTACACGTAGCACTCGTGTGACGCGCGTAAAAGAACTATGAATACCCGGCGGCATTTGCTCGCCAGAGCGTACAGAGGTGAACTCAGCCTTGGCTATACCGTCCAAACAAAATCTATGCATGCGTTCTCCCGCGTATGTATAGAATTCGCCAAGGAAACTAAAGTATCAATGCGATCCGTGCCGGACTGTGTGGTCTGTTCGTGAAGTTTAGTTCATTGAATGAACGAAGTTGCGGGAGTAGATGGTGTCGTCTTCGTGATCCAAACCCAATTGGCGAGGCGGTGTCGCTATGGCTGCTCTTTCAGAGTGCGATCGCGATCTAGGCATCTACGGTCGCAGAACCGCGCGCGATTTCAGCAGTATTTGAGGTGATTGGAGTGTAGAAAGCGCTGCGACACTGCTCTCGTGCTGACGCCACCAGGTCCACGTGAGAGGTATCTGTACCTGATCGCCTCGCAGTGCGTTCGCACTCCCTGAAAGAGGACTGATACTGCAACCTGCCCTCCGTCAATGGTCGTCCAATCGCTCGATCAATTTTGACGAAAGATCTCTCGGTTCCTCGCAGAACAATTCGAGAAGAAAAACCACTTGCCACCGCAGCGTACGCGTAGTGAACGAAGGATTCATCACAGTTACAAACCGAAGGAGACCTGCGCACCTTGTCCGTTGTGAAATTGCCTCTTATTTTTGTGCCAAGTTGTGCAGAACTATAAAGCGCTATTCATACTTCTAGAAGCTAGCTCGTCACACGCGTGATGCGCGGGTGTTGCGCTCGAGTATGGATGTTCGCCCGCCACACCCGCTCCCGCCATGGCGGCGACGGCCGTAACGACGTTTTCATAATTTTCATTGTTAATCAGTCATCAATTTCACGCTCTCTAATAATAATCGAATTCCAGTACTATAATCTTCTACTATGACGGTGACTCGTGTGCAGTCGAGGTCCGCGGCTTGCTTCAACAAGAAAAAACATTTGAATCTGACCGGCGGCTGGCGCGGGCGGCTTAAATCTCACCGGCGGCTGGCGGTATGGTGAGTTGACCAGCTGCGGTCTTCTCTCGGTCTGAATCAATTAGCGGGCCGGTGCGAGCAACCGCCGCGCCAGCCGCGTGTAAGACTTTGATCTTTTTTTTTCTTTCAGAGGCAAGCCACGGACCTAACTATGCAAAATTTGCTTCGCTTAGAGAAGTTAAGGCCGGGACCTAACTTCATGCAAAATTTGCTTCCTTAGAGAAGTTAAGGCCGACTTTACTCCGCTCCGTTATATTGTATCCGCTGGATTATTCATCACCTCCGCAAGCTCGGCATGCGCGCGTCGATAGTAATCATACTTTAGCGCCACGCCCGCGCGCGAGGCGCCAACGTTGACTTTGGTAGGTGGCGATAAGATGATGACCCAGCACGTAATGGGGGCTTCTTTCAAATCTTATCGAATCGGTTTAATTACCCAAGTTTGAGGTATCTGGAAGATTGGCCACGCCGAGCGGTTGGTTCTCCTGCTCCGTGCTACGTTCCACTCCTCATTCTCGCTGATATTCTGACGTCGGTTGGCCGATTTGTCGTGCTGGTTGGCCTCCGGATACTGCTGGTGCCCATAAGTGGCAGAGTGGGTTCCAATAACGTCTTAAGTTGCCACTAGGAAAGGTAATCCTTTTCACTCCACATCGATTAGTGTCGCCTTCGCTGTGCTCGTAAATCGAACTGTGTGGTGACCTGTTTATCTTTCGCACGTACGTCATGCCGGGAACTCAAAAGCTACAACGCCTGTTGGAATGAAGCTAAAGGGAAAGAAGACTCGTATGGAAACACCAGGAAGTCCAGAATCGCCGCTATCTGATGGTCTTCAAGGCTATGATTGCGGAAATCGCCAGGTCGCCTCGTGTCACAGACTGTGTCAGGAAGGTCATCACAGCAATGGCTGACGAGCTGGGTCGTTTTAAACTTGAGAATGTTAGGCTTGAAGAAAGAGAGATTGCTGATTTGCGTAGTAATTCTGCCACCATTTGCCGTGTATGGATAATAATAACTCTTGTAGCTTTCCTCTCATCCTGTAACTAATCTCGATCCTCCTAAACAGTCTTTGCCTTATAAGGAAGTAGAAAGATTTGCGGTCTGTTGTTATTAGCGGCATCCCGGAGAGTAAATCCCGTAGTTCTAGGGAGCGTGTGTCGCATGACTTTAATAATGTGTTTAATGATACTGGATTTCACTGGCAATTGAATGTAACCCCTACAGCAGTTTATCGTCTAAGAAAGCCCCGCTTGCAGAGGCAGAGATAGGCTGCTGAAGGTGGTTTTACCTGCCAGTGTTTTTCAACGGATGGCTGTTAGCCAGGCGGCACGCCTTCGCTACTACTCTGGGAGGATTTACGCTGAGAGGAATCTCTCACTCCCGAAGAGCTGGAGCCGAAGGGAGGCTGCCCTGCAGGAAACCTCGGAACCACGGCTTCTGGGGCAGGCTCTGTTGCTCCGCCAGCAGGTCACACCTCCCTGCTAAAGGGGTCGTAGTAGTACTTCTCCGTCCCAGCACCTTCATGGCGAAAATCAGGGAAACAGAGCCAATCCTCGGTGACCTTTTCATTGTACATTGAAGTGTTTCTATAACAATGTGAAGGTCAATTGCGAAAACTCGGTTTACATAAGCTATGTGCTGAAGGAAACAACTATGATATTTATGCATTTACTGAGACTTGGCTGAAACCCAGTCATTCTATGCCATCTTTAATAGGTAGTCTGACCGCTGAGTACGATATACTGCGTTGTGATCGACCCAAAAAACGTGGAGGTGGTGTGATACTACTTGTCCACCGAAGGTTATCTGCTAATACTATATTTTCCGAATCTGTAGGAAATGCGTATGAAGTAACTTGCAGCCGATATTATTTTCTACAGAAGGCTACAGTTTCAGATTTATTTTTGGTAATATAGGACTCTAAATTGTCTTAGTTCATTCCACTGAACAACTTGTCAAATTACTCAGTGACTTGACCTGCCTGTAGAAAAAGATACGGTGATTGTCGGTGACTTCAACTGTATGCCAGAAGTAGATTTTCTTTCTAAGGATGACACTGACGCATAGCTCATTTGAAAACTCTCCTTCGGAGGAGCTAGTTCCTTCTGTCATGACCTTGTGAAGCATGTGTGCGCATGAACTCACAAGGGGTAATAATATACTCGACCTAGTGTTCTCCTAGTAGTCTCGCGTTTGTTACTGATACTAAACTGCCTACACTCCTACTGGCCCAGAGCTGATCATTACAGTGTATCCTTCGATATACCAGTGTTGCTGAGAAGTCAGAGCTGCTCCAATCTTCCGCAAGGGTGTTTTCGGGTTGTGATTTTTAGAGAAGTCTGCAATTATCTAGCTCAATTGCGCTGGATTGATCTTTTTGAATCGCAGTCAGAATGTAAATGACAAATAAATAGAGCTATTCCTGTCAATTATTCATGCCGCTATTGAAGCACATGTTCTCTTTAAAAATGGTCTCATCTTTTGAAGTCAACCCGCCTACCCCTGGGTACTTTACAAAAATGCTTGAGCACCGAGACTGTTTGTTTTGGCGTGAAGCTAGAAGAACCAACAACTGGGGAACATATAAGGAGTTTGCCACAAAATTCGCTGCTCAGCTTTGCTAAATATAATTGTAATGCTGAGAAAGAAAGGTTATCCCGAATCTGGTGATAATCAGGGGTTTTACAGATATGTTGAATAATAAAATTCAGCAAAAAACGGCACATCGGTTGTTTGAGAAGTAGGAATGTTTTAGCGACAACTCCTATCGACAAGGCTAATATGCTTGCCGACCAAAATTCTCTGCTGCATTTCAAAAGAGACAATGGGTTCATCGATGAATCATTCTCTCCTGACACTGTGAGCCAATGCTGGATTTCCCGATGGTTTTGATCCTAGAAGAGGTTCATGACTTGATAACCAAATGGCCCAAAGTCTTTCTCCGTTACTCCCAGATCAAATCCTGCGCTTTTCTTTATTAAAGGCATCGTACACGATGGAAACCATACTTGGGTTTTTGACTTTTTCGTGTTGTTATATCCCTATAAAGACTGACGGTTGCAAAAAGCCCCCTCAAAAACGTCAACTTCTCAAGAAAACCCCATTTCAAGAAAGGCTTGATTCAAATTTGAAGTTCCCGCCGACATCAATTTGGGATAGTTGCGCGAAGAACGCAAGGAACACTTTCTACGATTCGTTCCTTGGCGCAGCGTCGGAAGCAATTCACCGAGGATGCCATTCAGACGAGCCGATCTTTTACCTCTTGAAAAGAAACTGAAAGGGGTTACTAACCTGCTGCGTCCATTGCTGTCAGCTGCTTTCGGATCGATGCCGAACGTGAAATCGAGTTGCATGTGAATTGCGCCCTACGACGCGTCAACGCACGATCGCCGGCAGCGACCACGGAGTTTTTGCTCCTTGTAACAAACGGGATCGACCCCAAGGCCGGCCCCCCAAAACCCAGGAAAGCGCTTTTTCAGGTAAGTAGATCTCCGTTCAGAGGCGACTCAGGAACTCCAAACTTTCTGAGTGACATTGTCATGACCCCTGAGTCCGACTGAACGCCCAGCTGGAATTTCAGGTTTTCATCGTGGCCCGATGCCTTTAAGGAAGTGGCATGTGTTATTGCAGGGCCTTTATCTTATTTGTTCAATCAGTCACTAATGTATGGTGAAGTGCCAAGAAGAGGTGGAAGCACTCGTCACTGTAACCCTGTTTTGCAAAAAGGAGTCCTGCTTCCAATCCTGAAAACTATCGGCCAGGTTAGCATCATCGTCCATCTTTTGCAGAGTTTTCGAAAAGTTTTGAAGCCACATATAGTCATGCATCTTTTGCCTCTCAAGAACATTATACCAAGCGAATCAGCATGGATTCGTTCCGGAAAGCGATCGGTCGAGACTAATCTTTTGGAATGTTTAGATGACTGGTCAGCAGCTATTGACAGGAAGAGCGTTAGTGACGTCGTTTACTTTGACTTTGCGAGAAAGCATTCGGACCGAGTGCCTCATGCAAGCTTCATTTCAAACTGAACAAAATCAAAGATTCATCCTGTTCTTTTGAAGTGGATAACTGAGTATCTAACCGACAGAAGCTTTCAGGTCAGAATTGGAAGGTTTATTCTGGAGGTAAAATGCGCTGAAAGTGGGGTACCTCAAGGTGGCGTCCTTGTCTCCCATTTTGTTCAACATTTTCACTGCAGACTTGCCTTCGGTCCTTCAGAAACTTTCGGAGTAAACTGTAAAATGTATGCTGACGACATCAAAATCTATACGGACCATATCTACGTCAGATGACACAAAAATCCCTCCAGCTCGCTGTAGATCAGAGATATGGAAGTAGGCAGGGTGCATGGCAGTTACCACTAGTTCCGCAAGAAGACCATTTTCATGCGAGTAGGAACGGTGGAATCAATTCCGGAAACCTCATACTTAGTAGGTGCAACTGATATACCTCGTGTGGAGTTTGTTCAAAGTCTAAGCTTCCAACTACAGTGATAAACTTGAATTCCTCCAAACATGATTCAAATTCGTTGTAAAATGGCTCTCTCTAGAGAACATTCCAGCTTTTCAAAGGATTGTCCATTAGCTCCATTAAAAACAAAAACATTCTTCTCAGAGCTTACAAGACTTACATTCGACCAATTTTAGAATCAGGTACTACTGTGTACTACCCAAGAAAAGTAAGGGATGTACAGGCGATTGAGAAGTTTCAGAATAACTCTTACGCGAAAACTACTAGTTTAGAGTGGGTGGTTTCTTGTATTCCAAAACACCTAGAAGCTGGAATCAGGAATAAATACCTAGGTCTTCCGTCACTTGAGGCGCGACGTCAAGTATCCGGACTTGTGCATGAGTCATATAAAAATGTTGTACTACTCCGGGTATCTTTGGAAATCATAACTTTTCAAATTACGTGCACTCCCATACAAGAGGGGAGGAGGAACGAAACTCATCTTGGAGCGCCCTCGCACTGCTTTGCGGCGAAGCTGCTTTGCGTTCAGAGCGGGTAGTGCGTACCTTAAAATGACTAAGAGTATCACTCCACCACTATCTCTGGAGTCGATTCCAAACGTCATGTGGTAAAACTTGATACAAAAAACCGGAATCCAGCGATCCATACCGTGTGATTATGAATCGAATCATGCGTTTTTATTTCTAGAGCTTAGCTTTATTTGTTTTCTGAAAAATGGTTGTATAAGTGGTTTGCGTAATTAGTGTTTGTTTGTTTTTTTCTCTCACGTTTGCCTTTAGCGCATTCGTAATAAACTTACTATATTTATTAAAAAAACAGCGAAAGGATTTGCTTATAGTTAGGTAAGCAAAATCTTTGGTGGTGATGAAGGGAATGACCTGATCTTCAGACCGGTTCCTGGAACTATCCGATAGCAGCCATGGTTTTCTGATTTTGACTCCCTCCCAAGTAATCATGAAATCCCTATCTTAAAGGTGCCCTAGTACACGTGAAAGCAGATTATAAAACCAGAAAGTGATGAGCCCTTTAGGCATATTGACTGGCTTCTCTGGGCTGAGGCCAAATTCTGGAACAGGGGCTCTCACACACGTGTGGGGAGGAGTTGTCCCGTTTTTCGCAGTTCAAGGTACGTCACGACACTCAATGCAAGCGAAGTGGTCCCGAGAGGAATTAGGAGTCACGAAAGGCCAGACATCACCTCCTTCGGTGTGTAGAGAGACCCTGTCCCGAATTCCGGTCAGCGCAATTGCGTTCTCGACACGCTTCGCGGCCGCACGCTGCTCGAAGTCATTCCTGAGTTTCCAGCGCCAAAGCCGACTCGATGTCGCCTTTTTCATACAGTTTTCTCGGAAATTTCGTTTAGATTTCCAGTTTTCCGAAACCCACCTGAGAGTCATCAAATCGGCGGCGCTGGAAACTCTCCCGACTCGAAAGCGCAAGCGGCGCGCAAAGAGTAATGAAACGCAATTGCGGGACCGAAATTTGACCCAGAGAAGCACAGTAATACACCATTTAGCTACCGTAACACCTGGCAGAATTGCTCGGTGAAACAACAACTGGACATCAGATCCGTGTCCCGCGCCCCAAATTTCCTAACTGGACGAAGTTTGGGCATAAAAGTTTTCACTTGGCCTCAGAGCCCGAAAATGGGAGCGGGCTGGGCTCCTGGGTTCTATTCCCTGTCCATGCGAAAAACTTTTGGCTGTGATGTCTTTCCAAGATCCACAACTGAACGCGATATCGCTATGACGGTTCATCGACAATAAGCTTCACAGAAAAAGAAGAACATCCATTCAAAAAAGGAAGACACAGAATCAGAAATTTATAGTAAAGTATCACTCAAAATGACTTTGCCTTATCCGATCGGGTAGTAGACTTTAGGACAAAACGATTATAGCATACCTCGTTAAAGATGGTTCGCACTCTGCTCATAGTTTGGCCAATAGGGAGCAGGGACTCCCCCAACTAATTATCTCTCGCAGACATTTCGCGCTACGACCAGCTCGTCGCCGGAACGCGACGAAGGAACGTGCCTTCGCATCGGAGATGGAGGGAGAATGGATACAGCTTAGCTGACCCAAGCTAATCGTTTCGCCACTGGGAAAATCAGAGGCCTGATTCTCTCGGCGATTTGGTTGTAGAAAGGTATCCCGAAGAACGACTGAGTATTTATCTTAGATGAAAGAGTACGGAATATGAGTGCAATAAGATGGTTAAGAAAAAATTTAATTGATTACGGCGTGATAACATATACATATGGAATAAAATCAATATGATAAATTTGGTAAAATGAATACCTAGCCGAACTGGATCGAATAGAAGAATTGCGAAAATTGAATGAAAAAACGAAACGAAAAGAGATGGGAAAGGCGGTACATAAAATAGTAAAAAACAATGTCATATTGAACAACACACGTTTTATTCTTGGCTTGGAGTACATTTTCCAATATCTAGAAAAGAGATTCCATAGATTTAATGTATTCCAGTTACGACCAAAATACTTGATTTTCACTTCAAATGTTACCCGTAAGATTCACGGTTCCTGAGATTTCCAGCCGTAACTTTCCATGAAGGTGTTTCTTCAAATTAAAAAGATAAATTATTCTAACCGTTTTCTGGAGAATTGGGTCGAAACACTTTTTTGTGCAGTAATTTTTTCGGTGAATTTCTTGCCGGAAACTTTTTCACCGGGCTTGCTATGAAAACGTTTCAAGGTTTGTCGGGTAGAGGAACACTTCGGTAATCTGTTTTGACAACAAAGCCGTAAAAAATAGAGTAAGAAACTTAAGGGAATAATGGGATGCTTTTTGAATATCGTGACAAGAGTTTCAAATCTCATCCCGCTCGACAGCATAATCTATATGCTCGTGCCTAGGCGGCTTATATGGTTTTTTTTACCTCTCTTTCAAAAACAGTACAGAAATTTCATAGCCTCAAATCGTTTTCCGAAAACAATGGCGGGCAAGCGCCTTAGGGTCCTAAATTTGTACCAAATAAATCGGCTCGTAGTCATATTCGATGATCTTTCCTCCTTCGCGTATGCGTGCCCAGAGAACTGCTCGGGATCAAATACCGGTAAAAATCCGGTTAATCGGTAAACGGTAAATGCTCACCCCTGCTCGGAAACTTATCCTTAACAGGTAACTCGAAAGCTTGAGTACTGTATCTGCTTGTTTTATCCGGAAAAGATTATCAAAGGTGGCCAAGTGAAGGATTAATTTAGTTCCCCAAAGGACCTCTTTTTGGAGGTCTTCTGGTGTATTGATTCATGTGCTTTTGTAATAAACAATCTCTACCACTCCTGTAATCAATAGTGGCCGAGGAATCTGTTCCATTCTGTGGTCTAGTCGGTGAGAGGCGATGGAAGCAGCCCTCATCGTGGAGGGCGCCATGCAAAACTCGTCCGAGCCCCAGCCTTCTCAGGAAAATAATCAAAACAAGCTACTTGTATGTATCAAATGTAACTTACTTGAATGTACTCAAGTAACTCACATTTATATTACATGTAAATATTTCTCATTTATATTACATGTAACTTAAATTTATATTACATGTAAGATTACACTTATATTACATGTAACTACATTCAGGTATTGTGGTCACTATGGGTAGCCATCACGTGACGCAGACGACACCGCGACGCGAAGGGCGCGTCCCGAATCGCACCCTACTGCAACAAAATGCCGGTGCACGGCCTTCCCTGCTGGGTGGGGGTCAAAGTACCTCAAACTTGGGTAATTGAACCAACAGGAACGCCAGAAGTCTAAAGCCTGACCCCGCGAGTGCGTCGTATTCATCCCTTGGTAAATATCTTCTAAGCCGATTTAAGTTACTTGCGACTTTTATTGTGCCATTTGAGTTACATGTAACATATCGGAGGCGCACTGCACACCAGTGTCTTCTCAGAAATCAAAACAAGTTACTTGTAATATATCTAAGCTGATGTAAGTTACTTACGACTTATCTCAAGTCATTTAACTTTACATGTACCAACATATCGAGGCGCACTCCACGCAGTATCCCACCGATATGTTACATGTAACTTAAATGACCTGAGATAGGTCGCAAGTAACTTTACATCGGCTCAGATATGTTACAAGTAACTTGTTTTCGGCCTTTCAACTATTACAAGTAACTTGTTTTCATTTTGCTGACCTTTCACCGCCGCGGCCAGATCTTGGTCGCCTAATGTCTCATCGTAAAGGCTCGGGAGGAAGATTGCTGTTGGCAACTTTGACGAGGAGCGCGAGATGGCGCTATCAATTACTCCATCCTATAATGATTTTGTCCTAAAGTCCCCTCCCTATCGATCCTACACAATCCATCGTACATAAAGAATCAGCGTCGTACATAAAGAATCAATCAAGCAAATGCAGCATGGTACCTGTAATCTTTAGTAGACTTCCAGAATTTCGACAAACGGATCTCCAGAGTTCTTGAGGTTCAGCATCCTAGATTACCCTACATACGTAGCAATTTTGGAGCCGAATTCAAAGCTTTATTATAAAACACCCTAAAAGCTTTTTTGAAAACAACGTTCAAGAACGTTCTAGAAAGGTCTGACAGTTGCGAAAGGAATGTTCTGCAAGTTCCTTGAACGTTCTAGATTTGTTCAGGAGAATTCGTGAAAACATCTGGACAATTCTGGCAGTTCATGGAGGAAGCTCGGCATTAAAAAGCAAATCGAGAATTTTTCCTCAAAACACGCTGAATTCAAAAATTCCATTGTCCCGGTCACAGAAGCCAAAGTTTTTCTAGAATAACAGCAATTTACCTTTCTGTTCTGAGACCTAACGAAGCTTACATAAACGCAATTTCAACACAGGAGACAGAACAATAGTAAGAAAAATTGTTACATAGTGCGAATTCGCCATATGTTCAACTTGAGTCTGTTCACTCACTCATGGTGTATGTATGAACAAAAAGCACTGCGCATCCCAAGTACAATTCGATGCTTATTTCTCTTACTTCTGTTTTCCTTTCTGAAATATTTGTTACCTTTCCTATGAAAAGCTGTCGTCGATAAACTTTGCACATAGAGAACCGTTCACTGTTGTTCGTCTTGAAACTTGCCAAGGCAATTTCATTCGCAGCGGGTGATCTGTACCCCATGATTTTCTGGCAGGAAATCTACTCCAGGCGGTACACTGGTCGGATTTTGCGGGCGCATAGCGGGCCAAACAAGACCCACCGCGATCCGACCGCCATCGTCCTAGGATGAACCCCGGCATGGCGACCAGGGCTGTGTGCGTAATTACGAATTACGGTTTACGATTTACGAATTACGGGCGTTTTTGGCAATTTTTACGGTTTACGATTTGCCAAATTTTGTCTCTAAAGTCGTAACGAATCGTAAAAGATCGTAACAAATCTTGAAAATGAGGTTCAAGGCACAATACTGTAATTCAAGGCGGTCTAGAGCATAGATAAATTTTACACTTCGCTTCCTTCATTTGATTGCTCTTTCCAATTTCAGTTTCGGTGATACCTTACCTCTGGCACTCCCAGCCCGGATGTAGTCAGTAGTTAGGTCTGGACCTAGCGAAATAAAATTGTTGATAACGAAGTTTTAGGCATGGCTGACCTCTCCGCTTATCTCAGTGACTAAGCTCAAATTTATTATTGGTTCCAAGTTTTTTTGTTTGCTTCATAGGCGAATCCAGGTTGACGGATCCGAGCTCCACGGCTATTCATCTCTCAAAGAATGTTCTCGCCTCCATGATAGGAACAACAGAGACAGAAGACATTTGCGCTTGTCTACTATATCGGAGCGCGATTCCGGTCCGCAAACAGAATCGTGCTGGGACCACGAAGTCCTGGCACAATTAAACTTCTTATTCCCAGTACGACTGTCTTCAAGCGGCAAGCTGCGAAAGCGGTCGTCTGCAACTGCGGACAGAAACTCCATCCCGGCTTAGACATTAAATATGTGGCTCGGCTCTGAAGACCTGTAACTGGCTTATACAGCATATTAGGATTGGAATCCAGTTCATATGAAGCAGGAATTTTTTTCGTAGCAGAATTTCACGGAGATTTCATAAACAATATTCCAACCACGCATATGTTTTCTGCGCTTAAATGTCACTATCAAAAACTGGTAGTTCGTGTGTTGAAGTCGCGCTGAAGGATCGGGAAAATACTTTTCTTACTTGAGAACACCATTCAAGAGAGAGTTTCACGGGAATTTCCTCACAATAACCTTTGATAGATTTCCACCTCCAGAGGCAATTAGGCCACGAGACAAATGTGGTAATTCTAAAACTTGAGTTCAAAATATTCCGATACAAATTATGGCTGCAGAGTCACACATCTTTTCAAAAAACGGATGGTCATGAAGTGCTTCAAAATTGAGAATTCAAGAAAATTCTAAATGCGAAAGAAAATAGGAGTAAGAAGTGGTTCATTTTCACGATATCAGAGATTTGGAGGAAACCTCCATATTTTTGCATTTAGATTACTACAACAACCTTCTGCACTCTCCGGACCGCTTTCTACACCCCAACAAACTTGGTTGTAATGGTGAGGAAAGCCTCATAACTCCGTTCAGAGTAAAGCTTCACACAAATATAGAGGGTCGAGACTCGATTTCTCTGCGTCAAAAGCTGTTTTGCAAATGTATATTTCATTTGGAATGACTCAGCTTCTTCCAAGTATCCCCTATGAACAGACCGAACTTCAAACTTTCTTTGAAAATTTGCTTCAAAAAATGCTAATAAAAAATGGATAGTTACCAATGGATACAAGTAGTATTTCATCGAGATTCTGGAGCTAGATAAAGGCGGTTACAGATATTATACCATCACAGACTTGATGTATCCACGTTGACTATCTTTTACGCAACAGTTACATGTCGTTTCGGAGAACTTGTGCACTACAACAGATGAAAAGGAGTTCCTCAGGGGACTTGACTTACTTGACTTAATCGGTTGGCTTTCGCCTGACGCGGTCATTCCGCATCTTCACCGAGGTGTGCCGTCCTAGTAGTCAGCCGGTGTCCATTTTTCACGGTCTTCCCAGCCACAGATTTGGAACACATTCCATCCAGCTGTCACTATTCCATTTTCCTGCGAAACGAAACATCGCGCCTGAACTGTCTTTCGATGCCGAGTGACTTTGGAAATCCTCTTTAACCACATCCGTCCAGAACTTTCGCCTACGCCCAGGTGGCTACGTTTCCAGACAGGATTTGGAAGGCATTTTTTAAGCGTGCTGTTAACAGGCGAGACGATCCGGCGTTCTTCTTAGTATATATGCCCGAGCAGTCGAAGTCGACTTTCCATTGCTGCTTGAGATGGCGTTAGGAGATGCTGGCTTTACCTCCTCGTGTCAAGCGGTGATGTACTCACGTCCCGATTTCCCTTGTAAAGGTCTTCGTTATGGCATACACGCGGCCAGAAATATCCAAGCAAACGCCTAAAAGCTTCCTCTCCGTGCAATCCAACCTTTCCATCTGCGTTTTCGAAATTGCTGCCCACGTCTTCCGGATCCGTACATCATGATAGGGCGAATAGCGGATAGGTAGACGCGCAATCTTGACTTCCTTCGCGATGGGTGGTAGACCACAAACACTTGGTTGGAGAATTGAATGCAGATGTAGCTTTCGCACATCGTTGCACGAAGATATCCGCTGCATAACTACCATCGTTCTTCAGCAAACAGCCCGGAAATAACAGAAATCGTCCACCAGCGTTCGATACGTTGTCCGTCCACACAAACTCCAGTTGAAGAGCTTCTGAGAGACCCACATCTGCTTGCATTTGGCGTCGGGACGAAGACGAAGTTCATAGGCTGCGGCATACTTCGAAACGAGGGTCTCACAATCCTTTGCAAAGTTTCGCGTTGTTTCAGGCGGCGAATAACGACAATGTCGTCGGCGTACTCCAGGAGTCGACAAGGCGGAGCGTCCTGATGGTGTTAGGATCGCATCCGCAGAAGGCGCTGTCCTGCAACTCTACGCAATGATGTCATCAACGGCGAAGTTGAAAAGAAAAAGGTCCTGCAACGGCTCCTTGCCTTACTCCTGTTTTCCACCTCGAAAGCTGACGTAAATCCGACAGGTGTACGGAACTGCTGCTTGTTGTTCCTTTGTTCATGTCCCCTCGATTAACCGAACATACTTTTCCGGAGCTCCATCCTGCTCTCGCAGAGCATTTGAGCAATCGATCACGATGAGGAGAGTCGAACGCGGCTTCAAAAGTCCAAAGAAAAGCAAGCTGTAATCAAGCTTTTGAAAACCGCTTTCGCCACGATTCAATTACTTCTTCTCACGACGAACACTTGCCAGTCACGATGGTCGATCTTCCCAGGTCGAAAACCGGCTTGCTCGATCTCTGGTCGTTCCTTCACGATGTTTGATAAGTCGCTCGAGAGATGATACGTTCTAAAACTTTGTACACTTGTTTACGAAGTAGAAGAGATTCCTCTGCAGTTCTTGGGATCCGTGACCGGATAAGCTTCTTGTGAAGAGGTACGATGATCGCGTATATCCACGAATCGGGTATCGCTTTAAACATCCGCCTTAGCACGGATGGTGTTGGTCATTTCACGAATCCCCGAGAACGGAGGAAGAGCTTTCAGCATTTCAACAGTGATATTTATCATCTCCACCTACCTTTCCATTCTTCATTTTCCGGGCACAATCCAAAACTTCCCAGACTCAGTCGTGGTTTCCTCACTGACATCATATTATGCTCTCCTGAACATGCAGGAGCTCCCAGAATACTGATAGGCACACTGGACGATTCCAGTAGTGAACTGAAGTAATCCTTCCGTATAACCAGCGTCGCATCACCAACTGCAACTCCATTGGTAGTGTTCAAGACAGGAGAACATCTCTTCATCTTCCCGCTATACTGTCGCAGCAACGTGTAGGCTTTCCTCAGATTCTTCTCCTCCCAAGCAATACTCCGGGCTCCTTAGCTCTACACATCCACTCTCGTTCGCGGTCACTTTGAAGCTGCCGACGCAGCTTCCTCACTCAGGGCGCTTCTCCTCCACGAAGTTTCCTGCATGATTCGGAAACTTTATACTCTGTTGTGGGTGAATGTTGTTTGCCTGACCTTCTGAGGACGTAGGCGAACTTCTTAAACTTAGGCCTGCACAACCGGGAGTGCACTCTTTCGAAGCGTCCTGGATGCGCCGGCAAGAAAAGTCCGCATCCGCAAAGTTTCTTCTTAGTCCGTACTCCGATGTGAATAGAAAACGTTGTCCCGGAAATTCCTTCTGCACTCTTCATCTCTGAGACTTGTCATGTCAATCCTCTGGAAGAGGCTGAGCCCCTCGCTACCACTCTTATGGATCCTCCGCAGTGAAGTTCAGCAGAGAACAGGACGGTAGATCCGAATCAAATGCGACATCCCACACAGCTCTAGATCTTCGAATGTCCGATACTGGAATATTCCTCGTCAGGACATAGTCAAGCTGTAGTTTCAAAGAGATTGTCATCTTCCGCTTCCCGCTGCTCTTCTGGAGAATATGCCGGGTTGGTCACTGCCACGTAAGCTGATGGCGGCGATGATTCCTCTTGAGATGTCGATGCAATAATCAGACCACTGCGTTCACCACAAAGTCGACAAGGCGGTAGCCATTGTCCGATGTTTTGCTCCACTGGGTAGAACCATTTACCGAGTACTTCCGGATTCCTGATCAAGTCCCATCTTCGCATTTGTTGCGTCAATCCCCACGACAACAGCATGTTGACAAGGTATCCTGGCCAGCAACGTATTGAGTTTCGCTCATAAAACGCATCCTTCGAATTGTCTTCGGCGGTTTCCAGTGGGCGCATGAGAGCACTCCGCACTATCCACAGATTGAATCCTCTGTGATCCGCAGTCGTACAGATACATTCCCGGTACGACGTTGAGCCAATGACTCGCTTGACCATACCATTGAAATCCTTCCCTTACAGCTATTGCACAGCCTCCCACTCTCCTATCGTCAGCGTTACCTGCAGTAGATGGTGTACTCTCCGACGCTGATGACGGGTCTATCCTTGAGGCGGGTTTCCTGCAAAGCAGCAAACGATTATGCATGGAAATAGCTCAAGTCTGGATAGCGCAGTTTTTGGATATCACTCGACAGCCGATCGACAATGGTTCAGGGTGGCGAAATTGTACGGCTTGTGGCCAAAGAGCTCCATGACTCCCTAGGTACGGATCCTAAGGTGTTATGGACCAGAGGCCTATAGTGTGCCGGACGGCGACACCTTTATGCAATGTGCGGGATCACTTTCAGCGATATAGTTGAGTGCACGCTATCATCGGCGCTGTTCCTCAAGGGAGATAACTTCAGCCAACCCATTTGTTAGCCGATATAACAGTTTCTGTATGTTGGAGTTTAGTTGCTCTATTAGCGCGAAAATTGAAAAAAATAACGTAGTTTTAAAACCTTTTAAGATATATGGATGACTTGCTCATGATCCATAATAAAAGATGAGAACATTTGTGGACAGTCAAATTTCCACTAATATACAAAGAATGTATTGAGAGCTCAAAAAGACGCACAATAAAATCATATAAAAGCAGATAACTTAGACATTGTATAGAAATAAGTTAATAATAGAATACACAAAATTGTATAAATAAGACAGATGATTTTTGAAGTTTCAGAGTTAAAAAGATTTCCTCATGCTCAGTTCTGAATATCTCTATAAAAGTCAAGAGGCATCCACCAATTTACACGGAGACCTTGAGATTAGCTAATATCTGTTTACCATTTAGATTCTTTCACACGGAAAAACTCCAAAGAAGAGTGAAAACAGTTTAAATTGGAGTTGACCAATATACACCAGAGATTCGATAAAAGTAAATAGTAATTAAATGCATCTGTAAACAAAAAATGATAGCATATAAGTTGTAACCTCAGAGATGATAAGAAAGAATATAATACAATTGGTAAAAAAGCGATGTATCATGCTAAGTCTTTACTGCATTGATAGGTCGGTGTTGCAGTACTGATCCAAAATAAGTGGGATTGTGATCATTATAGACTTCATTCTGATATTGATAGTATACTATAGCTTCTTGCCCTAATAGCTCTTTTTAACGTTTCTGCTTGTTTTTCTTACTCTGCTCAGGCTCATGCTTTTCTAAGTATTTCATACTTCTTTTTTGTCGACAGGGTTCTGTTCTCTCACTGGGAAGCCCCGGCAGAAACTGTTTGATAAAGTTCAAATCTGAGGCCGGGCGGCTAAACGAACTTCAAATCAGCCTCTCTTTTCTTACCTTTTCCTCATTTTTAGATTTACCCTACCATGAATGGTATCCCTGAAGATGGGGTCTAATGTAATTATAAAGTTGGCGATTGATGTAATGGTGTCTATGCATGGCGGTGATGTATATTCCTATACATATGAACTTTATATACGTAATTAGTATAAATTTTAATTCGGGCAGCAATTTCTATCGCTACCCTATTTATCCTCCCCTTCACATTCAATTCACCTGCGTTTGCCGTAATGCGACGATTCTCTGTATTGTTCCGTTGATTCAGAAGTTGCCGGAGCGAAACGTGGCAGAGGTTTGGGAAATTTAACTGCTTAGGTTTAATTTTGTATATTTTGGATCATTTCTGTCACACGGTTGTTTACTGAACGCCACTTTTTCGCGGTTGACTCATTATTCAACAAGCGTTGTTTTGAAATCCAACCTAACTCCTTCGATATCGAACACCTCAATCTACTGAAGTTCTGTGGCGTTTCCACATCGAATGAGCTGGACTATGTGCTCGTTTATTACTCAGTTATCTTGGATTAAGGAAATTCCCACCCGGAGTACGATTTACGATGAATTTGGGAAAATTACGATTAACGATTAGCGAAATTACAAATTCAGTTACGTTTGACAGCCCTGATGGCTACAACCGCTGATAATGCTGTCCGCGATTCCGAGCGACGGACTGCGCATGGGTCCGCGATCCGACCGAAGCTTCAGTGAAGACGCCGTCGATTCAGACCGAACACTGTACCTTCCTCCTGTATTTGATAATCCCAGGCGACCTTTTGCTTACCGTCATTCGCCCGCCGTAAATGCTCACGATCAGCCCGGCATGCCGTATCTTAGCGGAGTTCTGTCGACGGTTATTTTTGAGTACTTATAGAAAAAGGAAATAAGAAAAGATGTAGAGGAATTGGAAGTAGATAAAGTTCTACGTTAGCTAAATGAAATTCTACTTACCAGTGCCATATCTGCTTGAAAGTCTCTGAATGAGCTTCATAGTCGTGATTTCAACGCACGAAAAGAAAAACCACTCGTGGGCCGAGCCTGGAGCCTAAAAAAAAGAATTTTTGTCCTGTGGGGCCCAGACCAATCCCATTTAAGAAAGGGGTATCGAGGGTCATAAGGAATTTGTCAAAGCCTTCAAATTTGGGTTCAACGGTTAAATGGGGGGACAGGATATGAATCTGAGGCCCGTTTGTTGTTTTCCCGAAGATTGTGGCAGGTTACGGTAGCTAAGTGGGATTATGCCTGAGAGTCTCGTCACTTTTCCGTTCAAAATTTTTTTCACTCTACTACTCGACGTAAGCTAATATAGAGATTTTATGACTACTTGGGAGGTAGTCAGTCAGAAAAACTTATGGTTGTATGGGTAGTTCTTGGCTGAAGCGGTCCGGTCTTTCCCTTGACCACACTCCAGAAAAAGTTTCCTTTCCTAGCCATGAGGCCAATCCTTTTTTCAAGTAGTTTCAGATTACTGCTCGTGCAGAGGCTGAGTCATCATTTTCTTTGGTACCTACCATGCCCTGCTGAACCGTACTGTCAGTCGCAGATCGAGCTCAAATTTCTGATCTTGATTTTGCAGGTCAAACCAGTCATTGGGCGCTACCCATATTCACCAACGCGAAAGCGTCGCGCGCGTGACGCGGGGGCTTGGCGTAGAAGTAGGAATGCTTTCTAAGCGCGTGACGCGTTTGCGGAGACTATGAATTCTTCAGCGGCGACGCTATGGCGGAGCGGAGTTGAGTGGGTCTTAACTTTTTTTTTGGGAAGTTCTGACGAACCGATCTTTTCATTGTTGGGGTATGGTTTGTGGCGACGCTGAATTCGATAGAGTTAGTGTCATGTTATGAATTTTCGAAGCAGACCCAAAAACCTTGATTTAAGGTGTGGCTCCATCGTATCGAAACGCATGGTACAACCGGAGAAAATTTTACTTCCGAATCTTCAAATAGTTTCTCCTCAAAATCCTTTCTTTCTAGCGTCCACCAATGTGAACTGGATGAAGTACCTCACGACGATATCCATGCCATTTTGTGAAAAAAAGTAGAGTTCACGTTATGAATTTAGTCTGATGAATCGACGGGCTGCAGCGGTAAGTCGCCACGCATGACAGAAACCCCTTTGGCCGTTAATGCCGCCAACACCGCACTGCCAGCCGCCTGGTCCATATCTCAGACTAAATATAATACGGAAACCATAGCTTCTGATTCAGGCCAAATTCTTGATCTCAGAGCATACTAATAAATTATACTAATACGTATGTAAAGTTCATATATATATATATATATATATATATATATATATATATATATATATATATATATATATATATATATATATATATATATATATATATATATATATATATATATATATATATATATATATATATATATATATATATATATATATATATATATATATATATATATATATATATATATATATATATATATATATATATACATCAAATATATATATATATATATATATATATATATATATATATATATAGGCAAGCTAAATTACACGATTCGTATGTTATTTGGAGCGCTGAACACTATTATGAGGGTCGGTTCAGCTAGTTAAATTTTTAAAACATTTTTGATACTCTCAAGCATATAATTTGCTAAGAAATATGTTCTTCGGCCATTTGGTGATCAGATGTGCGCATGTTCTTTGTGCAGGCAGTAATCCTAGGCTATTCGGTTGGCCCGATATCTGACGTGTTGTGTCTCAAGTGAGGCGTGATGTTGGCTTAGGGTAACGACGAGGTCATTGGCACATCGCCCAGGACGCCATTCAGACAATAGAACAGGTCACATCTACGATTGCCATTAATTGCAACTAAGGACCAGGGCTATATGGCGGCAGAAGAAGTAGGAAATCACAGACATAATGGACTGACTGAGTAGCGAAAATAGCCTAACACCGTGGCCAATGGGGGGAAATGGGGACAGGAGTGGAGAACGTCTTCTAGATCTTTATCTGCCTAAAAGTCTTTAATTGGAGGAACCTATGGCTAGAACTGAAACCCGTACAACAGTTATTAATAAAGAAGAATCCAAACGAAAACTTGAAAAATGAGTATTATTCGCAGTTTGAATTGTCGTTCATTGGAACACATTCTGGCACAATGTTTTAAGATTTTACCGGGGTCTTAATAAAAATTGACATCCTGTCAATTTTCATTAGAAACTCCGATTGGATCCTACAATACGGAACTAGTACGTAACTAACTACTGCTTGTTTAGGCACACCTCGAGATTTTACAGAACCATGTTCAGTTGTGAAGTTTGTCCGAATGAGACTGTTTGCCTACACCGTCGGCATGCGTATCGAGCGAAAGAGCTAAAGTACTTTCCTCTGACTTAATTGTGCACAATGGCACACAACTCGTTGGTATTATATCATTCACTGTTCACTAGATGTTCCCACTAATTGATTCGTAGGTCCAAGAAAAGCCTTTGCGACGGCCGCTTGACACGCACGCCAACCGCGTGGGCGGACAGTCCTATTCCAACCGACTTGTACCTATAGTCATGTGGGTATGAAACTAGTGGGGGGGACAATCAAGATTTATAATGAAACTATTGACATGAAACCTTTTAACATGTTTCAAACACGTGATACGACACGTTTAACACGTTTCTAATACGTGTTGCCGTTGAGGAAATCTCTATTACTCTGGGGTGCGTTCCAAGAATGTTTCCATGATGCCGTGGGAGGGCAAATACCCTTTCCATGGCCAACCGTGTTTCCCCTGGCCACGATTTGTAAATGCTAATTGCTTCCACGTCGCTGTGGCTACGTTTCCATGGACAATTTCTGCCATGGGAATGTTCTTGGAACGCACCCCTGGATGAATCTTGAGTGCTCCCCCTCCCCAACTAGTTTCAATCCGTCATGTGTATCAATAACCCGCGTTCGGAATTTCTCAAGTACCACATATAGCTCAGGATGCTAGCATGAGTCCGGACCGAGTAGGCAGCGGAGGTGTCGGTGATGGCGAAATATAACAGTGATAAGGAGATGTTGACATGATAAGCCCGTTGAGCCTTATTTCGATCGGCTCAAAATGAGGGGCCTCGGCTATAGATTTCTAGAAAAGAGCGTTTTCATAGTCTTGCGAAGAGAAAATGCGTATAATGCATATTTTCCGTAAGGCATTTTTTTTTGAGGAATGCAAAAAAAATTGTCTCAAAAAAGCGCAAAACTATTACCTAGAGGTTGCTTTAGGTACCGATTACAAATCTGAGGTCCATTTGCCTATTTCTCAAATCACTTTGGCTGTTATAGTCTGAACCTTCCTACTGGAGATTTCGCATTCTAAACGCGAGTTTGAATATTTCAAGGATGCTCCGATGACGTTGCCCCAAAACTTCTGTATAAGGGTTGTTTGGTCCGTATTAAGACTTTTCTGGCATTACGGCATGCTACGATGTGTGTACTGGAGTTTGGTTGAAGTATCAGTATTTGGCTCAACTCTTCGCCGTGAGGGTTAGTTGGGATGCCAAGCACGAATTTGAGGTTCATTTTGCGATTTTTAAAATATAAAAGTACTTTACGCCGGTAAGGCTTTATATCTGCCGTAACTCTTAGTAACCATCAGAATGTCCGAAGCAAACCCTGATTTGTGTTGAGCACCTAAGTAACAACCAGTAAAAAGTTTTGAGCGAAATAAAGCAAAATTTCTCTAAACACACCTGCCTGATGGGTACCCCCTAAATTCACACGAAGCGGTAAATTCGTCCTTCTTTGAAATTCCCGGAGCATTCAACACATATCTGTGGTCGGCCCATCTCCTTATTGGAAAAAAAACGAGCACGTTTTTTCTTGTGTTCTATCAAATATACAGTGGATTCGACTCATTTTGAAGAGCAGTTCTTCCCTTCACCTTCAGCTTAAAGGTTTCGTACGCGCAAAAAACCGTATCTCATTTTCTGATGTTTTTTGCGCTGGGAATTCTCTGACATGGAGGATAAGAGTGGAAAAGTCCCACAAAACCCTCAACTTTCGCAAAGAACTCGTTTTAAAACGTCTCGAATTATTAACTTCCCACCACTTCCGTCAAGTTCGGTGTGTCAGGTGCAATACGTCGAATTTTTTTCACAAACGGATGTGTTTTTCGCTTTCAACTTATTAGGTTGGTGATTTGCTCTTGCCTTTCCTCCACCGGAACTCATCTGAAAAAAAAGAAGTATCCATTGGGAAAGTTTGGATGTAAGAATTTCCCGAGATAAAATTTTTAAATACTGGATCGTCTGCGCCTGTGACGGCGCTTCTGTTCCTTGTGCTAGACGGTTAGTGAGAATTGGGGGCGGATCGTCGATTTGAACCACTCCAACTTCAGAACCATACGTTTTTGACGCGTGAAACTTCACCGACAAGGTCCAACGGGCCCATTCATGAAATTGAGCCTGAAAGATGGAAAATGGTTCTCAGCGCGAACGATGCCTTTAATGCTTCGAGGAAAAAATGTGTTTCAATTGGACTCCATTAGCACTCATGCCATTAAAAGTTTGTTGCCGACCTCTAGGCGCGCCTACGTACTTTCAGGGTAACTACTTCATGTTAAAACGAAATCATTTGTGAGCACGTCCTTTGCAATTCTTCACTTCCTGTGGCTCCGTTCTTTCATTTGGACCCTATCTGATACTGTTTTGCGAAAAATTTTCTACCATCTTCGTTAAATCCCATCATTCACCGGTCGCGACCAGGGATGAGCGTAATTTCGATTCCGGATGGTTTTGGGTCTTCCAATTTTCGAATAACGAAAAAAAACCTAAAAACGCGGAAGAAATCGTAAAGTTCACCAGATTAGTGTTTTTACATTTTCCTTGTGAAATCCCGAAGAAGGTATTTCGGGAGCTTAATTCGAGTTTGAGCTCTGTCTTCACTTTCAATATTTCGAACTTATTCGATTATCGATATTCATTCATTCGAGTTAGAGAATCGGAATATATTCATTCATTCGTTCATTCGGTCCGTTTAGTCAAAAAGCACAGTTATAGTATACGGTAGCTCGGTCAAAGTCTTAGATTTGACTCAAATTTCACGGTTGGTGTTATTTGGGATGTTGAACGCGAATTTGAGGTCCATTTTCGATGTTCGAAATTTTGAGGTAAGTAACGCCAGTTAAAGGCATTTTGCCCACCGTTACCTACCGTAACCCTAAGTGAGGCGAGAATAGACCCCAGATTCTGGTTCAGCGCCTAAATAATCCCCAGATGCGAGTTTGAGCCGAATCCGGATGAAAAATTTTCTCAACAGCCCAAGAATTCTCTGAGGCCTTTTTTTAAGCAATGAAAATGCCACTTTTTTGGAATCCCCGTAGCCACTTAGAGAATTTCAAGCACGAATTATTTATGTACTATCACAGACCTACAGCAACGGCAACATGGTTTTCCAAATCTCCACGGGAAGTTTAAAGCAGTCCCTAGTTAGTGGTACTGTTTGTTGTAACAATGAAATCGTTTGTAGACCCGTCTTTTGCTATTTTCTATTGTGTGCTCCTCCGTTCTTTATTTCGGACCCTAACCAATACTGTGTCGCCTAGAATGTTCCTCCGTTTTTGTTTAGCCCCATTTTTCATCTGTGCCTACCACCTTGAACATGTTCATCGAGATCGGACAACTAGTCCATGTTGTAGAATAACGTCACTGAAATAAGACGATTTAGTGCGTGTCTCGCCGTTTCATCGTAATTTTGGTAACACTTGGTAGCCCACGCATTGTTTTGAGTGGAAAAGTCAGAAACGAATATCATCGTGGACACTGCCTTTAAAGGCACAAGACACCCAAGAAATTAATTTTCAGATTTCATGCTAGTCTTGAAGAGAGTCAGACGCTGATCACAGTGGTATCTCTGAAATCGTCCAAGACCCTTCGAACAGAGTTATGGCTCTTCAAAGATGCCAAGATTTTGAGGGTGAAAAATTGGTGGACGAGTTGTCTCAGGCCGGTATTTCTCTTCATTCGCAATCGTTGCGCGACAGCGAAGCCAGAATAAGGAGACAGTGTGAAATGGACTGAAGAACGGCGATTTGTTAAGAATCCATCCATTCATCGAGCCGATATCGAGGTCGAAAATCCGGAAGGGGGTCCTGCCTGTGGTGGTCGCTTATATCTCGCTTATTTGGAGGAATTGAGATCTCGTATTTGGAACGTGTTATATAGGAGGGGTCTTCTACACAATCCCATGAAAATCTCAAAATTCATGTCTGAGGGTGTACTGTGTCTTTAAACAGGATTGAAAAGTGCAGGTTTGGAATGATTGGCCGAGCCTTTGAGGAATTCTCTAGAGTGTGTTTCGTGAATTTCATTTAGAAAGCATATTTTAATCTGAAAAGCTTTTTTTCAGAGAAAGAAGGTGGAAAGCCTAGCCTGCTCGTGTGCCATTGAGATTCTAAAAAATGCTACGAATAATAATCCAACAAAAATCGACACTAACGTTTTTTTTCCTGATAGGTCTAACAAGGAAACCACAATAAGTCATAGTGACCATTCCAAATGAAATGTACTTTCCTAGAACCATTTTTGGACGAAAAGTCCGAATATGCCTATCGCAGCTGCCTAGACCCACTCTGAAAAAAGTTATGAGAGTTTTTTCTGTGATTTTCGTACCTATTGTACCCTCCAAAAAGCGCATTATTTTTACGCAATTCCGGAAACGGACCTGATAATCGTGTTCAGCGCCCAAAACTACCCCACTAAGCGAAGTTTGGGTGAAAGAACATTTTCCAAACTTTGCGCAGACTAATAGCGTTTTGAACCTGTACGGATTTGCGGTTGGGCGTTTATTTTTACCAATTAGAGGGCTCTCGAAGCGTTTTAGAAAAATATTCCAGATTCGACTAAAAATTCGTTCTGGTGGGTTATTTGGGGTGCTGATCACGAATCTGAGGTTCATTTGTCGTTTTTCTGAAATTTTCGACTATATTTGTTCAAAGCTTCCCACTGGCAGAGAAAATTGACGGCAAAATCAGCTTTTGGCGATTTCCGGAGTGTGACGACAGATGTAGCTCAAATCGTTCCTGTGGGGATTATCTGGAGTGCTGAACACGAATCTGATGTTAGTTTATAGTTTTTGTCAGCTTACGATAGATTACGGTGGGTATACGGTAGTTTGGTCGAAGTCTCAGATTTGTCTCAAAGTTTCTATGTGGGGGTTATTTGGTGCGCTGAATACGAATCTGAGGTCGGTTTATCGATTTTTGGCAGCTTACGGTAGATTACGGTGGGTATACGGTAGTTTGGTCAAAGTCTCAGATTTGTCTCAAAGTTTCTATGTGGGGGTTATTTGGGGTGCTGAATACGAATTTGATGTCCATTTGTCGATTATCGGAATATTGAGGTAGGTTTTGTCTCCTAAATGGCATGTTACCTACCGTAACCTACAGTAAACCTCAAATTTTCAGAAGCGAACCCCAGATTCGTGTTCAGCACCCCAGATTACCCCTACGTACATGATTTTAGCAAAATCCGGAGAAAAATTTAAAAACACCCCAAAAATTCCATGGGGGGTACCCTTACCTTGCCGCGAGGCTTTAAAAAACGCTCATAACTTTGTTCAGAGTGGGTCTAGGTAGCTGCGATAGGCATATTCGGACTTTTCGTCCAAAAATGGTTCTAGAAAAGTACATTTCATTTGGAGTGGTCACTATGACTTATTGTGGTTCCCTTGTAAGTCACATTTCTATGTGTCTATCTAACCGAGATAACTTTAATGCGGATGAAAAAGGTTTTGCCGGCCATAGAGAGCGCCTCAAAGCCTTGCTAATGTCCTTCTCCCATTTCTGGGATGTATGTACACGGAAATAACTTTTGGAGAGAGAATCAAAATGAAATATGTAAACTGCGAATCTGAATGCAGTCCATTACTGACACTGAGTCGATTGCTGAGAGAGAGAATGTCTCGATTTTCCACCGCTGTGTCATCGGAAAATCATGTTTGTTAATCATTCGCTCACATCGATTGCTACACTTATTATGTATATGTTTGCAGAATCCAGTTGCTTCTGATATATTTGATTGAATTGAAGATCGAAAATCCATTACTACTACCGATAGAATTGCCTTTACTTCCAGCTTACCGGCGACCTTAACGAATGTTCCCTACGGTCTGCAAAAAAACTGTTGCGAGAAAAAATTACTATGAATATTAATTAAAATTACTCTGACATGTTCAAAGCCGAGCTAGCTGTTTTTATGCGCAAATTTTCAGACGTTATTTTCGATCGTAAAAAACACAGATGTTTAATTTTTTGCCAAGTGTTTTCTAACTGCCAACAGAATGAGTTTCACGATTACCGCTTTTCGAAAAATTTTACTGAATAAATTCGATTGCGAGCAAGTGACTGAGTAGTTTTAAGCACACTTAGGGCAACAATTCGATCCAACTAATTTTTAGAAAATGTATCTGTGTATTCAGTATTTACTTGAATTATCTGTTTTTTTTTATTAATACAGGTTTGTAATTGAGCAATTCATTCGCTGTTTGAATAACGAGATTTCTAATTCTAAGATTTGATCGAATGTTCGAAAAATTGACTACTTCGACTTATCGGTTAGCTCAGACTATCCTAAAGCTGATCAATCAAGAATCTTAAAAAGTTGAATATTAAAGAAATTGTTTGTGCGTTTACTTAATTTAAAAATAATAATACAGGAATTCGAATATAAAAAAAGAAAAGATAGAAAAAATTTGAATACAAAAAAAATTGAGAGTGCGTTTATTTTATTTTTTCCGGATTAATACAGGATTGGATCGATTAGAAACTTGAAAAATTGTTTTTTGACCTTTGCAATTTTTTTGCAGATTTTACGTGAACATAATTGAAGAGCTTCACAATAATTGATTGTTCAAAACTCTAAGTCTAATTGAAAAATAGAATATAGCGACTTTTGGATAAGACTGAGTAATTAAAAAGCCTTCTTGTTGAGATTTCTTAACGGAAAAAAATCTCCAAAAAAAACATTCTGAATTTCTGTACGAGTTTTTTATTATTTCCAGATAATTTCCATGCAGCCCATAGATACTATGAAAATTTGCGCCGCAACCGCCCCGTGACTCTTTCGGCGCTGGTAGGCGCAGAACTAGTGGAGTCGCGGTGGACTCGCGGAGCTATTGCGGAGGAGAAGCCCCAGAGTCGCGGCAAAATCTGTCAGCGTAATTTTCGAGTGAATCGATTATTGGTATAGTGAAAAGCCGAACAGAATTGTCGATTCGGTTCCGGACTCATAACCTTTGAAAAGCTATTCTTTTCCCGCTCTCTCATCTATCAGAAAAGAAATTTCTACAACATTTCTGTCAAAATTTTGACTTCTTCCGCGAGTACAGTCGGAGTTCTCTGTATTTTCCGAATAATAGCTGAATAAGGTACAAATTTTATCTGAGTATTTTAACAATCGAACGAATATTCGAAAATTATTTATTTTGCTTTTACGGATCGAACGAACCCTGGAAAAACGATCAATTCAATATTCCGTTCGGATCTGATCTCTGAAAACAACGAGTATTTTGAAATCTCGAATGAGTCGAATATTCGAATTTTCAGTTTAGCCTGCACGAGTACAATTCGAGTTCGGACGCAAAGAGTCGATTCGGTCCCAAACCTCAATTTCGAGTAGACACATATCCGCTGGTTCGGAGCCAAATTTACACTGTTCCCTCGCGCGTTTGTGCGGGGCGAGGGTAGGGGCAGCGAGAAAGTGTGGAAAGAAGGAGACGCAGCGTACGTGCGCAGACGCATGCGATGAACGGAAATAAATTTCACTTGTAAACAGAGCATAAGTCAGTCGGTTGAATTCGGCCTAATTCCCGTTTTTTTCATGAGTTCTCAAAGCGATTCTTGAATACCCAAGTAAATCACGAAAATCGATGCATAATTTATATAATATAATTTATATTCAGAAAATATAATTTATCAAGTTTTCGTTGAGTTTCCATCTGAATATGTCGAACTTTCAAAAAATTAGAATTTTTAATTCGTCGGATACCTCAAATACTCCTATCAGGTGAAAACTAGAGTTTTCAAACTCATCGTTTACTCTCCTTCTTCTTGGTTTTTCAATTAGTTAGACATTTTTTCTCTTTAGACAGATCTTTTCTAATGAGATTGATTATTTGTCGAAAAAAAATTTCAGTCGAGCTTTGTCAACTTCTCCTTCATACCTTTCCTTTTCTTGATTTACTTACTTCTAGTATTTTGAAGATTGGGTCAAATATAATTAGAAAATGGCAATTCGTTCACTGTCCGTACTTGTTATATATTCTGGTACACATGAACTTTACATAACTACGTCATGGTGTAATTTATTCAGTAGCATGGGTGGCAATTTATCGACCGACACATGCATCCAATCCTTATCAAATTGTCTTCTTCGCAAAGTTTTTCTATATCGTGGAGCTTCTCGTGAATATTCAATTCGTATTGATTGGGAAAATCTCGCTTTCAAATCGAGCGGTGCGTTTGCGACTCGTTGGATACTGTAGATAGTGGCGCCAACTAAAACGCATTCCTAATTTTTTTCTCGTGCTCCATTTTGTTTCCTTCCTTTTTGTGAGTGGTCATGCTCTTTTTGTGCTTTTGTATTCTTCCAAGGGTGTCCATATTGATCTACTTTCCTCCTGTGAAGTAATAGTTACTGAAAACTCGGTCTTTTTCCTTGTCCACGACCTTTTCTGTGGGAATTTTGGGAACGTTTGGCCCATTTCACTTTTATCGATTTAATCGAGGGTTTATTGGCGGCTTCCGTAACAGTTAGAAACACTTTATAACTTAAGATTTTAGAATGCTTTCGATTTCTGCTAGAGACATTATTGGCTCTAATTCACTCCGGAACTTATCATTTCTAAAGTCCCTCAACTGCAAAATGTACTCTTTCATCCTGTCATAACGTCTTCCAACACTTCTCGTCGTCTAAAGTCCGAAAAAACAATTGACCTTCCGCTGAAATTCATGCATTTTTGGATTTGCCTAAGCAGGCCTTAAAGGGTCACTCACTTATGGGTGGGCATGGTCCCGGCGCGAAAACGCTGATGCGCATCGATTTTCTCGGGCTCCGCGCGGGCGCCCGTCGACGTCGCCGTCAGTGCCGCCCTTGTTGACCCCCATGTGCTCTTGTTGCTCGTTTCTGCTGTGTCCATTCTGCTTTTGACCAGTTCATTCACCATGTGTGGTCTTCGATCACAGTCTTCTGACCCTATCATGCCCCGGATTAGTTCTTATGCGATGTTTGTTCAAAAATCTTTGCATTTGTGACCGTAAACATCGATGTTTTCAGTTGACTCAATGACCGACGTGGAAATGGAGCAACCAAAAGTGGAACCTAAGGACGAGATTCTTGAGCCCGCCTCGAACGGAGACTCGAAATCGGTGATTATTTCCTTCAAACATTTCTGAGAAGGAAGGGGGACTGAGGCCAGCTTGAGTGTGAAATGAGATGTAGTTAGGGAATCAGTTGAAAACCAGTATCTGTGCGGGGTTGCGACTTGGTGTGAAGGGGCTCGTGCGATTACACCGAATCTTACCTGGAATTTGAACTTTTTCACTCTCAGAAAGTCTCAGTTTTTTCTAGTTGTTTTAGTAGGTAGGGCGTCTTAAAAGTCGAAAAATTCTAGTCAGCGGTCAAGGGGAAGGGTCGTAGCTTCACCGAAATTCAGACAGTACCTAAAATCGGTGAGGAAAAAAAAAAAAAAAAGCAGCCGGGATCTACTTTAACTCTCGCATTTGCCGCGAAGAGCGTTATCGTTCAGGTACTCAGGGCGACGGCCGGCGAACCTCTATGCCGAAAAGGACGGCCGGCGACCCACATTTCGAGGGTGCCGGCCAGCGGCGAACCATGCTGCATGCGACGCACACGCAGCGCGGATATTAGCTCGGCCGCGAACCACAAAACACGCCACGCCATCTTCGATTCGGCCGGTTGGAAAGACAATTGATAAAGATCACGATTGATCACGTCGTAACGTGGCTATCACGTGCACAGCCGGTATAAAAGGCGCCTCATCTCACTAGAGTCTTCATCAATCGGCATTGAAATGCCGGCCCTTGAAGGTGACTTCGAGTCACTCTTCGGAGGCCAGTATATTTTTGACCGCTGAGGGGATAGGGGTATCCTCTCGGCTGGGTGGGGGGAGGGCGGCTTTTGCCGCGATCCGCGGGGAGAGTGGTTCCTCACCGCAGACTGCGGCGAACCGAGGCGGGGCGTTTATCCGCCGTGGGGCCGGGGTGATATGCTCGACGTAAACAATAATACAAATAACGATTGCGGGCCATCTGGTAAAGATCGTCGGGCCGTCGACGTACGGCTGGCCGGCGAACCAAAATCGGGCGGCCGGAGGACGGAGACCGCGGGCCAGCTGGGAAAGGTTCGCCGGCCGTCGTCCTGAGTACCTGAGCGTGTCATCGAGCGCCAACATCGAACCGAAGAGGGATTTTAAGTTGAGTCAGCCGCTGGGAGTGGCTTTCAAGAAAGAAAATTGGAGCGACGGACTGCTCGACCCTTGTGGGGAGACCTCCGCCGATTGGCTGAGGGGGGATAGACCCTGCCCGAACAGGGTCAAGCGGGGTTGCGAAATTCCGCAACGGGAGGGGGAAGGTCGCAAAAAATTCTCCAAAAATGAGGGGAGGGTCGCAGAAATGTTGGCCCAAAAATTTTCAGCCATCAAGAGGAAGACTGCTAAAGTAGCACTACTAAAGTTTCAGACGATTGAGCCCGACTACTGAATGGAATTTCCGCGTCTGACAGTTTTAGTAACCAAATATAAACTGTCCAGAAATCGTGTTTGGGGGGGGGTTGCAAAAGTTTTGGGATTCGGAAAAAATGAAGAAGGGGGGTCGCTCCGATTTCTAAAAAATACGCAACGCCCCGCTTGAGCCTGTGCCCGAAGGAAAAAATGAGTCGGAAAAGTTCTATCCTAGGGAGGTGGGGCAAATTTTCCGAAAACTGTGTTTCCAGGATGAATTAGTTCCGCAGGGGCCTGTAAAAAAGTGGCCCGACCGAGCCTCAAGTGCCTGGCGGTCAGTTGTGATCTTTGGTAATGACATCGAAGGGAACTTGACTGTGTTCTGTTGCAGGCCCCGCAATAGTGGGGGATAGTATGTAGTCCCACCCTATTGGGTCTTCGATAGTCCCTCCTAGGTCGTCCGTGATGTACGTGTGAAGCAGGCGAAATGGGGCAAAAAATTTCTGATAGTCCCCATCTCCCTAGGTCTTCCCGTCTGATATCGGAAGAAAATGGATCACTAGTGCCATCAACACCATCGCGGCTTCTCGTCGACAGCGAGCACGGGGACAGATCTTCGGGTGTCCGTTCTGCTCCTAAACAAATACGTATCGATCAGACGTGTGTAGACAGACTTTTGCAAGAATTGCGGTGGTATCACATTCGGGAGCCACGTTTTAACGTCAGGAGCCGATCGGGCTCGCGAACACCGATATTCTTCGAGCGCGGTCCATGCAGGCGCACGGAAGAGCTAGGTGGGACTACGGAGGACCTAAGGGGCTAATCGTTTAGCTGTGACCGTCGCGGGGTGGGCGAAAGGGGCTTTCAAGTCGGCGTAGCTGTTAAACTCGCGCGGCGGCTTCACAGAGCGGGGAGTATTCGTGTTTCTGAGATGTCACAGAATAGGCGACACGCAATGCGAGCGACAAAAATGGTCGAAGTCATTTCATGTGCGCGACGTACCGATCGCCCCTGTCCTCGCTTAGCTTCTCAGGCACTCCGGGGGGGGGGGGACGGCCGCCGCACCATTGGCTGCCTAGCCGCGCCTCCGATCAGCGCATCGACGTCGAAAGGTGCGCGGATCGGCGTCCTCCGATGAAATCTGTCGGCCCGCTCTCCCCGAGGGGTTCAAAATTTGTCCATAAGTGGCTCAAAAACTATCCATGTGCATTTTCGGCGTTTCCGGATTCGCACAGTGGACCCGGGGACATCCCACAAAGGTCATCCCTGTTGGGATCCCCACGGGGGGTGACCCCACAGCCACGGTCCATAGTGGGGTGCATCCACCATGGGCCGTGGGAGAATTTTCGCTGCCGAGGGGAGATCACCTGGGCATCAAAATTATCCTCCGGTATCCAGTGGTCGCTGCTGTTTTTCATCGCAGCGATTTTGCACCCGCTGCTGCAGCGATGTAGCAGCGATTCTGTTCATAGTGCATAGGCCCACGGATGATAGAAGAAATTCAATCAATCAGTAAAATTAATGGCTGGTATTCATCAATAACGCGTTTCGACTCGGAAAACAGTGATCTTGTCATGTGAAAGGGTCAATATTCCTGAGACGAATCGTGTCATTCGCTCCATCGCTGCCAGAATGGCAGCGATGGAGCGGTGATCAGCGACCATCGAGAATTGCTCTTCAATCAGCGATGCAGTAAACATAGGATTTCGTCGCCGCGACCCAGCGATGTAGGACGTTGGCCACGAAGCGGTCACAATTGGAGCGACTTTCCATTAAGCGCGATGAAAAAGGAACAGTTGTCCCTCGCATGGCCGCAGCGACCACCTGCAGTCAAAACTAGGCTTCAGGCTCCTAAGAGCCAACTGAGGCAGACTGAGAATGGGGGCCTTTTATACCAGCAACATTGTGAATACCTTTGCTAGACATGTTGATGTTCCCGAGGAACTGCGTAGGGACGCGGATGGCTGCGACTGCGGATGTTCGTAGACGCGTCGCGGTTGAGAACGGGCGCGGATGGTCAAATGAGTCTCTCAAGGTCGGCGGATGGCCGTTTTGGCCTCAAAAGTGCCTGAGTTGTTCACCTCGGAAGTCCAGCTTTCGCTGCGTAGCACTTTCCACTGTTCTCCGGCCCCAAACAGACCCTCCGCTGAAAGGCGCGGCAGCATGCGATGAAGGGGAGTCGATCGCGCGGCACCGCTGGATCGATACTCCTCCATTGAATGTTGCCGCGTCTCCCAGCGACGTGACTCTAATCGTCTCCTTATACATCCCACGGCAGCGGATTTCGCCACAACATAACTGAAAGTGGTTTGATAGGGTTAGGGGTCGATTAGACCTCGCCACTGGAAGACGGGACAATATGCAATGGAGTAGTATCGATTCACCTAACTGCTAGATTGCTACTTCGCCGCATGCGACACATCGACCGCGACGCTGCACTCACGGGTGAGGTATGTGGCTCCGTGACATTCCCCGCTTGCGTACGCATCGCGGTCCGGTGAGCGTCGCCCGCGGCCAATGCTGAAAACACCACCGTTTAGAAGAGTCTTCAATGATCCATAGAAATAAATGGCGATCGATTATGACAGGAAATAAACGCAGGCAAGCTAATAACGCCCCAGGACAGATTTCACTCAAAAGCGATGTTGTCGCTTCGGTGCTATGTGGGAAGGAGGGGGCCACTGTTGTATCGCACTTGGCCACGCCCATTTTCCCGTGCCGCAATGACTCCTGATTTTGGCAGGGGAGGGAAACCCCGGTTAGGTGTTAAGTGCGGCACAGTAAAATGGGCGTGGCCAAGTCCATCGCGCCATAGTCCCCCTCCCCCTTCCCACATAGCACCGTCGCTTCTCCGCCCACCTCGCGCGCGACGCTCACCGGCCGCGACGCAGCACGCATGTGTGAGCAATGGCCGCTCCCAGTTCCGATCTAACACTTGAATGGTATCGGAGCCCTATCGTTTAAGCACTCGCTCGAAGATTGGGAGGTTGCCGCTTGTCCCCCCAAGTGATTTTTTTCGCGTGGGAACGAAACCGGCCAGTGTTGAGCAGGCCGTTGCGCCAATTTTCAGCGGAGTTACGACCCCCTTTGTTGACCGAAATTTTACGATCCCCCCGAGATCGAAAACTGTTTTGCCCTTACTTAGGTAACTTACTGAAAAGTTTGATATGCATACTTTTTCCTCGCAACTGACTATTTTGGAGAAGATTTAAATTGCTCCGCAATTTTGACGACCCCCCCTCCCAAATTTTCATTTTTTTTCTCCAAAATTTCTTCAATTTTTTACGACCCCCGTTGTGCCGAGGCTCAACCCTGCCCAACCCTGAAACCGGCATGGCTATTGTAGCTTACACTACCAAAGAACCGCGCGGTACTGGAGGTGATAGGACGGGGTGGAGTTAGTGATTGTATAGAAGGTATGCCCCCACCCCCTTCTGCTCTGAAGATGCCAGTAGGCTGTTGGAGTGGCGAACCCCTTCTCTTACCTCACAACGGAATCAAGGAGTGGTTGCGGGAGCCGTCAGTAAGGATTGGGGAGAGTTGAGAGGTAGAAATCTGGAAGTGGAGTGGTCAGTTTTTAAAATTATCTGAAAGTGCAGTAACCCCTGGACGGTTACCAAGAGGCAAATTTAGGTAGTCAAACGTGTGGGACAGGTTGGAGAAGGTAGTGCTGGGTGGGGTTTTTTCCCAACGGCGGTAAATCGGCCGATTTGACGACTTAGAGATAAACATTGCTTTGTTTTCCCATCCCCCTTGTAGCAAACATGGATATCATTGAGATTTCCTGGTGCGAACAAGCATTTTTTTTCAGGATTATTCCGAAAACGAGACGTACAAGAAGCTCATCTCACAACAGATGAAGAAGTCTGTTGCTGAAACATTGATGAAGCTGTTCGAGAGCTCCTACATGACCACCGAGGATTTCGATGAGCGCGCTGTGGAGATGCTGAACTCGTTCCCGGAAGATCAGGGTCGTTACATCGTCGACCAACTGAGGTTAGGATTTCCTCCTGCTTTACCAACTGGCGTAGTAAACCTTTTATTTACTCACACGCTTATTTCCAGGAGTCGCGTCTTTTCGGAGTGCAGAACAAGGCCCAGTACCTGATGTCGTTGATGCGCAACTTCCGTGATCGCGTCCGCGCTCAGGGTGCTCAGGCAGTCATGGCAGGAAAGCTCATCAATGGACCCGAACCGGAGAAGATGGCTGCGATTATGGAGAGGACCGGATATTCGCTTGAGATCACCGTTGGACAGCGCAAATACGGAGGTCCATGCCCAGATTGGACTGGTCTTCCCACTGGCCCAGTCGGACCCGGGCACGAGGTGTGTTGGAAGCAGGGTCAAGCAACCCATTGTTGGGCAAAGTGCTTTCGTTGTTGCGATCCCCCCTTTCCATGGGTGGCAAAGCTTTGCGACCCCTTCCCTTACAATGGCCCACCGAGGTTAAGATAGACCGTCCACTTTGCTGAAGGGTTGGATTCTCGTCAAAATTGCAAATGTCCAAATAGCGAAAAAATGGTTTATGGGAGCCTCCCAGTGCTATAAATATATTAGCTCTTACTGGCTCGGCGGTTCGGTAAAATAGACCCAGTAATGAAGTAGAAAAAACTAAGCCTATCATGTAGAGTGAGAAATGGAAAAAATCGCCCGAACTTGGACAAAATATCTACATCAACGTGAAAACAGTGAAATCTTAGAGTTTTTTAAGGTCAGCTGATATAGTCTGTGTTAAACAATAAGTGGATGCATCTTGTATTCGACTGCCCCCCTCTAAAAGTGAAAACCAAGGTTGAAAAAGGCCGTTGGATTAAAATGGCCTCTTTATCTTCAACCACCTTTTCCAACGGTTAATTGTTTCTATTTTCCATTCTACATGAGCTGCGTTACTTTTTTCTACCTTATTTCTGGGTCTATTTCACCGAGCCGCTTAGTTACGGTCCGTAAGAGCAATGTATGTATATGACACTGGAAGGCCCTTAGAAATTTTTTTTTTGCTACTTGGACAATTGCAATTTCGACGAGCATTCAAATCGTCAGCAAGGTAAGCGGATCTACCAGGAGTTCAGCGGGGCCGTTGTTAGGAAGAGGGCCGCAAAGCTTCGCCTCGAATGGAGGGGGTCACAACAACGAACGCATTTTGTCCAGCAGGTTGCTTGAGCATGGTTGGGAGGGAGTTGCCCTGTCCTTCATTCGTCACATTTCCATGCTTTTTCAGATTTACATTGGTCACATTCCGCATGACCTGTTCGAGGACGCGATTGTACCCTTGTTCGAGCAGTGCGGTAAGATCTGGGATCTCCGCCTGATGATGGACCCCATGTCTGGCAAGAACAGAGGATATGCATTCTTGACCTACTGCGAGAAAGCAGCTGCAGCGGAGGCGGCTAAGAAGGTTATTTTATCATCAGTCTCGTCTTCTCTCCTTGGTCTGCTGGGGGCATTCTTTTCTTTCATGTTGTGGCGACGTTGTATTCCATTTCGTTGTTTTCCTCTATTTTGTCATTTCGGTGTCCTCTTTGTCCAGCCATTTGTTCACATTCACTGTATCTCTTGTCATTCTCTTGGTGGTTTTTTCATTTGTCTTTATTCATTTTTTGAAAAGATGCGCTCATTGAAGCGCCAAAGACGGTGAAAATGCGCAAAACGCCAAGAAAGTGTGATTTTAGTATGATGGACACGAAATTGCTACCGGAAAATCTCTGAAAGTGAACGTCTCTGTCGCAAACACACGTCTGTTCCTGAAACATCCCCAAGTCGAAAACTAAAGACGAAATTCTTGAGGAGCTCAAAAAACACGCAGGTAAAAACGACAAGCCGAGGCCATTTTGGATGCACTTTTTCCCGAGTTTTCGTTCGTTGTCTGTTTTTGTGCCGAGAGAATGGGCTAGGCATGAGGAAGCAGGTAATGTTTTCGTCACTTCACGCAGTTTTTGTAAGGTTTGATTTCAGAGGGAGTTGTTGATGTGATTGTTTACACCATCCCGGATGCGACGGACCGATTCAAGAACAGAGGATTCTGCTTTGTGGACTTTGCTGATCACAAAGCGGCCTCTGATGCGAAGAGAAAGATCCAGCAGCATAAGGTGAGGTTTTGTGTGCTGATGCAGACTCGTCGGTAAAGGAGCTTAAAGACAGCATGCATGCTCGCAAATGTGGTTGAGATAGCTGCGAAAATAGAGTGGTATGACTAAGAACACAACGCCTACGCATTTTGAAACGTCAAAAAGGACCCACAATAACGTTACAGGAGCAGCAAGTTTGGCCCGCGCCCGTGTTTTCCACGCCCCTCTATTTACCGTCCTCCAAAATGGCCTGGCCCATTCCCACCGTGGCCCATGTATGTGGGTTATTTATTGTACCCCCACCATACATCGGAGACGGTGGAGATGGCGCAGGACCGCTGTTTTGGAGGAGGAGCGCAAATACAGGGGGCGGAGAAATACAAGGCGGGGCCAATTTCATACTCTTGCAGCAGGTTTATGGGAAGTTTTCGGTGTTCCAAATGCGTAGGCGTGGTGTTCTGAGCCATACAATTCTATTTCCGTAGTTATCTGAAGCACGTGTACGGGCGTGTATGCTGCTTTTAGCGGCTTGAGGACTATGGAGTGCCCGATTTAGATCCGTCCTTTCAACAGCGAACTCGTTGTGGATTGGGCTGAGCAGCAGGAAGAGCCGGATGAGGAGACCATGAATAAGGTTAGAACACGGTCCAGGGTTGTACCCTAATGTTAGCTTACGTGCGTTTGCAATGGTTCGCGTTTCAGGTCAAAGTACTTTACGTCCGCAACCTGAAGGAGGCTGTCACGGAGGACAAGCTGAAGGAAATCTTTGGCCCATTTGGAGAAATCGACCGTATCAAGAAGATCAAGGACTACGCCTTTGTGCATTTCAAGGAGCGCGAGCCGTGTTTGAAGGTTGATTGTAATTCCATCTCTCCAGAGAGAGAGAGAGAGTCATGGTTTCTTATGCTTCCTGTTATAGGCGATGGAAGAGTGGAACGGCAAGGAATTGGAAGGCGTATCGATTGACTGCTCCTTGGCCAAGCCCCAGACTGATAAGAAGAAAAAGCCGATGATGATGGGAAGAGGACGCGGCATGGGAATGGGGATGGGCATGGGAATGGGTTACGGAGGTGGCCCAGGAGGATTTGGTGGCGGACGTGGACGTGCGAACAATATGTATGGAATGTGAGTGGAGATTTTGAAATCAGGCGGTTCCTGAAGTGGTCAGCGTACAAACGTTTTCACTTAACGGAATTGTGGAATCCAGTAGATTTGATAGTCGGAGAGCGCTGATCTGGGCTTGTGGGATGATTACAAGAAAATGTAGGAGTCTCAGACGTGCTGGGCTGGGTGGGTTCTAAGCGACTCAGTGAAACACGTTTCATCCGCCGAGGCAAATGACTGATTCGATCTATCCCGGGGCGCTGCTGCCGAGATGTCATACGTTCGTGCCGTGGCAGTGTGGAGGAAAGAAGATCATCTCCGTGCAAACCGACGTCATCCCCTCCACGGTGGCTGCAAAGAAGAAGAAGATCCCGGGGCGCTACTTGGGTGGTCCGCGGTACTTACAGGCCATAAAACGGCCAAAGTCTCACCGTCGACTGCGGACCACGCGCGTGCGGCCGCGCAGCGCGTGGTACGCAGTCGACGGTGAGACTTTGGCCGTTCATTGCCTGTACATCAGATGGTCCGCTGCGCGTTGCTGGCTCGGGTGACCGATCATCCTATCACCGGGCGCGGACCAACCTTGAGTTTCACTGAGATTCGACGATGGCGTGAACGCGACGGCTTCCTCCTTGCTGTTTACAGTATCATCGAGCCCTAAAAGGGGGTGGAAACTTCTACTTGTGCTAAAGAGGTACCTAAAACATTAGAGGAATTGAATCTCTTCGCCGCCTGGATCAGTTGAATTGAGCTGGCAGTTCTTACCGATTAGTACCGATGGTGTAAAATTTGGATAGTAATTATTTCAGGGGCGGTGGCTATGATGACTATGGTTTCGGAGGCGGATACGGCATGGGTGGCGGATATGGTGACTACGGCGGCTATGGAGGCCCAGGCTACGGCGGATATGGTGACTTCCAGAACGGAGGATACGGACCCCAAGGTGGATATGGTGGTGGTCACTTTGGCGGTGGCGGTTTTGGAGGACGTGGAGGCGGATTCCGAGGTGGACGTGGCGGTAACAGAGGAGGATTTGCTGGGTATGTGGATGTTTTCTATGTTTGGACTCACTCAACATTAGGATACGAATAAATTGTCATGTTTCAGACGAGGAAAGCGACCGGGAGACAGGTCTGGCGGACCAGCGTCGAAGCGAGATAATGGTGCACCGGATTTTTCGGCTGATGTAAACATGAGCTCGTTCTAGATCTGATCTTACGGCGTTTTATAATCGTTAATTGTTGTTTGTGTTTTGTGCATACTGGCAGTCCTTAAGTATTCCTGTTCTGCTGTTGAGTTTGTTGGTGTGTGTGGCCTAGTGCTGCGCAGTGCTCGTCGTGTCCTCAGTATCTCGTCCTTTTCTCTCTGTTTCTTTTTTATCCGACAATAAGTTGTCAAGTTTAATCTTATTCTATTTGACATTAAATAATCTTAATATGCTCTTGTGCATTGTATAGTTGAAGGTGAAGGCGTGTAGGCCAAGTATTTGGTGAGAGATTTGTGAAATGAAGTAATTCATTCTAATTGGTATTAGGTGTACCATGGGTTCCATGCCGAAAACGATTGAAGTCGGGAAGAAGGCAAGGAGAGTGCTGGATGGTATGTTGTATTGCTAGTTGGTGGTGTACACTGATGCAGGGTATGAAGAGGATGGGGTAACACATGCGCAAGACAGGAAAATTTTGACTTGTCTTTGATCTCGATCTCCGATCATGAACTTCATTAGTGTCGAAGCGATGAAGTAAGATCCTGCCATTGCCTAGACGACGGAGATAGTCAGATTCGGGAAGACTTCGCTAGGTGCACATGCGGAGGAACTTTTATTCTGGTAGGGAAGTTATAAAATTGGTTCAGAATAGTCCCAGAGGTCAGAAGCCTGTTGAACTGGTGCAGCCCATCTTCATGTTCAGGTGATTGCATCGCTCTCAAGTCATCGAAAATGCTCAGAGGGCGTCTTTTTTGTAAATTTATTAAGCCATCTATTCTTCCTTCGTTGAATTTTCAAAACCTTACCGTTGATCAGAGCAAGAAGAATAAGGGCCCAAGAAAGGCCGATTGTGGGTGCGCAGGGATGAAAACTGTTCCTCTAGCCTTCCTTTCCACCAAGGCACTAACGGCTTGATTACTGCATCAGAAGCTACATATGTCTGTGCAAGGAGTACGTAGATGCAGTCAGGGCGAACTTTCTCTTCCGTAGTGTATATATTTCGACAATGACTTTAGGATAACTGCTGGTTTGAACCCTGTACTACTCAGAGTCGAAAGTCACGCCCGTATCGCGCGGCTATACCGTTAGAGTATAAATACCCTGACGCGCCATTCGCTCCATCGTTGAGAGCCTCTCGTACCTCTGTGGTAGAATTATCATTTTCATTTCATTTATTACGCTGTTAAAGACAAGCGTGTGATAAAAAAAAAACTACAATAATGGTGTAAAACTAGAACTAAAACACATCTAGAAAGCCAATAATTTTGCACCAGCCATACGCTTCAACGAACCGTATGTAAATATGTTTGGTGAGGCGGTGTACTTTAGGCTTAAAAAGTTTAAGCCTGCCCTGCATGTAAACATATACCTCCTCAAGTTGGTCTTAGGCATTGAAAAAGATATCTTGATCTGTCCTCCCCTGGTTCTCGATTGTATCAGACTATAGAATCGGGACACCCTAACACTAAGCTGGCCCGATAGCAGTTTGAACACCATATACGCGTCTCTTAGGTTTCGACGAGATTCCAACGAGCTTAGATTGAGAATCGTGTTTCTCGTCTTACAAGGGAACCAGAATAAGTCATAGTGACCATTCCAAATGAAATGTACTTTTCTAGAACCATTTTTGGACGAAAGGTCCGAATATGTCTATCGCAGCTGCCTAGACCCGCTCTGAGAAAAGTTATGAGCGTTTTTCAAAGCCTCGCGGCAAGGTAAGGGTACCCCCCATGGAATTTTTGGGGTGTTTTTGAATTTTTTTTCCGGATTTTGCTAAAAACATGTACGTAAGGGAAATCTCGGGTGCTGAACACGAATCTGGGGTTCGCTTCTGAAAATTTTGAGGTTTACTGTAGGTTACGGTAGGTAACATGCCATTTAGGAGACAAAACCTACCTCAATATTCCGATAATCGACAAATGGACATCAAATTCGTATTCAGCACCCCAAATAACCCCCACATAGAAACTTTGAGACAAATCTGAGACTTCGACCAAACTACCGTATACCCACCGTAATCTATCGTAAGCTGACAAAAACTATAAACTGACATCAGATTCGTGTTCAGCACTCCAGATAACCCCCACAGAAACGATTTGAGCTACATCTGTCGTCACATTCCGGAAATCGTCAAAAGCTGATTTTGCCGTCAATTTTCTCTGCCAGTGGGAAGCTTTGAACAAATATAGTCGAAAATTTCAGAAAAACGACAAATGATCCTCAGATTCGTGATCAGCACCCCAAATAACCCCCAGGACGAATTTTTAGTCGAATCTGGAATATTTTTCTAAAACGTTTCGAGAGCCCTCTAATTGGTAAAAATAAACGCCCAACCGAAAATCCGTACAAGTCCAAAACGCTGTTAGTCTGCGCAAAGTTTGGAAAATGTTCCTTCACCCAAACTTCGCTTAGTGGGGTAGTTTTGGGCGCTGAACACGATTATCAGGTCCGTTTCCGGAATTGCGTAAAAATAATGCGCTTTTTGGAGGGTACAATAGGTACGAAAATCACAGAAAAAACGCTCATATCGTTTTTCAGAGTGGGTCTGAGGCAGCTGCGATGGGCACATTCGGACTTTTCGTCCAAAAAATGGTTCTAGGCAAGTACATTTCATTTGGAATGGTCACTATGACTTATTGTGGTTTCCTTGTTAGCACATGGTATCAATGAATAATCAAATCCTTCTGTCCGAATCAAGAGTTTCGTAGTGTAGTTGTTTTGCACCCTTTCTAAAACATCATTATCCCTCTTTTTATATGGGTTCAAGACGGTAACTCCACTTTCAACTATGGGTCTGAGATGTGTTCTGTATGCCTTCATTAGAACATTTCTGTTTTTCGTGGATAGACCTTTGAAAATCTGATACGTCTGTAGAAAAGCCTTCCTTTGTAAGATTATACAATGTTCTTTGAAATCTAGTTTGTCATCATAACAGGAATCAAGATCTCTCACCCGAGACACTGTGGGAATTTCAATATTCCCTACTGTGTAGGTGTTCGAGAGGTACGACACTCCTAATCTCATATGCGCCGATTTTTCGGGTGCTATGGGTAAACCCCGCCGGTCTGACCATTCCGCAACTTTGTCTATTGCACTCTGTATCGCCTCCCTTTGCCCTGGTTCACTGATCTCACCGTATAGTTTCATATCATCTGCGAACTGTTGTACTTTTACTACAGAGTTCTGGACAAGATCTGGTAAATCGGCGGTATAAATGTTGAATACTATTGGCGATACGTATCATCTGCCTCATAGCCTCACCATCAATTTCTTGGCGCTTCATAACTGAATTCTGTACCATCTGCGTTGCAGTGAATTAAAACACGTATTTAGAGTTTGCGTGCACGGCACAGTTGGGGCCAACGTTACCTCACTCCACCAGAGCGGTTGCGCTGAAGAATATTTACAAGGGACGACCCCCGGGGGAGGAGACGTCCTGAAAAAAAGTTCTTCTGAGAGTTATGGGATGGATAGAGTGACAATAATCTATGTTCGGTTTTCCTACGGGTCTTCCGATATTCCACTAAAAAGAAAAAACCATTTGAAACTTCCTGTAACTTCCTACACGGAGCAGCCGGAATGAGTTCATATGCTCGGCACACATCAGGTTACCATAAAGTAGCTCTATACAAGGTTTGACTTTTATTCTGGCCCATTCGTGAGATATAAACCGTTTCCGAGCTCACTGTTCATTCCATCTCTCGTATCACTTGATTGGAGTTGCCATAGACACCGTGCAGGGATGGTCGAGAGGATAACGATGGGGAATGCTAAACTACGAAAGGATGCTGGGTTGCGTGTTCGATTCCCGCAATGCATCCTCTGGAAAAAATTGTTTTGCATTTATTCGATTTATTTTTTTTATTTGTTTATCCACGAGTTTTCTCATTCACATTTTAACTTGCTTTTTCTAATATTACTGGATTTACCATTTCTATTGTGTGAATCCCTGTGGTATATGTACATTTCCTCACCTTATTCAAAAAATACTTTTCTCACCTTCTTGTGCTAGCATTTCAGGGTTCATCGAGAAATGTTGTAATGTGAACATCTTGTAACTTTGTATTACTTTTCTCGAGTAAAGGAAAACACTTTTCTTGTTCGAGAGTGAGTATGGCGGAAAAAAAGTAGAAAAAAATTTCCTCCATATTGATCCAAATAAAGCAGATTGAGGTAGATCGGTGTTAGATATTTCGTTTCTGAAATACCGAAAGCGCAGCCATGGTGCACGGTTGAAGAGAATACGCACGCTAATTTTTCATGCTTTCTTAATTTTTGGTCTACCGGATGGTCCATAGGTAAAACCCAACATACAGTAATAATACCCTATCCATCCCTCACAACTCTCAGAAGAAATTTTTTCATGACGCCTCCTACCGCAGGGGGTCGTCCCTTATTAGTCTCTGCCCACCAGGGCTGTACGTAATTTGTTAAGTATTGTAGGTTATATTGAGCTGAAATGCGGCTATTGTAGATCTGAATGCTTCCCTAGGCTCCTCTACTAGTGCTAGTGTTTGTTAACATTGGTAATTTTTGCAGTTATCCGAGTTTATTCTCCATTTAGTTTCCTCCTAGCCTATTTCCGTTTGTCACTTGGTTAGCTCCTGTTTTGTCGATCAATCGGCGCAGAGGCAGGGACGCGAGGAGATCACTCTTGCCTTCCTCGCCACTCTATGCCTGTCGCTGTACTATCTCGTCGCAGCGCATGCTGCTATCGAATGACCCCGCCCTCTGCCTTTTTAAGGAGAGGCGTTCCGTTATATAGTGATTCATTGTCATATCTGGTTGGTTCGGAGACACCACTCTCCCAATAAACATCTAAACCACCAGTCGACGTGATTTGGGGGCCGAACCGAGGCCGAAGAAGAGGACCAGCCAACCGCCCTTAAACCGCTTTCAAGCGGCTACGGCGTGTAGTCCTGCTCCTGTAAAGGAAGCAGAGTAACCTCTCCTTCGCGGAGCGATCGGCGTGTGTACTGCCGTACGCTGTGGTGTCGGAGACACATACGTGTCTCTCGAACCGGCGTGTTGTGCGTGCGTGTCGATCGATCTCTGCGAAGTATTGAGGATACTTTGTCGTGGCGTTGGCCACGTTCCGGAGCTCGACTGCGTATTGATTGAGGCTGTGTCTCGTGGCCGAAGTCTAACCTGAAAGACGGTTAGCGTCTGCAAGAACAGATGTCTACCAGCAGTAAAGCTGAGGAAAACTCCATCGGAATGAGCCGCTCTACGGTTGGCCAGTCCGCCATGTTCCAGCAACTATCCGCCTTGGAGGCGATGAACTACGTTCAAGAGAAGAAGGTCGGCAACATAGTGAATCAGTGCACGGAACTGGTGAGACAGTGCAGCTTTGTAATGGATGGATGCATCAAAATCATGAGTGGTGTCCTGAGAATGTTGTGGAAGAACTCCAGAAGAGCCGAGCCCGTCGAAAACGGTGGCTAAAGGGTTCGTGCAACAAGTGGGAACATCCATTGCCGAACAGTGCAAAATCATGCAAGTGGAATTGCGGAGACTAAGGCAGGTAGAGAATCTGCTGCAGTCCGCGAGAAGTACACTTTCTGAGGATTTGCCGGCTGTCCAGGGAGAGCTGCTACAACAAGCTGAGCATGACGATCAGTGCATAAGAGAGCTAGCAAGCATGCTCCATGTAGATGCTACTCAACTAGTGGATAGGATGAAATCGTTGGTTGATTCCTGCAAACAGTGCAGTCGTTCGGAACACTGTAATACTGGTTTGTGCCAGCGTAAGCAGCCAAACGTTTTTAAGGAGACTCACCACACGGCTTCTGAGCAGCCTAGCGACGGCGAAGTGAACTGTTACTTCGGCCGTAACGCAGAGTGCGATCCAGGACCAGCGGTGAAGAAGCAGTCAGTGCAATCTTCTCAGCATAGAGTTGAGTCTGGGCACCAACTCGCGGATGATGTTAGACGCTCGTTCAACAACGCAGAGAACGAACCGTTGCAGGACAGACCTGAGAAGTTGATTTTCCCAACACGGATGAGTCCCGCCCCGCAAGGTGGGTATGAAAATCTCGGAACGCATTCAAACTTGGGAAACATGTTTGCGGCGATGAGTCTGCCAGATGTGGAGATTTTCAAAGACCCTAAGGGGAGACGGTTTGACGACTTCGTTGTCAGGTTTAGGATGAAGTATCTCAAGCTAGGTTTGGACGATGACATGCTCGTTCACCTATTCTTCTCCAAGCTTGATGGGTTTCCAAAAGCAGTCGCTGAAGCGCTGCCAAGAAACGTCCGCGAGGGAGGGCTGGAAGGAATCATCAATGGAATGCGGAAAAGTCTGAGCGCTAGCGACCCTGCGCAGCAAATGAAAGCTTATATGGAGCTGAAACACTTGAAGAAGGATGTCGATGTCACTCGATTCTGTATCGAGCTTGAACGACTGACTAGAATGGCTTATCCAAATGCCTCGGATGAAGAACTGTCGAAGACGCGAGCTGGGGAACTCGTAATAAAACTCACGGACTGGCCCGAGTACTTGCAGCTATACTCAACGCTGGAGGCTGCGCCAGTAGGGTGTGAATACGAGATGGTCAAACGATTGGCTCAGCGATTTGAGCGAAGTCGAGATGTCGCTTCAGCAATGCGGCAAGCTGCACAGCCATGCCGACCAAGACCCGCCGAAGTAGGTAGGGACAGGTTTCCGTCGTCAAAACAGGAGAGTCCATCACCTACTTGTTCCACTAAATCAGAGCCAGCAAACGGTTCCGTAGCTGCGTCGTCAAGTGGAAAATCGAAGAACGTACTGAAGTGCTACAATTGTGGCAGGACTGGTCATCTTTCCCGTAAGTGCCGAGCTTCTAGAGAGCCCTCACACCCTGAGGTTAATGGAAGCACTGGTGCATCAGAGGAAAGGCCAGTGAAAAACTTCACGGCTTCGCTGGACAGAGTGGATTTGTGGAGCCGTAGGCGCATCCAGAGCACAGGACGAGTTAGTGGGAAGACCAATGTCGTCTGAGGTACATCTTCTCGGATTCTCGAGACAAGCTTTGTTGGACACAGGCTCCCAAGTGAGCATCATCCCTCTGGAAATGTTGGAAGAAGCTCTTGACTCTGGTTTCGATTTGGACAATGATGTCGAAGAGATTCCAATACGAGGGTGCGCACTAGTGTACAATGCTTCAGGGGATCCTATGGTCTTCAAAGGAGCAGTTAGGCTCACCATAAAAGTGCAGCAAGGCAGGAAACGAAAGGATCACATGTTTCGTGATGAAGGGAGGCGATAGAATGCTAGTTCTTGGCACAAACGCTCTAGCAAAGCTGGGATTCAACCTGAAAGGGTTGACAAGAGCGACGATCTCTCATGGCAAAGGCGATGCCATCGGTGCAACCAAGAACAAGCGTAAGCCGGAACAACACCAGAATGCATCAGTTGCGCGGTGTCCTGGTGCAAAAGTGGTGTACAGTCGAGCGACTTCTGTGGTCCAAGCTCCTGTCACAAACAATTTTGCAGGAGCAAAAGTCTCCGCAGAACGGAAGGACAATGAGCTCAGTGAACCCGCACCCATTGTGTCGACAGAAGGCCGAACAAGAGTTGAGCCGCACAGGAAGCATGTGCTCGCAAAGAACAAGCAGTTGCGCACAGTGAACTGTTGCGCAGCGACAAAACATGAGCAAACGGCCGATGTGTCCGATTGTCAAAACCAGGCTGATGGTTGTCACAGACAGAGGCCATGCAGAGCGCTCATGTCAGAGACGCGTCGAGGGAGCATTTCGGATGTGCTCAGACCTGAAAATCGGGAAAAAGGCTGTCGGCACAGCAGTGTAGGACGTGTCTGGAAGCGACGATCGAAGGAGCCACACAATGGACGAGGTTATCTGAATGCAAAAGGACAGCGACACGACCGAAGGGATGCCGACCCTTGGGTGAACTGTAACCGAGGACGAAATGTTATAGACTATGGTACTGCCTGTGAAGGAACTTGTGATACCGTGGAGATTGTAGAGTCAGGGACGACTCTTCTCCGAGGGGGGGCATGTTAAGTATTGTAGGTTATATTGAGCTGAAATGCGGCTATTGTAGATCTGAATGCTTCCCTAGGCTCCTCTACTAGTGCTAGTGTTTGTTAACATTGGTAATTTTTGCAGTTATCCGAGTTTATTCTCCATTTAGTTTCCTCCTAGCCTATTTCCGTTTGTCACTTGGTTAGCTCCTGTTTTGTCGATCAATCGGCGCAGAGGCAGGGACGCGAGGAGATCACTCTTGCCTTCCTCGCCACTCTATGCCTGTCGCTGTACTATCTCGTCGCAGCGCATGCTGCTATCGAATGACCCCGCCCTCTGCCTTTTTAAGGAGAGGCGTTCCGTTGTATAGGATTCATTGTCATATCTGGTTGGTTCGGAGAGACCACTCTCCCAATAAACATCTAAACCACCAGTCGACGTGATTAATTACGATTTACGAATTACGGGTGTTTTTTGCAATTTTTTTTACGGTTTACTAAATCTTGGCCTAAAATCGTAAAGAATCGTGAAAATGCAATTGGGGGAACAACTCAGGCGAATTTTGGCCCCCAGTCGACTGACCGTTCGGCTCGTTCTCGAAATCTGTGAATCGACTCCTGTTGCTCTCCGAGTAACTGTTTTTGCTGTCCGGGCTCCTGCAGTTCGCCCGAACAGCAACATCAGTGGCCCATAGATTGAGAGAATGAGTCGAACGCAGGGTCAGGCACAGCGGTGGTCCGGGTCGTCTTGGGCAAGGACCACCCCTACGAGGGACTTTTTTTACGGCTGAAAAATGACCCTTCAGGAAAGGTGAAAAAAATTTGGTAGACGTTACTTACTCGTTTCGTTTTAGAGTTTTTTCAATCTTTGGGGCCTCGCCATTCTAAAGGGGGATGAGTAGCTTCCATGCGCTGGCTATATTGAAAAACTTCAGCCAGATGGAAAGCTGAAAAGCTTTTCAGGTACCGGAGAAATCTTCGCCCTCCATTTTTTTGGCCATGGTAGTTTGTGGAAGGTTTTGGACCACCGCACCTTTGATCGGCCATAACTCGACTCGGAATCGATTTTATGAGCTCATCTTTGGAACTTAACACCTACTAACATCTGTCTGCCGATTCCCCTCAGAATTCGCGAGAAAACCACAGGAACCCCAGAGTGGCTCCCTCCTATATCTAGCTCATTCGGATGAATCAAGAGTGCGCACTTGGCAGATGCTATAGGGCGGGTCTGTTTTACAATTATGCGGAAATCTCAGTTTTTGTCCCTGAGTTTGGACTTAGCCTTTAAACAAACTCTGAAGGGAAAAGAAAATAAGATCGGGAACGTTTGTATAGCGGATCAGAGAGAGGGTTTGCCAAGGTGCCAGACAGTGCTTGGCTCTGATTTTCTGGATTATGTATGTGCTGAGGACAAATTTTGAACTTTTTTTGTTATTTTGCTTACTGTTTTATTGTTGTTTATTCTCGACATTGGAGACTTGGAGGGAACCTTTACCTTTTTGCATTTCAGAATCCTTAACAACCTTCCACTCTCGAACCTCTCGCCACTCCACCAACCCTATGTAAACGAGGAGAAAAGTCGTTATGAGTGACGCTTCACAAATGAAGAGATCAGACTCATTTTGTGCATCAAAAAGTGGTTTTGCAAATGTATGTTTCATTTGAAAAAGGCCACCTTATACAAATATGTATCCTTCCCAAGACAGATAGGGCCGAAAAGTCTCGAACACCGTGTTTTTTCCTATCACAGTGTTACCCTCCCACTAAACTTTTTTTGATTAAGCGATGATTCTTTATATTTTCATAGTTAAGAGTAGGGCAAAGGTGACGCAGGTTCGATACTTGGTCAAACTCAAAATTTTACTTTTGTTTTAGTCGTTTCTATCCCGCGTATGTACACTGAAACTTTGTTCAATTACTGCTCAAAATAGTGTTATTTTGAAACCAAACCAAGCCCAACCTTCGATGTGGAAACACCTTATCATTGAAGTGCTGAAGTGTTTCCATATCGAATGAGGTTTGGCCTATGTGTGGACTTGTTACTCAATATCAGTTACGAATTACGAATTCCGAATCACGAGAAATTAAAAAAAACCACGATTTAGATTCACGAAATTACAAAATTCAGTTACGCACAGCCCTGCTGTCCACGTGTAGAAATTATTCATACCCTAGCGACGCGCCAGTGCGGGTATGGCCGGGATCATACTTCCTGCGACCAGCGACAGTGCACATAAGGCATATCGATTTTCGGTCGATATGGATGGTAAACATTGCGTCGCGTCGCTTGTCGCTGGAAGTATGAACCCGGCCTATGAGTAGTGGGCGTTAAGCAGTATAACTGGCTTATTATTGTCAGTGTACAGTAACATTGCAGTTTTTCGCGTCATTCGGCTGCGTCGCGTACCATCTGAGGGATTCGTCAACGGTAAACCACTGGGTAAGGATATCTTCTATAAGATGAAGATAAGGAATCGGCTTCCTGGATCCCTATTGGGATGCGCAGCGCATTCGACGTCGTATTCGTAGAAGCTTGAATTGTTCTCGCACCTATTTTGTGGCTTGTGGGGGGGGGGCAGCCGACTTCCCAATGAGTGTCTCCATCTCCCTACATGAAACGGATGGTTGGTTTGGCTTACCTCGGCTAGAATCGGACACGACGGTGTACAGCGAACAGCAGCGCTTCCACCCACCACGCCACACGCTCCTTAATGGATAAGCACCACAGCGAGATAAAAGTGTTTTGGGTGGGGGAACTGCAGAGAGCCTGGGTGAAGTATACCCTCACCCATTTGGCTTAGCTTCGATAAATTTCTCCCTTTTTTCTAGGGCAATCCTGCTACAAATCGCAATTCACGTTTTTTTCTGGTTTCTGTCCAATTTTCGCCTGTTTTGACAGAAAACATAAAAAAAATTGCCAAAAATGGGCAGAAAACAGAAAATTTCGCACACTCCTGAACGGAACGGTGAGTTTGGAGCCATTCAGAACCCTTTGCGAACCGGGTTGTCGCCTCTCAATGATTGTGAATTTCTTTTTTTTTGGAATATTTAATGCCTTTTCATGGCATGGTATATGATCACAAGGTAGCTGACTTGAACGCAAAACTCAGATGTCAGGCAGAACTCGGACCTGCGTTGCACGCTTTCCGGGCGAGAGTGTTACCATTACACCACCGACACCCTACTCTGCATTCTTCAGCTATTCACACATGGACTGTGTAGGCACAACAGCAATCACCACTCAGACAGTAGGCACGAGCGGATCGCTGGCTTTTAGCGGGCGGATCGGCATTCCCCCGCCAGTAGCCAGCTATCCGCCCGTTAGTAGCCAGCGATCCTCTCGCCAGTAGCCAGAGATCCGCCCGCCACTAGCCAGCGATCCGCCCGCCATTAGCCACCGATGTGCCCTCGATGCCACGTAAGGGTTATTCCGACGGTCTCGGTGTGCGAGACCATCCTCCCCTAACCGTGGGGACCATCCCCCAGCTGCCAAAAATTATTCTCCGACTTCTGAGTGATTCTTCAGAGGTGACTTGAAGTCACTTTCCAGGATCGGCCTCGAAATGCCGAGTGAGGTTTCAGTGCGATGGAGCGCTTTTTATACCCTTCGGTTTCTTTACTCTGAGTACGATACTGATACCAGGAAAGAACTCGTCAATCATTGACAAGTTTCACCACGTAAAATTTGAGCTGGCGGCTGGGTGGCTGTCCAAGCTCTGGCGGGCGGATCGCTGGCAGGTTGCGGGCGGATAGCCACTTTAGAGCTTGCCGGCGATCCGCCCACTAGCGTGATCAACTTCTCCAGGTGCCGCTACCCGCCCGCTTAAACGCAGCGATCCGCCCGCGGAGACAACGAGAGGCAGCGATCCGCCCGGCGAGGCCACGATTGGCAGCGATCCGCCCGCAACTTGCTGGCGTACCGCCCGCAGAGGCCTTGATTGCCAGCGATCGGTCCGCACCTATTGTCTGAGCAGTTAACGGGTGGGGTTGTGATAACTTGTGATCATATACCAAGCCATCAAGAGGCATTTAATATTAAAAACATCGAAATTCTGTCTTCAAGGGCTTCAGCTTAAGTGGATTTAATACCGAATTGTGCTTACCAGATCATACCCGTTCACGGGTCATTTGCTGTTATTGCCTACACAGTTCATGTGTGAATAGCTGAAGGATGCAGAGCGGAGTGAATTGTGAATTTCAGTGGAGAATTTCGTCTGCGGGTCATCTCGAGCCTGTTTTTGTCAAGCTATTAGTGGCTAATGCACCTGACCACGATGTCAAGCTTGGTCGATAAGAACTCTGACATTCGTAGGTTTGTTTGAGCCTGTCTCAGGAGTAAACGGCAGGTGTTTCGGGTGTAACAGGGAGTGTGTCGGAGAAAACAGGCGCTAAAGAATGCACCGAGGAGCGATATTTTGGAATACACGGTCGACTTTCAGGGCGATCAATTGGGCCTTTATTCGGCAACGGTCTGGCGGAACACAACTACGAATGTTTGAGGAAGTGGAAGAACATAGGTTTTGACTGAAAGGGGCTGGGGTCGAATTTTCGCATTGAGAGCTCGGCCTTGGCAGGGTTGCTCTACTCGGTGGTTGGACTATAATATAAAAATTACCCTGAGGTTGGTTTGTGCCTTTCAAAGAAGGGCTTAGGTTGTTCACCGTTAGACCATGAGGCGGTACTTTCCTGACGACGGGTTCATGCTTCTCGTTGCCGCTGCCGAATCGTGCCGATTGGGCCAATATCATACTTTTCGGAACGCAAGTTTAATTCATATTAACAGAAAATCTATATGCCTCATATATGTGTACGTTCTTGCTCGTACAGGAAGTATAAACCCGAAATGCACGGCGACGCGATCATCATGTAGCGGTCAGGGCGCTGTGCAAGGAGTTGCGACAGCATATATAACGTTGGAATGGATCTTTGTGATACTTTCCGTTCCCCATTGAAGGTTGGCGAAACATGGTGCCCCCGTGATATAGCATATGGCAGCGAGTCAGCGCCAACCTCCAATAGGAAACGCGAAGTATTACTAGGATCCATGTCGACTGTAGTCTGTCCTAAACGAGATGGAAAGCGAAGAGTCCAAAGAAGCTGCGCACCCCCCGCGTCTCTGACGTTTTTGGATTACGGTAATTCAGGCTCCGTCGCGTACGTGATTTGCGTACGTGACGTCTTACCATAATCCGAAATTGTCAGAGACGCAGAGGGAGTGCTGCTTCTTTGGACTCTTCGCTTGCCATCTCGTTTGGGACAGAGTATAGCACCGTAGTGACGCTTATTTTATACTCGTGCGAAGTTTGACCTGAATTGGGATTCCTCTGTCCTTTAGAACTTCGAAAGCCTCTCGAAGCTCTCTCTCACCCATGCAAGATATTCACACACCACGGGTTTCAACCCCTTGCCCAAAATCGGAAATCTTTCTGCAGCAACGGTGACAATCTAGCGATGGTGGGAAGTATGAAATGGGCTAATTACTGTAAGGTGTGAGATCTCTATACCCCCAATAAGGCTCCGTTTATAGCAGACGACCTAGCGTCAAGTGACCGTAAAGTGACGCTGGGGATTTGCATCTTCAGCATTTGATATTGATCTGACTCCTCAGCGACCACTGCAGTCGGCCAGTTGCTGACGGTGGAGGCTTAGTGACCGTAAAGGCTGTCACTAATATTATCGATACCATCGTTAACCAGGTGCCGTACTTGGACACGTTGAATGCGCCAACCGTCGAGCGTCATGCGCCAGCGCTTGAGCGCCTTGGCGCTTTGCCGCTGGTCGTCTGCTATGGACGGAGCCTGAGTGAGGTACTTGACGAAGCTAATAGTAAGAGTTGCAGTCGCACAAAGAGTCTAGTGGGTGCTTCTTTTCGCATGAGGGTAGACTTTCAATTGAGGTCGGACGTATGATTGATATCAATGTATGGTTCGTCGGATTGGTTTTCTGCCAAAGTCGTGAAGATCGCGCTCTGCATACATAGACACGCAGAGACGCAGACTGCACCAATCAGACGAACAATTTTGTTTCGACTGCATATTTTCGCTCTTCGATTTTTGCTAATTTCCTCGATCTGTTTTGATATTGTGCAACAGCTACGAAAGACATGAGAAACAGGCCTAGGGAATCTCATTGACCCAACCTTTGCCACTCAGATTTGGGCGATTTTCAAGGGGTTATAACTGTTCGGTGGAGATTAGATTTCGGCGCTACTCTACATGACGGGGGGAGTAGGTAATCCGAGCTGGATTTCAAACAACTCAAGGGGTCTCAAATACTGTTGGCGGGGGGGGGGGATCGAAAGAGAAGTGCGAAATTCAGCTGGAACAGCTGCCCATCCTGTGAGGTCAGTAGTACAGAATTATTTGTTTTGGGGTGTCTTGCGCCTTTGAGTAGTTGTCTGTGAATAAGAAAGTTTTAGAGGTGTGTGAAAATATCGGCGATTTCTTGGTGATCTTCGCACATACGGCATTATATCGGTTTGGAGGTCATCCATCTGGAGAGTTTCGCGATTACTCATTCTGTGGCAGGGTGGCGACGAAGGTGAGTCCAGCTTAGACCCGTGTAGTGATTTCATTCAGAACCACATCAAGCTTGAGGTCATGAACTCCAATTTGGTCTAGAAAGAAGTGGATTGACAACCTGAACAACATTTAGAAGCTCCGATGACCATGTGTTTCTCATTCGCGAGAACGTAGGCGTAGAATCGTGGAATATAGTTTGTAGAGCACATTTACCACGGGGACTAGCGTCTTTTCGCGGCTGCCAACGAGTAATTTATGCGCGAAAGTGTGCGAAAAATTGTGTACGCATCGTAAACACCCCGTCGCAGTTTGATTTAGTTGCTAGCTCTGACCTTACTCTGGAAGAAATTGCCTGGAATATACCGCGAATTCACCGCGAACCTGGATTTCATATGGGAGTTTAACTCGAAACTACCGCGAGCCGGGGAAATACAGCGTAAAGGACGCGAATTCACCGACCAACAAGAAGCCGCTGCGAAGTCACCGCGAAAATATCGAAAAAAACTCACAAAAATGGCGCGAATCATGCGGGAAGAAGCTTTTGCCGTGAAAATACCGCAAAATTACCGCAATATATTATTTGCCATCATCAGAATGGGGCGCCCCAGTGCGGAAGCGTACTCGGCTCAGTCGGTAATGCTTCGAACTCTAAAGCCATGGATTGGTAAAGGATGATGATTTGAATCGTGGTGTGCAGTAGCAAAAGTCGCGGTGGATTCCCGGCAGAATCTCGGCTTTGCCGTTCTTTTGCTTGGCCGAGGCACTGAGTTCTCGACAGACTTAGGCAATGCCTCGGTACTACCGTGAATCTGTCCGGATTCTGTTGCGTTGGCTCCGGTCCGACACCGAGACGGCAGGTTCACGGCAGAATCCAGAAAATTCTCACCCAGAAAATCCCGTCTCCGAGTGATTGTTTCGAGAAAATTTTTGGATGTAGTGTTTAATCCTTTGGACAGGTGTAATCTGTGCAAAGAACGAAATAAGCATAGCAAAAACCCAACTGTTGAATGGATGTGATCTTTAAGATGTGTCTTGATGATCGGGTGGTCCGTTATTGCCAACGATCAGCTCACCTTGCTCATCAGGCCATTCAGATACACAACCTGGAGAAGTATGAAGGTGGGTTGTGGTAATTTTTCTTGTTAAATCGGGTGATAACCTTTGGGTGGCCAACATGGTTCGTTTGCAATGCTTTGAATCAGTTTCTGGCGCAACTACATTTAAAAAGTCTGGTCGACATCTGATGCCACATTGAAGGAATAGAACCCCGTCAGACATCAATCTCGTGATTACAAGACCCAAGTTCTATGAATGAGCGAGATGGAAGAAGAAGCTTGAAGCCACACCCCTTTAGACGAGTTCTCTCGCTCAGAGCAATCGATATGCGCCATGAATTTCAATCGATTTTCTCATTTTTCCGCTTCGGCACAGTCTATTACACCTCTTTACAATTTTCCTTTTGATACTCTGATGAGAATAAAAAAAGGAGTCCGACCGGGACAACCCGTCCACAATTCTTGTTGCAAATGAAAATCGTTTCGAATATCCGACTTTATTTTTACAAAATCCGACCTTTCGGGACAGGAGCTCTCTACACGCCGAGGGAGGAGTTGTCCCGCCTCTTGCGGCCCTAATTCCACTAGGGGCCACTTCGTTACCGTTCAGTGGCGTGACGTTTCAAACTGCAAAACTGGGCAACTCCTCCCTCGGTGTGTAGACAGCCTCTGTACCGACCTTCCGACCATAGTCAGATTTCGGACTTCTCGAATATTCGACTTTTCGGCTACAGTTTGATATCACACTTTTTTCGAATATTCGGCTTTTCGACTATATTCAGATATCGCACTTCTTTTTAAGTGATTCGCATAAACTCCTTTTTCCGGGAAACAACCGTCACCCTCAGCCCATCTTCGTTCAGGAATCGCTTTTCGATGTTGGTTGGGTGCAAATAAATTGCAGAAATTCGAAGCTCTCAGCAAGACTATTCTGGGAATTTGCCTTCAACTGAACTAAAACCTCGAAATTTGATTTAAAAATCATTTTTAATATTCGTATTTTGATTCTAGACATTAAATGATCGATTGAAGACCCTTATCTGAATTTTTCTAATAGTGAGAGCAGATTGATGGAGATACGTAAAGTAACCCCCTATCATCTGTTCCCAAGCTCCTTATCACATGCCATACTTCCTCGTCTGTTGTTCTCTGGCCTCGTACTCGGTTAAAAGACGTAATCGAATCATCAGAGAGGGTTTAATGGGTGAACAATCACTGCCACGGTTGTCTAAAACTCTCATCTGAAGATTGGTCTTTTTTGTCTGTCCTTAATAAAAACCGTATTCAATTTTTTCCTATTTTTCGCAAATACACTTACCAGGTTGTGATACATCGCAAAGAGGCCACCCAAAACACTCGAATTTCGGAGGAAACTATGTGGTTTTCTGCGCGGACGCTGCTCAATAACTGGACATGGGACCGCATTGAGTACTTTTTCGATTAAATCAAGTACATCATCGAATAGTTCAAAGTTTCGGCCGCTCAGAAAATTACAAACGTTTTCTTCTGGAATTCCATTTCTTGCCCGCCTCTGATAATGCACCGTGAGATGTGCCGTCTTGGGATTTCGTGTCGCGGACGTGCAGTAAACTTTTCTGAAAGTGGATTTTGTAAGCCGAAATGAGTTCAGTCTCTCTCCATTGAGCGAAAATTCATGTTGGCCAACCCTGTAGTTGAGAAGCTCCCGTTATTTTAAAGTTATTATTTTGTTTAGCAAAGATGGTGCTCGGAGGAAAATGTTTCTGAACTATATTTTACAGTGTCGATTGAGGACCGAAGTGGGGAGGCGCTGATATGCATTCGTGTGTGGTTTCGGCGAACGCCTCGCTTCATCAATAGGAAACTGTAGATTTAGCGTTCCAGAAAAAGAAGAACGGATTAGATTAGCCGAATTTTCAGTAAAAGCTTGGCCGAACCTGAGCTGTGCCGACTGAGGGAAAATTTATCGAAAGTGCTGAATCAGCTGCTAGAAATTTCCATACCAGACGAGCTGCAGGAAAGGCTCGACAACACTCGTTAGTTGCCTACTACTAGTTCTAATCATTTTCATAGTTTTCTAAGATTTTTGTGAAAGTTATGTTAAGGTGGCCGATTAAAATATCACTTTTTTGATAAAAAAAGGAAAAGATCCTATAGAAATACATAAGTTGTGTCCGAATGAGTATTGTGTGTTTGTCAAGGGGGAGGGGGGACTTATCGTTTATGAGCTTTTCCGGTTTTTTTCTCCAAAATTGAGAAAAAAATTGAAATTCGTCGTTGACTCAGTGCTGCGGACGTCCCGCGATAACCCGCGGCGAATTTCAAAGTTTTCCACAATAAAAAAAAAACAGGAAACGTCAAGATGCGATATGTTTTCCCCGCGAAACACAGAATATTGATTCACCTTAGAGGTTCGCCTAAAAATAGACGCCGGAATAACCCAAGAAACAGAGAAAACCTTAATCCCGAAAAGATCATCAGCTGTTCTTTATCGATTAGGCCCCCGGCATAGTCGGCCGAAAGCGGCCGTCCTAGTCCCACCCGGTCGATAGGTATGAGAAGCACGCGAAACGGGAAGAAATGAACTGATAAAAATAATCCTCGAATGAAAATCGTCCTATGATATGATGAAGTTTGACCCCAACTGATAAAAACCGTCTGGAATGATAAAAAATCCACCTGATACGACCAAGGACGACATAGAGAAGGTGGAATTTTATCAGTTGAGGATGATTTTGATCACTTCATTTATTCCCGTCCTGCGTGTATCTCATAGATATCGACCGGGTGGGACTAGGACGGCCAGGTTTTTCGGCCGACTATAAAGGGCCTTAACGGCAAACACGGAAACGGGGCCAGAGATGGCTATAGTGGAGTTCACTAAGGCCGCCGTCATAGTCGGTGGATCTACTGGAGTCCCACCGGGTCGATACGCACCGAATTCGTGGGAAATGGGTGGAAAAAATCAACCCACTGAGTCCGACTGCGACCGTCTGATGCTCACCGCAATCCCCGGTCGATACTGATGGTTCTCATGCGTACAAGGGCGGGGCCAATGCACCGACTTAGTCCCACAGAGTTCCACCGAAATCATCCTCACCCCACTCGGTCGATATAGGTGTTTCTCACGTGACTTGGGTGCATTTTTTTCGGCCGACTGCGACCTGCCGAGTCCCGCCGCGTCTCGACTCTCGTCGTCTGCGCTCTGCCCCACCTGCTGCTGATACGAAAATCAGATTCAGACATGTTGAAAACAAGAAAAATCAGCCACCTAACACGTTCCGATTCACAGCTGAAGTGATAATCGTCACTATCAATTGCGTGTTTCGCAGAGGAGTTGGTTGGCGCTGGGGGCAACTGGACTCAGTGGGACTCAGCAAGTTTTTCCACCCCGGACTCATTCGGACTCAGTCGGACTCAGCAGGTTTTTCGACGAAGTCTGACCGGGGCCTAAGAGTGTCTCATTTACTTATCAATAAGAAGCGGTCGGCTGGGGATCAATGTGCATGAATCCCATACCAGCGCACTCGATACCGATTGAGCGAGAGCGGTTTTGCTGCAATGAGTTTCGTGTTCATTGATCTCTAATCGACCGCCTCTCATTGATAAATAAATGAGACACTCTTGATGGACTCCTCTATACAATATATTCTTAGTGAAAGTACGCAGCCGCAGCAAGGTTTTTTTCGTTGCCGTGGACTGAATGCACATAGTTCATTCTTACAGCATGGGCAGACGCAGTGTAGATTTCCGATATAAGCGATCAGTCAAACTAGAACCTCCTTACCCCTTTTTATTAGACTGCAATATCATTGTCTTATAATTAGCCTGCATGCTGTTTCCCCTTGCGTATTTACATTGTAATCTGTGAACACTGAAATGTTTGGCAGGATTTTTCTCCATTTGGAGTGTGGATTTCAGTTAATTTAAACGATCAAAACAAGTTTTTGTACCAGGTGGCCATAAAACACGTGTAGGATTGGCATGATCGCGTATCTTATCAAAAACAAGCATCGGAGCGATACAGATGCGTTTAGGAGGAAGTGAAATTAGCTGTGGAAAGATCGGAAATCGCTTTGGGTCAGCAGAAAACTGCGAGAGTTTTCGGCTCGTCCATGGGAAAACCACACAAACAGCTATGAACTCTCAAAGTTTTAGTTGAAGAAAACTGTTTTCGATTTTTTCAGTCTCGAAATACAAAATTCGGACAAAAGCTGTTCCATTCTGAAAGGTCTTGTTTTCAAATTCAGAATGTTTTCGATTTAGCTACTCGTCTTCGTATCCGCCTGCAATTGTGCAATGAGCAACCCAAGCGACTATTCAAGAAGACGCGCGAGACTACACTTCCGGGAGTTTTGTTGCCACTGGCAGATACTGTGAAGAATGAGTACAACCAGGTATATTATGATCTGCAAAAACAGAAAATTCACAGAATAAAGCAAGGAGACAGTAGTTAGGAAAGTGAAAATTAGAAAAATAAAATATGATTCATTGTCGTTCTCGGAGCCAACTTCCGTTCCGTATTTGCGGACAACGACTGTTGCATCACGCAACAGGATGACAATCGTGCTGGGACCACTTGGTCCCGGTAAGATTCACCTTTCTCCTAGCACGATTATCACGTGCTGCGTGATGCAGCAGCCGGAGTCCGTAATTGCGGACCGAAATTTGGCTCCAAGAACGACAGCAGTAGATGAAAGAATTGGTTAGAAAAATAGACGTTTGACGAGATTTTTAAAAAATTAGTGCATTGGACGGGAAAATAAATAAAGCTTCAAAAATAAATGAAAATCAACATTTTCGAAAGAGAAATCAGATGCACGAGTTTAGATAAAGTCCGTCCTTAAGAGACTGTCCGCCCACGCGCTGGGCGTGCGTGTCTTGTCGAGTGTCACAAAGATATTTTTCTAAGTTGAAAATCGATTAGCAAGAATATTCGATGGATTGTAAACAATATTCCATTAAGCTGTTTGCAGCCTTGGGAAGGCTCATCCAATACAATGCCTTTGCGACTGTTGCTCCTCACGCACGCCTACCGCGTGGGCGGACAGTCCCCTTCAGACAGACTTCTGATGATATGACTCTTCTGATGATAATTTCGCATCAGCAATCTGGCACCATCAGCACAAATACCGAAAATATGAAATTGTTCCTCTTCTGAAGAAGAAAATCATAATTTCATGTGCATTTTTGACTTTTTTCTCAGTTTACCAATGTGGTTTCTGCTAAGAATTGCGAAGAAAAACCCAGCATTCACTAGTGAAGCGAATATTACGAAGAGTTCTACACATTCTTCCCAATCAGGCATGAGCGGAAATTTTCTTCTGGATTGCGGAAATCGGAAATCGGAACGACCTTCTCAATTTCGGAAATCGGAACGCCAAAAACCATCGGAAATCGGAATTCGGAAATGATCCGAAAAATTTTCAACTCCCCTGGTGATTAATGCTGCCAAAAAACTTGGGCTTATCCTACATTATTGAACAAGGTGTACACCCACGAGAACTTGTAGGCTCCTATCGTGACGCTTAGAGTCATTGCAGAATCAGTTAGGTTCCACACACTTCTCCAGGCGCCTGCAGCACTTCAAGGCGGTCCAACACAGTTTCTTCGGCGATCGGCACACTCCCAGTAGAGTCCCCAAACTTTTCTTCCCGGTACTTGGCGCACTCCTAGTTGGATGCAACACACTTCTCTCGGCGCTTCACGCACTCCTAGTTGGGGTGCCACAAGTTTTCGCCGGTGCTTGGTGCCCTCCAAGTTGTGCCCAACACAGCTCCCCCCCCCCGGAGCTCGACGCACTCCAAGTTTAATGCAACACAGACAGTTCGTCCAGCGCTTGGCGCACTCCCAGTAGGGTCCAGCACACTTTTCCTAGCGCTTGGTGCACTCGAAATGAAGCCCAGCGCACTGTTTCGGCGCTTGACGCACTTCCCCTCAGAAATTTCTGAGCATGAGCAAGTTACCTGAGACCTCAACGCAAGTTCCATAATGGCCTCATACAACTTACTTTGAGCTCACAAGTAAGTTGAAGCGATGTCACGTGTAATTTGACGAGATTTTTGAGCAAAGTAACATGCACTAATAATAAATGCACAACATTGCGAGTAACGTGCACTGTTGGTACATGTTACTTGACACGTACACGAGACGTGGACGGCACATTGACAAGCGACGAGGCCAGCACACCGTCACACGACACGGCCTGCTCGGCGAGCACGATTGGGCCGACAGCTGTCTGTCAGGCGAGGTCTCCAGCCGTTGTGCGGGGCCAAGTACCTCAACTCTCGAGTAACTGAATGGACGACGCTGCCTACATTTGAGTCCTGCCTCCAGGGTACATCGTATACCTCCCAAGGAAACGGAACGCCGATTAGATAGGTTACATGTAAGATCAAATAATACATTTAAGTTACACGCCAGTGCTTTATGTCACGTGTAACTCAACTTACACCGTGGAACATATATCCAATGTTTAAGGTCAAATGTAACATAAAGTTGTAAAGCCAGGTTGCCGACAACATTTCTAGAGCCCTTAATTCGCATGTAACTCTGTCAGAAATTCCTTATCTGTGGAGTCCCGCACCCTTCCCTCAGGAAAACTCACAGCGGGCCTTAAATCTCACATGAAACCGTTCATGAACCCCTTCAGCAAGCTTTTATATAGGGAACTGATTTTATAGTGTTACCCGTGCACGCCATCACACCATAAAAACACCAAAACGACAAACCGAGTCGCTTCATTTTTGAAAAAAAACGACCGAATTCCCGTTCATTCTCACAAACACACACAGACACACACACAGAGTTAGGCAAATATATGTAGATAGTAGGATATTTATTGAATAATTTTCCTGTAGATGCACTCAACCCTAGCTTTCTGAAAAGTGAAGACGGACCTCGAATTCTAATTCAGCGCCCCAGATATCCCTAAGAATTTGGCAAGGAAAAGGGTTCAAAAATCTAAACTCCGATATTTCCGATTTTCCGCATTTTAGGCTTTTTGTCCCGGAAATCGGAAGGCCAAAAACCATCCGGAAATCGGAATTCGAATTCCGCTCATCCCTGTTCCCAATGCATAATGTTTAGTCAACTATTATTCAGATATTTGTTCACCAGAGCTTTGGGATGAAATTAGATCTTATTCAGAACAGTGACCTATAACGAGTCCAGTGTCACGATCCTTTATCCTACTTCAAATCACCAAGGTCTCGGTGATCCCATAATCCCTCTAAATCCGTCCCTTGTCATAAAGCATGGGACGTCATGTGCACCTAATGACTCGGCCCACTCAACGACTCTCAAATTTCAGCTGGTGTTCGCCGTCTTTGTGCCGTCCGATGACGAGGATCTCATGTATTAGATCACTTGTAATGCAGTACGACGATTATGGGTATTGATTGGTATTTTTATATGATGTTATTCCCATTCTGTCAGATTTTAGATTGTTCATGATAAATAATTGTCGACATTCACACTGTCAGCGTGTGTAAGGAGTGTATGGTGTAGTTTACACTATGATCACTTGATCCTCACGGAGAGAAATTTGCATCCGCAGTTGCACACGAACGCTGCTGCAGTGCGTAACTCGAGGATAAGGTTCTTCTTTAGATCTCTTGCTGGAAGGGGGCTAGCCGCCCACTTTCCTGCCGCTGACCTATCACAGGAGCAGCGAAGGTTGACGCGATAGGCCAATAGCGAGACATTGGGTGGATAGTCTCCTCTCAGAAAAGAGATTTAAATTAGTCCCGAAGAATAATTGTGCTATTAAGGAGGTATACAAACCGTAGGTGGGATTTGCCAAAACTACTAGTATCCTTAGTATCTCTTGTGGCTCAATAGTAAAATTGCGCAGTATCCCGCCCCGAGCTGCGGTTTCCGAAAAGTTACAAGCTTAGAGGCATCGTCCGCGCTGGAAACCACTTTGCGTTTTTCAGGCTCTATATCATGAATGGTCCCGGATTAGAGCCGTCTCCTCCATTTGACCCCCTCCTAATTGAGCCCCCCCCTCTCTTGGAGGAGGTTGAAAAATAGTACACCCGGGTGTTCAATTACAGGAAATGCGGTATGTCTCAAAATCATTCTCTGAGGGTTATTTGCACTGCTAAACACGAGTCTGGGGCCCGCTTATCGATTTTTGCACATTACAGTGGATATACGGTAGGTCGGTCAAAATCTCAGTTTTAATCATAATTGTATACGGGGGCTATTCGGGGGTGGAGAATACGAACTTAATGTGCTTTTGTCGATTTTCAAATACTAAGGTGGGTTTTGGCCCCTAAATGACATGTTACCTACCGTAACCTACAGTAAACCTCAAAATTTCGACAATTAGACTCCAGATTCGTGTTCACCACCCTAGATTACCCCTACGTACAGCTTTTGAGCTAAATCCGAGAAATTTTTTTGAAACTCCAAAGAAAAATGCCTGATGCCTTTTCGCGAAGCTTGAAAAATGCTCATAACTTTTTTAAACCTGCAGCTCGGGGTGGGATACTGCGTCTGTTTACTATTGAGCCGGAAGGGATACTAACGATACTAGTCGTTTTCGCAAATCCGACCTACGCTTTGTATACTTCCCTTGTGAGACCATCATAGGTATACATGCCGGCCCCTCGCGAACCCAGCACAGCACGATTCACTGCATGTCGCAACAGAGGTAGTCTGCAAGAGCTAATGTGGATTTCACTTCGATATGAAAAATAATAAGCCGCTACTGGTACGCCGATTGTTGGCCGGATGTTCCTGCTCTTCAGTATAAATCTACATGTTCGACTTCAACGGCAAACGAGGGGACGACCAGACTGGTCCGTGAGATTAACCCATACAGAGGGCAGCAGTTGCCGGATATTGAGGGGTTCAACCCCAGCATACGTTGAGAACATACGCCACTGTTAGCAGCAGCTGCTGCTGGCAACAAAGACATGAATCCGGTGTCTGCCCTGGGATACAACCGCTATTGTGCCGAATTACTACCCCGTGAGTGTCTGAGATGGACCACTGCGCTCGCAAGGAACAGCTTGATGTTAAGAACTGCCGCTAACAAGGCTGAACAGACTCATGTCGAGAAGTGGGAAATATTGATTTTCATTGGTCGGCCATTATGTGTTGCCTAATCGTGCCAAAACGACTGTAGTGTGGATAGCAGGGCATTGTGAAGTAAAATTTTACTTGCGTGTTTTCCTGACAGAAGGCATTGTCTGCAGGAGGGACAGAACCCGAGGGCCTCCTGCCTGATTTCGGCGCCCTCCACAATCGACCACAAGTCCTCGGCTGAACTGCTGGAGTGAGCTCACCATTTACCGTGTTTCGACCTCATTCAAAAGTAGACCATGACTTTTTTTAAACTTCACTCGTACACAGAAAATGGGCCCTTACGTCTTTATGGGTGTCCTGAGCAGTGGGTCGAAAAAAGGCTGCATGGATAGCCTCGCCTAACCGCTCTCATCACTCTCTTATGAGCAGCTTCGGAATTAAAGGCAGTGTCCACGATGAGAACTACTCGAGCCAAATTCCGGTGAGCGATTGCGGACTGCGGCTGTTGCATCATGTGAAACGTGATACTCGTGCTGTGAAAAAGGTGAATCGTGCCAGGACCAAGTGGACCCCTTCGCACCAACCCGGGGTTTTCCTCCCTTTCCAAAATCAGGATAGTTTAGAGCCTCAAAAAGTGAAGTTTCCACACAAAGTCGAATTTTCTATTCGAGTTTAATCCCAGGTATCAGGGCTACCGAAATCACGGCGCGGACTAGTTCTCACGTAATTCAGCACGATTATCATCCTGTCGCATGATGCAATAGCCGTAGTCCGAAAGTGCGGACCGGAATGTGGCCCAGAGAACGAGAGCATCTTCGATTTCCCACAGGGAATCGAAGGGACTGCGGTATAACAAATGCGTCGAAAAACGGCTTTGAGCGAGCCCCAATAAGGCCTTAAGTTCACTGCGCGAGCGCACGAGGCCCAGTTCACACAACAACCATCATCTTCGTAAACATGTTGGACTCGTCTTATTGTAGCCTTTGGATATATCATCTCTTCTCCTTCCATGTTCACCCCGATGGATGTCTGCTGTGTGAACTGGGCTTCGAGCATTCGAGCACCCATACTCAACTTTAGGGCCTTATAAAGCCAATTTGGGACGGCTCAAGGCCATTTTTTCAACGTGGTTGCTGCACTGGACCGCCAGCAATGAGAGCGGAACTCTGAGCTTTCAAACCTGGATCTAACAATAAGCGCGTTTTTTGACACCCACTGCAAACCTCAACGTCCAAACAGCTTTTAAAAATTGCAATCCGCCAATCCGTTCATCCAACTCCGCCCATTTTGAGTTATTCCGCACCCAAAAACGATTTCCAGATGAAACAATTTACGTTATGGAACGGCTTATTATCTGATCACCATTTCATTCAATACTCTCCAGGCTATCCTGGGCCCTGAGCTGCACCAAACAAGAATCAGGCCGCCTGGAAACTAGGCTCGTACTCCCTACCTCCGGGCTACTGCTGCTGCCGTCGGGGCTCCTCCAGTTGGCCCCAACAGCAACAGTAGTGTCACGGACAGCAATGGAAGCCGACACGCAGATTAGGGGAGCGAGCCGAACTGTAAGGCGGCTCGAGGCGAACAATCGCCTGATCTGTCCCAGTCGTAACAGTAATTCAGTGTTCGATCTCCACACACATTGATCTAGATTCTTTATTAATCTTGTGACTGATGTTCTTTTGGTGTCGCTAATCGACTACGTTTTCTCTCCATAATTAACAAATAAACCATTATTAACAGAAATACGAATATTAGACTACGATGAGAATGGGAATGATACAGAAAGAATCTTGATCAGTTGTAGGCGATTGTAGGAAAAAAGACCATTGTCATCTCAACCAGATCTTTCAGGGGAGATGGGCCAAAAACTACAATCTCAGTGGATGGAAATGATGAAAAAACCAGACGTCTAAATGATATTCAGATGACTAACACGTCTGTTGTGTTGAATGATTCTGCTGATGTAGTATGACGATAACAAACAACACAGTACATGACTAGCATATACTAACAGGAGACTCGAGACAATGAACAAACACATACTACATGTGATCATGACTACGTGTAAGGCTAAACAACGCCACTCGGGAGGGGCACGTCAAGGGAGAAATACGAGCACACTATACCCGAATCATCTACAGACAAGCAATGTATATTTATATTGACATTGTGTGATGTGTGAATGTTACTACTGATCGAGCTCACAATATATGAAGGTAATCAAAAATGAACAAGAAATCTTATAGAGATATATAAAGACGAGAACAGAGTATACGAGGGGACCCGTGGTGCTGACCTGCTCCTCAGCGAGAGAAGAGGACCAGATCGAACCGTGCGCGAGTCATTAACGACTTCTTTAAAGGACATAATGAACCAGAAATACACTAGCGCGGGGAACGTGTACCACATATCACTATGTACAAGATGACGAGATTTTAAATCAGACAGAAAAGCAAAACAAAAACACCAATTGAATAGATTGACGGCCGCTCAAACCGGGTTCACTCTCACATTTAGTATATAAAACATGTTACAGAAAAGAACAAAACTCAGTCTGGACAACTTGCCACCGCTATCCAAGTGGAAACCCATACTTCCTTCTCCCAGAAAAGAAGGGAAGCTAAGGGGGGGGGGCTTCGCCACACTGCAGATACAGCATTTTTCTAGTCTCCAATGCCTTAGAGGCACACCCCTGTGTGCGACAGAGGTGAAGAATGCTGACATATCTAGTGACAGACGTCCACCTGCAAACACAGCGACCCTCGACAAAGAAGTGCTAGGAAGCCATGAAAAATATAGGTTTTGCTGGCTGCCTGAAGCCTTTGCGGCAGTGTCAGCTGCGTCTAACCTTGTCACGCAGGAGAATGACCGTTTTCAGCACTGGAGGATAGAATGCGGTTTCTCATGTGGGGTTCACTTCAATCGCCTCGAGCATTTGAATGCTCGTAGACTTCATTCTTGGCTCCTCTGGAGTTTCGGTAGGGATTCACTCTACTCGTATGCGCTCAGATGCTCTCAAGGACTCCCCGTATTTGATTTTTTTCGGGTGGTATGCTCAGAGAATTCCTGCAGGATACTTTGAGCATACCACCCCTGATAATTCGGTGTAGATTCACCTTAGAGTCAACTCTGGTGACTCGAAAACTGTTCACGTCTTGTTATCTTGTTGATTCTTCTACTGCGTTCAAGTAGTTTCAAATTGAGTTGGGTCCAACATTCAGAAAGGCCATGCTTCCAACATTCGCCGTTGTCTGGCGGTATTCCTTCCAACTTTTTGCGTCCGCCTCGCAGCAGTTGTGGATCTCACATTATATGAAACCGGCGTGCTGCGACCAAGATGTTTTCTGGCCTGAGACAGGACTAAAGCCGCTGTTGACTTGCTTCGGCTACTATCTCATAAACGCCATCACTTTCCATGAAGAACAGCTTCATGACAATACCGCCATCGATGTCTCCTGCTATCTGGTGATCAATCAAGTGGTGACGGGACCCAACCCCTGGGCCGAGGTCATACCTTCGGCGTTTCACACAGAATACCGATTTTCGGTCGACATCCATGTGCCGCACTTTAGCGTGATTACGGAGCCACGCATCGCCCAACACTCCCCTCAAGACGACAGAGGAATTCGACGCTGCTCTGACGTGGAGTCTAGTCGTTCGATGCGACTAGACTTGAGTTACACACAGGGTCTTCCCAGGGTCAATGCGTGGTTTAAACCATGGTTCAAAAAACGCAGATCTCTCGGTTTACGATGGCAAGTTGCTGATGTGAGGCGACGCGATGTCAGCGGTGAGATAGAAGTCTATCAGACCAAATATAATAAAAAAGGGGGACCGTAACCAATAGCACACGCACTAAACGACGGCACCTCCAGCGTGCTTCATGTCATCGGTGTCTACCAACCTGTGGCTAGGCAGCACGGACTCCAATCAGCGCGCGCGCGTGCGTACACGTCACTCGAACTCTGGGCGTCGGTGGCACAAACGTCATCGGGATGAAGCAGGAAAAAAGATCAGAATTGGAAAAGCAACATCCCGACGGCGCTTACAGCATAGTACACAGCTAGAGGAACAGCAAATAGCAGGAAAGAATGCCTTAAACCGACTCATTTGGCGAGTTCCGAGAAGAATATATACAACTGCACTGGAGGGCACAACACCTGAACTGTGTGCGGGGGGAAAAGAATAGCACAGAAAAAAAAATCATCAGAATGACCCGACTACTTCACAGGAGTCGTACAATGCATGTGAATAAGAGAAAGCAAAAAGGAGGTGTGTAATAGGCGACGCAACGCGCGACCGCCGCGCTGCAGCTCGCCTTAGAAAGCATCATGCCGAATGATTGATTCACACAAGACAAAAAAAAAGAATATGAGAGGATGAATGAATGAAATCGTCGCCAGGACACTCGCTATTGGACCCGAAGTATGAGAGAACCGACCTAGACTTCCTCAGCGGATACAAAAGGCTGGCTTGGCAATTTGAGGATGGACGCGGCGAAAAAATCTGCCGCGCACAAACACCCTCGTTATGCACAGAATCACATACAACGTTATATGAACAACGGCAAATGAATACGAAAAAAAAGAAGAAACAAACAAAACAGTTACAAAAACAATTATATGGAGAGAATATAAACTGCTCTAACGGTCTGTCTGTCTGTCTGCGCTAAGGCAATTAAAACTGGGTGGTTCCGACGAGACAAGACATAGATAGATTCGAAAGGTCTTTCAAGAAATACGCTACTGTTAAGAGTTATACTGAATAATGCTGATTGATTGATAATATAGAAAAATACAAAAATAGCGGCCGCTAAGCGGCTAAGAGAAATATGAAAGCGAAATTATTGGTGTCGAGCGCATTTCAGGTAGTGATTGAGGAAGTGGCCAGGCCTCCGACTCCTCAGGAATGCCTGAAAAATACAAAGGTCAGATGTTTTTCATGCCGTTCTTCCCCCTCTTTTTGCACTATCACTACAAGCTTTCATACGGTAAATACGTTTTTCGCTCCTAAGCAGGACTTGAACCTACAGTCGGCACGGATTGCACTGGTACGTTGCATTCGTTATTGTGCGTTGGCGCAAACTCGATGCGCATATTTGATAATATGCATGCACCGAGTTTGCCCCAGCTCACAACAAGGAACGCAAACAGCGCGATCCGTGCCGACTGTACGTTGTTTGCTGCCTGGGCAAGCATGTTTCCAGCTACCCAACATGCATTCGTCCAGCTCTAGTCCTCGTAACCTCTCAGCTGGGCGCATGCACGATGGGTAGCTGAAAAATGCTTTCCCCAACATACAGTTGGCACAGATCGCACTGATAATCTGCGTACCTTATTGTGAGCTATGGCAAACTAAGCCTTGGTGACTAAAATTTTGGAAACGTCCAAAACTGTTACGAACTTCCCTTCCTAGGCCAAAACTTGGCACAAAATTTCTAGAATACCCTCCCAAAATTTACAAGTTTTCCTTCCTTGAGCCACATTTTTATCACCGCCACATCTAACCCAGCTGTGCCCAGTCACAACCACTGCTGGACCCTGACTGTGGTTTACCCACCGAAAGCACAATTCCTTCTCTACCTGATGGCGTTCACCGCTGCTCCAAAATTGGTCTCCTTCGTAGTTCACATCAACGTAGGAAAGGCTAAGGACCCGAAAATGTCCGTCGTTCACTCCTTTCTATTCATTGAGAGCCAGATTATACAGTACGTTTCATTGTTTATGAACATCTCAGTTTTTAACGATACCGCTGTCCGGCTAATGCGTTGCGGTTTTCACCATCACCAGCGTATTCAGGGTGTTGAAAAACCTATACGTCTATGTTTTTAGGATTTCATCTTTCCAAGAACCTTTTTGAACACTTTTACGATTTTCGACCGTTTCATTGTTCATGAACATTTCGAAAAAAAAACACCGACTAAAACACTTTCCCTCATTTGTCAAACTACAGGTTTGGGTCATAATTGACGAACACTTTTCTTCTCAATACAATTCATGGTTCCCACCTATCCAGGGTGGAAAAAGCTTAGATCCGGACAACCATAACGCCTCACAAACCATTCGTCGAATACGCACCCGGAACTGAAGGATATCTTGGGTTTTTCCTGGCTACATGAGAACGAGCAAACCTTGCGACAAGAATTTCATCTGAGGATGTGATAGAAAACTTTTCCAGAATAGATAAATGGTGCGTTTGGAGGAATTTATCGAGCACAACCGTCAGTATCAACTGGATACGGGCAGATCTGAGCCGGTTTGTGTCATTGTTAAAGGTCTGTAAGGCGATAAAATGTAACGATAGCATTGTGAATGAAGTGGTGCGGCCCCCCCCACCCTACCTGCTTAGAAAAAGTTACCCTCCTTCAGTTTTCGCGAAGGAACATTCCAGTCGGTTAGGGCGAGGTGAGGTTTCAGAGTGGGATCAGAGCACTATATGTTCATTAATTGGTCTGTGGTGTTCAGATGATCTTCACCGACTTGAAGAAGATTACCTAAACACCACAAGCCATTTTAAGGAACATATGCCGATCTCCCTTCCACAACCAAACCAGAAACCTCACCTCACTCAGATCGACTGTAATGTTCCTTCGCAAAAATTGGAGACGGGTGGCTTTGTCAAAGCAGGTAAGGTGGAGGGACCTATGCAACACTGCATCCACAATGTTGTCGTTATATTTTTATAGCCCTCCAGACCTTTGACTGTGACACAAACAGGCTCAGATCTGCCCGGATCTAGTTGATACCGACAGTTGTGCTCGGTAAATGCCTCCAAATCCACCATTTATCTCTTTTCAAAAAACTTCCCAATACATCCTTAGATAAAATTCTTGTCTCATGGTTTCTTCCTTCTCAGGTAACCAGGAAAATCCCATGATATTCTTCAGTTTCGGGAGCGGATTCGGCGGATGGTCCGTATGGCGTTATGATGGTCCGCACCTATGCTTTTTTTCATACTGAACAGGTGGGAACCATGAACGGTATTGTGATGAGACGTATTCGGTATTCCTGACCCAAACTTGTGGTTTAACAAATAAGGAAACACGTTTTAGTGTTTTTTTTTTCAAACTGTTCATAAACAATGAAACGGTCGAAAATCGTAAAAAGTGTTATAATAAAAGTTCTTGGAAAGATGAAATCCTAAAAACATAGATATACAGGTTTTTCAACACCCTAAATACGCTGGTGATGGTGCAAACCGCAAGGCGTTATGCCGGACTGTGGTATCGAAATAAAACTGAGGTGTTCCTAAACAATGAAACACATTTAGTACCAGAGCGCATTGGAGGGCTTTTTACAGTTCGACGGACTTCGCATTTTTCAAAAAATGACATCTCCTTAATATCTTAATTACCCAATGGCTTTGGAGCACCACACTTCATAGCTGAGCATTACGGATACTGTATAATCTAACGATGATTATTTTGTTAACTATCGACAATTTCTTCAAAACCCCAGAAAAATTGATAAAAGAGAATTCTTGGAGTAATGGTCGTCAATTGACAAGATACCTCTATATAAATGTGCCCAAAACATTCAACTATGAAGTTTGGTGCCCTAAAGCCGTTAGATAATCCAGATATGAGAGAAATGCAATTTTTCGAAAATATTCGTAAAATGAGAAAAAATTCGCCCGACAGACGAACGCAAGAGCTTGTTCCGGAGCTTTAACCTAACTCTAACGGAGTCGGAATGTTCTATGAAATGAAACAGCCCACGTAGTTAGGAATAGCACGACAAGTATTCTTCAAAAACTCAGGGTCCAAAACTTCTAAATTTAAACGTGAAATTCGGAGCAGGTCGTTTTTTTTTTCGGAATATCGATAGACGCCGTTAGATGTAAAATAAAATGAGATGGTTTACCACGCTTGACCAAAACACTGCAGATGGACTAAGGAAAATTCGCTGACACACTTCTGGAGCAGGACTTTCGTAGCCACCTGATATTTTTTAGAGTCGAATGACATGCCCCCAAACAGAAAAATCCACTTTATGTGAGTCTAGGTTCAAACTCCCTGTGTACAGGCTGCCTGTACACATACTTTGCAAGAAAGCAGGTTCCCTTCCCTAGCCCATCTAGACACAAACTTTTAGCACACACACACACCCACCCACCTATGATGCAGCGACAGCAGCGATGAGACGGAGTGGATGTACCCGCATTCCAGATGGTGGACGAAGCGCGGGTTTTGTCGGTGTCGTAGGTAACATTGACATCTCTCCGACATCGCTCAATGATGGTGCACTCGAGCAGATCGAACTCGTCTCCATGTCGCTCTGACCTCCTATAGAGCCACTGCTCAACGAGGCAGCATCCGATTGCGCGCTATACGCCTGAAGAGCAGAACCACTGCTTCAACTACTGAATAAACTATATTTTCAAGACTACTCACTTCAAAAATCCATTCCGTTGGTGGTAGCGGAATGGAGCGCGCCGTCGGCGAATCACTGAATTTAGAACCAGCATAGCATGGACTTCCACCACTCTTGGCCGTGAATGAGATCGGACGTCGAGCTGGCCGACGAGAACCCTAAATCGTATTTGTTGACAGAGTAAGTGCACACACAACAGGTAGACCCTGCGGGCCTAAACTATGACTCCGAAAACGCCAGAAATCAATATAGCTTCTTAATAGTGCCAAAAATTGTATATGGGGTTCACGCCTCCCTTAGACTCTGGTCGCTGTGCGATCCGACGCAGTAATTTGGATATGACTTGACACTCTACGAGAGATCGACGGATTCCTACAGATTGCATCGATCGGGCACCGCTGGAAACTCCTAAGCATGGCTCACGTTTCACGCAATAAGTGACCGCGACAGTGTATTCCCTGTATATCGATTTTGATGATAGACGCTGCTTCACATCGCTAGACGCGCGGAGCATGAACTCGGGTGGTGGCCATCGTGTATCAACACTCCTGAGGAGGTGAGAGAAACGGGGGAGAAGCGAGGTTTCTGATTGAACGCAACAGACGGGGCCGGGGCTAGCCCGTATTGCGTCCAATAAGAAACCTCGCTCCTCCCCCGTTTCTCCCGCCTCCTCAGGAGTGTTGATACACGATGGCCACCACCCAATGAACCCTGATTGAAAAAAGGCCTCGGGGCAAGTGCAGAAAACCAAACTCTTACCTCTTGCCGACTACGCGGCGTTGGTGGAGCAGAGGCAGAGCCAGGAGATCCACATAATGATACAGGCGGCTGTTGTTGCTGCTGCTGATGATGGTGACGATGCGAACGAGGCACACTTGCACACGATATATTCATTGTAGACATGACTTGTAACAATTGGAACCGGGATTAAATACGGGTATTGCTGATCTGAGAATAGGCGCGGCGTCTCCAACACGGTATTACCTGTAACACTTCACTTTACAAAAAAAAACTTCTCATATTGTCCTTACCAAACTACTACTCCTACCTCATTCTACCTTTCCAAGTGCTTGGAAGATGAACGCCATTTTTTCCAAAAATTTTACGGGCCCATTCCCCCCCACCAAATTTTTATTTTTGTTCAAAAATTACCGGAATTTTTACGAACTCCCCCGTTGCGACCCGTCGCAAGCCTGCCCAACCCTGAGTGGAGCGGTAACCTAACGTGTTTTTACAGGGACACACGGTTTCCTGGTACACACAGGGGAGCCCGGGGACATCCCACTAGAGTAATCCCTTTTGGAAGGGTCAAAGGGGTTGTGCAATTTCGCAACGGAGGCTGGGGGGGATCGCGAAAAATTCGGATCAAAAATGAAAATTTCTGGAAGTGAAAAGGATAGAAATCACTTTCCAACATCAAAAAATCACATTTTGTTGCAATAAAAAGGTAATTAAAAATTACACCTCGTAGAGGGGGAGGGTCGAAAAAAATTTGGATCTGTAGAAAAATTGGTGATAGTGATGGGGGGCGCTCTGATATCGGGGAATTACGCAACGGCTCGCTTCACCCTGCCCGTTAGGAGCCCAGAGGGGATTAATCCCACTGCCACGGTCCGCAGTGGGTACACCCCACCGTGGGGATGTGGCCCCACAGTTGGGTACCACCACCCTCCGCCCGAGCCGTGCGGAGCCTCTCCCCTCGGCGACAAAAATTACCCTCCGGTATCCGGTGGATCTTCTGGTGAGTGACTCGAGGCCACTTTCCAGGTCCGACTCCGAAAAGCCGACTGAAGCGCACTAAGATGAAAAGCCTTTTATACCAGCAACATTATTAATACATTTGTGTAAACATGTCAATGATCCTGACGAATGTCTGGCGTCATATGTGTAGTTTAAAGGTGTTGACTGCGTTCAGTGCATTCGAAATGACGTTTTAACGGTTCGCGTCGCGGCTACAGAGCGGCGATTACTCCAGTAATTGGCCTCATCATCTTCATCCGTTCATCTTTAGTACAATATACCTCCTGTACTTCCTCGGCAGCTTCATTTTCTCCCGTAAATCTCCTCTCCCAGTGCCGGAGTTATCAAGGTATGACCACACGCTGGGGCCGTATCTCTCCCCGCACGTCCCCGTCCCCGCGAAGCCACTTTGCGATTGGTCATCAGACGGAATTGACCAGTCATGGATGGCCTTCGCGGAGACGGGCGGGGAGAGATGTGCATACGGCCCCTGGAGTCAGGCAACTCCCCCTTATACAAAAAGTTTCCAATTTCGAGCGGCAGGATGCAATCACGGAATTGGTGAGATTCTGCAGTACTCATGAAATCTTTTACAGCCTTGGAATGAGGGGCGACCGCGGACTTACAAAGGATGGCCAACTGGTCGCAAAGGCCGTTTCAACGAAATTCATGCCAGTTGATGCATTTCCAACGACGTTTTCAAATCTGTTTGCAGCTGCTGCGGGGTTCTCCGAACCAAGTAATGGCGGGTTTCCTCTATGTATTGGGCACTAAGGTAAGCCACCAGTCAATTTTCAAGGTGTTCCGGAGAAATGGTTTGGATTTGCCACAAAACTTATTTCTGAAGGTTATGAGGGGTCCTAAACACGAAACTGAAAACTATTTGTCGATTTGCGGAGAATTTCGGCAAGTTCGGCACAAAGACTCTCACCGGAGGAAATTTTTGGGGCAAAATGCAACTTTTGATGAATTCCAAAACGATAGATTTGCCTCGAAACTTCCCTGTAAAGGTTATTCGGAGTCCTCAACTGGAATCTTAGATCCGTTTATCGACTCTAAAAATTATGGTAGGTCACGGTGGGTACACGGAAGTTTGGCCAATGTCGCAGCTTTGGCTTGAATGTCTTGGAGGTTTTCTGGGGATTCTGAACACGAATTTGAAGTCTATTTATTGATTTTCGAAACACTACAGTAGGTTACACTAGCTTAACAGCATCGTATCTACCGGTTCCTACAGTAAACCTCAGAATATCGAGAAACATACCTCAGATCCGTGTTCAGGACCCCAAATAACCCTACAAGAGTAAATTCTGAGGCAAATCCAAAAATTTTTTCCGAGCACCCTGAAAAAATGTGATGGGGCACCCTGATCTTTCCGCCCAACTGAGGAGACCCTGCCATAACTCGGTTCGGAGAACTCCGCAGGTACATCAAAAGGTATGAATTTCGTTGGAGACCCCGTTTGAGACCAGCTGCCCCCCCCCGGGACGAGTTGTTTGTCTCCCTTTCAGGAAGACTGCGGTACTGTGTCTATCAACTCCAATCACACCGTAAATCAACTTCTTCCATGAGAAAAAAAGAAGCATACCTGATGAGAATCCTTCGCTCAGTGAGAATTGCACAAGACACCGAGTTACACTCTTGTGTCATAAAGTGTTCTCCCTAAAAATAAAACACTTTAAGCGAACATAAACACATGACCTGTACAATAATTGAAAAGCCCCCCCCCTCCTAACTGATGCACTGGGGCTGAAATTGACACATAGGCACTTTTTGAAGAAGAAAGGCTGACAGGATCAGGGGAAGGGAGCATATTTAGACAATGTACTGTACTGTAATGTACTTCTTCTCCCCCACAGAACGAGCAGTTAACAAAAACCTTCGTAACCTGATTCGCTGCCGTACATGTACTAAAGGTCTAACCTCCTTCAAAATTCGCCTCACGAGTCATACGATGTCCTGATTTTTTTTTGGGGGGGATTGCTTCTCAATTTGCGCGGCGGTACGGAAAAAAGGCCTGGCCAGATGCGATGGTCAAGCGCCCCCCCCCCTCTCGCTCCGATAGCACCGTCCAATCCAGTTTCTATTACAACCACCCCGCATACAACCGAAAAGAAGCCGATACGATACCTGATCAACTGGAGAACGTAATCTTGTACGTATCACTCTTCGCACAGATGGAACCTTCACTTTCCGGATCAATACCGTAGCCAACTCGATCGGATGGTACAACGCAAAGACGCGCAATGCGCTACAACTGAAAAACCTCTCATATACTTCGATACGGGACGCAGGAAAAGACACATCCACGATAACTTCCTTGTCACACAACACTGAATGACTGACGCCTGTCATTCATTATAAGCAGTCTTATCTTGTCTATTAACCATGAAATGGAGAAAACGCTATCTTAAACATGGGAGTAATGTGCTATCCCTAAGCCTCATAGTTGTTTACAATATATGATACATAGACAGAGAGGCTGCAAAAGTTCATTAAGGTTCCAAACGTCTCCAAGTGTCTTGCAAAACTTCTTTAAACGTTGAAACTTTCCTGGTTAGCTTTCGGCTCTTAGAGTCTTATGCAGACCTTGGCGATTAGCCCAAAAGATGGGCTAGTAGCCACTAGATTGACGACGATCTAGTGGCTACTAGCCCATCTCTTGGGCTAATCACCAAGGTCTGCATAAGACTCTAAGAGCCGAAAGCTAACCAGGAAAGTTTCAACGTTTAAAGAAGTTTTGCAAGACACTTGGAGACGTTTGGAACCTTAATGAACTTTTGCAGCCTCTCTGTCTATATATATAGTGTTAACAGCTATCCTAAACGTTCTCTCCGCACAGAACAAAACGGAGTCCGTTTGTACCAGTAAGTATTGCTCTAAATTTTTTGATTGATTTATATTTAACGTTGGCGTGGATCCAGAAGAGACTTCGCGTTCACTGTTGGAGGTTGGCGCAAACTCGGTGCCATATGCCATAACATAGGTGCACCGAATTTGCGCCAACCTGGAATGGGGAACGCCAAGTCTTCAGGATTCCTGCCGATGCTATATATTTGGTCAACTTTTTTCAATTTGATAGATAGTGCCTACCCACCTGAAAGAATGAAGTAACCCTCAAAAATGGTGCAATTCAGAGTGTAAAACCACATTTCCACCAGAGAAGATTCAGAAATGGCGCAAAAAACCGTTCATGATAAGGTTTTTAGGAATGAATTTTACCGCTCAAGAAGGGAAGAACTGAGGCTTAGAACACGAGGAAGTGCAGCATAATGATCAACACAACGAGCAAAAGTCATCCCAGAAAATGTCAATCAAAGACCTCCCGCGAGAAATCCTATAATCAAGGATCGTGAATGATTCGGGGCGGCCTGCTTTGTGACCGAAGCGCAACTGCTGACGCTTCCGCCTGGTCCACTTCGGGTAACGATCAAATCCCAAAGGCAAATGATAACAATCAAAGGCTGAACCGCCACAGCTGAGCATATACAACCATGGATCACCAGCATTCGACTTCATAGAGCACTTTTCAAACTGAATCTAACATCTTTTCTGATACTCTACGCCGTTTATCTTAGAAAATCTTTTTCTTTTGCAAAAAATCGAACTTTTTTCAAAAATGAACACAAACTTCTAGGATCAGTCCACCAACATTTGAACAAACCGTTCACTTTGTGTAAAAATCAGTTTTCGGATACACAAAACTTGTAAACCGGGTTGGACATTTCAAGCCAAATCTGAATCCTAGTCGTAAAAAATATGGGAAAACTGTAATTTCTATAATTTAATGAAAATAGGTCATACAATGAGTACAAGAAGAAACCCTTACAGAAGAATGCGAACAAATCTGATGAGAGTTAGGAAGTTTAATAAAAAAAAACTAGAGCATATCCTCTGTCTCAGAGGCAAACTTGGTCTGTTATTACGCTCGCTTGCCCAAAGCGAGGGTAGAGCCAGCGAAAGAGTATGGAGGAAAGGGAGACGCAGTACGCGCGCACACGCACGCGATCAACGGCACCGAATTTCCCTCCGAAACAGAGGATGCAGTATTCGGAAAACCGCTATGGGAATACCAGAGTTAAAATTTGAACTCAGAATCAAACATTTACTCAAAACTCCAAGCTTTTTCGAGCCACTTAGCCAAATCTCTCAATTGTTTGCGCTATGCCCGCCCCGCCCACTCCCTAAACGGCCAACAAGGAAGTGGGCGGGTAGGGCATAGCGGACTTTCTACGGCTCGTTTTTAGCCGTTCTTACGCCATTAATGTTGCAATAGATCCAGGCACATTCGATTTCCAAAGAAAATTCGAGGACCGTTTTTATCGTGGACACTGCCGTTCAAGTAGCGAGACAGCCGTCAGCTCCCCCCTATATAAGCATTATTTGAAACCATCCCCTCCTAACTCTGAAAATTTCAAAAGTAATGTGCGGCGGTACTAATCAAAACCGATATCTTGAAAATTGAATGCACGGCTACATATTTACAAGAACTTATTGCAATATGAAAAGTCATCCAAGAAAAGGCACCACTTCATTTTTTTTTGGCCAAAGAAATCTTCCCTCACTCTTATTTGCACACCTGTCAATCAGAACGCTTCCCACTTCCTGTCAAATGCCTACAGCCGAAAAATCATCCATGTGTAAACCCCTCTCAGATTTTGATTGCTGCGGAAAGCACTCCACGGTACTCGACAGCTATCAAAAATCCCCCGTTCAGCCTCGCTACTCTTCAGTCAATGCCGGACTAGAATAGATTCAAATTCAGCTTTCGAATTTCATTCTACCAAACAACTATTCGAAGATTCAATAATTATGCCTCACCTAAAACCCCCTATTTCTCCTGGAAGATCTCTAAGCAGGGGAACGAGTGCAGCGCAGCGATCGCGTGCCCGTCGTCCCTTCACCCATCAATTGAAGCAGGCGGCCGCCACCGAACCGACACGGTCGACAGGCCGCGACGAAAGGAACAAAGCCACGCGTTCGCATCTTTCTCTCTACGAAAGGGGCCTCACGAAACATTTCGTGCACCCCCACTGATGAACCAGTTCCAGTTTTTTCGCCTCACCCCGCGTTACTTAATGCGGCCAAAAACTACAAGATGACAGCAATCAAGTACACAAACCCTGTCCGGATGAGGCTGGATGGTCGTATTTTGGGCAGTCAAAACCAGTCCAGTCACCATAATCACAGCATAAACTGACCGGCTTCGCACCCACACACGACATGACCGAGGGGAATTCGCAATCCAACTATGGTTTCTCATGAATGTGGACTTAATTCGGTCACAAAACCCTGGGTTTGTCAACAAACTGCAATCTTTCTCATTAAAAGATTCGCGATGCCCAAGAGTGAAAATTTTCAAATTTGGAGAAAAGAAGGGATATTAAAAGATTGGACATTAACTCGCTTCTGAGGTTCGTAAGACATTGCGATATTTGTCGATAATTCTTGGTCACCATGGGGGTCTTTGACCGGACAAGGTCGGTCACAGCTCCCCGCTAGACCCTGACTGCAGGTATCGGTGAAACTAGTATGGGGGGGGCACTCGAGATTCATACTGAAATTATTGTATGAAACCTTTTGAACACGTTGCTAACACGCGATATGACACGTTCAACACGTTTCCAACACATGTAGCTGTAGAGAAAATCTCTCTTGGGTGCCCCCCCCCAACTAATTTCAAGCCCAAGTGTCCTCTGTAAAGAATAGTAATTCTCACGACTCATGACGCGAGTGGCGCGCGCGACGCTGCTCCCTCCGTATGTCATGCGCTCCCCCGCTGTCTCTAACCTCCGCTACGCACCAGCACGCATAGAAACCATGAGAATTTCGCGGTTCTACAGCCTGTACTACCATTTAAAAAATGTTCTTTTCTACCTAATGATTTTCAAGGGATCAGAATACATTCGACTATTTCGAACGGATAAAGCAGTCTACTTTAGGGCCCAGCAGGGCGTTGTGCACACTTTGCCCGAGCTACGACCCCCCTTTTGTAATATAATTTCAAAATATGCACAATTTTTTGGCGAACCCCATTTCCTTAATTGTGAAATTGTCTTAAATTTTCCAATCCCTTCCCAAACCTACAACCCTTCCTTTCTTGAGCCAAAAATTATACGACCCCCTCCGTTGTGTATAAGCACAACACCACCGATCCCTGGTCTAACTTGAGTATAAGAAAAGTGCGAACTAGGAAATCCAATTTTCTTCCAAAGGTTAGATACAGTCTGTAAGGACCCTAGTGATACTTTGCATTCCCTATTGACGGTTGACAAAAACTCGGTATCATAGGCTATAAAATGTGTGCACCGAGTTTGCGCCAACCTTCAATAGGGAACGCAAAGTATCACTAGGTATCATGCCGACGGTACTTGAAAAATCAATATCCGGCTTCATTCGAATCGTCGAATATCCGAAAATATCCGAAAAGTTCAAACTCCGGAAAATTCACCAAATCGGACCCAAAAAACACAAAATCCGACTTTAGCCGAAAAAACATACATCCCAAGAGCCTAACCCCAACATTATTTAAAAAAACATGAGAAAAGCTCAAGATGCGACCACATTCGACAAGTCGGATACGCGATAAGTTCCTAATTCCACTTTAATTCGATGAGCTAGACATCCAGGAATCTCAAGATCTAATTTTACTCGGAAATTCACATGTTCGAAGAGCTGGAATCTCGATTTTTTCATGAAATCGGATTTCTGAAAGATTCAAACACTGGTTTTGTTAAGCAATTCGGATCACCGGTGTTCAAGATGCGATTATATTGGGCGGCGGCCAGGTGGTACGCCGCGCGTGGTTGAGAGCATGCGTTGCGTGTCGCGTCGCGGCGTACCACCAAGCGTTGATTGATCATTTTCCTTCAGCGAGATGTTTGGAAACACTCATATGATAGGTTCAGGGCAAGAAGTTAACATAAATGAGGTTCATGGAAGCAAGTGTCTATCGGTAACCTAAGAATGACTTCTTTTGCGCCTGATTTCTTTGAATATGGTAAGTTCTAATGGAGATCACTAAGAATGCCACATTTCTGGGTTATTATCAATGAGATGCGATGTCCTAGCATCCAAAGACCGTTCTTGAACTGAGATGCAGTCATTTTTTTGTGTTGACTCCATGGAGCATCGATGAATCGAAGGTGGTACGCCGCGACGCAACACGCGTCGCTTGTCCTCGCCGCGCGCGGCGTACCACCCTTCCCGCACCCGATTATATTTGAAAAAACCAGCTATACGGAAAGCACAAGATCCAAACATACTCGAATATTCACATGTTCACAAAAACTCGAAATTCGATTATATTCGAGGAGTCGGATATCCGAAAAGTTCAGAATCTGACTGTATTCGAAAATTGACCTGTTCAAAAGACCGGAATTCGATTATACTCGATCGATAAGTCGGATGTCCGAGAAGTTCAGAATCTGACCATACTCAGACTAATCGAAAAATCGGATCTTGAAAACCTCGACATCCGCTTATTTTGGTTACTTCGGATATCCGAAAAGCGGAGCTCGGATATATAAACGGATACTCGAAGCCCATTTTCATTAGCCCACGAGCAGTCAGCACGGTTGGCACTGACACTATATGCTACTTGTCGCGCGTTGACCCAAACTTGGAGCACGTATAGTCTACAGCAATGGAAGTAGGACCTGGTGAGGTTGCGGACTCGTCCTAACTTACGGTAGTTTGTTAGTGGTATCACTCATTTTTTCGAAGCAGCTGTGATAGATCGGTGAGTCGGCGTTTTCACCGATATGACTACATCTGTGAAGCAATGAAAACAGGTGAAAATGTGAGAGTAGAAACCAAAACTCACCGATCAATCTCAGTTATTTTGAAAAAATGAATGATAACACAATCAGACTACAGTATGTTAGGAAGAGTCCGCAACCTCACCAGGTCCTACTTCCATTGCTGTAAACTATATGTTACAACAGAAAGGCTATAAAACGCGAGACTCTCATGGCTTCTACGCGTGCTGGAGCGGAGCGGCGGTTAAAGACAGCGAGAGAGCGCATGACAGACGGAGGGAGCAGAATCGCCCGCTCCGCTCGCGCCGTGAGACTTGAGAGCTGCAACATTTCACAGAGGATATGCGCACTGAATTGGAGCCAACGCACAATAAGGTACGCAAAATACCAGTGCGATCTGCGCCGACTGTATGGTAAACACAAAATAGGAGAGGAGCGCTATGAAGGAACAACATGTTAAAGTTAAACTTCTGTAAACAAATGGCAGTTTTCCGGAGGGATTCCGGTACTAATTTAGGTCTCTTGCGGGGAGGAGGCTAACCGCTCATTTTCTCGCAGTCGGCCTATCACGTCGGTCTCCGCTGCTCCTGTGATAGGTCAGCGGCAGGAAAATGGGTGGGCGAGTAGCCCCCTCCCAGCAAGAGATCTAAATAAGAACCGGGATTCCAAATGATTAGTCTTCAATCTCTAAAAATCTCAAAATTGAGTGAAACTAGCGTGAAATCAGCCCCAGAGTCAAAGGAAACCAGTCCTGTCGTTTCGCGAAGGCATCAATAATACACAAACGAGCCCCGGACGGAGGCTAAACCCACTGAATGTTGAAATCGCATCGGCTGGCCTTTTATACGCCCAACATTACGCAACGTTACCTTCTAGCGGATTCGACAAGATTGTCTTCCCTCCACCCCTTCTTAGCCTTAGCTAACTACCGTATCACGGGGATATGAATAGCTTAGTTGGCCAGATCCCTCCCCTCCTACTGCAAAACATGTTTTGAGCGCTACACTCTACCCTTAAAGGTCATGTTTTTGAGTTTCGAAACCACCGTTTCCGAAACAGAAGAGTAAAAACGAGTGAGTCATATTTCAGCATGTGATGAAACATACAAGGAGAACCTTTTGGACTGCATTTCGGCTATCCAGTGAAAATATGACGCACCTTTTCACTTCAGAAGCTGATTTTCTAGCCTCAAATTCGCCTAGAAGATTTACTTACTATGGTTCTCGAAGGCAAATCCCAACCCGCATTTGCGGACTTCGGCTGTTTCACCATGCGATACGTGATAATCGCGCTGGGACCACTTGGTCTCGACACGATTCACTTTTCCCCTGCACGATTATCACGTGCCCAATGATGTGCAACAGCCGTATTCCGTGATTGCGGACTGAGATTTGGCTCTGAGAACGACAGTATACAAAGGACTGATCCCAGCACAAACTGTAGTTTTGAAAATGGGTTGTCTAATGTTGCGGAGGGTGAAGAGAAGCGATTTAAAGTTTGGCAATTTTCCTTCATGCATATGGGTAGATAAAAAACACTTTTTGGACCGCAGCAATTTCAACATTGTCAGCTCAAACTTTGCCCATGAGGGTTATCTGGGGCGCTGAACACGAATATGAGGTCCAATTTCAGTTTTCTTTTTCAGAAGATGACTGAAGGTTACAGTAGAAAAGTGTCGTTGTTCTACAGTAACCAACCGTAAGAGTATTCAGAATTACGACGTGGTGACTTTTTTAGCATAGTGAAAAAAAGATTCAGGTAGGATTTTCCTTCAACCCATGGGTTTACCATCGATATAGGGTCCCATATTAGCAAGAACCCAGAGGAATCCCTTCTAAAAAGTTTGGGCCTACTCTGAAACGTCGACCTACCACGGTATACCCTCTATAAAACGGCGTAATTTACATTATTCTAGGCGCTAGCGGCACGCGCGACGCCGGGGCCTTCGTCTACCCTCCGCTCTCTCACTGTCTCTAACCTCCGCTCCGCACCAGCACGCGTAGGAACCATGTGAATTTCGCCGTTTTGTAGCCTGTACAGTCGGCGCAGAACGCACTATACTTTGCGTTTCCTATTAAAGGTTGGTAAGTGGCCCTCGTAATCGTATACACTACCCTGACTCTTTGGCAGAAACTGGGCAAAAAAAATCAGCCTCACGAGCCACTTTCGGCCACATGAAAAAATTTCGACGGAGCGTAAGGCGCTATTCATACTAATCAACGCCAGCGCGGCACACGCGTGCCGCGCTAGCGTGGCGTTTGTGTATGAATACTTTCTACGCGCGTGACGCGCGTGCCGCGCTTGCGGAGACTATGAATACTCCAGCGGCGACGCCATGGCGAAGCGGTGAAACTGGAATGAATGAGACGATCGATAAATAATAACAGTGAATGAAAACGCCAAGGCGTTTTGGGTGGCAGTATGAATACTGCAGCGGCGACGCCATGGCGGAGCGTGAGGCGCGGGCGGGGCGTCAAACCATTCATACACAAACGCCATGCCAGCGCGGCACGCGCGTGCCGCGCTGGCGTTAATTAGTATGAACAGCGCCTAATTATTGATTTTTAGCGGGCTTTGTGATTTTGCAACTTTCATCTTTTCTGGCTTACCAGAGAAGTTTCGGTTTCTAAGCTTCCAAGTCAAGTATAATGGCCAAGTCCCTACTCAATAGTATTTTCCCGTCAATGATCAAACGTTTTTTTTTCGAAAATCGAATTTCCAAAAAAACGATCGATAATTGACGAAAAGATACTATTCAGTGGGACTTGGCCATTATGCTTAACTCTGAAGCATCGAGGCCGAAACTTATCGGATAAGCCGGAAGATGCCGGAGTTGCAAAATCACAAAATCTGCTAAAAATTAATGATTACATTCCGTCGAAATTTTTGGAAAGCGCTATCATCTAGTTCTTAGGGAGCTCGCGTCAGATAGGAATTTGTGCGCTGATTGGTATATGGGACTTCGCCGAAGGACCAACGCTAAAAGGTCTAAAAATCGTCGGCTCTGAATACTGTTATCTGGCCCACCCCCCCCCCATCGGCTCATTGGCCGTCGGACAGATTTTTGCGTTGGAGCACGCTTCTCGCGCTAGTCTTCCAACCTCCTCAGAAAGCAACATTATGACAATTTTGCAGAATTTCTCTATCGTACGAGCAAATTTCAAAGGTAAAACAGCTCCATGAACATGTAAAACTGGTTTCGATGTAGATTGAAAGCACAACTGTGAGATGTGTCGCTGAAGAATCATAGTGAAAATATTAACCATTCCGGCCATTCTAAGTCTGGCCATTTCGGATGAAATGTACTTTTCTAGAGCCGTTTTGAGCGTAGAATCCGATTTTGGTGTTCCCAACTGCCTAAAACCACTCTGAAAAAAGTTATACGCGTTTTCCGAAGCCTGGCGGTAAGGTGAGGGTACCCCCTATAAAATTAAAAGAGTGTTTTGAAAAAAAAATGGATTCGGTTCAAAACTTGTATGCAGGGGTAATCCAGGGTGCTGAACACGAATCTGAAGTCCGTTTGCCGAAATTCTGAAGTTTACACTAGATTACTGCAGGTACCATTCCATTTAAGGGGCAAAAACTACCTTAGTATTTTGAAAATTGAGAAACGAACGTTAAATTCGTATTCACTATCCCAAATAACTCCCGCATCCCAATTTTAAGTCAAATCTGAGACTTTGACCAAACTACCGTATACCCATCGTAATCTACCGTAATCTGACTAAAATCGATATACGGACCTCAGATTTGTGCTCAGCACTCCAAATTACTACTCTCAGGGACACGATGTGAGCCATATCTATCGTAGTTCCCCAGAAATCGTGAAAAGCCACATTTTGCCTTCAAATTTTCCCCCGATTGGAGGCTTTGAACAAACCAAGTCGAAAACTTTAAAAAATCGAAAAATGAATTCCATATTCGTGTTCAGCACCCTAGATTACCCCTACATACACGTTTTGAGCCTAATCTGAATTTTTTTCAAAACACCCTAAAAAATTCATAAGGGGTTTCCTTGCCCCCAGGCTCCGAAAAACGTGTATAACGCTTTTTTCAGAGTGGTTTCAGACAGTTGAGAACACCTTAATCGGATTCTACGGCAAAAACGGTTTAGAAAAGTACATTTCATCCGGAATGGACAGATTGACAATGGCCGGAATGGTTAATATTTTCACTATTATTTTCACCCAGAGGGAGATCGATTTGATACCTTGATGTCAGTTCAGAAGATTTTTTATCCTAAAAAAACGCGTACGACTCGTCAACCGGGTTAAAACCAAGATTATAAGAACCTTTAATTGGGTTTCTTTTGACATTAAAAAAAGATTGTGTTAAGGGAATCACAGCCAAAACGTTTTAGATTCAACTGAGAGATAGAATATGTAAAATAAAGACTTAAAACATCTTTTTTCATGGATTAAAGACGAAGAACTCGACAATGTTTCCGAAAACTGGACGAAAAAAGGCGGTTCGAAATCAATTAGGTCCGTGTGACTTGTGGAAGTAACAGAATACGTCCTTCTGGAGGTCAATTCCTCTCTCAGAGGCGTGGAATATTTCCGAAGTGAAGAGTTTCAGGCTTACGAAGATGACTGATGCTGCGAGTGGTGCCGAGAGGTGATCGAAGGGGGGCCGTCACGAGGCGGCGCGCAACCGGACCGCCCGCGTCCTAGATCGATATAACGAAAACCTCCCCGTCGTCAACGTCATTATCGATCCCAGGGCAGGGTGAGGGATGCAAATGTTTCCCAATGGGGTAGGGTTTCTGGATCAATGGATGGGGGGTGGTTGGTTGTACGATTAGGTATATCAATAATGGGTCGGAACTTTTTAGCATAAACTGGCTAGACATCGACTTTGAACCCTGCACAGAGAAAAGTCGAATAAAGTTCATAAGGTTAATGTTTTGCCATCGCGGTGATATACTCGAACTTCAACACGTTAATTGTTTCTCACATGTTTTTGACACGTTTCTCGGGTTTTGCCCGCTGATAATTGCTGTGAAATGTCGTACCAACAGGTTAAAACAAGAAATCTGGTGCGAACGTGTTAAACAATGGAATTCTCGATGGTGGCAAATAACTAACCTCAAGAACTTAAAAGCTAATCGCAGAGAAACGTGATTTTAAAAAAGTAATTATTTGACAGATCACGAAAAAGAATCATTGAAAGATGGCATTCGACGCGAGATTTCGAATTAATGAATATAATTAATAAACCTTAAAATATTCCTCGAAAGCAAGCGTTTTCGGAATTTTTCCTTTTTTAAAGTTTCAGAAATTTGCTTTTTCGAAAATCGCCTTTCAAAATGAATAAATGCGAATAAATTCTTTCGAAAAATGCCAAGGAATTAACAATTTTGAAATATATAACCACAATTATTAGGTTGCTACGACCATTATGAATAATCGAATTTTTTTACGGGTGTTTGAGTAATTATATGAATTTTTCACTATTTGTCGGAATTCATCCGGATTTTTGAGTAATTAACTGATTTTCCAATTTTTCCTGGAATTCATCCGGATTTCTGAGTAACTATTCGAATTTCAGTTTTTTTTTCAAAATTCATCCGCATGTTTAAGTATTTATTTGGTTTTTTCTGTATTTGTCGCAATTTGTCCGGATTTTCGAATAATTTTTCGAATTTGTAGATATTTATTCAAAATTTATCAGATTGTTTGAGTAATTATTCGAAATTTTCAATATTTTTTGAGTATTACATAAATGCAAATCCAGAATTTTTTCGTCGCTGAGTATTGGAATGTGGTGAGCTTAAGCTGGCCGACTTCTTTGAAATAGAATATTCTCGCATTCCTTGAAACGAATATTTTCGAAGAAAAAGGAGCGTAACTCAAATTCTCGACTGAATAGCTTTTCCTAAAATAGGACAAAATCAATTTTCTAGAAAACATCGAATTTTGGAATTATACCCAGTCTGACTAGAGTTCAGTAGGGTTGGGACCGAATCGAATGATATTCGAATGTTTCGGGAATTCGAGTATTCGAATACTGGATTCATTGCGAAATTTCCATGTTTGGTGTTTTCGAATATTCGATTTATTTGTAAATACAAATTATTTGGTTCCTGGGAATTTCGATTGGTTCGATAATGCAACATCTCAGGCATTCGCCGCATTCAATGCTTGTCGAGTACGCATTCAACTCGAAGACAAGGTGGTTTCGAGTACAGTCAGGGAACGTGCTGCTGGGGGAGCACGTGCTCCTATTGTGTTTCAAATTACAGCACGTGCCCAACAAATAAGCCGTCCAATGCGTCCATTATACACATTCAACTCGATGACAAAACGATTATCCACAAAAGGAAAGTATACGATGAACTCCTGAGACGGAACTGAGAGGTCGGCAGCTTCGGTGGTTCAATTACCCAAGTTTGCGGTACTTTACCCGCCCGGCCGCTGGAAGCCTCATCCAGTCGCTGACGGCCCCAGATGCTGCTCGGCGAGCTGGTCGCGTCGCAAGTCGGTGTGCCGGCTGCATCGCGTCTGTGTGCTGCTACGATAGCGCTGGACTACCTTGCAGCACGTACTCCTGCGATTGAATTTCGCGGCACATGCTCCTGCTATGAAATTTCGCAGCACGTGCTGCTGTTCGGAGCACGTGCCCTGTGACAAAGCCTTTCGATGGGTGTGGTCACTCGAGTTGAATGCATATTCGACACGAATTGAACGCGGCGGTTTTCTGAGATATTAGATTTTTCGAATATTGGGTCTATTCGGAATACTGAAATATTCGGCTTCTCACGTATTCGGCAAATTTCGGGCAACTGATAGGGGTTAGACTTCGAATTTGCTCATCCATTCAGCATTTTCAAGACATTCGGAAGCTTTGAGGAGAGCGTGCATGAAAAGTCACTAATCAGAAGTTTTTTGAAACTGGTTTATCATGTTGGATTATCGTGTCATTTGGACGGTTCCAAATTTATGGAATTCAATTTTTCAAGAAGTTAAATCAGAAAGGCGAGCTTTCCAGTGAAATCATACGTATTTGGTTTTTTTTCTTAGTTTTTAAGAAAACACGGTTTCAGAAAAGGACCTGGAGGTCGGCAGATACAGCCTTTCTCCCGAAAAGTAAATCCGGTAGTGCCTGATGAGCAGAAGCGGGCGGCCGCGATGCGCGCTCGAAGCATCTCCCTTTGTCCATTCTTCATCGAAAACACGCAAGTGCAGGAGAAAAATAAAAATAAAAGGGTCTGTTCAGGGCGGAGTTCTCTGTCGGTCATCTATCACTTTTAATAGATTGTCATTCTTCAGTTAAAAAGTTGGAAGACGATAATGGCGCGAACCTCAGGTGTTCTTTTCAGGTGTCCAAGAAGCGAAATTGTAGATTTTTGGGGAGCTGGTTCTCCTATTTCCATACGATCAGAGGTCCATGCACACATGGTAAATGAATGAAAACGTAGCAAGCGACATTCTGCAAGAACAGTCGTGTCTAGAGGCGCGTCGCGGCACGTATTAGCATGCTCCTATCCCCTATTTCGAAGCCAAATTTACTTTGTTGCTTCGCAACCATGTGCGGAGCGAGGGGACAGAAAGCGAGAAAGTGTGGGGGAAGGAAACGCAGCATACGCGCGCAAACGCACGCGATCGACGGAAATGAGTTTAATTCCGAAATAAAGGATACCCCGGTGTGTGGAGCGCTTGGCTGGCTTGCTTCTACCTTAGAAAATTAGAGGAATGCGACCGCTCGCGCTGCCCGCAGTCAGGCGACCACTTTCGGAGACATCATTACGATGCGAACCACATACGATTTTGGTTAAAGAGGTCACCAAAACAACTTCTAAGCTGCAACGCCGTAGCGTTAAGACCCATATCTACGTACTGTGCTTCTCTGAGCCAAATTCCGGTCCGCAATTGCGTCTCGACACGCTTCGCGGCCGCACGCTCCCGAGGAGGAAGAGTTTGCAGCGCCGCAGCCGCCGATCTGTTGACTCTAGGTGGGTTCTGAAAACTGGAAACTAAAAAAAAATAAAAAAAGCTGTATACAAAAGCCACATCGAGTCGGCTTTGGCGCTGGAAACACGACTGCCTCGAACGCGTGCGGCCGCAAAGCGTGTCGAGACGCAATTGCGGACCGGAATTTGGCCAGATAAACACAGTACTTGCTACGACGGTGCATACCAGGCATTTTGATTTTCAATCGATATGGATTATTAACACTATGTCGCGTCGCTCGTCGCAGCAAGTATGCGATGATCTAAAAGAAGAGTGCAAACAGGATGGGCTTTTAGAAAGGGATACTTGTGCGGGCTCCAACGACAGATCATAACGTGAAAATGCATGCAGTCCTTGTCGCTGCGTTTGCCGCTGCGACGAACTATGTTTCTAGCTCAAGCCCACTGCCCCCTACTCTTATTAATCTCTAATCTCCGGCTTTTAGAAATAGCAAAAATTCTTGTTTTTCTTCACATAGCAAAGGTGGTTATCATTTCATATAGATTTCTTGTTGTTTTTACCTAAATGGCTACTTACTGAATGAGTTACTTCCACGCCATCATCGATCATGACCACTTATTCGCGACCAACTAACAAATAACATGACGTCGAGGAGTAAAGGGTGGGCGCTCAGGCGCGTGGTAACGCAAATGCGACAAGCGGCGACAGCCGCACAAGTTCCCATCGGAACTCTCGCACTAAATAAAACGAGAATGCATTCGGACGGCTACTTATCTTTTCAAGAGAGCGCCCGCCCAGGGAACAATGATTGGTTTTTGTTGGTGAACTATTTTACCTAGGAGGGGTAAGGTGGAGGGCAAGAAAAAATAATAGAGCGGAATCGGAAGTTTAGTAGATACTTAGGTAACTGAATGTCGGACTGACGGCGCAAAAAGCCTCTCCGCGCTGATCGCAGAAGCATGAAGGGTGGTTGGCGGTGAGCAGATGACTCGCCGATATGTTTATGTCGAGTCGAGTGATCGAATCTTGATATCGACTGAAACAGTCGACATCGAGACATTCGACTACTCGATTATTCGAAAATTCGAATTTTCGAGTTCGTCGGAAGCTCGCTTACTAAAATTTCCAGATTTCGAGTTAGTCAGAGACTGGTATATTAAAAAAAATCGAGATGGCAAAGTATACTCTGGAGCCGATCTCTGCATGATGTGGATACGTCGGTCGGATCGAGGACATTCATCGCAGTTTCGGTAGGAGCGCAGGAAGAGTGTAAATTCGTCGGTCCTACAGCGAGCAGCACTACAGCAATGCCCGAATGCCCTGCTGGTCCCAGAACAATGGCAGTCGAATAGCGGGATCAGTGTTGTTCGACCCGTCATGCGCCCTCGGTCCGACTGCTGGTATGTTCTGAAGAGATTACTTCGCAGAAAATATCAAAAACAAAATCCACAATCAGGCAGGATAAAACTATTGAAGAGGACATGGATTTCGGGAGATAGATTAAAATGTATGCATGGGTGGTAATCAGGTGAAAATCCGAGGAAAAGCTGTGCACCGTCCTGGAGCCACCGCGGGTCAGCCTCAGAAGGTCGCGAACTGGCCATTGCTATTGCATGCAGAATACAAGTTGGGAAAAAAGGTTGAGAGAGCAACTCGAATATACTCGTACGGCTTCTACTAGAACGCTTACGCCATTGTGAGCGTCAAATACGAGTCAAAACTACCATATGAGAGCAATCAGTTTGAGGGGCGGGGTTTGGGTGAAATGGGAGGAGTTCCAACGATTTGGTGGCCCAAGATGGCTTAAAGGCAGCATACACGCTCGTAAACGTGGTTGAGATAACTACGGACGTAGAATGATATGGCTCAGAGCACAACGTCTACGCAGTTCGAAGCGTCAAAAACGACCCACAATGCCACTACACGGGTAAGAAGTTGGCCCCGCCTATGTATTTCTCCGCCTTCTGTATTTGCCGTCCTCCTTCTAAGCAGCGGTGCTGGACCATTCCCACCGTCGTGGATTTATGTGGTTTACCTATTGTACTTTTTGTACTGCCCACAAGCATCACCGACGATGGGAATGGTCCAGCATACCTGTTTCGGAGGAGAACGGCAAATACAGGGGGCGGAGAAATACAGGGCGGGGCCAACTTCTCACTCGTGTAGCGGCATTGGGCGTCGTTTTTTGATGCTTCAAAATGCGTAGGCATTTGTATTCTGCGCTATACCATTTTATTTCCATAATCATCTCAACCACGCTCAAGAGCGCGTATGCTGCATTCAAATATGCTAATACTGACTCGTTTCAGACATTTCCCATGGATTTGGCGTACTACTACATACCGCGTGAGTCTATTAGCGTGGATATCTTAATTATTTTCGCGAACGCGCACAGTTTTGCACCCGGATATAAACTTTCCACAAACTATCTCGAAAATAAGCTGATCATGACGATGTTCCTAAAATCTCTCGCAAACCCGAGAACATTTTTATGACTTCTTAAAAATTTGATGGACGAGTAGTCTCAGAGCTGTGATTCCCGTCTTTCGTAACATTTTAGTTTGATGTTAGGATAGAGCTATCCATTTCAGTTTTAGTTTAGTTTAGTTTTATTAAGACCACATGAGGCAATCGTTAAAAAAAAGGCAAACATAACAATGCAACTACCAGAAAACTTGTAACAGACGCCAAGTATGTGAAGAAATTCTATGAGAAAATGAGAAAATATGTAGTCGATAATAAGAAAAAAAAAGCTGGGATAACCCGTAAGGAAGCTTTGACATCATACGCTTGAATTGAGCATAAGTCATACTAGTGGCTGGAGTACTTTTTGTGGCTTTGAGAAAAGCGCTGCCCGCTCTGAAGTCAAACGGTTTTGTGCAAATTGTGGTTTTCGGTGTAGACAACGTGATCTGAAAATAGCTCTCCCTAGTACTGGTTGTCGTGGTTCGGAAGAAGTTTTTTGGACGGAAGGCAGCTGATGGGTACAATGCTTGTAAACCAGGCAGAAGTCAAATACTCGACGCCGGGATTCTAACTCAAGCGAAGTAGGATGTGATACTGGGAATGAATGCAATATTGGGCCTGAAACTAGTTGAAGGGGCCACTCAAGAGTCATTTAGAGAAATGGGATTTTCTCCGCATATACGAGTACAAGAAACGTGTTAAAAGGCTTAGAAACTTGGTAAATGCGTCGTATCACGTGTTAGAAACGTGTTAAAAAGGTTTCATATCAATCATATCATTGTGAATCTTGAGTGGTCCCCCCCAACTAGTTTCATACCCAATATTGTAGATATCGATCATAATCCATCGTGTTTCCAGCCTCGATTGTCCATGAAAGAACCTCAAAGAGGCGTGCCAAAGCGGCTTTGGTTTCGGGGTTTGCCAAAGTGGCTTCCTCCTGGATCTTGTTCGCGCTGGAAACCACTTTTCATTTTTCAGGCTCAATTTCATGAATGAGCCCGGTAGATCACACCGGTGAACTTCGGCGCGTCAAAAACGTAAGGTAATGAGGTTAGAAGAGGTTAAAGGTGAGAATCTGCCACCAGTTCTCACCAATCATCCAGCACTTTTTCATAGAATGTTGATGCCACCGTCAAACAACATGAAAAACAGTTACGACACAAACTCCACAAGCGGAAAAACTTCGAAAACTACAGTGACGAGGTCTATAAATGCAGAAATACTTTGAAAACGATTTTTGGCGCAAATTTTGAATTCAGGTTTACAGTGTGTACAGACTGTCTTTACTTCACGATTGAGGGTATTTCATGAGCCCTTCTGACATTTTCGTTGACTAGAGAAGCCACAAGCACGCTCGTACCGATCAAAATGGACACAGGACTACCGTAATCCTCCGCGTAAATTAAATAGCGCTGCGGATCTTGTCACATATCTTACGACGATCCCCTACGACGGTTGTGAGCCACCTACGGTTGGCTGAATACAATCCATCCTTGCCCTCATTCTACCTTTTGGCCCAATAATTGGACTATGTGTAGTTACCATTCTTCAATCCTTATCTTTACGAAATCGAGAGGTAATTTTTCTTTCGCTTTTTGTACAGCTTGTTGACGAATCGGAGCTTTTTTCCATCATAGATTCATCACGGAGATATTCTGGCAAGTATGCTTGTGTCTTCTTCCTGTTGTTTCCCATTCACCCGTGTTTTTCAAGTCGTTCGCTGACCTTGTTCAAATATGTGGTGCAAAAACGTTGAAAAAGAGCGAACGCAAGAACACTCCGCAATCAATACGTTTTATAGGCCGGGAATTAATATGTTGTTAGTTTACTAGAAGTATGGAAACATTTTTTAAACAAGCGTTTCGGGTAATTATTACCAGCAAACAGAAAAGATCATCCTCCTTTTTCCTCAAAGCGGTCGTGACGTCACGCTCTCTCAAAAAGTTCTCGGAAGTAGGTTTTATTCTGATTTTGGGGATATCCCGGCAACTTGCACGTACTGTGTGCAGTCGAATTCAAATTCACGCCAATAGGTCTCGGTCATCTCAACCGACACTAATTTGCGCTTGGTGAATCAGAATTTTACGCGCTGGGTAGGTTACGGACTCGGTCAGACTCACCGTGGGCCAACCCAAACCCAACTGAAGATTGATGAATCCGCCCGCCCAGGGAACAATGATTGGTTTTTGTTGGTGAACTATTTTACCTAGGAGGGGTAAGGTGGAGGGCAAGAAAAAATAATAGAGCGGAATCGGAAGTTTAGTAGATACTTAGGTAACTGAATGTCGGACTGACGGCGCAAAGAGCCTCTCCGCGCTGATCGCAGAAGCATGAAGGGTGGTTGGCGGTGAGCAGATGACTCGCCGATATGTTTATGTCGAGTCGAGTGATCGAATCTTGATATCGACTGGAACAGTCGACATCGAGACATTCGACTACTCGATTATTCGAAAATTCGAATTTTCGAGTTCGTCGGAAGCTCGCTTACTAAAATTTCCAGATTTCGAGTTAGTCAGAGACTGGTATATTAAAAAAAATCGAGATGGCAAAGTATACTCTGGAGCCGATCTCTGCATGATGTGGATACGTCGGTCGGATCGAGGACATTCATCGCAGTTTCGGTAGGAGCGCAGGAAGAGTGTAAATTCGTCGGTCCTACAGCGAGCAGCACTACAGCAATGCCCGAATGCCCTGCTGGTCCCAGAACAATGGCAGTCGAATAGCGGGATCAGTGTTGTTCGACCCGTCATGCGCCCTCGGTCCGACTGCTGGTATGTTCTGAAGAGATTACTTCGCAGAAAATATCAAAAACAAAATCCACAATCAGGCAGGATAAAACTATTGAAGAGGACATGGATTTCGGGAGATAGATTAAAATGTATGCATGGGTGGTAATCAGGTGAAAATCCGAGGAAAAGCTGTGCACCGTCCTGGAGCCACCGCGGGTCAGCCTCAGAAGGTCGCGAACTGGCCATTGCTATTGCATGCAGAATACAAGTTGGGAAAAAAGGTTGAGAGAGCAACTCGAATATACTCGTACGGCTTTTACTAGAACGCTTACGCCATTGTGAGCGTCAAATACGAGTCAAAACTACCATATGAGAGCAATCAGTTTGAGGGGCGGGGTTTGGCTGAATTGGGAGGAGTTCCAACGATTTGGTGGCTCAAAATAGCTCAAAAACAGCATACACGCTCGTAAACGTGGTTGAGATATCTACGGAAATAGAGTGGTATGGGTCAAAACATGACGCCTACGAACTTTGAAGCGTCGAAAACGACCCACAACGCCTATACACCTCTGCACGGTCTGTTTCCAAAACAGGGGTGCTGTGCCATTGCTACCGTCGTCGATGTATGAGGTTTACTTATTGTACTAATTGTGCCACCCACAAACGTCGGCGACGATGGGAATGACTCAGCAACCCTATTTTGAGCAGGGAAATATGTACAGGGGCCAACTTCTTACTCGTGTAGCGTCATTTTGGATCGTTTTCGACGCTTCAAAATGCGTAGGCGTTGCGTTCTGCGCCATACCATCCTTACGAGCGTTTATGCTGCCTTTGAGCCATCTTGAGCCACCAAGCCGTTATAAACCTTCGACAATACTGACTATCTCAAAAAAGAGCTTGCGCTGATCATGACGACGTTCCGAAAATCCCTCTCAAACCCGAGAACAATTTCATGACTTCTTAATAACTTGGTGGACGAGTAGTCTCAGACCTGTGATTCCTGTCATTCGTAACATTTCAGGTCAAGCGAGGTAGGATGGTGAGAGATACTGAGAATGAATGCAATATTAGAGACATCGATTGTAATCCATCGTGTTTCTAGCCTCGATTGTCCATCAAAGAACCTCAAAGAGGCGTGCCAAAGCGGCTTTCTCCTGGATCTTGTTCGCGCTGGGAACCACTTTTCATTTTTTATGCTCAATTTTATGAATGAGCCCGTTAGACCACACCAGTGAACTTCGGCGAGTCAAAAACGTAGGTACATACTATGTAATGAGGTTAGAAGGGGATAAAGATCCACCAGTTCGCCAGTCATCTACCACTTTTTCATACAATGTTGATGCCACCGTCAAATAGCATGAAAAACAGTTACGACACAAATTCCACAAGCCGGAAAACTTCGAAAATTACAGTGACGAAATCTACACTTCGTCACTGTAAAGTAAAACAGAAAACTTGCGGAAAAACTTCAAAAAATATCTTGGCGCAAAAAAATTGAGTTCAAGTTTACAGTGTGTTCAGACTGACTTTTTCTGGAAAAAATTATATACGGTTATCTGCACATACGATGCCTGCCTTTAATCGGGGGCCTCGGAATCTTGCACTTGGCAGGTGTTATATGGGAAGGGTCTGCTCTGCAATCACATGAAAATCTCAAACTTCATAACTGAGGATGTACTGTGCTCTGAAGAAAGGCCACCAAATCTTTAGTGGATGAAAGGTGAATGAAGGCGTTTTTTATTCAAACATTATTTGCTTGAAGATAAGTGGCTGCCAATAAGAAATAGTAGGAGGAAGCCGTTTTCAAGTGACCTCTGTTAGGTGGATGAAAATGGCCATGACGCAAACAAACCGTGGGCGGAGGAGGCGAGAGCGGGGATGTAGACATGAATACAATTTGCCGCCCTCCGCTGAATATGGAACGAGGTTGCGCTATTAGAAAAGTCCACGAAGAGTGAGAAAGAGATGCTTGATGCTCGCTAAAAATATTGGCTGGGCAGTTATCCTACTTGTTTGTGTCGTTGTGAAGGCTGAACGCCTAATGGGAGACAGAATGACAAGCGGCTCTATCCTAGACGGGGGGGGGCATTCAAGATTTATTCATAGAAATGAAGAAAAGCTGATAAATGATGTCTGATACTGTTATCAGTCGTTGTTGTCATGGAAATCCTATGGAAATACTTCGGTTTGATATCGTTACCAGCTACAGTGGAGTCCACCAAGAGTGTCTTATTTACTTATCAATGAGAAGCGGTCGATGGGAGATCAGTGAACATGAAACTCATTGCAGCACAACCGCTCTCGCTCAATCGGTATCGAGCGTGCTGGTATGGGATTCATGCACATTGATCCCCAGCCGACCGCTTCTTATTGATAAGTAAATGAGACACTCTTGGTGGACTTCACTATATGGTTCATCTCATTTCTGTGCCGAATCCTAGGTGCCCCCCTCCCCCTTCTAGCATAGTAAGTACCTGGTAAGCTTTCTAACAATAAGTACTGCCCAGTCCGCTGACAACGTTTGTTCATTGTCTATAAATCAAAAACACTGGGTTATTGACGTGAAATAAGAGCGGTATTTCATTTTATGTTCTTAGAAAATAGCTAACGCAGTGAAATTCAGTTTTTTTCAACACGTTTGAGACATATTGTATCTGTTAGAGCTCAGACGGTTATTTTCTAACCACCAGAATCAATAATCTTGTGGAAGTGAACAGACGTCTAGCATGTTCACTGTGTGGACCGCATAGCACATGGTACCCTAGGGGCCTGATATCACATCCATCGAGTGCGTGAACTCCAGCAACGTCGCGAAGAGTGAATTGAAGCAGACCGCCGCCGGGTTCATACTTCTTCAAGGCAGCAAACTATGCGCGCAAGTTGTGCTTTCACGGTAATGGTAAAGAAGTCTTGTGAGAGCACATGATCTACAATTGATGCATTTGCTGCTGCGGCGGCGTAGAGGTCGCGCAAATATTTTAGTCTGATGAATGGACGGGGCTGCGACGGTAGATAACCCCGCGCGAATCGGAACCCATTCTCCAGAGAGGCCGCCGATGCCGCACGGCCAGCCGCCTGGCCCATGCGTCAGACTAAACCGAAAACGGAAGCCATACGTCCCTACGGGAGATGTGAAACAATGCTCACCTTAGAGACCGCCGCCTTAGCCGGTGGTCTAAAGACTAATGGAGTCGATATTTCATCGGATGTTTATCGGCATAGCTCTTGTTTATACTCATTGCAGCGTTCACGATAATCTTGAATTTTTTTTTGTCAAAACGAATATGTAGAAAAAACAAAACGAATACCTAGTCAGCGGGTAGAGCAGTAGTCTCACTCCACTCGGGCAAAGTCTGTCCGCCCACGTTGTCGGCGTGCGTGTCGAGCGAAGGCAGTGTTTACGATAAATCTTGTTTTTGAGTTTTCAGTGTGAAACACTACGCTGGCAGTTGCTGGAGGGGTAGGGTCCAAGAAAGTAGTGAAAACGGGCCGGAATTCGATAAAAACGGTCACGAAGTGTAGATTTCGTTAGCCTAGTACGCCTAGTTATCCCGCCCCGCCCCCATTCTGAAGAGCTTGTGGCACCGGGACGTTTTCGATGGCAAATCGCCAAGCAACTCCGCCACGTCCAGCCAGATCGATTCGTGCACATTTCGCCATCATCTCGCGCTTGCGGAAACTAGCAGGGCACGTAAGCTCGTCTGCGCCCTAAACCTGTACATAGGTTAGAAACAGCTATTCAAAGGCAGTGTTCACGATAATCTTCATTTTTGAGATTATTTGCTATATTGATTGAGTGGCCCCCGGGTAGAACCAAAATGACGTAGAAAATGAGAAAACGCAACGGACTCAAACAATGGGATTGTCGGACCGCCGGCATTCACCTGGCGAGCAAAAACCATTCCCGGTGTCCACCAGGCTTTGGACGGCGATCCGCCAGAACCCTGCCGGCGGTCCGCCAGTACGCTGGCCGATAGCTGGAAGACTATTAGCCACTATTTGGCACTCCCGCAACTGAGCAATCTCTTGATTGCGGTCTGCCAGTCTCTTGGCAGACCGATGAATCGAGGTGGGTCCCTCACCGCAGATCGTTGCGTAGGAGATCACCGACGCACGGCCTGAGGTGAGGCACCTACCCCATCCCCCCTCGAGCCGTGAGGAATTTTCCCAAGACTTCCGAAAAATATGCTCGCCTCTATGGTGTGACTCCAGGTCACCTCCCAGGGTCGGCATCAAGGTGCCGAGTGAGCATTCATTGAACTGAAACGCCTTATATACCAGCTGAGCTTATCAATGAAATCAGTGATCATACTATACCATGTTAAAACGTGAGGAGTCGTTAACCCTCGAGTGCCAGCCATGTGACGACTCGGCCCCAAGAGAATGCCAATGGGCGGTTAGGCGCCAACCGAGTTCCGATTGGTAGATAACTGTGTTTTCATGCGCTTAGTAATTTGGAAATGTGATCCTCATTGCCAGCTAAATGCCAGTTATCACTCAGCTGTTAGGCAACTGGCACATAATCACCAACCGTCCACCGCTGGCATTACATGACACGCCGAGTTTATGCCAACTGTCGGCCTCGTAGTTGTCATTGGCCACTCAGACAGTAGGTGCGGGCAGATCGCTGGCTTTTGGGCGGGTCGACATCCTCCCGCCATCCGCCCGCCAGTAGCCAGCGATGCGCCCGCCAGTAGCCAGCGATCCGCCTTTTATACCCTTCGGTTTGTTTACTCTGAGCATGATACTGATAACAGAAAAGAACTTGTCAATGATTGACAAGTTTCACCGTGTAAAATTCGAGCGGGCGGATCGCTGGCAGGTTGCGGGCGGATCGCTGCATCTCATAGCTCAGCGGGAGGATCGCTGGCTATCAAAGCTCTTGCGGGCGGATTGCTGGCAGGTTGCGGGCGAAACGCAGCTCCAGAGCTTGCCGGCGATCCGCCCGCTAGCGTGATAAACTTTCCCAGGTGCCGCTATCCGCCCGCCAAAACGCAGAGATCCGCCCGCTGAGACGACGAGAGGCAGCGGTCCGCCCGCCGAGGCCACGATGAGCAGCGATCCGCCCGCAACTTGCCGGCGTACCGCCCGGAGAGGCCTTCATTGCCAGCGGTCAGTCCGCACCTACTGTCTGAGCAGCTAAATGGCAGTAGTCATCCAGAAGTGAAGCAGTTGGCAAATTTCCGCCAGCTGTCCGCTGCTCCCAATGTCTGAGGATGTACACGAAATCCTTAAAGGCAGTGGTCACGATAAAAAACGTTATCGAAAAAACTACAAAAATCAGGTTAGAAATAAAACAGCTCAAAAACTATGATGCTAGCGCAGTGAAAAACGGGCTAGAATTAGAGTTATTAAGACCCTAAATTTCCAGTTCGTGCACACGTGCACAGAAAGATCACAGTCTCATGCCAAGCAGTCGAAAATCATCGACACTCAGAGGAAGAAATAAATGCAAATTTACCTAATAAAACAGTTGAACAATGAAAGCAAGCACTTCAACCAATGTTTTTGACTAGATGTGTACATAAATCCGAAAGTTCATTGATTGAAATTCAAGTTCAAGCCGGCTGATGTTCTTGCTAAGGGGGGTCATCGATGCAGACGATGTGGGGTGGACTCCTCCACCATCAAAAGACAAGAAAGTTCAGGCTTCGAATTCGGCCCAGAACAGCGTTTTTTTCGCGATTTTTTCTTATAGGTTCTACTACTCTATACCCAGGAAAGGGTTTATAGAGGAAAAGAAGACGAGCATATTTGAGCGCGACCACTGCCTTTAAGCATCTTCCCGCCTCTTAAGTATCACAGAAAGTGTTTGCTGTGGCAATGAAATCTTTGTGGACCTGTCCTTTGCAATTCTCTACTCTCTATTGCTCCATTCTTTCTTTAGGGCCCCAACTTATCCTGCTTTGCACAGAATATTCTTCTATTTTTGATAGACCCAATTTTCCATCGGTGACAATCACCGTGAACATGTACATCCAACCGGACAACTAGTCCATGTTGTAAAATTATGTCACTGAAATACGACGTTTTAATGCGTTTCTCCCCGTTTCTCCGTAATTTTGGTAACACTTGGATGCCAACAAATTGTTTATGTGAAAAACTCGGGGACGAAAATCGTCGTGAGCACTGCCTTTAAAGGCAGTGTTAACGATAAATCTCGTTCTCGAGGTATCGGTTGAAACACTAGGTTGACAGGTGCTGTAGAGGATAGGGTCGAAGAAAGCAACGAAAACTGGCCAGAAATAAATACAAACGGCTTTGAAAGCTCTCCCGGTGCGCCTACCTATCGGCCCGCCCCCAATCTGACGAGCTTGTGGCGCTGCGCACGTTTCGATGGCAAACTGCCAAGCAACTCTGCCGCAGTTAGCATTATCGATTCACGCAGATTTCTCGATTAGCGCGCGCTTGCCGAAATCAGCAGGGCCCATGATTCTCGTCCACGCCCTGAATTTAGAAACCGTTATTTTGACTTATTCTGGACGTTTTTCTTCCCTATTTCATCACTATTAGTTACCTCACCACCAAACAATCCCATTTTTGGGTCGAACTCGAGTGCGATAATCATCGTGAACACTGCCTTTAAGCTTATTTTGAGCGGCTCTCTTCGCTGTTTCTTCACTATTCGGTAGCTCACGATTGAGCAACCCCATTTTCGAGTCGAGCTCGATAATGGTATTTACAGTGGACACTGATTTTAACAAAGATAGAGCATTTAAGATAGCAGTGTTCCTCAGCTTCATTGTAGTCGATGATAATAGATAAAAGCTGTTGTGAGACGAAATATTGATTATTTGCGACGACAAATATTGATTATTCTCTTTATCCGCAATGTTTCGGGTTATCAACCCTTCATCAGGCAACTGTAAAAGCACCACATCAATACACGTCAAATTGAGTAGCGTTCAAAATGATTAAAGGAGTGAAAAGATAGAGCGGTAAAGATTCTCTGCATTGCCAGAGTATTCAAAAAAATCTGCATAGTGGGTCCCGAGATAGAAAAACTTGTGAATTTTTTTAAATGCGTGTGTGCGTGAGTCTTAACAAATTGAGCGATAAAAAGTTGTTGAGGAAAATGGGTTGATAACGCGATAGAACTCAAAGGCAGTGTTCACGATAATTTTAAATTTCAAGATTATTCGCTATATTGATTAAGTGGTCCAAGCTCAGGGACGAAATCTGAGATTCCCACATAATTGTGAAGTTCACCCACCCTATATAGCCCCTGCCAAATGCGAGCTCTCGATTCCTCCGAATAAGCGAGATATAGGGGAAGCCATCCTGGGGCGCCCATACCAGGAAGCCACTTCGGCACGCCCCTTTTACGATCTTTCGAGCTCAATAGTGGCGAGATAAGCGATGGTTTCCGACCAGTAGCCCCGTGCTTCCCTTCATTCCCAGCCTCTTTCTTCATTCAGGTCGGTTCGCATACATCGGTTGCAAAAAACGGAAGTTACGAGCCTCGGAAAACTCGTCCACCTTGCATCCGCAGTGCAATTTTTGAAGGACCGTAACCTCGTTCTAACGGGGTCTTGTACGATTCCAGACAGCATTAGAATTAGTGTGAGGCCGTTTTCAAGATAATCAAGAAAAAGAAAAACGATTCTGAGGTTGGACTGTGCCTCTAAGTATCACAGGAAGTGTTTGTTGTGACAATGCAATTTTTTGTGTACCCGTCCTCTGCAATTCTCTACTCTTCATTCTTTCTTTAGGGCCCCAAATAATCCTATTTTGCACAAAATTTCTTTTATTCTCGATTGACCCAGTTTTCCACCGGTGAAAGCCACCATGAACATGTTCATCCAGCTGGACAACTAGTCCATGTTATAAAATAGTGTCACTGAAATACGACGTCGTAATGCGTTTCTCGCCGTTTATTCCTAATTTTGGTAACACTTGAAGGCCAACGCATCTCAGACGATTATCGGCTCCGAGCCGCCTGACAGTCCGGCTCGTTTTTCCCATCTGCGAGTCGGCTCCTGTTGCTGTCCGGGCCACTACTGTTGCTTTCCGGGCCACTGCTGTTGCTGTCCGGGCTATTCCGGTTGGCCTGAACAGCAACAGCAGTAGCCTGGAGAATGGGAGAAAGAGCCGAACTGTCAGGCGGCTCCGATTCCTATTCGTTGCGGCTCGGGGCCGAGAATCGCCTGAGATAGTTTTATGGGGAAAACTCGGGAACGAAAAGCATTGTGAACACTGCCTTTAATTAATTTTTCGTTTCCCTCCTGGTGTTTTCATCTCATGTGAACTTTTTTGTCAATAGGGCGCGATTTCAATTCAACAAATCACTTTGGTCAGGTTGGTAGTTGGAATGTTCACTGAATTAAAAACAGCGCTTGAGAGTTATCTGTTGTCCCAAGGGCGGTGTTCATAAGACTTCATACCTTCGCGGTGCCGGTGTATGCCTCGTAGTCAGTTTATCCATTCTCTTTATTATTGTCCGACTATCTTTAGTCAGTTACTTCAAGACCAGGCTCCCGAGATACAATACCCGCGCACAGTTTTGTAAAAACGGGGAGCATCTGGCAAGTTTGGCCGAAAAGCGTTCGGTACATGTAACGTTTTCGATTGAAGACTTTTTTGAATTCTGAAAAGCTATCATATTCACACATCAAATTGCTACCTAATTATGTGTTTTGTGGGCCTAAGTTCCCCAAAATCGCGTTGTTTTTCATGAAAATAGTTTTTGCAATAGTTTTTCAAAAACGTCGCGCGCGGCGAAGTGCGGCGCAAGTAAACTCGAACGCTAACGTCGGACAGAGAACGAAATTCTCATGCCGTAAATTAGTGTGTATTGGTGTGTCGATTGCGTCCAACACTACTCATTCAACGACATCATGGAAAAAAATCTACAACAATTTTCTTTTAATTTGTCTGTACACACCGAAACTCAGCCTAAATTGGAAATGCTTAGCCATTTTAATCTCCTTATACGTACATTATCATATAACCTAGGTTTTCTTCTAAAATAAAACAAGGAAATCTTGGAATGAATTCCCCGAGGTAGCAGAAATTTCCATGATGTCGTAGAATGAGTAATGTTGCAATCGACACATCAAAACACGCTGTTTTACGGCATGAGAATCTCGTTCCCTGTCCGAAGTTAGCGTTTGAGTCGCAAGTAATGGAAGAGCAATCTGTATTCTTTCTTCATAAGTTAGGAGCAGTTTGGAGAATCTCAAGATTTGTGTTGGGTGGTTTTTTGAAAACCTTGATTTAACACGCTTGAGAACTACCTGAAAAGTCGAGTTCTGTTGCGAGAATCCCGGGCTCTTAAAGGCACAGTCCAACCTCAGAATTGTTTTCGTTTTTCTGCCTATTCTTAAAACGGTCTCACACTTATTCCAACGATGTTTTTGGAATTGTACAAGACCCCCTAAGAACGAAGTTATGGCCCCTCAAAAATTGTGCTACGGAAGCATGGTGGACGAGTTGTCGGAGGCTTGTAATTTCCGTCATTGGCAACCGATGTATGTGAACCGACCTAAACAAAGAAAGGGGCTGGGAATGAAGGGAAGAACGGGGCTACTGGTCGGAAACCATCGCCCATCTCGCCGCTGTTGAGCTCGAAAGATCGTAAAAGGGGCGCGCCAAAGTGGCTTCCTGGTATGGGCGCCCCAGGGTGGCTTCCCCCTATATCTCGCTTATTCGGAGGAATTGAGAGCTCGCATTCGGCAGGGGCTATACAGGGTGGGTGAACTTCACAATTATGTGGGAATCTCAGATTTCGTCCCTGAGCTTGGACTGTGCCTTTAAATAAGGGATTCCAAAAATTCAACCAACATAAACCTTGAAATTCGTTCACCTGCACCTATTTTATGAAGGAAGCATACAGATTGCTCTTTCGTTACTTGTACAAAAACTGCTTAAAGTTTCGCCGCACTTAGCTGCGCGCGTTTTTGAGAAACTATTGCAAAAAAGATTCTCAGACAATAGGTGCGGACTGACCGCTGGCAATCAAGGCCTCTGCGGGCGGTACGGCAGCGATTTGCGGGCGGATCGCTGTCAATTGTGGCCTCTCCGGGCGGATCGCTGCCTTTCGATGTCTCCGCGGGCGGAGCGCTGCGTTTTGGCTGGCGGATAGCGGCACCTGGGGAAGTTGATCACGCTAGCGGGCGGATCGCCGGCAAGCTTTGAAGCGGCTATCCGCCCTCAACCTTCCAGCGATCCGCCCGCAAGGGCTTCGATAGCCAGCGATCCGCCCGCAAGAGCTTTGATAGCCAGCGATCCGCCCGCCAGAGCTTTGATAGCCAGCAATCCGCCCGCTCAAATTTTACACGGTGAAACTTGTCAATCATTGACGAGTTCTTTTCTGGTATCAGTATCATGCTCAGAGCAAACAAACCGAAGGGTGTAAAAGGCGCTCCATCGCACTGAATGCTCACTCGGCATTTCAAGACCGATCCTGGAAGGTGACTTCAAGTCACCTTCGAAGGATCACTCAGAAGCCGGAGAATAATTTTTGGCAGCTGAGGGGATGGTTCCCACGGCTAGGGGGGGTGGTCCCGCACACCGAGACCATGGGGGGGCCTTCGGAATAACCCTTATGTGGCATCGAGGGCGGATCGGTGACTAATGGCGGGCGGATCGCTGGCTAGTGGCGGACGGATCGGTGACTAATGGCGGGCGGATCGCTGGCTACTGGCGGGCGGATCGCTGGCTACTGGCGAGCGGAAAGCTGGCTTCTGGCGAGCGGATCGCTGGCTACTTGCTGGCGGATGGCTGGCTACTGGCGGGCGGATGGCTGGCTACTGGGGGGCGGATGGCGGGGGAATGTCGACCCGCCCGCCAAAAGCCAGCGATCCCCCCGCACCTACTGTCTGAGTTCCTTCAACAACGAAGCGATTTTAGGGAACTTCGGCCTGTACAACAGCGTTTTCACAATTTAAAAAAGTCCTCACTCAAAAAAGTTACATGCGTCATGCCATTAGACAAATAAAGCCCAAGACAGCCTCATGACCTGATCAAGTTTACGGAGACTTTCTGAAGTCGGACAACGAAATCATGGTCGAAAAGCCAACCGCTCGCTTCAATCGATATGTGGCAGAACAAAATCCCGGAACAGTGGAAATCGTCAAAGACGGTGTTGATTTTTAAGGAAGGTGAACGGGATGAGGTGAAAAAAAAAAACTAAAGCCAACCCGCTCTTCTGGCCCAGCCGTTAGAGCTGTTCACCAAGATTTTGCTGAACAGATTGGAAAGAACGTTGAATGAGTTCTACCCCATGGAGCAGGCTGGGTTTCGTCGCGGATACTGCTGTATGGATCATATCTACACGGTGACTCAACTAATTGAAAAGACACGAGATTACAAGCAACGGCTTGATGTGCTTCATAGATTATGCCAAAGCATTGACAGTATCGAACTGAACGCACTTTGAAGCGGTCTACTCCGTGATGGCGTGGACCCAATCTACATCAACATGCTAGAGGGGTGTAACATGGGCAACAGGACATCTACAAGGATCAAGATGTTCCACAAGGAACTGACGGTGCCGATCGGGAAAGAAATCCTCCAAGGTGACACCATCTCACCAAAGCTGTTCACCTCTGCTCTCCATGACGAGATGGGTCTAGATCGGAACGACAGGGGCATTCTCATCAACGGCAGGAAACTCTTAGACCTCCGCTTTGCCGATCGCATCGTTCTGGTCAGCAACAGCCAAGCCGAACTTCAACAGATGGTGGATGAACTGAACGCAATCGGGTTGGCGATGAATTACAGCGAGGCAGAAGTCATGGGAAACAGATGGACAGACCCAGCACCCATTACAGTAATCGTAATTCCCCTTCCTGATACGGAAAAATCTATCTTGAGCGCATCGTGGCCATGGACAACGATTTGAGGGCCGAAGTCAGCCGAAGAAGAAGCGCTGCATGGGCTGCGATGTCCAACGTAAGGGAAGCAGTTCACCTCGTCACCGACAAGAAAATTTGTGCGCACCTTTTTGACTTCACCGTCCTCCCCGCCATGTGCTCCGGACCTGCAACCCGAGCCTTCAACAAGTCTTCTGCCATTCTGATGACGCGAACTCAAGGAGTCTTCGAACGAACGCTGTTGGGGACGAACCGTCGAGAGCAAAGAAACCAGCACCTTGGCAGCACCGACCTCCGCCACAGTCAGGAATTCAGAGCGCTGTCACTTACGAGCTCAGACGAGAACCTGCTCCACGCCCCGTTGAAGGGCCGGCGTCGCCAGCGGGATAGTGGCCGTGGAGCCCGAAATCCGAAGTTTTGTCGCCCGCGGTAGTGGCCTCCACGGGCGGAGCGGTAGTGATTGTAGTGGGCAAACAGCTGCTTGATGCCCGGCAACAATCCCTCTGAGGTAATTTTTTTCTAAAAATATACACACGCACCGGTGCCGAACGCGGCTGGCACACCAACAAGTGACGCGGCAGGCACGCCAACACGCAACCCAGCCAGTGCGCCGAGCACCATCTGGGGCCGCCAGCGGTTGAGCGCGACCTCCAGCAATTAGAAGGGTCAAGTGTCTCAAACTTGAGTAATTGAATCAAAGGCACTGCAGTCATCCGAGTCCTGGCTGAGAAGCGCGTCGTATAATTCCCTTGGAAAATAGCATCTTGGGCGTCGAGCCTCTTTTGCGGGCGCGCTTCGCCCGTGATAGACACCATCCTACCCTTATCCCCGCGATAGGCATGCTCTCGTACCAGCCAGGAGGGCGATCAAATGCCTATCGCGTGTCTCTGGGAAAGTGGACGCATCGGAGTAGGCGTTGAGCTCCTTTTTGTCTGAGTGGCAACCGCAAAACATCGATGGGCCGGTCCCTTCACAAGTAGAACCGATGACCGCTGGGGAGACTCGTTATCCTCTGGTACCCACGGGACATCAAGTGAACACTTGGGGCCGGATTCATCAACCGAATGTTGGGTTTGGGTTGACCGACGGTAAGTCTGACCGAGCGCCTAACCTACCCAACACCTCCAATCCTGATTCACCAAGCGCAAATCAGTGTGGGTTGCGCTGACCGAGGCTATTATGCGTCGGCGGTAATTCGAGTACACACAACACACGATAATTAGCGCCAATTCCCAAAAAATTTATAGGAAACTCGACTATGAATAAATTTTCTTGGAAAAAGAGTGACACAAAGGCAACTTTTCAGCAGAAAGGATGTGCTTTTCTCATGTTTCAAATATTTCCTCATAGTTTCTGAAGTTTATTCATTAAAACATTGTTATTCTTCTAAAACAGTTCAAAAATTGCAAATAGTTGTCTATTTTTTCGTTGGCTCACAGGATTCACATTTTTGCTAAACATTATGCGTGCATAACGTTTATAGAACACACTCCAAACATTTTTAAAAAATGGCAGAATATAATTCTTGACATATAACAACGATGGGCGGCTTCTTTTACAATTAAATTCTCTGTTCAAGTGACTTGCTCGAGTTGCTCAACAAAATATTGATAAAGCGGATGAGAAGTATTCCAGAAAGCTAAAATATTTTTATGAAGCATACACTTCAGTGGTTGGTTTAGGACCATGATTAGCAGTGGAAAGGGTGAGTGCAAGAAGACATTGTATTCAGCAAACCGTAAGTGGCTCACAGCATCAAATCTAGTGTGAGAACAAACACGGGTAGCCGATACAAATAGTGAAGGAAATGGGAAAGGGTCAAACAAGAGGATTGAAAGACTGGAAGAACTGTTAAGCTAGTTCATGCTGCAATTAGGTGTAACAGTCAGATAAAATATTATTTCCAAATGAAAATAATTTTAGTTAGTATCATATTTCCAAATAATTATAAAAATTAGTGATGTTTCACTTGTTTCTTGGACTACATCAGATTTTTAATGCTGCTTATTCCAATCACTGACGATAAGACAGAACTTGAATTACCAGAAGGAGAAGATAGCCTAGACTAGCTATTCGAAAATCACCGCAACCCAGCATTTTAGCCAGCAAAAACGCATAATACAACTAAGAAGTCAATGTTCAAGTAGCTTTAAACTTCAATAACTTTTTTCTTTTAATAAACAATAACTCTGTTATGACTTGGGATATATAAGAAAATTAGCATAAAAATTAAACGGGCAAGGAAAAAATATGAACACGCAAATCGAAAAGTAGTCACTTAAAAAAAGGATTATAACAATGATTATTGTATTAGGCATTCCTAAACTAGTAATAGCAGTACGAATGCCCAAGTCGAGTAATAGGAGTAGGAGTAGCAGAAGAATAATACCAGCACATGAATAATAGCAGGAGAATGTGTAGCAGCGCGGCAATATGCTCAAAATCACATTCCACGCGAATCGATATCAAGTTTGGCAAAGCTCCAGATGCCGCTGCGCGCGGCCGCACGCTTTGAGGCGCGCCGATTAGCATTGGCGCACGACATCTAGTGGGTTGGTTAGCCACCTACCAGCCTCCTTCGCCTGGTAGCGCTGACCCAGTAACCAACCCAGTTGCGCGTGGGTTGGTAAGTTGATGAATCGCTGAAATGGTGCTGGGTTGGTAGGTGAGGGGCGCTAACCGTGGGTTAGCACATTGATGAATCCGGCCCTTGGTCGTCTCCCAATAAGATGGAGCGATGCCTTCAAACATATGAGCACACCTAACACGAATTGGTTACAGATCGCGCAAAATCGGATGAGATGGAAGATCGCAGCTCCACAAAGCAACCAAAACTAACGGTGCCTTGAGACAACCACAGACGAGTGATCACCGCTGAGACGATCGCCGGCTAAGAACTTGCAATGAAGTATCAAGTAAGTATGTTTAGTCTCTTTGAATTGCCTTTAGGTGTATCGTTTCGCTGTTTGTCTTTCACACTGTTGTACCGTGTAATAAATCAAATCAAGCCAAATGTATAGAACTTGAAGCCTGCTTTTTTAAAGTACCGGAATAGAATTGATTTGCACTAACAATAAGATACCACTGAACTACTAACCATTTGTTTTCATATGTTAACTCCTCTGCATTCATCACGATAGTTTCACCAACATCGTATTTTACGATTTCTGTGCGATTTCGCAACTCCGCACCGCTCTGAGAATTTTAGTTCGCAAGATTGTCGAGAAATATGAAAGTAGTTATCCTCTGTTTCCGAGTGTGATTTATTTCCGTTCTTCGCGTGCGTCGGTGCGCGTACGCTGCGTCTCCTTTTTCCCACACTTTCTCGCTGTCTCTACCCTCTCTCCACACGAGCGCGCGAGGGAACAGAGTAAATCTGACTCGGAACCAGAGGATAGGTCCGTGGCTTGTTTCTTCAAGAAAAAAAATGTAAATCTCACTCGCGGCTGGCGGTATGGTAAGCTGATCAGCTGCGCTCTTCTCTCGACCTGCATCGATATGCGGGCCGGCGCGCGGATGAGATTTAAATGTTTTTTTTTTGAAGAAGCAAGCCACGGACCTAACTATATGTATGTAGCGTCCTAATATTACGAAACAGGTCTTCAATTCTCATGAAGAAAATCCATATGCTAAATTAAAGGCAGTGTTCACGATAAATTTCACTTCCGATATCTCCACGGCTTACGGAAGCTTTGGAGCCCTATAAAGCAAGGCATGCTTAAAAAGGACACGAAAGACGCGCTTCCGAGAAAAAAAAAAAGCCCTCTTTTGTTTACGCTGATTATTGAGCGTGGGGGAATTGGCCGCTAAAAGGATGATACAGTACCGCCCGCGACTCTGGGAGAAACGGCGTTTTCGGCGCTTTTTCCGCCGAAAAGCGCCGCTTTGTTATATTTTCGTTCAACGTGGTCCGTTTCGGTTGCTGGGGGCATATTCAGAATCAACATCGAGAGCTCTTCATTTTGAGCTCACACATGTCTTACCCTGCAAACAAGGCATATGGGGTTAACAGAATCAATCGAGTGTACGAAAACTGAAGCTAGATGTCTAATTAGTGTAAATATTTGATTTCATACGAAAGCACAGATCAAGGACGAGTTATATACAAGTGTGTGAGACCAATTGAATGATGTGGTGAAAGTGAAATTAATGTTTAGCATCCGTTTCCTCACACCTGCAGACGCAGTCATCGTTCTTCACTCGGGCTCAAAATGTCTGCGATCACATTTGCGCTGAGTCTAGAATTCTCTAAAACAAACAAAAAAACACGTCTGGAGGGTATCCCGCCTAGCGGTACCTCGGTGATTTTGAATAAAAACGACCCCAAATCCTTTCAACTCGTAACACATTGCTTGCGCGACTAGAAACCTTTACACTCGTTTTCGACTTCCTACAGTGAAGCCAAGGGCAGGCTGAAACTCGGAATCGTTGACGAATGCTGCCAGCCAGTGGCTGTATTCACGAAACTACGGGAGCCTCCCAGGAGGGTCAAAAATCCTCTCGCCGCATACATTGGCCGGTTCTAAAAACCTTCCCGGGAGGCTCCTGTAGTTCCATGAATACGGCTACAGATCTCTGAGTGAGAGCGCGCAAACAGCGTAAGCGAATTCAAACCATGCATGTCGAGCCATCTTATTGATGGCCGGACAGAGTAATACCCTGCTCGTCTCCCTGCGGGCCTGAGACTGAAGGAACAGCCGTGTTCGCTCGTGACCTACCCCGTAACCTTGAATACATCCGTTATGTCAGTTCGGGGGCCTCAACCCCACCTAAGAGTGTGCCCCGTTTCTCTGCGCTCTAGCGCGCTGGCTGGGCGAGAGGCATGCGGCGAGGAGAGTGCGCGAGGAAATGCCGAGCGACGCATGTTCACTTGCTCAGGCAATCGCTGCATTCAATGCGTGTCGAATATGCATTCAACTCGAAGACAAGGTGGTTTCGAGCACAGTCAGGGAACGTACTGCTATGGGAGCCCCTCCTCCTATTGTGTTTCAAATTACAGCACGTGCCGCAATAAATAAGCCATCCGATGCGTGCATGATACACATTCAACTCGATGACAACGATTATTCAAAAAAGGAAAGTATACGATGCACTCCTGAGACTGAACTGAGATGTCGGCAGCTTCGCCGGCTCAATTACCCAGGTTTGTAGTACTTTACCCGCCCAACCGCTGAAGCCTCGTCCAAACGCTGACGGCCCCAGGTGGTGCTCGGCGAGCTGGCCGCGTCGCAGGTCGGTGTGCCAGCCGAGTCGCGTCTGTGTGCTGCTACGATAGCGCTGGGCTACCTTGCAGAACGTACTCCTGCTCCAGCGATGAAATTTTGCAGCACGTGCTGCTGTTTGGAGCACGTGCCCCTGAGATGAAGCCTCTCGATGGGTAAGGTCACTCGAGTTGAATTTATATTCGGCACCCATTGAATGCGGCGGTTTTCTGAGTGTTTTATCCTGAGACCGGAAACGGGCATCTCGCCCCGTCTCACCTCGGTGACACATTTCGCAGCGTGTATGGCGTCTCTCGCCTGGCAGCCGGCCAACCAGCCATTCGCATCGGAGCGCGTTTGACAAGCGCACCTATTAGAACACAGTGGAGTTGATTTCGAGCGTGGTACTGCATTTTCACTCGAGTACACATGAATGCAATATACAACAATGTTGCATGTGCTAGCACGGTGCATACTAATTGACAATACCAGTTTTTTATGTACAGTTCAAGAGTATTCAGTGATCCCAAACCGTTTTCAGATGAGGTTTACGTATGTTGGACACTTTCCCGAATAGTTTCGAAATCTTGAATGCGTTCAATACAAGGTCCTTGGAGACCGGCGACCGAGCCGCCGATAGGTGTTATCCGTGTGAATCAAAATTCAATGCCAAATTGGGCCGCAAGATTCAACTTACGCCGCTCACTCTCCCCATGCCTCGCTATGACGAATCGATAAATGAGGGCGACATGCTGGCTTGCTCTCGGTGTGCTCCTCTTCTTCTCTGCGCCCTGCTTCTCTCCCCTGTCTCTACGGCGAGACGAGGAGGGCCGCCAAGTCGTATTGAGGATGATAATTGAAACTCCACGAGTGAGGGCGTTGATAATAGTCCGTTCAGTGCCGTTTGGTTGCGAGGCGGTCGTTTACGTAGGTTCGTATGCGAAAGCGGTCGTTTACATATGTTCTGTCTCAGTGCCGTGGCCGGCCATAGCGGATCTCGGAAAATAGATGTTTGACATGGGGTTGATAATAATCGAGAAACGAATACGGCAGCTTCTTAGGCCGGGATCATACTTCCGTCGCGGCGATGCATGAAAAACAGCGGTATCGATCAGTCGCGGCGATATTGCCCTTTAGAGGAAATCGATTGTTTTGATTAGCACAAAGGCAGTTCGTGGGGTTAAATGGGATGAGATATTCATGCGAGAATGTTCGGCACCTGCGTTTTCAACCACAATGCAGAAATTTTCAGCAAATATGCATATCGCTGCGATTTTATTGCAACGCTGCCCAATGGAGAGCGGCGCCGATGTCATCGCGGCGATATGCATATTTGCTCAATATTTTGTAGATGTGAATGGAAACGTGGATTTCAAGCGATCTCTAATGTTAACATCATCCCATTTCACTCAACGATATGATGTTCTGCTCGTCAATACAATATTCCCTCAGAAGCGCAATATCGCCGCGATTGATCGATACTGTCTTTTCTCATGCATCGCCGCGACGGAAGTATGATCCGGGCCTTACAATAGAATGTCGACTCTCGATTTTCGTGAACCGAGAAAGTTTCTGAAATATGTATTTTAAGAAGCATTTTCACAGAAGAAAAAGTTTCCCGCAGGACGTGCCAACATCATGGCCTGAAAATGGGCCGTAGCCACGAAGAAAGTCGTCGAGATCGGATAGTCAGAACAATCTCAGATTGGCTTCACGCTCAAGATTGACCTAAACATGTGCTCAGAAACAAAAGATTAGTTGAGAACAGTGGCCAGAGAAACTTGAAAATTTGATCTCGATACCACCTGTTGGACCGCACCGCTCAGCAGTGCCGGGTTTTAAAGCCGAAAAAATCAAGTTTTGAATGAGGCCCGTTTTAGTCGAGAAATGGATAAGGCGTTGCCTGGAGCCCGTGCGGGTTGAAAGGACTTGGGTTCGTTTTCATCCAAAATCACCAGGATGCTGCTAGGCGGGCATAGCCTCCAGACGTGTTGTTTTTGTTTTAGATAAGTCTAGACTCAGCGCAAGTGTGATTGCAGGCATTCTGAGCCCAAGGAAAGGACGATGACTGTGTATGCCGGGGCGTCGAACCGGAGAGAAAACGCTGTTTCACCAGATCCCAAAGAGGTAAAAAATCAAGTTTTCCGCATTAGGCTGTCGCAGCGCTTATTCGAAAGATTATCAGGAAGTGAAGTTATGGGCAGAGTCTCAGGTCGATTGGTCCAGTTTAAGCCGTGAACGAGACTTCGGTGGTCTGGGGTCGTTTTTCGAAAACAAAATCATCGGGGTGGCGATCGGCGGTAAATGCCTTCAGAAATATTGTTTCTGCTCCGAAAGAGTCTACTCAGAGTGCTGCCATCACGGGCATTTCGAGCCCGAGCGAAGAACGATGACTGTGTCTGCAGGGGTAAGGAAACGGATGTTAAACATTAACTTTCACTTTCGCCACGTCAATAAATTGGTCTCACATACTTGTATATAACTCGTCCTTGATCTGTACCGTTGATATAAAGACAAATATTTACACTAATTAAACATCTAGCTAAGTTTTCGTACACTCGATTGATTCTGGTAACCCTATATGCCTTAATTGCAGGGTAAGACATGTGTGAGCTCAAAATGAAGAGCTCTCGATGCTGATTCTGCATATGCCCCTAGCAACCGAACGGACCACTTTGAACGAAGTTATATCAAAGCGGCGCTTTTCGGCGGAAAAAAGCGCCGAAAACGCCGTTTTCCCCAAAGTCGCGGGTGGTATTGTACCTATCAGTGCAATGAAGCGATCAGCTCACTTATCAGCACTTCCTCGACTTGATCATTCCTGTAATCTGAGTCTTCATTTCTTCATTTCGAGGGGGCGGATCTGGGGAACCAAAACGCTTGTTTGCAGCCGTTATTTTGCCGCTCCTGGCTTGTTTTCTACCATTCTTTCGACACTGGGAGCTTAGGATCCTTTTCGCCCATCATTTCACTGTGGAAAGTAAACGGGAATGTTCACCGTGAACGCTGCCTTTTATTCCGTGTTATTGATGCGAGGTTTTGTCTGCATTTGCGCGGGCGACGGCGCGTGCTATACGTAAGTTGGCATGGTGTGTGTACTAGGCCTATGGTATACTTTGTCGCTGTAATGAGCGGCAGGCATGCAATCTAACACAAATCGTGGCGGGACCCGCATGAGAGCAACGGCGACGGTCGTCGTAGGAACAGATGTCGCGTGTGGGTCGCAGCGACGTGTCGCGGAGGGCTGACATACTGCAACTGTGCCATAGCCTGTCACAGCGACAGATTTAAAGGATGGGAGGCGGTCGCTGTCGCTGTGCAGAGCGACGCGACCATGTGTCGCAAAAGTATACTATATCCCTTACATATGTAGTATACTTTGGTCCGAATCAAATAATATTCGAATAAATATTCGAATTTTCGAATATTCGAATGTTCGAATATTCGATTTATTCGAAAAATCAAATTATTCGTTTTTTCGAATATTCGGTTTATTCGGAGAATCAAAATATTCGTTTTTTCGAATATTCGAATCATTCGGAAAAGCAAAGTATTCGTTTTTTCGAATATTCGGTTTATTCGGAGAATCAAAATATTCGTTTTTTCGAATATTCGATTCATTCGGAAAAGCAAAATATTCGTTTTTTCGAATATTCGATTTATTCGGAAAACAGAATATTCGCTTTTTCGAATATTCGGTTTATTCGAAAAACCAAAATATTCGTTTTTTCGAATATTCGATTAATTCGTAAAATCAAAATATTCGTTTTTTCGAATATTCGCTTTATTCGGAAAATCAGAATATTCGTTTTTTCAAATATTCGGCCGAACTTTGGTGGTAATATTCGAATATTCGCAAGAGCGTATACTGCCATTTCGCCACGAATCATGGCTGCCGGTTGCATACCCTACGAACCGTTGAGAACACTCCATCCTCATTCAATTTTTGTGAAATCCCAAGGTGAGTTGTAAAGAGCTGGAGGTGACATCATTAACGAGATTTGCTCGAATCTTACTAAGTAAGATCCAAATAAGAAGAGTCGACCTCGCGAAGTGAAACAGAACAAATCGATTTTGTGAACCTCGACCTTTCTTTGTACAGTCGGTCGAATGTTGCGCTCAATGTCCCATCCTCATCAAGCTGCCCGCGATGCTATAAATCTTTCTCTTGGGGTTATTTGAAGTGCTCAACCCAAATCTGAGGTCCGTTTATTGAATTTCGGCAGATTGCGGTAGATAACGGTGGGTGTACGGTAGTTCGGCGAAGTCTCAGATCCGACTCAAAATTTTCTACGTGGGAATTAATCAGGGTGCTGAATACGAATTTTACCGCTTTTCGAAATAGTATGGTGGTAGGTTCTGCTCCTAAATGGCAATGTACTTACCGCACCCTGCAGTAAACCTCAGAGTTTCGACAAACGGTCCCCAGATTCGTTTTCAACTCCCTAAAAAACCGCTACGGACAAGTTTTCAGCCAAATCCGAAACTTTTCTTCCAAACACCTCAAAAATTGCCTAATAGATACCGTTACCCTACCGCGAAGCTCCAGAAGCGCTCATTTCTGGAACCAGCAGCTCGGGTCGGGATTTGGCGCATTTTTTACTATGGATGCCAAAAAGATACTGACAATGATTTGTATAGTTCCCTTGTCAGACCATCCCCCAGGATCATGAGTAGGTCAATGTTTGTTGTTGAGTTAAGCGTTGTCGATTTACCCCTATATACAACCTTTCACCATGTAAGATGGACGCTAAAGGGCACTACGGCGTATGGGCCCACACCTGGTTGTTGTTGTTGTTGTTGTTGTTGCCCATCTTCCACCATATACACTGATCCTGGATCCAACTTCCGGCACGTAGACGACATAATCAAAGCAGATTGGGATCCTCTTCTTTGGAGGATCCCGGGATGGGGCGTTATTCAACCCTCTTTTTTTGTCTTTCTTTGTTAGCTTTTTTAAAATTTATTTTTCATTTTTTTATTTATTTTTTATTTTATTTTTTTTAGCTTTTTTTGTTTTTTTTTCATACTTATATGATCAAAGTGACAGTCACTGAATTATCAAAATGACAGGAAATTGACGACTTCCACTGGTTTGAGCCAGAGATCTTCGATTGTAAGGTGCGTTGGCTTTCCAGAGCATGAGAACATGTGAGGTGCTGTGTGTTCCTCGAGCCCGCAGTCAGGGCAAAGTGGGTTATCGCCTGCTCCTATCTTATGCAGATACCATTGCGACTTCGAGTAGAAACCACTCCGGAGCTGGGATAGCGCTGCCCGACTTGATCTTGGCAAAGTCTCCTCCTCCTTCGCAATCTTCGGCGGCGGTCCACTAAGCAGGGGAGAGTTCATAGTACCCAAGAACTCTTTTACAAATTCCTTGTGAACTTCTTTCCGAATGCCCTCTGCGGTTCCAGGTCTTACCAACATTGGCTTAACAGATCTGACATGCTTCCTGATCTGTCTAGGCGGTTCCGGCTTCTTCATCATGTCGTGCGATGGGTGTTCTGGGTCGATTGTCGCAACCGTACGATAATGAAGATTCAGCATCTCATTGTGAGCTTGGACTGGCATGATTCCCGTCTCCTTACTCAGGTGGATGGTGCTCGCCATAGCCAGGCTTCCCGTCGCGGTCGGCTTCCCGTCGTCGTCCCACACCTGGTCGCAGGTTTGATCCCGTCGGAACCCCACATTATGAGTCATGAGAGTATGATCTCAGACAACTGTGGAGTCCGATTCGGCCGCGATAGTCTTTCTAATCAAATACTCTCTTGAAAGGCTCTTGAACAGCAGCACGAGCTGGTTCGAGGAGCACGTGGTCTATTTAAAGGGGCTACGTGGCGCCAGAGAGGCGAAACTTTTGCCGCACCGCCATTTCCCACGCAACAACACGTCCTCCTATGATAATCCCGAGACGGTTGGAGGAGAGATTTAACCTTCTCTCAATAGGGACGGGGTTCCACCTCTCCATAGAGACGTGGTCCCATCCCTTCGATAGGAGCGGCTCTCACCCAACAAGGAGGGGTACGCAGCAAAGACGGATCCCCACCGCACTCCGCGACAAGGACAGCCTCGCCGCGGTCGACAAGGAAGGAGCTTCCTTCGCTGAGAACCGTGACGAAAACCCCCTCAGCGGTTGGAATTCCTCCAGGGGCCGGATGCATCAACGCGCAGGGTTGGGGTAGGGGCAGGGCAGTCGGCATCATTGAAGATCGCAGTGCAAGGGCAATAGATCATCTAATCAATAGTGCCCCAGCTGTGTTTTTCGCTGCTCTAGCTGCCCCAGCCTCTGAGCTGGGGCAGCGGGGGCACGATTGATTTGTTGATTTACAGAGTTCTCCAAGGGCGCAGACTGCCCTACCCTTACCCAAACCCGGCCCAATGATGCATCCGGCCCCAGAAAAAGACTCGCAGTCACCTTCCAAGAGCGGCCTCGAAAGGCCGCCTGCGCTCTCTATGGCCCAGTGCATACTCTTCGTCGTGGGGCGACGGCGTCGCCGCGACAGAAAGTGCTCAACGACGTGATTGTTGGTCGGCCGGTCGCCTGCAAATGGAGATGACGCAATAATGCGTCCACGACCAAATACACACTATTCTCTTGACAGTGTTTTTTCATATCCTTTCAATAATAGGGTCTAATCTATTGTAATCCAATATAGGCTCATTTGTAACTGATTGACACGGAACTGTATATAACTCATTTTCGTCCTCTCCCTTTTGAACTGATTACTTAATATGTGAGGTGATTCTGCTCAATTTCAGATTTGACTAAAACTTCACCTTTGGAGACTTTTACTGTCATGAACTGTTACTGTTTAAGGCAGTGATCATTGATGAGATACTTCTTTCGAAATCCCAAAACCATGTAAGGTGGCTGAATGACGTTTTATACACCGCAAAGATCGCGATTCATAAACATCGCTCAACAAATCTGAAACTTGGGTTGACCGCCCAAATAAACCCTGGCAAAAGTCCCGAGCGGAAAAATTTCAATGGAATTTCAAAAAGGCTAATAGCGCCAGTCTCTGAGAATTTCGATGTCATTTTTCCATTTTCGTAATATTTGTTCTAAAATAGTGTCTCTTCCTATGATTATCAGTGTCAACATAATTTCGGACAAGGAATAGTGAATGCATTTCAATAAAAAAAATTATGAATAAAGAAAATGTGCAATCATAGAAATAATGAAAAAATTCATTTCATTCATTCGGAAATCTTGAAAAACGCAATATTCGAAAAACTCATTCATTCGGAAATCCTGAGAAATCCATATTCGAAAAATTCATTCATTCGAAAATCCCGAAAAATCCATATTCGAAAAATTCATTCATTTGGAAATCTTGAAAAACACAATATTCGAAAAATTCATTCATTTGGAAATTCCAAAAAACCCATATTCGAAAAATTCATTCATTCGGAACTTCCGAAAAAAGCCATATTCGAAAAATTCATTCATTCGGAAAACTTGAAAAACGCAATTTTCGAAAAATTCATTCATTCGGAAATTTCGAAAAACACATATTCGAAAAATTCATTCATTCGGAAAGCTTGAAAAACGCAATTTTCGAAAAATTCATTCATTCGGCAATTTCGAAAAACACATATTCGAAAAATTCATTCATTCGGAAATTTTGAAAAACACCATATTCGAATTATTCATTCATTCGAAAATTCCGAAAATTCAATATTCGAATTATTCATTCATTCGAAAAAAATCCTCGAATACCAAAGTATAATATGTAGTACAACTGGCCCTCAGCGACAGCGACGTCGCTCTCCTATGCGACCGCGACAGGGCTGTCGCAAAGTATAACAATGACTCATGCGGGAAGGGGGGAGGGCGAGCGCATACTGGAGTAGGAATTTCGCTGTTTGATTTCCACTCGGATACACTTCGCTTAAATGAAGCAGTCTGGTGTTGCGAACTGCAGGGGCGGCATGGAAGAACGCTGCGAAGAAGGTCAGGGACCCGCTCCGCGTCCTCCTTGTGGAGCCACGCCTAACAGCTGTTTTTTTATTTGAAACAAGAACGGTGGGGAGTTCACCGTGCGTGGTGTGGTTTCGTCCTTACACAAAGGGGACAACATGTTTTCGGGTCACCTCTGACTCGACGCTTCGCACGGAGGACGCGGAGCGGCTCCCTGACCTTCTTCGCAGCGTTCATGCATCCCGCCCCAGAGAGAGGCCAGCTGTCCAGTTTTTGTTTTCTTATTTCACAACTAAGCGGAGGGACCTGGGTGCGCGCCTGACGCCACGCGATGTCCAAATGACTAAAACAGTTTCGCTTAGATTCCGTAAATTTTTCAAAGGCTTCTCCTATGTCCCTAAGTCCCGCTCGCTTCCTTCATGAAGATCACTGGAGTCACTTGCCCATCAACTTTTCTCTGTTTCTCCATTCTTCGTCTGCGGTGAGAGACTTCACTTCATGTGGACTTTGGCTAAACTTCGCGGTTGAGTGTAAGTGAAATGCAACAATATTGCCCCAGAACTTGCAAGAGATTGTTGCTGAAATTTTATTGCTGTAGAACGAATAGATCTTATGCTGGGTGAGATTTTATAAGAAAAAGACACTGGCTTCTCTGCAGGTTGCCGAAATAGCCTTGATAATTATTGCCGGATCGTTGAATTTCGTGCAGAGATTGTTTAAGACGTTCATGTACTTGAGAGCGTAGTTATACTGAAACGAGTTGAATTAGTAGAAGTAGCCCTCCATAAGGAAGACGAATTCGGTCCACGACCTTTCATTTCCTACCCACAGATTCTAATGCTGTTCTCATCCAGAATTGATGATAACATCATGTCGAAACACACCCTAATAGCAGATGCTCAAGTACTAGGACCTCACCTTGTTGATGTCGATACACGTCTCATCGAAAGCATGCACGACCTCATGATGACAGTCCACGTTGAGACTTGATCGTTCCTCGAAAACTTGTCGCCTTAACTAGTGCGAATTGTTCCCAATTTTAAAGATACAAGACACCCGAAAATCATCTTCCAGATATTCTGCTCGTCTTGGAGGGATCACATGCTAATCACAATGATATCTCTGTAGTCTTTCAAGACCCCCCACGAAAGGTGTTATGGCTCCCAAATAAGTCCTATATTTTGAGGGCCGAATTTCGGTAGCCAAGTTGTTTCAGGTCTTTAATTGCCTTAATTCGCAGTCGCTGCGCGAGTGCGAACAGGGATGAGGAGCTGTGAAAACGAAAAAGTGTGAAAATCAGATATTGGATTCTGATTTGGATTCTGCCTTCTATTTAGCCGATATCAAGTTCGAAAATCAGGATAGGGGCCCGGCCTGTGATGGGAACTGAGCGGCAGGGCCCGTGGCAGTCGCTTATAACTCGCTCAGTTGGGGAGACTGCGATCTCAAACTTGGCAAGGATCATACAGGAGGGGTCCACTACACAATTACGTGGAAATCACTGAAATCATTTCTGAGAGGGCCTTCAAAGGCAGTAGTTGCGATGAAAAAAGTTATTGAGAAAACCATAAAAATTGGCTTGGTCCACAATCGGTTTCGAGCTCTCCTTTTTTTAGGTTCGGAACTTTTGCTAGATTACCCTGAAGGTAGTCGATCAGAAAAGCATTGCTTTATGGGTAGTTCTGGCGACAAGAAATTTCCCTGTCTGGTCATTCCTTGTGAGGAAAACAATGGGGGCGTAGTTCGGAATCCAACTTTATTGTATGGGTTCAGTGGCTTTGTAGTGATGAGGAGCACGAGACGATAGTAGAAAATACCGCTTATTTCGTATTTGTAACAGCGAATGAAGGCGACGCCCAACCACTTGCAGAAACAGTGGGTGGAGCGAAGAGGGTTGGGGCCATTATCGCAAGCGATGATATTCATGACGAAGCGAAAATAGGAGCAATCCCTCATAAGGAGCTGTTCGGTCGGAATATATTTCTTGAAACGCCATGAAAGAAACGCTGATGAAAGGCCTTAAGCGCCCTGCTGGTTTGGGAGTGAGCGAGGGTGACCACCTTCGCGATAACCACGTCGTCGGTCACCTGCTGGAGCTGGACGACCTCACGAGGTCAGTGTCTATACTACAATCACCGCATCATAGTATTCGACCCCAGTCGTAGCAGGGCAATATCCAATCTGAGCCGTCCCAAGCCACCCATAGTCCGATTTGTCTCAGCCAGTTAGGGAACGGTTACATGCCAACTATGCTATTCACCCTGCTGCCCACATTTCTTCCCTATATGGTAATGAACAATTGCAATGTCTATATGGGTCTATAACCATGATAGTTGTTTCCGGTGGGCACAAGACCCCCTTATCGGGGATATTTTTCAGAAATGTATTTTATTTACATCAATCTGGGCAGCCACAGACAGCTTAGGGGTGATCAAGTGGGCCGCAAAGGGTGAGTTTCACACTCGCCTTACAATATGTAGATGCTAGTCGACAGGGCTGGCTACAGCCGGTCGCCGAATCGTGACGGAGCTTAAAAAGACCCCGATTTGGCTCGTGCGAAGTTGATAGTCACCCTCTGAGTTATCTTCGGAGGTACCTGTCGGTGAATGCAAATTTGTTCTCAATCATAAACAAGTAAGTCAATAATAACCTTTTAGCTGGGTCTCGCACCATATGGTTAATAAGCGCCATGAAGGCAGACTCGATATTTTCACGATCCTCAAAGTAAACTTTGTGTTTCATAAGAAGAAAGTGAGTCTAAACATTCTCGACCATATGAGCATACACATACCTGTAGTATTTTGGCGATTTTTGGTTCAATTTCAGCAGACATCGTAGGGTTCCGAGCTTTCATGCGTTGTAGATGCATGAGTTCGATATCTTTAGAAGGCCACATCTCACCTTTGTTTTCAGCCTAAACAGCGAAGAGCGTAATATCCGGGACCTCTTCTTTTTGTTATTTCGCTTTATTCAATTTCATACCTCGACAGTTTCGCCCTTTGCCTGTTTCTTGGGCTTACCCATGCCCTGAAACCAACCAACTGGTTCTCTCATGATAGTGAGGTTACCGTAAGTAGACACATGCGACCTTGTTGTCACATGTTTTACAATGGTGTTTTGTCTCTTGAGGGTCTCGACGGCATGATCATCCTGAACGAACAAGTGTGATGCGCAAATTTATAAACTAAACTCAGGGAAAGATCTAGTCGCAAGGTCTAGCGAGAACGCTTTGGATTTGTTCAATGTGCAGAGAATAGAGGGCACCTAATCTAGCGAAACAAGGAAGGTAAAGTCGTACCTGCTCGGAATCTTGAATCCAGTTTACTGAGAAAGCGCTTCCCAAACATGGAAGATCCAAGTTGTTTGCGCAGAAGCATGCATATGCGTTCTCCTTCTCGTTTGCCGCCGTCATAGCGTAAACTTGAAACATCGAGATTTGATAGTTTCCGTCATACCTTTTCGTAAATGTCTGTCCAGTGCAATTGAAATTCCCATCTGGCCTCGCCTGCTGCCACGGCTCCTATTGCTCGGTGGCGCTTATTTTCAGACCAACGCCCTCATTCTCAGCTCCCGCCGCATATACTTATACGCACGCTCCTGTCCTTATCGCAGCAAAATTTCATTCCACAGTCGTGGACAACGGCTGCTGTGCGGAAGTCTTCAGACTCTGGGACTATTCCGATGAAAATCCGATCATCTATATTTACATTACACTCGAATTTGTAATTAGGAGACCGTACCACAAAGGCAGGTTCCCTCATGTGAACATGATGAGAGAAGACACATGCAAATCCTCCCCGGTAAACTAACCAGTCACACTATTCTTTGCTTGCCATCCGTAAATATGCCCTTTCGAGTAAAAGCAGAATCGCTTGAATCTTGCAGTAACCCGTGCCCATGCAAACTCCGCCATTAAAGGCAGCATACACGCTAGTAAACGTGTTTGAGGTGCTTGATTTATAGTTGACCGCAATGTTAAAAGGACATGGTGCGGTTGCGTATCGCACTAAAACTACGGTAGAATCTGGCACCTTGCCAGATTTCGTCATTGATCGGCGCCACAGCGACAGTTGACGCCGATCGAGGACGAAATCTGGCAAAATGCCAGATTCTACCGTAGTTTTAGTGCGAGTCCGCAACCGCACCATGTCCTTTTAACATTGCGGTCAACTGACTTAATCGGTTGGGTTTCGCCTGACGCGGTTATTCCGCATCTTCACCGAGGTGTGTCGTCCTACTAGTCAGCCGTGCCCATTTGTAACGGTTTTCAGCCACAGTTTGAACACAATCCATCTATTGGTCGCTATTCCACTTCCTGCTAAGCAAAACATCGCGCTTCGATTGCTTCTCAGTGCCGAGTGATTTCAAATCCTCCTTTACCGCACCCGTCCAAAACTTCCGCCTACGTCCAGGCGGCCGTTTCCAGACAGGACTCGGAAGCATGCTTAAAGCGTGTTGAACGAGGCAATCTGGCGGTCCTCTCAAAATATGCCCCAACAAAAGAAGACGACCTTCCGTTGCCGCTTGAGATGGCGTTGGGAGAAGTTGGCACCTCCCTCGTGTCAAGCGTTGATGTAAGGCGTCGATTTCGTTGTAGAACTCTTCGTTGTGGCACATCCACGGCCAGAAATATCCAAGCGAACGTCTTACGTAAGCCTTCCGTAAACTTCCGTGAACCTTCCGTAAGCCATGGTGGTATCGAAAGTGAAATTTATCGTGAACACTGTCTTTAAGATTTTTACAGAATAGACACAGACGCAAAACAATCTTTCAAGACAACTAATTAAGCCCGAAAACAAACATTACCCGAAATGAACTCTTCCAAAAAGAATCACCGGAAAAATATCCAATGCAACAATGAACATTCAAGAAAGGCCTGAGGCGCTGTATGAGGTAACCTTGCAGGTTTTCCAAATCAGTGCCTCCATATTTAAACAAGTTAAAACCTCTTTACATATTCGACACATTATATTGGGCACTTTAAAAAGTTGCAGCGCAACAAGGCCGCATTCACGATGATATTCTACGAAGGTGATAAAAGGTAATGCATATGTATGATGAGGCAGTTATACTAGCTGAGTGAAATAGTTCAGTCCGTGGCCAAAGTCCCAGATTCCGTCACCGACGCCAAAATTACGCGCCAGATTCAGACGCATCTCAATCGACGTTAGCGAAGGATAGTAGATCTTCAATTCACCAATCTCCAGGACATGGTCTTTTGACTTCGTATCCTATTCCAGCTTGCTATTTGACAGCTTCACTTTCTCAAGGTACTGGTCGAAATTTACAGCCTCGAGACCACGTCTCGTGCTATACTGATAACCATAGTAGTTCAGGCCCAGCAGCAGTTTGGCCAGATCTGGCGAATTCCCTTCCAGCGCAATAATCGACTCTTCCACTCAGGCATACCGGGCCACAACAGCCGGTTGTTCGGCAAAATATTCATAAGTCATGATTTGTACAAAATCGATCTTCTCCGCCCACGAATAGAAATGCTGTGGAGTGCATAATACGCTCAATTTCTTTGTGGTCCCCAACGGTGGCTCAACAGTAGCTATGAACTGTACATTTCGGTCATGGAAGGCACCACCCCAGGCGTTGAGCATTTCAACCAGCAACTCTCCGGCCTAACCCTCAGTCTGAATCATGATACCAGTCCACAGTTCTTTTACAGCACCAACAATTTGCGATTGCGTGTGCAAATTCGACAAATCCATCAAACAACGATTCGTCCATTGCTCATTCTGCAGGAAAGCGACAAAATCTTTGACCAATCCTCAAACAGCACTCTCGGCACTATGGCCACTTCACTATTATTCTTTAGAACTTCATCCATCCAATCATGACCAATGTCATGCGTACACAAAATTCGACAACTGAAACGCATATCGGCAGTTTGCGGTTTGAGCTGTAGCCAGACTGGTGACACATGCGTGACCTTATGGGACACCCATTTGGCCAAATCATATCCTTTGTTGTTCCATAGTGTTATACAGACGAGGACAGGATTCTCGAACTTGCTTTCCAAATAGTCCACAGTCTCATAATTTTCCAGGATTGACTGTTTCGTAACGCTTGATGACGGCTGGTTCACGGGTACTATGGCTTCCTTTCCCTTCTCCTTTTTCGTTGGCTCCTCCTCTTCGGCTGATTTCTTCTCTTGTTTCGCTTTGCGGTTTGACTTCCCTTTGTGACAAGAGAACGTGAGCAGAAGCAGCAAAACGCCGAACTTCTGCCACAGCATCTTGAGACACTGGCTCTAAATCTTGAGGATGGGAGAAACTTGAAAGATGAATTGAAAAGAAATATATGGCTCCAACTCAAGCAGCGACAACCTTATGAGAAATGGAATGGGAACTCTGTTAATTGATGAACAGAACTGAGTATGTTGCGGTCGACATTAATGAGCAGTAATCATCACAATGTTTGCCATGCCAGGAACCATCACAGCCGGAGCTTGTGAAGAACTTGGAGAACGGGGAAAACACTGGATAACCATATTGTTTAGCATACGGGAGGATTCATTCAAGATTTTTGACGCAGCTCGATTGACGGGCGTGTATTCCGAATTGAACTCGGGTCGCGTGGTGAACAAACCTAAAAAAATTAGGAGAGCCTTAGCCTCCTTCTTCCGAGCTCTAACTGCCTTAGTATCTCCGGAGCTAATACCACGAGCATCACCACTGATACAAATCCACGTTACCTCCACAGCTCCACAGCGCTGCATCCCCAAACGAGTTAAATTGCGGCGCTTATTTAGAAACGACAAAACTAACGTTCGGTTTGTGGCTTTTTTCATCGCCTGACCGATATAACATTGGTATGGTTCATAATAATACTTTGCGTTTCCCATTGAAGGTGGGCGCAAACTCGATGCACCTATGATACAGCATATGGTACCGAGTTTGCGCCATCCTTCCATAGTGAACGCAGTCTCATTAAGATCCATGCCGACTGTATGTTAAGTCTCAGAGTTTTTCATAGAAGAATAAAGATCACCGTCTATGTTGTCTCGAAGTGTATACTTGAACATTGAACCGGTCACACAAGCGTCTAAATAGATGACAAGTTGACGATAACGATTATTGTTGTGCATCCACTTCAAAGCATCATTCAGAGATTTTGGCAGTTAACTGAAATGGGATGAAATCCAGTGGGTATGCATGAAAAATGGCATGACAAGCCGTATGTTGAATAAAATGATGTGAAATACATACTAATTTATCCGGAAAACTGATAACACCTTCATCACCATGGTCCGAGAAGGATATGAATATTCGGTCGCTCTTATTGCTGAATTGCACTATTCATGTTGAAAAATTGACAGAAAAGGTATTTCAGAACTTGCCTGTTGATCACTCTTCCATTTCCACCTTTAATTCGTTTTGCATTGCCTTTGAGGACGTTGAGGAAGTTATCGGAAGTTACTGAATTACCCTGGAACCAGAAACGTCAGTAACTCTCCCAGCACGTCGAGTACTTTCTGTCCGGTCGTGCTTACTTAGGTATCGCGTTGCACCAGGTTTCCCAGCGGGACCCATTTTCGCTTCATTGGCATGATGTCATCCCAACAATCATTCTCGTTAAAAGCAAGACTCGCTCACAATCTGACTTTTTCGGAATTAACGTTAGATAGGTCGAATTGAACTCGGAGAACCCCAACTAGAAATTTTGCAAGCTATGAGCCGTTACTCATGGAGAAAAAGGCCTGTAAGAGAAGAGCTACGGTATTCTCATCATGGTCGAGCCGTCAAATGGTATTTCTACATGTGAGTAGTCGTCTCGCCACCACGCGGTGAGGTCATTGCAGTGGCGGCATTCGTGGCGCTGGTGGGAGACTATTCTATTCCCACCGCGAGTGGTCAAGAAGGAAAATGGTTGAAAACCCGAACGATGGACACACTTTCAAGACACACAGAAGAAATTAAATGACCCAAACAACTTGCAGGAGATCGATTTGTCTCCGATTTTCGAGCCTTTTCTCCGATGGCCTGTGGTCTGTGCTCCGCTCCATGGGAAAAGCTTGAAATTCAGATTTGTCCCCACCCTACCCTCAAGACTCCACAGCTACCAGCGAGATGCGGTTGTTTATGACTGAATCTATGAACCATCCCTCACGATCCCAACGACGCGCGTCAGTGCATAACAGCCCTAAGGATCACAGGGTAGCGCCCCATATCGATTAGTTCGTCGCAGCATCGCAGTGTCTTCAGAGCTGATTGCGCTGGGTAGAGGAGGTTCCGCCACGAATGGTGGTCGTCTCGCGATCAAGCTCTCCGCTTGGCAGTTGGGCGGCGCGATGTGATACCCTATGAGATCTGAGTCATTTTCCCTTCTTGTTTGTGTTTTAGTACTTCTTCTTCCGTATTTTTATTACTACATCTTGTTTCTAATGTTGTGCTCCGCAAGTACTATCGTATTTCACTTTGGTACGCCATGCCTAATTTGTTTTTTTAGGAAAAAGCACCGATTCTTCGCCCAGCGAAGAAAAATGGTAATGAGAAAATACAACACTAAAAACAATATACTAGCGAAAAGAATGTATATGCAGGAAATGGACTGACGAAGAGGTTTTAACCTACAACACGAGAAATCGGGTTAAAAATCAACGATCAATGCTTTTCTCTTTGGCGTAAAAATCAGAATCTAATAGGATGGAAAGAAAAATCGACATTAAAGGCACTGTTCGCGATAAAAATCACTTTTCTGTTTTTTTTGCCTATCTTGAAACCGGTTCCATTCTGATTCCAATGATGCTTCTGGAATCGTACAAAACTTTGTGGGAATGGAGTTATGGTCCCTCAAAAATTGAGCTAGGGAAAATGGTGGACGAGTTGTCCAAGGCTTGTTACTTCCGTCTTTTTCAGCCAATGCGCGCTGACATGAGTAAAGAGAGAAGTCGAAAACGAAGGGAAGAAGAGGGCTTCTGATCGGAAACCATCGCTCATCTCGAGTGTTCCATTATTCACGTCTACGGGCGGAACGGGGCCGGACTTCCCTACAGCGGCGGGGTTTGCCCACTTTTCTGAGCCGTTTCGCGGCTCCTGAGTAGCTTTTCTTCCCGTTTTTTCGACGCTGTTCTGCTTCTGAGAGCCACGAGAAGCGTTTGTCATCAAAAATTCGAGGATGATGTTTATCGCGAGCAGTGCCTTTAAGACAGAAAAGTACACGATGAAGGAAAATGAGAAGAACGGATCGCAAGCAACATGATTTCGAAATTATTTGGCAAACTGGGGCGTCGACAACAGGTTGATCCGCCCACCATGAGTCACCGCTGGCCAACGTGCCGATATTCGGCGGGGCCGTGGCCGCAAGTTATGCTCTGGTCGATGTCGAGCTGTTGCACAGCAACCGCCCTAGATACAAGGGAAGTATACGACGCATTTTTCAGGCATGCTGTGAATGATGAGAGCGCAGCCGGTTCAATTACCCAAGTTTACGGTACATTGGCCCCGCCCAGCATCTGGAGGTCCTGCCTATCCGGTGGTGACCCCAGTGGAAGCTGGGCGACCTAGCCGCGACGCGTGTCAGAGTGCCGACCGCGACGCGTGTCGGAGTGCCGACCGCGACGCGTGTCGGAGTGCCGACCGCGACGCGTGTCCGTGTGCCGACCCCGACGCGTGTCTGTGTGCTGACAGCGACGCGTGTCGGAGTACCGACCGCGACGCGTGTCAGAATTACCGACCGCGACGCGTGTCAGATTATCGACAGCGACGCGTGTCGGAGTGTCGACCGCGACGCGTGTCGGAGATTACCGACCGCGACGCGTGTCAGATACCGACCGCGACGCGTGTCGGATTGCCGACCGCGACGCGTGTCAGTACCGACCGCGACGCGTGTCAGATTACCGACCGCGACGCGTGTCGGAGTCACCGACCGCGACGCGTGTCGGAGTACCGACCGCGACGCGTGTCAGATTACCGACCGCGACGCGTGTCAGTACCGACCGCGACGCGTGTCAGATTACCGACCGCGACGCGTGTCGGAGTACCGACCGCGACGCGTGTCGGAGTACCGACCGCGACGCGTGTCAGTGCCGACCGCGACGCGTGTCAGATTGCCGACCGCGACGCGTGTCGGATTACCGACCGCGACGCGTGTCGAGATTACCGACCGCGACGCGTGTCGAGATTACCGACCGCGACGCGTGTCGGAGCACCGACCGCGACGCGTGTCAGGTTTCTGACCGCGACGCGTGTCGGAGTTTCGACCGCGACGCGTGTCAGGTTTCGACCGCGACGCGTGTCAGATTGCCGACCGCGACGCGTGTTGGAGTACCGACCGCGACGCGTGTTGGAGCACCGACCGCGACGCGTGTCGGAGTGCCGACCGCGAGGCGTGTTGGTGTAAAGTAGTACCCAAGCTAGATGAAACAGTCTTGTAGGATGTGAACTGCTGCTAAATAGGCCGCTAAACGCGACACATCGAGTTGTCAACAGCCCGACAACAGGCAGACGTCGCTGGGCAACGGGCAGGTCTCAGGCTGGCAAAACGCGCAATTTGACTTGTCAACAGGAGCGGTTTATGAGATGACAACTTATCAACCTGTTGTCGACGCTTGGCCTGCCTGAGTTAGTGTGAATTGTTACGTCAATTCCTTAATGTACGTAGAAATGCGTGGTCGCGGCAACCAATCGCACCACATTCAGTATCTCGACGCGGCGCGATTTTCAATGCCATGCGTCAGCCGCGCCACCCTGTCACAATCGCGCCGTCAGCTATAGGGCTCTGAAAAGGCTCTAACGACTTTCGATCGATCTGTATAGTGAACACTATGTCACGCTGTTTGTCGTGCGTATGTATGTTTTAGGCTTCGAGAGGCATACTCACCTAATGGGGAACGGAATCATTCGATCAAGAGCCCTCACTCTTTCACTTCCCCTTTGAAGGTTCTCCTGCCAAACGCGTTGCAGGCTCATACATGAATGACGCATTCCATACTCATGGCTGAGTCAGGCATGGAGTTAGATGTATTTTAAAGGCACAGTCCAACCGGGTGAAAATTGATATTATAGTCCACCCACCATCAATAGCAATCCTCCGAGAGATCTCAATTCGTTCAAGTAAATGAGAAACTACATGCAAGAAAAACTCGGCCCCGTACATATTACCCCAAAAGTCTAACCGCGCACAACGCCCTGGAGAGAGAGCCAAGAGCTTTGTCATTGAACATTTTGCCTTTGAGCATTGCCACACAAACCAATTTTTTCGTTTGCAAAGATTCTGGTCCCCTACTAGGAGCAAAAAGCTTGATTATGCTTGTAGGGTATTGAGACGGGGCCGACTTTTTCCCTGTAATTTCTTACTTCTTTGATCGAATTGGTATCTCGCACTTGGCAGTGTTGCTATACGCGGTGGACGGTCTATAATATCAAATTTTACGCCTGAAGTTGGGCTGCGTCTAAGAAATTGAATTGTGCTTCGGACCGAGGCGATCAATTCCCTATTATCCCCGCGCAAGCACTAGTGCTCCTGTATGATTACACTCACATCGTAGTCAACTTTGAGACCCTTGTACACATCTTATCCATGTGGCGTGTTGAATAGTCGGCCAGGGTACGGATTGCTGAACCGAAATTAAAGGATTTGCGGAGATATGTGCGTACTAAATCTATAAAGATAACACACGTTTCAAAGAAAACGAAATTGTTCGATTATAAAGGATCCAATCTAGCATTCTTGTCAGATCGTTCTCTCAAATCGCACATCACAGTTCAAATGAATAACTGTGACAAGCTGAGCCAGTGTAATTTATAAATACCTAATACGGCCAACACCATTTAAGATAAGCTCGAAGACGCGATTCGGCGCAGATTCATGCAAGTTTTGAAGTTTCTGCGTTATATTCAGCGCACTTGAGCTCAACAGGAGTCCTGTACTGCTTATCTCCTTCCTGAATCTCGCTAAACAACACACCTCACATAATATTAGTTAGATTAGACTCTTATCTAGATATTGTGTAGGTCGGCGCGAAAAGATACTCTTGTCCTCATTTCAGACAAAAAATGAGGGATCTAGACGCTCAGAAGAGTGAGCGGCTCAAGGAGCACAACGCAGAAGTTCACAAGTTTGCAGAATGGAGCGAATCCACGTTGCGGGCAAATGAAAAATGCTTCATTCTGGAGTTCTCCAAAATAATCATCTTAAAATCGTCCTTTAAAAAATTCGAGATATGGAAAGTTAGGATAAGTTCTGAACCAAGGAACACTATATTACAGGGATTATCTCATTTTTCGATAAGTATTCAAATTAGACCCGAATGCTTGGTCGCAGAAAACTCGGGCCGGACATTGGCGAAGATATCGGGAAATCGAATAATCCAAAAAATGAGTGCATGCAAAGAACAGTACCAATCAGAGTTTTCAACATAGTTTTTCCTTTAGACATTCACAAAGAAAGTGTGAAATATGTGAAACTAGGACACGATTGTGAAGTAAGGGTTTCAAAACTGCAGATGGGTGCAAGGGTGTGCAAGTATGTAGTAAGTACATGGAGACTGTGCTATTCTGTCTGCGCTCTCTCATAGTCGCATTACCCTCGTCGTCTGTGACGTACCAAAAAGTCTGCGATTGGCTTGTCGCCGTCACTTCAGTGCAGAAAGTGCAAAACGTTTCGAAATATGCATAGTCACCCCCAAACAACAACAGAATGTGCGAACCGTTTTGGATTTGGGCTTCGAGGTAACAACGGCAGGCAATTTTGTCTTCCTTGTCACAACATATTTTTTGGGCTCCAGGTGACAAACACTAGTTCCTGAGAAAGCGAGTTACTCGAAAAGGACGAAGGGTAGATTTCTTGGGCACATCCAGCAGGGGCACGTTGTGGACCTGCGCAAGGCCATTCGTGTACGTGGACAATTGACATTTACGTTTATTTTGTTGGCTGTTCGAAGGCAGTGGTCGCGATAAAATATGCATGACTTCTTTTCTTCTCTTAACCCTTTCCTGGCTTCAAAGTAGTAGGACCAATACGAAAAAAAAGCGAAAAAGAACAAACTTTAGGCCTAATCTTCGACCTCGACTTTCCAGTCTCATGATGGCGGACGAGCCCACTCAATATCATTGGCATCAATGATCTGCAGTATTAAGAACATCAGCTGGTTTGAAATTGTAACTCAGTGAACAATGGCCTGCTGATCTCATGATGACTCCGTCGACAGCGGAAACGGAGTCACCATGAAGAGGAGGCGAAACCTTTCCAAAAAAAATTAAAAATGGATCATTGTGCTCAAATCGATCGATGTCTTTAGTCGATATAAGCAACTTTTTTAAACACTTGAGTCCGCTGTCAACGGAGTCATCATGAGAAGCAGAAGAGAAAAACAGCCTTGCAGAAGTTTTGAATTGCATTAGAAACTGTACCGAATGCATAGGTTATTAATGACTAAAGGTAAAGGTGCGAGTTGTCACGGTTGTCTCCAGCAGAGTTGCCCAATATTGCACTTTTTGTAGGCAGCTCCGGTTTAAAACGTAGTTAGCGAGATCATCACAAAGTTCAGTCGTAAATAGTAAATAGACGATAATAAAGCTTGATATTAAGTTTATTCCGCATTTTAATACACTTTTTGATTCGGAATGACGCTGCGAATCGAATGATAATAATATATTTTCAAAATTACCGCTTTGAAAAGAGTTTGAATTCATTGACTTGGAAAAGTTGGAAGTAGGTCAAGCATTGGACTGATCTTGACTATGCATACAATTTTGAATTCAGCATGACAATAAGAATGCATTGACGTTTTAAAATTTCTAAAACATCTACTTTGTAAGATTTTGGCTCTTATCTGAGAAAGTAGGTCATGAGTAAGTCGAAATTTTGTTTTTTTTTTGAAACTGAATACATTTTTGGAATCAGCGCGACGAGACGAATCGAACGGTGTTTTCAGATCTCGAAATCGTTAACTCTGAACGGAAACGACGTTTCCGACGCGCTTTCGCGTCGCCGACGCGTTTTGGGACACATTTTATGAGCGGTATTGTACGCAAAGCTACTGTAGAAAAACACTTTTACACTGAATAACTAGCCACTTGGTCATTTCACGTGAAAAAAAAACTTTCCGAAAATTTTTGACTCTAGGACAGCTCAAAGGAAATTTTTCATGATCTAGGCAGATCATTTCATCAAGGATAGTCAATCTCTAAAGGAGGTCAATCGACGAAAAAATTGTTTCAGAATTAATGGAAAAAATACAAAATATTGAATGCAAGAGAAAGAGGATTGAGAAGACGTCAAATTCTGAAGTTGCAAGTCTATAGGGAACCTTCACCTTTCCTCACTCAGGTATCCTAAACAACCTTCACCTCTTGGACCGCTGCCTCCACCCCAACGAACCTATCTCACACACTCGCGAGGTCGGTGGCCGGTTGAGAGGAGTTGAACAGGTAGCGTGCTCCCGCTCGAAACGAAAAAAGGGGCGGGCAAGGCCCGAAAACTCCCCCGTTCATGCCGAAAACTCCGCGTGTCAACCTCCCACCGACCCTACAATCCCACGTCATCCTTGACCCGTTCACACCGAAAGCTCTGTCTTATCACCTCCCACCGACCACGCAGTGTGACGTCACATCCACGTGTTTACACCGAAAGTTTCGCCTAATCACTTCCCACCGACCACCCTCTACCACTCCTAGTCGCGAGCGTGGGTGGCAGGTTGAGGGGCAGCACAATTAACCTGTCAACCTGCCACCGACACCCGCCAAAGTGTCGTTACCCGAGCTGTCAACCGTGATACGCACAAACACGTCACATTCCAGTGCAGCGTATACATTGTGGGCTACCGATTCCGCGCTCTACACGAGAGAGTACCACAGAAAAACAGTGCAGACACTGCAACACGTCGCCCCGAAAACTCCGCCACATATGAGACATCACCACGAAAACTTCCGGAGTTATGAGTCATGCCGAAATCTCCGCCGATCAGCCGCATCGGATCAATTTCATTTGGAAAGGGTCGTTTTAACCTGCCACCGACCCCCGCGAGCGCCTGAGATGCTGGTGCCGCGGTGTCGGCCCTGAGTTCCCAACAACAGGGGGGGGGTTGCTACGGGCTCTGGATATTGATCGTTTCTCTGGCAAACGGGGTAGCAGCAAGGGCGGTAGGTCCGCCTCTAATCCCATCCCTCCGAAGGTTCAGCAGCAAGTCTAGAGCGGCGGGCTTGCTGCCGTGAAAAATTCTGATTGGTCAGCTGCGGAAGTGGGCGGAGACTGGGCGGGGACAGATATCCGCCCTTGGTGCTGCGAGCGAGAGAGCTTGGAGATGTCCGCCCTTTGACCTGCAGCGCGAGAATAGACGCAAACGCTCCACCCTCCTCGTCTGCTATTGGTCGAATTCAAATGCCGCTTCGCTCAATCGACCTCTTTTTTTTATTATTTTTTCATTTTCCATGAGTTCTCTTTATCTCCTCCGTAGTCAAGCGCTATAAAAACGTCAGGGCTACGCCATTTTGAACTCTCGCAGTACTTCTCTTTCGGTTTCCTGCTTTTTTTAATGTCTTTTGAATTTTTTCTTGTGTGCACACTAAAGACATCAGATGCATTTATATCGTGCACACGATTTACGGTCTACGATTTTCAGAAGTCTCTCAAGAATCCGTTTGCAGTGTGGAATATTTTTCACATCCTTAAATTCGTTTTCGCAGCTTGTGAACATTTTGAAGATATTTTGCCGCTAAAAAATTGAAATCTCACTCCTGATTTGCTGTTTTCTTCTCGTTGATCTCTTCATCCGGGTTTACATGAGTTTGAAGTGTTTGGTGTTGCATAAATAGGGTTTTATGGAGTGGAAATGGATCAATGCGAAAAATGTACATAAGAAATGAGGGGAAATCAAACCAGTCATGTTCGATTCATAGATCTACTGAAAATATTTCCCACTCATCAAAATTTTCATAATCTTTTGCCGATTATTTCGGAATTTCAAAAATATTGTGAATGTCTGAATGGGAGAATTACAAAAATGTTGTGAATTGAAGTCTGTCTGAATGAGAGTGTCCGCCCAGGCGGTCGGCGTGCGTGTCAAACGGCAGTCGAGAGGGCATTTGTTGGACATGTGAATCGACTATCCTGAATATTACACGAAGAAGGAGTAATACTCCTGTCAGCTGCTTGCAGCCCCTACAAGACTTCCAAAAAAGGCTACGTGACGACCGTTCAACGTGCACGCCGACCGCTTGGGCGGACATTATCATTCGGGCAGACCTCACATGTACTAAATGTTGTTCAATGTTAAACTCCGTTTTCGTAACTTCTGGAGTTTTATCGTGTTACACCGCATTCCCATTTCTGTCTAAAAACTGCCGTTATTGAGAGCTTGTCGTGGAATATTTCCAGAATGCTCTCTTGCAGACCGATGCCGGCTGAAGGAGTGTTGGATGATGAGATCGTGGAGGATTGGCCACGTGCTGCACAAGTTCTCCGTTACTTGTGGAGCTACAAAAAACTAGAGGTGAGTTGTTACATGCAAGCCAGACTCTCACATGAACATGATAAGTGGTTTTAGGTAAGAGAGAATGTTTTAGGTAAAAAGTCAGACAAAGTTAATTACTGCTATTCAGATCTGATGTCCGTTTGTACGTGGAAAGAGATGGAGCGCTTGTCCCAATGAAGGTGAGTTTTCTCTTTAATAACTTCTCAAGTAATTGATTTTAGACTGTTCTATGTGATGATTTTTTTAGAAACGTGTTATCAACGATGTGGACGCGCCGCCATCTTGCCTTGTCGTCGGGGGAGTTATCGGAAACCCGGCTTAGAATCCTGTCGATCGGACCTCGAGCTCAGACCATTTTGGGAATGTGAGTTGTGATATTCAGTGAGCAATTTGAATGTCTCAAGTTACTTACTCATAGCAGACAAGTCGCATACATATTGTGGTGAGTAACTTACCCGAGGGGAGCTTTCACAGGGTCGCCGTGAGTAACTTGCTTACCACATTGTGTATGTGACTTTTATGCTACGAGTAAGTAACTTAAGACGATCAAGTTACTTACTGCTTACCACAAATAGTGACTTTGTGAACCTTGTGGTCGTCATGCATGTATTCTGTTGTAGTGTTCTGACTTAGTCTATAGTCTTGATTGCGTTTGACGCAGCACGGTTTTCTTTTGGCATCTCAAACATTACATCGTCATGAAGTGACTTCAAAGGATTTTTGGTCGCACGTTAAACCTTTATTGTATAAGTAATCCCGAGAAATAAATTTGCATTTGTTAATACTTATAGTTTCTATAATGGGTTGCTCCAGATCTCTTTAGCGGGCTCACTCAAGAGCCAGGTTGTAATGGAGCAATTTTGGGTTTACGGCAAATCGGAAAGGCCGCTCAAATACAACTTGGTCTTGGGTGAGACCGCTAAAAAAGAATTTTTGAGCAGCACGGGTGTTGGAGTAATCGCTTGCAAGGGCGTATTAGGGCAGGATGAAGGGTGAATATGAAAATTTGCGGCAGTAAGGGGGGCGTAGTGTCAGGATGGACGAGCGGCCCTAGCAAGGCCGGTCACCGTCCGTGCAAGGCTAGCTACCTGCCTTTACCCTCGGACTAAAGTGGCTGGTTTTTCCTGAAGTGTACTGCTTTGAACGCGAGGAGCACGGACGGAGGCTCCGCCCCAAACACGCCCTTTTCGGCTATCCAGGGTGGGGCCCGAAACGTGAACCTGCCCTGCAAATCCTCCTTCCTGCCAAGGCCCCGTTTGCCATGAGTTGGCTCGGTAATCCATTTGCAGACAAAGATCCGAAAGATGCTCAAAATCTTGTCACTAAATCACCGTAACCTAATTTAATCGTCAGATGAACTGGAAACGGACATCAATCTTCGTTATTACAGCGCCCCATATAGTCTATTGGCTTTAACCCCCTAGAGCAAAGTTTTGAGGAATGGTTTTTCAACCTTCAGCGCCCCAAAATGGCAAAAGTGGGGAGCCTTATGCCATTTTTGGGGAGGCTGCAGGAGGTCAAGACACTTGTTTTTCCTTGAACTCATGCCTAGAGGGGTTATTTGAGGCGCTGAAAGATAATGAGGTCCCGTTTTCAATTTTGTGGAGAAAGAATGACGATAAGCTTAGTACCCACAGTGTCGTTCCCCAGCTCGTAAATCTCTGGTTCGTAGAGCTCTTCAGCAGCTACAAATTTGAGATATAAAAGTGGTATGAGTTTCATTGGAAACGGCGATTTTGACACGTTTCCATTTTCTAGTAGGGCCAACAACTGCAAATTGAATGGTAACCATATACACCTCTGTCATATACGTTATTCTACTCCATGAAGAAGAGTTCTCAGCAAAGTGTTTTCTAAGAACTGAAACTCTCTCATGTCGAGCGATATCGTCGTACATCATCCCACAATTATGTTGTTCTCAGGCACTCCAAAACTCCTCATCATTTTATATGCGTGCGCAACAGCAGCCTGAATTCTCACAATATTAGAGTCATTCTATTTTACTGCAGTTACCTCTTTTCCTAGGAAATTACTCATGAAAATATAATGCCATTCAAAAACATGTTCACAACTCCTGACCTGATGACGACAATTGTCCCAACCATTCGAATCCGGCCACGAGCAGCACGTAGAGTTCACCATTTGGAGAAGTTTCGGCGTTTTGGCTTCTCGAGCTTGGAAATCGCATTGATAGTCTCTCTTATAGTGGTAATAAAATCTATTAGTTGTAGAGTCTTCCGGTCAGAAAAACAGTGAACGTTTAAGCTTAATCAGACATAGTCACTGACAGCGCGTTAGTCCGTCAACGATGAAACTTTTTCTAGCTAGGCAGGCACGTCTTTTTGGTTTCATCCATAGCAGACGAGCAAGCTAGCCAGGCGTCAGCGATCAGAGTGAAGACGTCAGTTCAAAAAGTGGCGTGGAAAACGTTGGCGCATGACGCGCTCGACGGCTGGCACATGTAACGTGTACGAGGACGGCACGTGGCTAACGATGGTATTACGATGAAGTATTAGTCACAGCCGCGCTACTGCCCGCTATGCACTTCCATCGTCAGCGACTGACCGAAGCTGCAGCTGGTCGCTGGGGCGTCGCTGAGGATTCAGATCAATAACAAATCCTGAAGATACAACCCTCCCCAACGTCACTTGACGCTAGGACGCCTGCTATGGACGGAGCCTTTGAGTGATGTGTGCTGTTTGCAACTGCTTGTATTGTGCCAGGCAGGGATCGCAAATAACTGCCTCCCTTTATCCATTTGACGTTTTTGATGCTACACACCTTTGATACTGCTATAGGCAGACAGGAGTGGACTCTAAGGGAGGCTCAATTCGTAGCTCCTTCTACTCCTTTCCCTTTCTCCAAATCTCTGACAAAGGACTGCTCTACCCTTCCGCATAGCGATTTGGAAAACCAGGTTCGTGGTTTCTGTACATACCTGCCTAATATTCTACGTACTGTGCTTCTCTGCGCCGAATCCCGGTCCGCAATTGCGTCTCGACACGCTTGGCGGCCGCACGCGCTCGAGCCAATCGGGTTTCAGCGCCAGAGCCAACTCGATTTGGCTTTTATACAATTTCTCCAATTTTTCTTGGTTTCCAGTTTCCGAGGAAACCCACCTATAGTCCTGGCAGATCGGCGGCACAAGCGCTCTGAAGCACTTTCGACTGGGGGAGCGTGCGGCCGCAAGACGTGTCGGGACGTCATTGCGGACCGGAATATTTGGGCCAGATGGCACAGTATTTTAGCCGTACTCTGCCAACGCGTAGCTAAGATGCCTTCGAGGCGCGGCTTGAGCAAACGCCGCCCCACTCCCGTAGCGGTAAACTACTGGTTTTGGCTGACAATAACTAAAACCACGCATATTCTTGTGTCGAGGCTACAAGGGTGCAAATTCTGCGCGTATTGCGCGCGTAAAACGAAGGCTAAATTTGGAACATTCATCTCTCTGACGCTAAACCCGTATATTCTCGCTATAATTCCTGTGGCGAGAACCTGCAGACCCAGCGACAGCCTGTCGTTGAAATGCAATCTCAAACCCGGGCTGGCTACCTGCGCGGAACGCATAGGAATGCTGTTCGAACAGTCCTGGCCCCTAGTCAACCACGGATAACCCGACACTCTGGTGAGGTGGTCGTGGAGGGCGACTCTCTGTATAAGACCTTGCTAGGGATAATTTTGCAGCTGGGATGCTGCGGGCCGTAGGGCAGAAAACGGCGATGCGCTCAATCGCAGCGGGAATCACGCCTTTCTGGTACGGATCAGGAACTGGGTGGGTCCAGATCGACCGAGTGCTTCTACGAGAATAAGCGGAGAATATGCGGAGCGCTGCAGCTAAAACTTCACCAACTAAAGAGGCTTAACTTCCCGTAACACGTGAATTCTCGTGCCAAAATCAGAGTAGATGCCTCCGAAACCCTGGGCATCTCTGGTTTTCGTGTGAGGCATCTAGCTACGCGTTGAAATCTGCAATGGAAGAATCTGTGGAATCTGTGAAGAAAAACAATGTCTCACTGAAGACTAAAATGCGATTGTTTCGAGCGCTAATAGAGTTCCGATTCTACTGTATGGTTCGGAAACATGGACTCTACTAAACCAGGCCTTTGTCAAGCTGGAAGTCTTCCGATTTGCGGTGCCCATGCGACAGATTCTTGAAATCACGATTCGTGACCGTATTTGCAACGATAATTTTAAGGGAGCTGTACGGATCAACTGCTGGTTGAAGAGCAACTGAAGACAAAGAAGATTACGGTGGTTTGAGACATGTATATCCGAATGGATTAACTGGCCGGCTCCCGTACAGTATGCTGTGACGGAAAGCGCCCGCCATCGTGGAAGATCCAGAGAACGGAGGCCCGAAGAAGACGTGGCTCAAGCATATAGAAGAAGATCTAAAAAACCCAACGGTGCTGTGTTCTTAACGCTAAACTTATTGCTGCAAACCGTACTGAATGGAAGCGTATCGTTCCGGGCCGCACGAGCTCCATGCCACCCACAGCAGTGTATTGGTTGAAAGGGCATCCCGCTCCCGCCAGACGCCAGCTAACGGGATGAGTGAGTGGTGGTGAGTGGTGAGTGATGAGTGGGTGAGCTACGCGTTGGCGGAGTAAAGCATAGCTCATATGGAAGTGGCATATGAAGACGGCTACTCCAACGCAAGAGATTGTGCACTGTAAGCTGGTCCCCACCATTATCGACCATTGATTTTATCCGGTGCCTATAAGAAGAAACATAAGAAATGGAATACCGATGGAAAATAGATTGCTGGGGCAGAAGAAGACGACTGACGGTTGATTTTAGAGCAATACGAACACCTTCATGCAGGTTCACAAAGTTCTCCAAAGACGAATCCCCTGAGACGGCCATCTCGAGGCTTGCCGAATGTAACGAGAATATCTCCAGAAACTTCATGAAGGCTGACTGCTCCAATTCGAGGTGTATAAAGACGAGCTCCAGCGTTCTTTCGAGAAGTAACGTTAATACACTATTGGTGAAGGTGTGCATCTTCGAGCCTGCTTCAATTCTGGTAATAACCCAGCACATTTTCTGCATCAAGGACATTTTGTTTCTGGCAGAAGAAAGAAGCCGTGGACGCCCACAATGGTTTATCCCCCTTTTGAGGCCATTTAGGAGTAGGAGCGGTCATTGTCACTGTCATCGTGAATTCGCTTCGCTATGTGTCCAGTGACAGTTGATAAAGGTGGATTCGCCTAGTCGTACGATCTTGTAGGCGTTCTGGAGTTGAACACTATGGCAAAAGTACACACCATCAGCATAGCTTGGAAGAATAACCTCATCTTCGTTTGTGACATCATCAACGTCGGTAGTGCAGAGTTGGCGTTTTCCAACATGTGAGTCCCTCCACTTTCCACGTGGATTGCGGGCAACAAAATTTTTCCTTCCGACTAACAAGGGTGCGTTCCAAGAACATTCCCATGGCTAAAGATTCCCATGGAAACATAGCCACGGCCTCGTGAAGTGAATCGCAGTTCTAAATCATATGTATGTTAAGCAATTTTGTCCCATGGAAAGGCTATCTGTCCTGCCGGCGTCATGGGAACATTCTTGGAACACTGCACCCCAGCACGGCTACCACATA